>CM035436.1:26725601-27210601 GCA_020310875.1 Ceratopteris richardii | reverse complement strand
CTACTATAAATATTCTAATTCAAAAATCCTATTTTAAAAATCCTTATTCAAAAATAATAATTTTGATATTACAGTTTTAAAACCCCTAATTTAGAAACTCTAATTTAGTCTTTTAGCCATATGATTGAAGTATATGTACATATTGCATCTATTCCTCTAACGTCCTACTAGAGAGACGTCTCTCCTCCCAACCTTATGCCTCTATATATAGCTAGTCAAACCAACAAGGATCATAATATATATAAAGATATATACACGTCATGTAGATACACATAATTAAGTATAAAATGGAGTAGATACATTATGCATGATACATACATGCCTAAATGCACACATAAATATTTATACATGCATCCATATTTACATGTACACATTTACACATAGACACATATACATATATACATGTACACATCACATATACATGCCTACATGCACAAATGTATACTTATACATGCATACACAATTATAAACACTTGCATATATTACATGAATACATGAATATTTTACACAATATATATATATATATATATATATATATATATATATATATATATATATATATATATATATATATATATATATATATATATGCATAATAACACATGTATACATATAATACACATGAATACACACACACATATACATACATACATGATAAAAATTTGCTCCTCAAAGATAAAGCTATATATAAAATAATTAGGCATACCCTCAGCTTCATGTTCTAACTTAAAAGAACGTGATTTCATCTCTCTAGTAGGATTCATCTTTATTCAAGTTGAATAAAGAATCTATTATCTGATGTCCATTCAGAAGCTTCAAGTTATTGATCGATAACTAGAATAGAATTTACTATCTAATCTGCTCATATGGTTTCATTATTGCCGTCATTTTGGTAAGACATCAATATAGTCTCATCTTCATTATCCTTATCGATTTCATTTATTTCTTCTATTGTTAAATCTGTGTTCTCATGAGTCACAACATCTATTAATGGATTAATATCGTTTTGTGGTAATTCATCTTCCTCATCAGTAGAATCAGCATGTAGAGTATTATCCTCTTCATCAAAAAGATTAGTATCATAATCACGTATAATGATTCTAATTTCTCTTTCACATGTTGATGTATCAGTATCTGATGGTGAATCATCAAGAGGACTTTCTTCAATCTCTCTAACAATAAACTATTCAAACAATGACCTACCTTTAGGTTGAACATGAATGACTTGCCACCAAGGGTGAGCATCTGGGTTCTTATGAAACAATGCTTGTTCAATATGCTTAGGAAGAATATATGGTTCTTTAGTAGATCGCATTACCTTGGACGAATTACTTGCCCAAAACCCAGATAAATCATTTCTTAATGTGGACTTGTTGTCTTTATACGCGGTTCGAAAACATTCGACCTTCAAAATGACCTCTCAAAATATATAAAAACAAAAATCCATTCTTAGGTGCTTAAAAAAATAACTAACTCTATCATAAAAAATATAAACTTTTTTCTACCTGTTTGAATGTACAAAATGAAATTTTGTACATAGCAACAACAGTTCCCACTTAACCAAGTTTGCCATCTATAAGGTTCATGTCTTTTGAGCTAGCACATGATAGTTTCTTGAAAGAAGCAACAACACTAGAATCCCCTTTTTTACGTAAAGAATCAATGGCCTTGATTCTAATATGTTGTCCAAAAGCCCACATATTTGTGAACATTCGAGCCTGCAAAAGAAATTGAATTAGTAAATAGAAACTAATATACATTTATGAGAAAAACAAAATATTATTAAAATAAAACTACCTTTCGTTCATAACCTATCATTAACTCTCTCTGCTCATCTCAGATTTCTTCATTATTTGCATTGGTGTGTCGCAAATGACTACATAGCCAATTCGTAAAAGAAGATATGTTTGTAATCTCATTATTATCGAGATTACATCTATATCTTTTTTTTCTTCACCTTTTACTTTGGACATTTTATTGTTCCTGCTCGTACTCACTAAGGAATGCTTGCATGCATTCGCTATTATATGGTACAAAAGTAGAAACATCATTGTTTTTATTGAAATGTAAATAGAAATGGAGCTCCATTACCTGATAATACCTCATCTGTTATTTTTGAAGAAGACTTGTTGGTCCATGCACGTGGAGCTTCTTCATGAACTCTTTCAAGTTACTCACTAACGTAATACATGCACTCTTCAAGCATCCAACCGTTTGCCATGGATCCTTTTGGTTTCGCTCTTTGTCACACATAACCTTTTAATATTCCCATAAATCGCTCGATCCAAAACATCCATCGAGTGTTGACAACACTTGCAATCTCTATTTCATCTACAAGATGGACTGATAAATGAACTTGAACATCAAATAATGAAGTAGGAAGATCTTTCTCCATCAAACATAGTAGGTCTTTGCATTCACTTTTTTTTTTGTGGGATCGAGTTTTTGTCCATGTCTTTTGATGTAATCCACCTATACATGCATGTGTGTATGTATGAAACATTCATGTGCATGTGGATGCATTTCCATTTGCATCCATGTGCATGCATGTGAATGTGCATGCATGTGGATGTGCATATACATGTATTTAAGTATATGTGAATGTGTATATATATATATATATATATATATATATATATATATATATATATATATATATATATATATATATATATATATATATATATATATATATATATATATATATATATATGCAATAATGCATGCATGAAAGTCTTTTTATGTGGTTGTAGAAATGTTTGTGCATATACATGTGTATGTGTGTGTATGTGTAAGTGTATATGCACATGTATGTGTGCGTATATATGTGTGTGTAGGTGCATGTGTATATGTGCATATGTGTGGACGTGCATCTTCATCATCTATAAGTGTATATGTGCATATCAATAAGTGTGAGTATGCTAACTAATGAAAATAACACAATTCAAATGATATACAAAGAATTGAAATTGTACTTACAATAGTTAGCCATACTTTTTGCCTGGTTAGCTTCTTGAATAACTTGCAATAAAGAGAGAGAGAGAGAAAGAGAGAATTCAAAGAGACAAAGATGTAGAAAGAGAGAAATAGAGATAGAGAGAGACAATTAGATAGAGATTAGACAAAACAACAATTCTACATATACTTGTTTCAGCTTTTAAGTGCAGCGCAATTGCGAACTTTGGAGATCTCTTCGATCAGATGCGTGAACATGCAGATCGAAGAGCCTCTAAAACTTTAATTTTTTTCATCAATAGACCGTCATGTAAGTGATGGTAAGGCATCGTAAAAAGCACTGGAATTGGTGTCACATAAGCAACATTGTTAGCGTCACTTATGCAATGCAAACAAGCTTCGCTTATGCAACACTTTTTTCAACCATTGCTTTAGCGACGTTCAATGAGAGCATCACACATCCCGTCATGCCACACCTTGAAAAAAACGTCACTTAGCTCGTCATTTAATTGACGTTCCGTGCTCGATGCTTTTTGCAATTTTATAGCGACGAAATTATGTCGCCTTAACCTTCGCTATGTGCCCGCATTCCTTGTAGTGATTTTTCAATATTTCCTTTTTCATTTGAGTCAAGAATAATTCCTTCTTTGGCATTTGCATAGAATCTTGACACTTCATCAAACACCATATCTCTACCTATCTTCATGAGTTCTATGAGTGGGTTTTAACATTTATATCAAATTTGCTCAAGGGAGTACCCAAAAAACTACATTTTTCTGCTTTTGGGTCAAGCTTCATCCTCAACTCATCTCGAACATGTGCATATGAAATACAAACAAATACTTTCATATGTGATAAGTTTGGATTTTTACCTATAAACTTCTCTTCACGTGTAATTTGATGTACAATAGTAGTTAGAGTTCTGTTCATGACGTACACAACAATGTGCACAACTTCTACCCAATAACAATGAGGCATAATCGTCTGAACCATCAAGGCTCTTTCTCTTTCTACAATATGTCTATTTTTGCATTCAATAATGCCATTATTCCGTGGTGTGTACCAACATGAAAACTGCCATCAAACTCCATGAAATTTTAGAAAGATACTCAACTCATTAGACATGTATTGACCTCCTCCATGGGATCTTATTCTCTAAATATACTTCACTGTTTGCTTTTCCATCATAGCCATAAAATCTTGAAAGTGAACAACTCACTCTTCTATTTCATGAATATATCTATACTTTCAGTGCATGGTCATCAATGAAAGTAACAATGAACTTGCAAGCGACCATAGATGTGGTCTTTGGAGGATGCCAAAAAATTGTATGTACTATTTCTAGCACATTGTCACTGACATGCTTGTCATGCGAAAATTATGCTCTTGAGTGTCTACCAAATTGACATGCTCCACATACCTTTTGCATCCCTACAACCTTAGAATTTGATAGTCCATTGAAAATCTCTTTTGACTCGATCAATTTTAGCCCCTACAAATTTGCATGTCCAATTCATTTGTTCAAGATCTCTATATCAATGATAGCTCCTACACCTTTTCAAACATGATTGCATTCATTTCAATAGTTTTTACATTTAAGGTGAACATCCTACCCACTTTGTTTCCTTTGTGAGTCAATCTTTCATCCTATTTGTACTCTACATATAACTCGTGAGCATTGAACCTGACTTGTAGTATGTGGTCAACTATTTATCCAACAGAAAATAGATTCTTTGTTTTATTTGCAACATGCAGCATATCAAAAAGCTTTAACCTTCTCACCCTCCATAGATAGTGCTATGCTTCCGGTATGCTTGATAGGATGTGATGTGTCATCACCTGTTTCAACATATCCAGGAACTAGAAATTACTACAAACTAATAAACCCTTCCACATGAATATTCATTTGATTAATAGCACTTGAATCAACATACTAGACATTATCAATTGATTTTGAAACATCAGCACACATCATATTCATCAAGTGATGTTGGACCATGAACACCTTCTCAGAATCATCTCTACTTGTGGATGCACAATTGTTTTTTTTCCTTCTATTATTTTGATTCTTCAACCTAAAATCATGTTCAAAGTTACCAAGTTGACCACAATTGTAGCATCCTTTACTATGATTACTTGAATCATTTCTTTGTAAATTTGTGCGGCCTCATTGGCTCCGCCAGCATCAAAATTGTCCTCTACCTTCTACATGATTCTCATGTTGACCTTGGTCTTGGTTATTGTTTCCTCTTCCATTTTTGAAACCTCTACATTTTATAGAGTAGAATACCTACTTAGAACTAGGTTTTCCTCGGGATTTTGAGTCCTCAACAAGATCAATTTCTTAAATAATTAGCATGTACACTAAATTAGTGAAATTCAGAATATTTTCCCAAGTCTGAATAGAAGTGTTGAATTGCTTCTGTGGTGCTCCTAAACCATGAACGAACACTTTCACTTAGCATCATCATCTACATTCAAACCAATAGATGCAAGTGACTCACATATGCTTCTGATTTTCAAGGTTTAGTCACTTACCGACATGCCCTTTTTCTCTAGTGAAAGAAACTCATTCTTAAGTTGCAGTTTTTGTGCCTTTGTATTGGTCTCATAGAAATGTGACCGAACTATTCAAAGCATGTGATGAAGTCTTGGTATCCTATATGTGCCCAATCATTCTATCATCTATACTAATAGATAGCCAATACATTACCTTTTGTGCTCTTTCATTTCATTCTTGAGATGCTCTTAACTCATCTACAATCCGATTTCTCTCTTGCAACTACAAAGTGTTTTTGTTCTCTCCTTGAATGTACTTCTAGTAGCTTCCCATCAGTAATTTCTCTTTCTGAATTTCCAAGCATAGATTTTGTTCTTATCTAGCTTATCACTCATAAGCTGAATGATTTGATCCACACTGGCCATTTCTGCAGTAATATTCTTCAACACTACAAAAACATTAGAGGGGTACCTCTAATTCAATAATATCACAACGTGGCATCAAAGTTTGATATCAGAAAAACACATATTTCATGTATCAACAATACATGGAATAGCTTGAAATTTTGGATTTGGAATATATGAGTGCTATTGAACAAACCACAAGTGACAATTTTGCAAAGTTACCTGATTTTTCTATGGGCCCCACCTTGGGGGATCAACATAGAGGTCGACATAGCTTCCAAATAGAAATCTCAACAAAATAAGTGACCCTTTAGGGATAATTCAGGAAAATACTTTGACACCTACTACCTTCACACCAAATTTTATAGCAACCTAAAGTGATTTGTGAATCACATTTCCTCCATGCCTTCTAGCATACTCCCCTCCATGAGCCCTCTACAACCACGCTAGCTCTCATACCAATTCATGAGGAAGGAGATAAGGAAGAGACATCACTCACATACTCCTAGACTTAAAGACAAGGACACACATAGATTGAGGAAAGGAAGAATGATCTTCTTCTTCTTCCTCCTCTTCTATTACATAAAAGGAATATAAACCCAATACAATAATATGATTAGTGCAATATATAAAGAACAATCCTTAAGGAAAAACCCAATGTTCGCAAATGATTGAGTTGCAAAGAAACATATAATCAAATTATTTAGAAGATAAATCCAATTCGCTTTTCTTTTTCACCATCCAAGATATGACTCTCCTTTTGGTGCATTTTCCCAAGCCTCCACGCTTGATATTATGTTCATTTGCAGTCATATGTGTAGACATATGAACACCTCTTGCAAAAGATTACATTATATCTCTTGTAATTGTAAAGGAAAGAATGGATTAAGTCATCCATGATGCAAAAAGAAAATTCAAGGCTCTAACTACCTAAAACCACGAATCCATTAGCTGAGGGAATATTTCCTAATTCCTAGCATCACTTTTAGGTGAAGACATTTGAATTCAAATTCAAAAGTACCTCCAAAAGTAGCTATAAAAGGAGCAAGGAGCACCAAAGTAGTGCTTGATTCGTGCCCATTTCACGCCCATTTGTAGATAATGAAGAGCATAATCCATAGCTCTATCATTCTACTCCCATTATGTAAATATTCATTGCAAATGTGGTTGTAATCATATGTGAATCTATACCTTCATCTTTTACTCCTTCTCGGATTTGTTCTCTGCTATACTCACTCAGATTAGTAAACTTCAGAAGCTCATATCTCAGGCTATACATAACTTTTTTCAGATCTTTAAAGCGCATTAGATGGATCTCTGTGTTTCCTTTATGCGCACAAAATTTCATATCCCTTGAATTTACAATTTATGAGAAATCTGCATTTGACTGCTCACTGGTCTATCTTTGCAAAGCCCGAAAATGGCGGGAGTGTTACAAATTTTGCTAAAACTTTCTCTCAGTGCTCAGTTGATGAATTGAAGTGTTTTAACTTTGTACTAGGAATCTTGCTAAGTCTTTTTGCTACTTCCAAAAGGAATTCTTCTAATTCCTAGTAGGTTGAGAGCATTGTTTATTTTTTCGAGCAGGTGTATGTACAAAAATAGCGTTTGGGAGCTATTCATTTTGCAACTAGTCAATCTTGACTCAAACTTTTGAGCTATTTGTTACAAAGCATTTGGGTGATTTTTTTGTGGCTTTAGGAAGCTCAAAAGGTCTACTAGCCAACTCTCAAGTCGCAGTTGGCTGGTGTGAAGTTGGTTGTAGCAGCACCAATTCATCTTCAGGTTGCATCCACCATCTCTCTCCATAATGGTATTGTAGCATAGTCAATCAATATGGGAGATGGATTTCCATCAACAATTGAGAAATTGGATAGAAAAAACTACACAACATGGTCTCTAAGGATAGAGGCTTATCTTCAAGTGAGGAATCTATTTAGATACACATCTGGAGATGAAGCTATGCCAACCATGAGGAAATAAGGGCAACCATCACATGAAGAAGAGGAAAGACTTTCAAATTCATGTTCAAAGGATGCACTTGCAAGTCCTATATTCTAAACTCAATCTCAAGGATGCAAGTCATCAAGAGAGACTTGGAATGCACTTGCCTCTTTCTTCTCCTCCAACACTCCAACAAGGAAGAACTAATTGTGGATGGAGCTCACAAAAATGAAGAAAATCCCCAATCAAAGTGTGACTAATTATGTCACAAAGATGAAGGAGATTTCAGATCAACTTGGAAGCATTGGAGAGGTAATTGAAGAGGAACAAATCATTAGAAAAATCATAATTGGAATCAAAGCAAGTGACAAGTGGGAGTCCCTCACAACAACCATGGATTTGTACATGGATATGCATGTACCCGACCTCAACACACTCATGGTCCAACTCTTCACTCATGAAGCAAAGATTAGAAAAGGTGGTGAGTCTTGAGGTAATCAAATTTTTGCCTTATATTCTGATAAAGCTAAGGTCAAAGATAAGTCAAATAAGAAGAATGAAGACGAAGATAGATCTTTTGAAGCAAACTTTGCAGGTAGAGGAAGAGGCAAAGATGGACAGCAAGGCAGGGGGAGATTCCAATCATCTCAAGCTTGCAATATATGTGGCTTATCTAATCATACTACTGAAGAATGTTTCAGTAGTATGATGGAAAATAAAATCTTCATAGTTTAGAAATAAACTATAAAGAGTTTATGTATGCTTTATTACAAGGATAATTATCATATAAAGTATGCAAATAACTAAAGTCATGGGTCCTTTTTTATTACTTTATAAAGATAAGTATAAAATTTATACTAAAATACATAACAATACACAGGAACTTTCAAGTTTTACTTTCAATATCTGAAATCCTTAAAGAAGAACATTCAAGACTCATGAAAAGACTAGGAACATGGTGTCAAGTAGACTCTAGGAAGTTCTTTAAAACATAATACCTCCCAGGAAATGCTAGCAATTTGGAAGATTATAATTTCCAAAGATATGGAAACGAAAGTCAGGAGCAAAACACCTATGATTATATATTCATCAAGTGTCTCAAAAGATATAACTTTGGTAATTGTGACTCAATGCCTTAGGATCTAGTGGTACAAGAAACTAGAATCTAATAGTTATTCTTGAGTAAAGTATCATTTATACTTTAAAATTTCAAGAATATATCTTATATGATAAATATTCTATCAATTAAGCATTAATTTATCTTGAAAATCCAAAGTAATAGATTTTTTGGATGGGAAAAACAACTTTAAAACTGAAATGCTTTGTACAATGTACACTTAGATAGAGAAAAAGAGTATTATCTCTCATCATGCTCAAGGAAGCATGCATCATATAAAAGTAGGAGTTTGAGTTGATTGATCCACGAGGAAACAAAAGAGCATTCCTTGAGTGATCAAAGTTAAGAATTAGTTCAGTCTTTTAAATACTTATACAAATACTCAAAGATACTTGAAACAAAAATGGATCTTAGTATAATTGAGCTTCATTACATTCAAATTATAATTTTCACATTGATTTTGCATACGTAAAGAAGGAGATTGACCAAGTGTATCTTCTCAAAAGACTATTTGCAAAGATGGATCCTTAAGTCCTTCCAAGGGATTACAAAACTATAGATTCTTGTAAAGAATCAAGATGATTCTTAAGTGATAAAATTTGAAAGTGTTGTGTTAATTTCACGTTGTTTCAATCACCAAGAAAAGCTTCTACTTCAAAAATATGCACCCAAAGTGAAATATGATTAAACTATACAAGATGCAAAAACACAATGAACAATGAAAATAATTCTTGTTCCAAAGTCAAGAAAAATTAATAAATATCACATATAAATAAATGTTCAAAGTTAAACTTTCAGAGTGGAATGAAAAACTATATCCTAAGGTGATACTAATCCTTTAGTTTGACACTAAGGAGGTCAACATAAGTCGATAAACAAAGTTTGAGAGTCTTGTCCAAAGAGTTACAAAGAACACCAAGACACATCTTTTTTGCTCATATTTTTTATTACTAAGGAGTAATCTTATGTATTTAAGGAATGGAAATATTTGTAGCAGTGAGAGAGAAAACTTCCTCAGGAGAGTTAGAGAATAAGTAGCTCCTATGAAACCCGAAACCAATGTTGGTGGTACTAATAGTCAAATGACTGATATAACCCAATGGCATATCAATCTTGAACAAATTTTTTGATTTGGAATTTGAAAAGCATTAGTAGATTCTTACACTTGAGTCTAGGGGAAGGCTTCTAAAACTCCACAGGGTAACTCAATGCACTTGAGAAGATCAAAGATATCTTAAGTTAAATACTAAGTATTTATCATTATCACATAATAAAAAAGAATATATCCAGTTGGGCAAACATTTTCTGAGAATTTTTTATTCAAACTTTTCATTTTTCCCAAGTACTAGTATTCAATATCATGAATGACTCATGATAGTTCTTAACGCATTAGATCCTTAGTTGGATTAGATATTGAATAAAGAGGCACAAGGTGTGCACCCTCAATATGTGGGCCTAGAAAGTTCTTTGGAAAAACCAGTGGGTGAACAAAAAGGATAAAATACATTAGTCTTAGCTCTAGACTTTGAAACAATAGTTAAAAATTAAAGAGCTTGAGTCTTGAAAAGCTATATAAATAGGCATAAGGTTGGAAGGAGAATCATCTATCTAAAACAAGGTATTCCTAATCTTCCATTTCATTACATCTTGCTACTCTTGATGTCTTGATTTTGGAAACATACAATTCCAAAATTCAATCCTACGTTGGATTTTATTCTTTAAGAGGTAACTTTCATTTGTTCTATGAGCTTTTTATCTACTACTTGAGAAAATATCAGAGTAGATCCAACCAAAAGTTCTTCAATGAGCTTTGCAAAGCCTAATCAATTGTTGTTGACCATGTGAAAATCATATAGACTTATTCTTTGTCTTATGGTCTCTTTGATTATCTAAAGCTCATTGGGGCTTATCCTAGGTTTTTTTAAGGGGCCTTCCCCTCAACTCAAGTCTAATAATCTACTAACCCATTTTAGATTGCAATCTAAGAATCTTTTTAAGATTAATAAGCCTTTGGCTTATATCAAATTATTTGACTTAAGTACCACTACTCGTGGTTTGGGCTTTCTTGGGAGCTACTTAGACTCTAGCTTACTTGAAGAAATTTCATTTTCCCACTTGTATGGAAAAATACCTCCTTTAATAACTTGACCCTTGCCCAATTGTAAGTGATCAAGAACATTCCTGAAGGATTCATCTTGGAATATTTAGTAGCTCTTAAATGATCCTTCAAAGAGTTCTAGACATTTCGACAATAGTTAGAAGATCCTGATTTGTGTGCACTATGTTAATGTCAAAGTCAAGGATAAATATAACCTTAGTAGAGAGTTTCGCAATATCATCATGAAAATTGTACATGAGATTTTATTTATATGTGATATTTATTCCCATATATATCTTTTCTTGAGTTTGAAATGAGATTTATTGTGATAGTTCAATCTATTTTTTGCTTGTTCTATCCTTGTCACTCCTAGGGCCTCCGAGGGTGTTGAGCCTCCTATGGTCTCTCTTGGTAGAGATGCAATTATGTCAAAGCAAGAAGAGCTCAAGAAAGTATGTCTCCTTGATCAAGTGTTTGACCCTAGGCCTCCGCTTGAAACTATGGGCTAGTGGCTTCGAAAAGAGTCTTTTCCCCATGGGTTGATTATCAACAAATGTTAGTTCTTATCGGCTAGTCATATGCTCGTAGTATTTAAGAATGAAGATATGGCATTCCAACCCCTCAGTGTGGGAACCTGGCAACTCGGGCGGGTGACCTTGTATTTATTTAGATGGTTCCCCGAGTTTATTCCTGACAAATTAAAATCTCTTCGCTACTTTCTCTGGGTGGAGCTCACTAACTTGCCGTAATTCTTGTATAACTTTGTAACTTGGTGTGGGACATCGTAACCCCAATTAGCAAGCCGTTGGCTTCATGGAAGGATGTTGGTGGTCTTATTTATGAAGGTGCGAGGCACTCTTTCAATGCTCGATGGCACCCTAAAATCTATGTCAAGGCTGACCTCAACAAGCGACTTCCATCAAAGATCAAAGTGAACCTAGGCAAAGGGGATGTCTGGGAACAACATGTTATTTACAAAAACCTACCTAACGGGTGTTTTCATTATGGCCAACAAGGCCAGAGGATTAAGGATTGCCCATTGAAGCAAAAAGCAAATAGATACAAGAAGCAAAAAAAAAAAACTCAAGACAACAATGGGACACTGAATCACCTGATGAGCGAAGAGGAAGGTAAGGTCTCTAGTAACCTAGAAACTGGCTCATAGGGGTTCACAAAAGTGAAAAGAAGAAGGAAAAGAAGTCCTAATGTGAATCTTTAGAGAAACCATATTCTAGACATCCCCAAACAAGTTGTAGTGCAATCTGTAAAAGGAGATTAATGAGCTTGATTACCCACATAGGAACGAGTTTGAGGTGGGCGCCATTGAAAAAGCCCTAGAGATCCCTGATAACAACGAAAACAATCAGGAGGGCTACACTACAAGCAAAGAAGATGGCTTTACCACCAGTAACGAAGAAAATATGGATAGTGAAACTTCCATCATTTGATCGACTATTCTGGAAACGGTTTCCTATTCATTCGAACAAGAGGCCTCTTGCAAGGGAAAACAACCTATTGATTTACCCTCGAAATACAAATTACTAAGTCGGGACCCCCTCCTAGTGAAAAAGAAAGAGGAATCCAAGAGGACAAAGGATAAGACCCCTTCTCGCTGAGAGGATAACTTTTAGAAATGATCATCATCTTGTTAAATGCTAGGGGGCTAAGTGACCCCTCAAGAGCGACCATCATTGGTCAATGGCTTCGTGACATTAGCCTAAACCCCGAATTCACCTTGATTCAAGAGACTAAAATTGATGGAGAAGACCTCCAGAAATGTCTTAGACAGGTCTCCTAGACTCATGTCTGGATTTCGACGTCGCATCCCCGGGGGTCTAGTAGGATGATAATTGGTATGAACCAATTCTCATTTGAAAAGCTTGAGAAATCCATGGAAGATTAGAGTCATCAATGGATTGCCATTTCCTTTGGTGCCCCCTTTCAATTGAGGTTAGTTTCTATGTACATCATAAATGCGGAGTTTGAGAGACGGGACACCTAGGCCTCCTTAGACTTGCTCCGCCAGAAGTGCTAATTTTCGGTGACTTCAACATGGTGGAGGACCCTGCGAATAGATGGAACAACAAGGACCAAGTCATTGACAGTCATGAGAAAGAAACTCGAGACAAAACCAAACTATACTTGGATCTCCTCGAATTCAAAGATTCAAACAGATTTTCATGGTCAAATCTTGAATCGAGACAAGACTTGAGGAAAGCTAGACTCGATAGAAGCTACATTGCTAAGAGCATTATTCATCAGTGGGGCTGTCCTTTCCTATCACAATGCACTGACCTAGCCATCTCTGATCACAACCCGATCATTATCTCATTCCAAGCTTTCACCAAAAGCCTGTAAGGGTCCTTGGTTTCATGCTTGCTCGACTTCCTTATCTCTCCTCTCTATCCACCAAGAAATTGATGAAGTGTGGAAGAAGGCTTTCGCCTCCTACTTGTCCCCAGCTAGGATTTAGAGATGCACAGTCAAAAAGTCACGATAGATCATGATAAGAACCAGGAAGTTGCTTCTAACTGTTTGGCATGCAGGTAGAGAAGCTATGTATCATAGACTCGGGAGACTCAAGGAGGAGGTGAACAAAGGAAAATCTCAATCCCATAAGGGTCTACGAAGAATTAGAGCGTTGTTGAGATACGAGAAAGAGATACAAAGGAAAAATTTGCAAATACTCTTTAAGGAGTGGTGGGTTAGAAAAGCCGACAAGCCTACCAAGGAGATGTGCAATATTGTTAAAAGGAAACACAATAGAAAATTTATCCCCCTATTGCTAGGGTCAAATGGTGATGTATGCAATATGGAAGAAGAAAATTCTGGAGTTGAAGAACATTTTACGAGACTCCTGGGGATCTTGACTCCGTTCATAGATAGGACTACATGGTAGCCATCTCTAGGGTATCCTCTCATGGGATCCCACACAACCTATGTTCCCTGCTTGATGCCCCATCTCAGAAGAAAAGATCATTGAAGTCATTGATGCCCTTCCTAGTGGGAAAAGCCCAGGGCCCATCAACTCCCTAATGAGTTCTTTAAGTCATTCAATTTGGTGATTGCCACCCCTCTTCATTTGGTCTGCCAGGCACTCGAGTTTGGCACACTTCCGATGTGTCTTAACAATGGCATCATCAAGTTAATCCACTAAAAAGGGGAAAAGAACAGAATTGAGAACTAACATCCCATTACGATGCTTCATACGGGATATATAATCATTGCTATAGTCATCGCCAACATAATTTTTTTCCATCTCAAAGCTTGGCTAAGCGAGGACCAAAAAGGTTTCATCAAAGAGAGGTCAATATTGGAAGCCAATAATGATATTGGATGAGTGAATAGAAGAGGTGGTTTTCCTCAAGATCGACTTTGACAAAGCTTATGACAGGCTAGAATGGGACTATACCTTGAAGTCAATTAAAGATCCAGGTTGTAGCCAGAAATTCACCAAGATGATCTTGACCTTATTTGGAAACGCATCGGCTCAAATTAATGTTAACAACCAACTTTTGAAGGTGATCAAATTAAAACGATCGATTAGATGAGGGTGCCCATTGGCTCCCCTTCTCTTTGCCATCGCCATGGAAGGGCTTAGCCAGATGGTGGAACAACATGTGGAAGTTGGTAATATCAAAGGCCTTCTGTTCCCCTATAGCCACGGACAGATCACCATGAGATGTTTTGTTGACGATATGAACATGTTTATCCACAATGATTGTACCAATGTGGAGACATTTTGGAGGTGCTTGGATACTTTCTATGAGACCTCTAGATCCAAAATCAACCACTCAAAGACCGCTTTGAGAGCTATTGTCAGGATCCAATGCGACCTTGAACATGGCTGCCAAAACATTCCTCTAGGCCAAATCTTTTGGCTTCTTCCAATTCCCTTGGGCTTTGGTATCTTGTTGGCACAACGATGAAATTGGGACGTTGCCAAACTCGAAAGCAAACTAAACTATTAGAGAGGTATGCAAATCAATCTTGTAGGTCCCACAATGGTTATTAACACGTTCCTCATTTCATCGACCATTTACTTCCTCTCTTGTTGGAGACCAAAAGAGCAAGTGCTATCCAAACTGGAAAGTATTTGCAGAAATTTCCTTTGCATAGGGGACCATAATAAGAGGGAAGTGCCTAAAATCAAATGGTCCATCTGCACTAGCCAAAGGGAAAGTGGGGACCTTGGGATTTTGGAAATTGGGTGCCTGGCTAATAAACTTGTGGCAAAGTGGATGAATAAGGTGTGGTGCAATGGGGAGGCTTCGTGGGCCGAATTGATCTTCCAAAATAATAATGAGTTCACTCTCGTGGGATTCCCAAATAGGAAGAATCTTGACATTGTGACCCTTTTGTTTTCCCCGATCTGGGTTTTCCTGAAAGACTCGAATCTAGTGTGCTCCCTATGGAAGAGTTGGAATAAAGTAAAAGGCTTCATAAGAATTAGTGAAGATTGGAAGTGGGCGGCCGATACCAGATACAATAACTCTATCTAGTTTTTGATCCATGGCATCAAGAATGTGGAATCGTGGAACATTCCAAGTGCAAAGAGGCTATGGAACAAGGGCTTCAAAAATTGGAAACATCTCTAGAAACAAGACACCAATCAATGAATCAATTTCAAGGATAATGACCCTAGCGTCCGCATTACCTATGAAGAATGTAATATCTTACAAAGCAGACGTCTTGCCAGGGATCGCTCCATCTTGTCATGGGGCAGGACTCACCGTGCTTGCTTGGTCTCAGATGGCACAATGGAAATTGCCTAACAAAAATCATGAATATCACAGGAAACATTGATTATCAGGTCAAACTCAACAAGAAGTGGTGCCTGTCATGAACGCACTTGTGGTGGGATATGAAGTTCATGGCTATCCGGCACCCTCTCATAGAAATCGAAAAGTCTCTCCTCTTATGTCAAATTCTTTATGGGGGAATGTGGACCAACCTAAAGGCTAGCAAAATTTGTGGGGTGTCTCCCTGGTGCAAGCGCTTTGTCGGTCCATTGAAGATGTTGTTCACATCTTTTTTACTTGTCCAAATTCCAACAGGCTCTCGCAGATTGTGGAAAAGAAAATTAGTCTTCAAAAGCATATCAATTGGAAACAAGCTTTGTTGGGAGAAGCGATCCGCTGCTCAGCGTGTCTCTAGAATGCCATAAGAGGGGAGGTCCTATGGAAGATCTGAGGAGAAAGATGTTCTTATAACTTTGGTGAATCCCCCATAGACTAGCCGATTGAGAAATCACTATTCCTCCTCGGCAAAAGAATGGCCAACTGTAAGAACCCCCCCCCCCCGTTTAGGCATCATCAAGTGCTCCTTCGTATCAACAACAAGCTTAAACCCAAGTGGGCCTTGCATGAGGGTGATGGGAGAGTGATTAACCTTCTTCGGAATGCCATCTAAACTCTATAAGATCTACGCATGCTCTATGGGACTTGGGGGGTCCCGTGGGCACTAGTCCCCGTCACTTGTACTTTTCGTTTCTTTTTATTTAATACAAGTCTGAGAGAGTAGGCTAAGGTTGAATTTCCTTTATATTAAAAAAACCAAAGAGGATGTTTGATTTGTTTAGAAAGATGCATTTCAGCGTTTCAAACATAACAAATAGAACAAAAATACACACATGCTCTCTCTCTCTCTCTCTCTCTCTCTCTCTCTATATATATATATATATATATATATATATATATATATATATATATATATATATATATATATATATATATATATATAGAGAGAGAGAGAGAGAGAGAGAGAGAGAGCATGTGTGTATTTTTGTTCTATTTGTTATGTACACTATATTTTAGAAATGTCTAAAAGGAACATAAGAACATCGTCACCTCTTTGTTGGAGCAAGTCTATGAAAAGCCTAAGTATTGGCTTGAGTCCCACAAAGTCATAAAAGAAGCTTCAAAATGAAGACTATGTAAAGTTCACTTGTGAACTACCTCTTGTAATTTTTTGGAGAGTTTACTTAATGTAAAAGTAAGAGAATCTTAAGTGGTTGAGTCCACATGATCAAAAAGGGAAAGAGGATCCACGAACTCGTGATTTGTGGTAGGTAGAGAATCAAATCAATCATTGACTGATTGGAGAGTGATTGAGGGAAGTTAGCCTCCCAAACTCAACTATAAATAGATGGCAGTTTTAGTCGTGGTTAGAGAGACCTATGTGAAGACCTCCAAGAGCTGAGCTTTATGCCATATCAAGGTGTGATTACAAGGCACACATATGTATCAGTAAGTCATTGTATTGTACAAGCAATATACTTCCATTTTCATGATTATTTGAGTTCATCTTTCCATGTTCTTGTGAAGTGTACTACTCACTGCCATTACTCTAAGTTTTCTCAGTCAGCTTGTAGAGATGTTTTCTCTGAGCTTGGTGCATCATTTTCAGTGATTTAACTTGGTAAAGTTAGCTCTATAAGTCTATTATATGCTCACAAATTGTCATGTCATTTGAATGTTGCAATCTTCAGTTATGTGCATTTGAAGTCAACAGGATCTGTTCATCTTCACCTCTCTGTCAGGTACCCGACTTTTTCACTCATCTTGTCAGAGGTGTTTCTCAGTTGTTACTTATCCAAATTCAGTGATTTAATGCTTGTTGGATTCAGCTTACTGTCTAGTATAACCATACAAATTTGCATAATCATTGAATTTCTACATTTTGAGTTATGTTGATTTTTCTGCTCACTGGTCTATTTCTGTAGCAGCCCGTGAAAATCGGGATGATGTCATCACTTGTTAAAACTTATTCTCAGTGTGTGGTTCATTATTTTTGATGCGATTACTCTTGAAAGTTAGCTCTTTAAGTTTCCTAGACTTCCCCAAGAGGAATTGAGCTAATTGCTGCTGTGATCAGAGAATTATGTAAAACACTGGACAGGTGTATGAACCAAGAATAGCAAGTTTTCACCTCTGAGCTAACTCCAACTTATCTATTTTGATCTATCTTTTTGAGAGTGATCTTCCAAGGTACATAGGGTGTCTAATACATCCATTGGCAAGCTAAAAGGGCCCACCATATACTCCTGGAGTTCATTTGGCTGGTGTAGATCAAGGATTTTGCAACACCTCTTCATCTTCAAGCACATACCTATCCATCTCTTCACAGTGGTATCAGAGCAAGGTTGGACAACATGGTAGATGGATTTCCTTCATCAATTGACAAATTAGACAGAGGTATTTACTCAGCTTGGTCATTAAGAATGGAAGCCTATCTCCAAGGTAGAAGTTTATATGGTTATGTGGCTGGAGATGAAGTTATGCCAAGTTTCAGGAACAAAAGTCAACCAACACAAGAAGAGCAAGAAAGATTGAGCACATGGTGTTCCAAGGATGCACTTGCAAGGTCTTATCTCCTCAACTCTATCTCAGATTTTTTTGTTGCCTCACATTAGAAGTTGTAAGACATCTCAGGAAGTGTGGGATGCACTTGAAGCTTTCTTTTCTTCAAGTACCAAAGCTAGGAAGCATCAACTATGGCTGGATTTCACAACCCTCAAGAAGGCTCCCAAACAAAATGTGACTGATTTTGTCACAAAGCTCAAGGACATAGCGGATCAGTTGGGAAGCATTGGAGAGGTAATAGATGAAGAACAAATTGTAAGGCAGGTCATCAATGGCTTGAAGGCAGATGACAAGTGGGAAGCATTCACCACAGCTATGGATTTGTACATGGACATGCATGTACCTGATTTCAACACACTCATTGGACAACTACTTACTCAAGAGGCAAAGCTTATCAAAAATGGAGAAAGCTCTAAAGGTAATCAATCTTCAGCTTTATACACGGATAAAAGCAAGTCTAAAGATAACAAAGGAAAGGCAAAGAAAGTGGATGATGAAGCAGGTACATATCAAGCTAACTATGCAGGTAGAGGAAGACATGGCAGAGGTAGAGGAAGAGGAGGTAGACAAGGCAGGGGGAGATCCCAAGACTCCAACTCATGTTCTATTTGTGGATTAACTAATCATACAACTGAAAATTGCTTTAGGAATTCCAAGAATCAAAGAGGCAGAGGATACAATAGAGGAAGTTATGGCTACTCAAGAGGAAGGTTCAACAACTACCATGGCAACTACAACAACTACAATCATTCAAACTATCAAGGAGGCTACAAAGGAAGGAGAGACTACAATAACTACACAGAAGACTCAAACAAAGAGGATTCATTATTGATCATGAACATGGCTATGCCACAAGATAAATCTGATGAGCATGTTTTCTACATAGATTCAAGTTGTTCAAATCATGTGGCAGGAAATGTGGCACTCCTATCAGATTTAGAAGATCCAAGGAATAAGCATGAGGTACAAACAAGAGATGATACAAAACATCCTGTGGAGAAAATAGGCAATGTCAAAGCACCTGATGGAAACATCAACCTACTCAGTAAGGTACTCTATGTCCCTACCATTACAAAGAATTTGATAAGTGTTGGGCAGATAGTAGAGAAAGGGTTGCAAGTCAGGTTCACAAAAGCAGGAGCATTTGTTGAAGATCCAAGTCAAGGATTCAGAAGAATTGCAAAAGGTGAAAAGACAGGTAGATTGTTCACATTTGAATTACAGGACACTAGAAACATTGCTCTCTTTAATTATGGTAGTCAGACACTCACAGAATTGGAAGTATGGCACAAAAGGTTAGCACATATTGGTGAAAGGTCATTAAAGCAAATCTGCAGGGACCAAAGTGTACTTGGACTTCCTAATTTGTCAAAACAACATATGATTTATAAGTGTAGTGCATGTCAATTTGGAAAGTCTTACAGGTTACCATTCATGAAGAAAGGTTATATGCATGGAGATCTCTTGGAGTTGGTTCATACAGATGTATGGGGACCTAGCAAGGAAGCTTCAATATCTGGATCAAGGTATTATGTTTCCTTTATTGATGATTGCAGCAGATGGACTATCCTATTCTTTATGAAACACAAAGATGAAGTTTTTTCATGTTTCAAAAGATATTTGGCTCTTGTGGAGAATCAAACAGGTAAATCACTAAAAAGGCTAAGGTCAGATGGAGGGGGAGAATACTTCTCCCATGATTTTGATTCTTTTCTTCAAGAAAGAAGAATCAAAAAAGAGGTAACTACAAGGTACACTCCTGAGCAAAATGGAGTGGCAGAAAGGAGGAATAGGACAATTGTTGAAGCTGCAAGGTCTATGTTAAATGAAAAGCATTTACCTAATTACTTATGGGCCGAGGCTGTATCTACAGCCACTTACTTGATTAACAGGTTGCCTTCAAAATCCCTTGATGGGATGACTCCATATGAGGCTTGGAATGGAAGAAGACCAAGCTTAGATCATTGTAAAATTTTTGGATGTATTGCTTTTGCTCATGTTCCTTCACAGGTTAGAGGCAAGATGGATCCAAAGGCAGAAAGGTGTGTATTTATTGGATATGACAACAATCAAAAGGGCTACAGGTTATACAACCCTACCAACAAAGGATTCTTGGTAAGCAGAGATGTAGTTTTTGATGAGAACAATTCATGGTATGAAGATTCATGCAGGAAGGTCAATTTACCATATAATCTTGAAGAAGATTTTCCAAAGCTTGGTAGAGAACAATCAAAGATTGAAGAACAAGACACCTCAGAGGATGATGAAGAATCTCACATGGAAAAGATCAAAGCATGGAAGTCTAAAGGTAAAGCAAAATTGCAGGAACTTGGACATGAGGCAGAATCATCACATCATGGACTAAGAAGATCTATGAGGAAAAAGAAAAAACCAGAAAGGTATGGGTTTGACACCTCATTAGTAACTAAAAATTCTATCTACATAGCACAGGACATAAACCAAGAGGAGCCATCATCATTTGAAGAGGCCAAAGCAAAAACAGAATGGAAGCATGCAATGAAGGAAGAGATTGAAGCACTTGAGGAAAACAACACTTGGGATTTGGTGCCCAAGACTTGATCCATGAAGGTAATAGGCTCAAGATGGGTCTATAAACTCAAGAAGAATTCTGATGGTTCCATTAACAGGTATAAGGCAAGGCTTGTAGCAAAAGGCTTTGCACAAACTCAGGGAATCGATTATGAGGAGACCTTCTCTCCTGTGGCAAAGATGCCTACTATTAGGGTTTTGCTTAGTATTGCCTCTTCCAAGAATTGGAAGATACTTCAACTAGCTGTAAAGAATGCATTTTTGAATGGTTGGATAACAGAAGAGGTATATATGGCACAACCACCCGGTTTTGAGAATCAAGTTTATCCTGATTATGTGTGTAAACTTAACAAAGTATTGTATGGTCTCAAGCAAGCTCCAAGAGCTTGGAATTTCAGGCTTGTTTCATTCTTGCAGGACAAAGGCTTTCAACCAAGCAAGGCAGATCCTTCACTCTTTATTAAAAAGAGTAATTCCGAGGTCATCTACCTATGTGTATATGTAGATGATATTATATTGATAGGAAATGATACAGATGGTATGAAGAAGATCAAAGATCAGATGAGAGAAGAGTTCAAGATAAGTGATTTGGGTTCACTTACCTACTTCCTAGGTTTGGAAGTTGTCTACAAAGATCATGGTTTGTTTCTCACTCAAAGGAAGTACATTAAGGACATATTGGCAAAATTCAAGATGCAAGATTGTAAGATTGCAGGTACTCCAATGGAGGTCAATCACAAATTGAGCTCACATAAAGGTGAACTCATAGAGGACATCACATCATATCAAAGTCTAGTAGGTAGTCTCAACTATGCCACATTGACAAGAGTAGATATATGTTACAGTGTGAGTGTGCTAAGTCAATTTATGCACACACCAAGGAAACCACATATGGATGCTGCCAAAAGGATTCTCAAGTATCTCAAAGGAACCATAAATGAAGGACTTTATTATCCTTATGTATCTGATTTAGGTTTGGAGCTATTTTCTGATGCAGATTGGGTTGGCTCCAAGGAAGATAGAAGGAGCACTTCAGGTTATCTTACCTTTGCAGGTTCAAAGCTTATTTCATGGTCATCCAAGAAGCAACCCACAGTTGCTCTCTCTTCTACTGAAGCTGAATATAGAGGTCTTGCTATAGCTACACAAGAAGCTATGTGGATGAAGACATTATTCAAAGATCTTGGATTGGAGTTTGGAACTCCAACTATTTTTGGTGACAATATGAGTTCTATTCACTTGGCTGCTAATCCTATTTTTCATGCAAGGACTAAACATATTGAAGTTCATTATCACTATGTACGAGAGAAGGTTCTAAGCAAAGAGATTCAAATATCATATGTGTCCACTCATCAACAATGTGCAGATATTCTAACCAAAGCATTGGATGGTACAAAGCTTTGCAAATTCAAGGCTATAATTGGTTTGCAGGTAATCTTGGAAGATTGAAGACCTCAAGCATACTTGGCTTGAGGGGGAGCTGTTGGAGCAAGTCTATGACAAGCCTAAGTATTGGCTTGAGTCCCACAAAGTCATAAAAGAAGCTTCAAAATGAAGACTATGTAAAGTTCACTTGTGAACTACCTCTTGTAATTTTTTGGAGAGTTTACTTAATGTACTTAAGTGGTTGAGTCCACATGATCAAAAAGGGAAAGAGGAGCCACGAATTCGTGATTTGTGGTAGGTAGAGAATCAAATCAATCATTGATTGATTGGAGAGTGATTGAGGGAAGTTAGCCTCCCAAACTCAACTATAAATAGATGGCAGTTTTAGTCGTGGTTAGAGAGACCTATGTGAAGACCTCCAAGAGCTGAGCTTTATGCCATATCAAGGTGTGATTACAAGGCACACATATGTATCAGTAAGTCATTGTATTGTACAAGCAATATACTTTCATTTTCATGATTATTTGAGTTCATCTTTCCATGTTCTTGTGAAGTGTACTACTCACTGCCATTACTCTCAGTTTTCTCAGTCAGCTTGCAGAGATGTTTTCTCTGAGCTTGGTGCATCATTTTCACTGATTTAACTTGGTAAAGTTAGCTCTATAAGTCTATTATACGCTCACAAATTTTCATGTCATTTGGATGTTGCAATCTTCAGTTATGTGCATTTGAAGTCAACAGGATTTGTTCATCTTCACCTCTCTGTCAGGTACCCGACTTTTTCACTCATCTTGTTAGAGGTGTTTCTCAATGGTTACTTATCTAAATTCAGTGATTTAAAGCTTGTTGGATTCAGCTTACTGTCTTGTATAACCATACAAATGTTCATAATCATTGGATTTCTACATTTTGAGTTATGTTGATTTTTCTACTCACTGGTCTATTTCTGTAGCAGCCCGTGAAAATCGGGACGATGTCATCACTTGTTAAAACTCATTCTCAGTGTGTGGTTCATTATTTTTGATGAGATTACTCTTGAAAGTTAGCTCTTTAAGTTTCCTAGACTTCCCCAAGAGGAATTGAGCTAATTGCTGCTGTGATCAGAGAATTATGTAAAACACTGGACAGGTGTATGAACCAAGAATAACAAGTTTTCACCTCTGAGCTAACTCCAACTTATCTGTTTTGATCTATCTTTTTGAGAGTGATCTTCCAAGGTACATAGGGTGACTAATACATCCATTGGCAAGCTAAAAGGGCCCACCATATACTCCTAGAGTTCATTTGGCTGGTGTAGATCAAGGATTTTGCAACACCTCTTCATCTTCAAGCACATACCTATCCATCTCTTCACACTCTTGTTGTCATTTCAAGAAAGTACGACGAAGATAGGAAATATTAAATTACTCCGAGACTGAAACGATTTGTGTCGTAACGAGTTCCTCTTAAAGGGTTGGTTGTTTTGAATGCCATGGTTCTATTTATCTGTTCGAAGACTAAAGAGAGAAAAAAAAAATCAGTAGTGATTCAGCAATCGGTTATCGCTTCTTTTTCAGAATGATTAAAAATTTGTTGATCGAAACTTTTTCTTCGATCATAACATGATGTATGAGAGTGTGAGAAGGGAGCGGTTCTAGCCTAATATTCAGAGAAGAGACAAAAGTAATGTGATTTGAAGAATGCACTTTTCAATATCTCGTTGATCATATCACAATTTCTACTTATAAGGTCAAGTGAGCGGAGCTTTCCATGCTCACATGTCCTCAGCCACATGCACGGGAATCAATCGTCGCGTATCCGGTACTTTGAGCATCTGGCTGATAAAGTCTCTCTCTCTCTCTCTCTCTCTCTCTCTCTCTCTCTCTCTCTCTCTCTCTCTCACACACACACACCATGACGAGTCGATCAACGTTATTGTTCGATAGTGAATGTGTGTGCGCATCGATTCAAAGCTCACTGTTCCTAGTCCATCGTACTCCATATAACCATTGGTCATTGTCGAGCCCCGGCCCCTCCACCATGTTAGGTCTGTTTGACGTACCACCGCAAAGTAGCTCAAAAATTGCCCACGATGGACACCTCTGATCTGGCACCAGCGCGTCTATGAAATCTCCAATATATAATCTTTCCGTCAACGACAATATTGTCGCACGGGTGGCTTTTTAATAGGGAGGAGAAAAAGGTGACGTATACCTCAAAAGCAGTCCTCTTTTCGGCTTCTTTGAGTGTGTGGAGAATAGACTTTTTAAAATGTATCTCTTGTTTGTATGGCGACCCATACGCTGCTCACGATAAAATGGACCGACTATGATAGCGTTGGCTACGCTTCACAAGTACAACCTTTTTACGAATGAGACCTAAGCGTGTATGATGTTTCATAAGGTAGCTGAGACCATCGATAGCTATCTAGCTATCGGAAAGAGAAGAGGGGCCAAGCGTCATCGTTGCCTAAATGAAACTTTCAATTGAATAGCTTGAGAAAGCCAACCATTGTTATGAATAGCTTGAGAAAGCCAACCATTGTTGTTTATCTCTGCTACCACATTTCTCAGCAACATAGAGATCCTCTTAATGAATTTATTGTTGGTGCAAATACCCAAGCCATCACACTTGGCTAGGCATGGAAGCAAACATGTGTAACTGCATGAAGAAGAGAACCTTAGTTTGTAATTGCTTGATCATTAACCATTGTAAAATGTGGTTTTACTTGAGGAATCTTGTAACCCAAAATCTCGTGATGTTATGAGACATAAAAGCTACAAGTTTCATTTGGTAGAACCACTCCTAACTTAGAGGAGTACTTTTAGGTGGAGCCTCTATTTGAATTCAAATTCAAACATTGGAGGTAAATCACTTATAAAAGGAGGTTGTAATCTCGCGGCCTAAGTGACCCCATTACTGAGCTTATTGCTGATCATTTGTATATGTTGAGTGGCTTACATCATACCCTACTCTTATCACTATCATGGGGCATCATTTCTATGCCAATGATCATGTCTATCATTGTTCTATAATACATCACATGATTGATTATCTATGCTCATCTCTCTGCTATGACCACTCAAAATAGTGTACTTGTGATGACCATATCTTAGTGATCGATTCATCATTGTTCATGTTCGATAGCTTGTTGGAACCACAACAATGTCTACTACATGCTATCAAAATTTAAACAAGTTTGATTCAGCCAATTGGGAGAAAACGGCCTCGAAGTAATCACTGGTTATTCTCTGGTAGCTCCTAAAAAATCAGGGGTAAGCTTCCACTTGTTAAGTTGATTGTTGAGTGTATGGTTTATCGTTTTAAGTGATTCCACTTGGAATCATTAGCTCTCTAAGCTAATTAAGTACATCTTTCGAATTTTCCTAATTGCTATTGTATTGTGAGCACTAAGCAAAATACCCAGTAGGTCTAAAGACCCAAATAACAAGCTTTTGGTCCCTAGCTAGTTTCAAAGTTATCTCTTTTGATCTAATTGGTTGAAGCATCATCTCCAAAGTACATAGACACTTATTTAGTTTCATTAGCAAGCTACATGGTCTTATAACAGAGCTCTGAAGTGAAAGAGGGTAGGTACAAAGCAGGATTAGCAGTACCAACTCATCCTCTTATGGTATCCATCCATCTTTCCCAACAGTGATATCAGAGTAAATGAGGTAAAATGGGAGATGGTTTCCCTTCTTTTATTGATAAATTGGATAAGAAAAACTATCAAGCATGGTCCTTGAGGATGAAGACATATTTACAAGGAAGGAGTCTCTATGGATACATATCAAGAGATGAGATGTCCATATTAAGGAGAAAAGGACAACATATAAGAGAGGAGCTTCAAAGACTCAACTCATGGTGTGCTAAAGATGCTTTAGCAAGGTCACATCTACTTAACTCTATTTCTGACTTCCTTCTTCCACACATTAAAAACTGTAAAACTTCCCAAGAGACTTGGGATACATTGTCTTTATACTTTTATCCCAATACAAGAGCTAGAAAAAATCAACTATGGATTGAGTTTACCACTCAAAGGAAGCAACCCAAACAAAGTGTCTTAGAGTATGTAACCAAAGTCAAAGATGTGGCTGACCAATTGGCAAATATAGGAGAGGAGATTGAAGAGGAGCAAATTGTGAGACAAGTAATCAATGGCATCAAGGCAAATGATAAGTGGGAAGCTTTAACAACTCTTATGGACCTTTACATGGATATGCAGATTCTACATCCTACCACAATCATGGGACAACTCTTTACCCGTGAGGCCAAGCTCAACAAAAATGGAGAATCATCAAGAGGTAGAAATCTTCTGCCCTATACACAGATAAAGGAAATTCTAAAGAAAAAAGATGATGAGAAAAACAGGGACAAGGCCCCTACTTGCAAAGAGCTTAACCTCCATTAATGATAATCATTTCTTTCAATGTTATAGGGTTGTTTGATCCACAAGAGCGGCCATTATTGGCCAATGGATTAGCAATAAAAGCCTACACCAAGATTTCATCAATCTTCAAGACATCAAAATTGATGGAGAGGATCTTCAAAAGATCATAGGTTTCTTTGAGCTAGTCAATGCTCAAACCTATCTATTTTGAATCAAATCTTTCTCCTTGATGCTCCAAAGTACATAATGCATTTTATTGCACTTATCACATGCCTATAAGGAATATTAGTCTCCATAAGCTCAAGTATTGGTGTTGTTCCGATTGGCAAGACCGAACTTGGTCGCTTTGCAACTCATTTTTCTACCTCCTACAAGCTTCTCCAAGTTCTTTCAATGGTATTAGACCTAGATCAAGATGGGTGACAGCTTTCCCTCAATGATTGAGAAGCTTGATTGATAGAACTATGTAGCTTGGGAAATCAGAATGGAGGACTATTCGCAAGGTTTAAATCTTTTTGGAAGTGTAGCATGTGATGCAGCTATGCCTATTCCAAGATCCCAAGGAGGACTTACACAAGAGGAGAGAGATCAGCTCACACTTTGGCGCACAACGGATCCTCAAGCAAGGTCACACATACTAAACTCTATCTTTGACTTTCTATTGCCACATATTAGAGGATGAAAGACACCTCAAGAGACTTAGGATGCCCTACATGCTTTCTTTTTTGCTAGTACAAAAGAAAGAAACAATCATCTTTGTAAGGAGCTCAACCAAATGAAGAAGACACCTAAACAAAACATCACAGAGTTTTTTACCAAGGTCAAGGAGGCTATGGATTAGTTAGCATCCATTGGAGAGTTGATTGAAGAAGAGGCCATCATGAAGAGAATTCTTAATAGGATTTGAAGTGATCAACAATGTCAATCCTTCACCATGGCGTATGATCTCATCATGGATGTGCAAACTTCAGACTTCAACATCCTTCTAGGAAAACACTTTAATCAAGAGGTCAACAATAGCATAAAGGAAGGTTACTCCTATCATGGTAACTCAACTAGTGCTTTATATGTAGATAAGAAGGATGAGAAGCTGAAAGTCAAGAAGAAGGAAGAATATGAAGAGAAGACTTCTCAAGCCAACTTTGTAAGCAAGAGAAAGTGGAAAGGGAAGAAGAAATACCAAAGCATGACAAAGCCAAAGGTTAGAATGTACAACCTTGTGCTATGTGGAATAAGATCCATCACACCAATGAGAGTTGCTGGTTCAATGGGAAGACCGAGAAAGGAAGTGGAAGAGGTGGATATGGAAGCAATAGAGGTAGAGGTGGACACAACTTCAATAATAACAATAAAGGCTATAATAGAAGGGACTTCAACAATTATTTAGAAGATCAACCACATGAGGAATCATTGCTTCTTATGAATCTAAGCCACAAAAAAGGTAAAGAAGATGATCATTTGTTCTACATAGATTCAGGATGCTAAAGTCATGTTTCACATTGTCGTGCAGAGGAGGCTGGATTGGTGGATCAAGGCAACCACCAAATCCTATGGCGCATGTCGGATGCTTTGGAGCAAGCTCAAGTGTAGTGGAATCTCAAAGAGCATATATAAAATCAAGAAAATAATATTAGCAGATAATCGCAATGAAATTCATCATATCCTTAGACTCTTTGGAAATAAATGTGTTATTACATATGTTCAAAGACTTTACCAGATATCTTGACCATTGCAACCTTAAATATCTTTATATGAAGTCACTCAAGACAGTCAAAGTTTTTTAGTTCTATGTTCTGAGTTCTCAAACTTTAATTTTTCAACTCTTTCTTTCCACTATTTTGGTTGGAAGCTAAATTTAAGTACAATATGGGCATGTATCACCTAACTCACTATAATCAGGAAAACCCTCTTGTCAGACACATCCTCAAAGTACAAGCGTGACCAGTTCAATTTTAAAGCCAAGTATGAGTTGGATCGCATACTTGATTCACACATGTCATTGTACGAAATCGTTCTGAAGCTCAATTCATCAAAGATAAATGTTCACAACAAAGAGCATGAAAAACATTTGAACTATAATTTGATCAAGTTTACGATGATAGGATCTCGACTCTTTCAACTCAAATAAACAAGTGCACAATTAGAACAATGAAGTCACGATAGAAGCATGAGAAACTGATCCTAGCATGTGCTGAGGTTTAGAATAGAAAAAAATCAATCGCAAGTTGTGTAAGTGCAAAATAACTATGGGTTAAGATAAGAAAACAATAGCATAGAAATTATTTCCCTAATAAATATCAATTGTCACCAGACTGTGAAGATGAGCTACACCATATGGAAGGGAGTCCACAAGCGACCACATGAAGAGATCTCCAGGAGGTCTAGTAATTCGTGTCTGATAGCCGAACGGTGAGGACACTGTGTTCGATCAGCAGGAAGTACTTGAACTAATGATTTACATTCCTTTGATAGGTGGTTGAGTTGCAATAAATGAGTCAATCAATCACCTAATAGTGGACCAAATTAGATTTGCACTTTTTCTAGATTGTAGAAAAGTGAATTAATTTCCTCCAACACCTAATCGTGCCTTCATTTGAACTCAAAATCCACTTGTTGAAGGCGTGGAGCACTTCAAAAGTCTATATAAAGACTTCAAATGACTTGTACATTAAATAAAAGAAATCTACATACACTTGTGGCCATCATTGTCTTGCTCCATTTTTTTGCATCATCTTCTTCAACAATAATAACTTGCAGAGGCTTCTACTCTCTCTCCAGAGATCTAAACTGAATGACTACGCACTCAGTGGAAAGCTATTAGTTTCTATTTTATGTGTAAAATTTTCCAAAGCATTTGGCACAATAATTTAAGAAAAATCTCTGTTTTTCTATCTCAAGTACTACAACATATGAGCGGCATACCGACACTGCATATACCGACGGTCACACTCGGCGTCGGTATGGGTGTTGGAAAATATCACTTAGAGATACCGAGGGTCAAGTGACCGTTGGTATGACCGTTTTAAACGGATCGTCGATGTGGCCCATAGCCGTCGGTATATGCGTCGATATATGCATCGGTATAAGCGTCGGTATAAGCATCGGTAATTAATTTATTAGAAGTTACCGATGCCCATAATGGCGCATATACCGATGCATATACTA
Organism: Ceratopteris richardii; assembly: GCA_020310875.1. Taxonomy (NCBI): domain Eukaryota; kingdom Viridiplantae; phylum Streptophyta; class Polypodiopsida; order Polypodiales; family Pteridaceae; genus Ceratopteris; species Ceratopteris richardii. The sequence goes on along the minus strand of CM035436.1, from coordinate 27,180,746 downwards.
AGGGCGAGTTTTAAACATACCACGAACCCGAGAGCAAAACTTCACATTTTTACGTATGTTTGAGTACTGTTGGTCTTCTGTCGAACTTGTGCGCGCGAACCGAATTGCGACCTGCATTGTATTGTGCACACACACACACAAAGATCTCTCTCTCTACACACACACACACACACACACTCTTGGCTTAGATCTCACATCTTGGTAAGTGTTGCACGTACTGTTAGCATTTGTGTTTCTCTATGCTTTAGGTATTATAATTTCTCTTTTCTTTGATTTTACATAAGTTCTTTGGCGTTGATTGTTTGGAATTGGACAATAGGCGACATACATTACGCTTTGACAACAATGATCCAAAAGACGGACATACTTGTAAGTGATTGTTTTATTCTCTATTGATAGAGAGAGAAGGAGAGAGAGAAAGAGAGAGAGAGAGAGATGAGAGAGAGAGAGAGAGAAAGAGAGAGAGAAGAGAAAGAGAGAGAGAGAGAGAGAGAGAGACAGAGAGAGAGAGAGAAAGTGAGAGATAAAGAATAATTAAAGAAAGAAAGATAGAGATAAGAAAATAGAGCATACATACACACACATTTACACATGCATACATACACACATACATGTACACACATGCATTCTTAGATACACACACCTATACACACATGCATGCGTACTGTAATAATGTAAGTCTATGATCTAGGGATCTGATGGCTTCAGACAGATCTGAAATCGGATACCATTTGGTCACTCGTATGTAGGACCAAAGATCTCAAGAGTAGACTCAAGCATAAGTCATGTGCTCTCATATTCAAGTAATCCACTTAGCCTAGTGGTTAAGTCTCATGGTTGTGAAGGAGGAGGTCTTGGGTTCAACTCCCATGGGGAGCATGGGGAGAGAGTTCTGCCCAAAGAGCTCTAGAGCCTTCTAACTCAAGTTAACATGAGTTAACTTGAGTCCAGTGGACTTAACTCAAGAGGTGAGTACAACAACCACTAGTGGACTCTAGTGGAAGGTACTAAAGTAGTGGTCGAGATCACTCCACTAATAGACTCTAGTGGTGGTTATGAAAGGAGTGGAGGAGATTGCACATGCACTTGTGGACTCTAGTTACATTTGTGGTCCTCATTAGTTCAAGCAGCTATATATACAGGCATAAGGTTGGGAGTAGAGTCATTCATTCATGAGTATTTCCAATAAAAGGTTGGGAGTAGAGTCATTCATTCATGAGTCATAGCTATATATACAGGCATAAGGTTGGGAGTAGAGTCATTCATTCATGAGTCATTCATTCATGAGTATTTCCAGTTGTTACGCTGTTGCATTGGTATCAGAGCATTTTCTCCATAGCTCTCATCTTCATCATCTTGCTCATAAGTCCTTGCGAGCATTTTCTCCATAGCTCTCATCTTCATCATCTTGCTCATAAGTACTTGCATGCATACTTCTCTCAAGGCGACTAGATTCCTGCTCGCAATTGTCTTGAAGCTTCATCCTGAATCGTAGTTCTCTTTGCAGGCACAGTAAAAAGAGAAGCTAAGGAGGAGAGTACCAAAAGGTTTGACAACCTCTACTGTCGGAAGAGGGGATTTGAACCCCCTTCCACCCGATTACAGGGCGCTCGCCTATCCAAAGAACCCACAGGTCTTAGCAACACCAGTTCGCGGACAGTACATATTGTTCGAGCTCAGCGCAAAAGAAGGTTTCAACCAAGAGCTAAAAAAGCTAATCATATGTGCTGTAAGCCCCCAGGATTCAAACCTCCATTCTCAACTTATGAAGTAGGTCGCCTATCCACGAAGTAGCGTTCGTCACTTTAAATCCGTGACAAATTTGTCCTAGAAAGGCTTTAAATAAGAAGCATAATACCAAAACGTTGACACCTCTGCTGTGGAGAGCAGAGGAATTGAACTCACGTCCCCATACGTGAGCGCGCTACCTTAACCACAAAGTCAAACAGGCGTTCGCGAAGAGTTCTCCAGAGAGCAATACATATTCTTTGCAGTTTGCGCTGCAGAAGGTCTCAATTAGGTAGAACTGAACAATACCCGGGATTCGATCCTTGAACCTCCCATTTGCAGCACCCGATTATTGCAACCTCGAACCCGAGGAGCACTCTTCTTTAGCCAAAGAAACAAGCAAGGAAAGTTAAAGTTTGAGCAAAGCCTGAAGCAAGTGGAGCTGTGGAGTGAAGATCTGGAGGCCTAACCTCGTCATAGTTCTAGCACTTTCGGCTAGAATCAAGTCGACCTCGACGGAACAAATCATCAGGGACTATTTCTTGTGATATTCTTGCATAGCTCTTTTGATTTTGTTGCACACACCAACTGCGTTAGGAATACTTAGTAAGTTTAATAACGCTTTGTATGCGATGGAGGGGACTTCTAGCCACGTCTCGCTTACGAGTACTACTAGTACGTCAGTGTTTGTTTCTGTTCCTATCTTAGTAACATCCTCATTCATGCCTAGACCACCAATAGCTGCACGTGCATTGCATCCATCTGCACCTATGGTTTCAAATACAAGTCATGCGTCTGATGCATCTAGAAAAGAAGCGACAATTGTAGCATTAGACGTTGAGGATTCTGCGAGAAAAGGAGAAACAATCACTACTCTAGACAAGGGGAAAGATATGGAGAGTAGGATGCTGCTAGTTGAGCAAAAGCTTGGACGGTTGTCCAGTATTCCGGATGAGGTTGCAGTCCTCCCTCAATTTGTTGATGGAATCCAGGATCACCTTAAGGACATTCTGAACTTACTTCAGACGCTTAGGGATATCAGTAAGACTATTTTAGGTAGTCACGCAGATACGATCACAACTTCACCAATGTCTGTTAGGATGGAAAAGGATAAGGGATTATCCTCTCCACAGACATGTTTCCTCTAGCGGGAAGTATGAGGTGTCTTAGTTTGGTATCTTCTACTCCCTTGTGTGTTGCTTCGGTAGGGATGTTAGAAAGTCATAACCGCCCAGTGGATCTTTCCTTGGGAAAGGAGATCCGTCCTCCTTATTTCTCTGGAGAGGATAAGGATAGGAATAAGGATGCGGTTTTGACCTTCTTGGAGAAATGGAAAGATGTCCATGAACTCAAACATACCCCCGATCATGTGAGAGTAGTAGAAGCAAGTTTATCGCTAGGACCCAAAGCTTATACATGGTGGATGAGTCTCTCTGAGACTCACAAGAAACCTACCACCTGGGATGAATTTTCCCATCTTTTCAAGAAAGAGTTTCTCCCCAAAAATGAGGAGGAACGCAATTGGGAAGCATGGGATAAAATTCAACAGAAAGGTAGACCGCTATTAGTGTATATTTCAGAATACAGAGATGTTATTCTAAAATTAAAGAACTTAGATGAATTTCATCGTCTTCGCGGTTTTGTCAGAGGACTTAACCAGCGAATTCGAAAGGAAGTCAAAAGGCATGCACCTAAATCCCTAGAAGAGGCGATAAAGGTTGCCCAGATTTATGAGGATAACTCACGTCTAGATGTCCCGCATGAAAGTAGTTATTCCCAGAAGAATAACTTTAAGCGTAAGGGCAAAGGGACTAGATCTAATGAAAGGGTGTCTAAAAAACCTCGTGTTTTTAGACACCTACTTTCTCCAAAAGATCATGATAAAGCGTAAAAGGAAAATTTGTGCTTTAAGTGTCTCAAGCCAGGACATCGTAGTCGTGTCTGTCCAGTCGGAAAAGAAAGTAAGGGAAAGGGTAAGCAACAACAACAAATACATATGATTCAAACCTTTGGACTTGAATGCAAATTCAAGTGCCAAGAAGGTTCAGATTATGCATTGCAACAGTACCCATTCATGTCAGATCTCCAAAAATATGTGGCAACCTCAAGAGTTTGGTCCACATGATTTGGTCAAGCTGCATGGATGAGTAAAAGGGCACACCATCTGGGTAATGGTGGATGACTCTGCTACGCATAATTTTATCAATTATGCGTTAGTAAAAAAACTAGCTCTTCCTCAGAAATCATCTCCTCATAAATACATTGTTTCCATGATGCACAGTCAAGACAGCCATGTTTGGGACACAATGATATCTAATTTGGAACTAGAAATCCAAGGCTTTAAAGACACTTTGGACTTCCAAATAATGAACATGGATCGGGTAGATCTGGTATTAGGGAGAGAGTGGCTATGGAGTCTAGGACCTTCATTGACCAGGTGTTATTTTACTAATACTTTGGAATTCCAGCGCGATGGTGTAGTGTATAAAATCAAGGGTGAGCATGATGTTCCAAGTATCCCTTTGATTTCATACACTGAACTTAAGAAACTTGTAAATAAAGAATCCAGGACTCAAGCTTTTCTTGTCCTTGGCACCAATGTAATATATTCTGATAATATAAATCAAGTTTCTTATGTCTCTTCCTTTATTCCTCGAGAAGTTCATGTTAAATTTAACAATTTAATGAAGGAATTTAAAGATGTGTTCCCTAAGGAACTCCCTTATGGCTTGCCACCCTCTCGTGGAAACATCGATCATAGTATAGATCTGTTTCCGGGTACCAAGCCAAAATCTCGAAACCCATACCATCTCCCCTATGTCCAGCATCAGGGGGTGGAAAATCAAATTCAAGAGTATTTGGATAAAGGATTTATCCGCCCAAGCCAGTCTCCATGGGCAGCACCCATCCTTCTAGTAAAAAAGAAAGATGGAACTATGAGACTGTGCGTAGATTATAGGGCGTTAAACAATCTTATGATAAAGAACAAGTGTCCCATGCCACTAGTCAAAGATCTTTTCGATAGTTTAAAAGGGGCTACAGTCTTTTCTAAGATTGATTTACGCCAAGGTAATCATCAGATCAGAATCAAACATGATGATATTCCTAAAACAGCTTTTCGAACAAAGTTTGGTCACTACGAGTTTTTAGTGATGCCGTTCGGGTTGACAAATGCACCCGCAACATTTATGACTTTGATGAATCAAGTGCTTAAGCCATATTTAGGAAAATTCTTTGTAGATTTTCTCGATGATATTCTGATCTACAGTAAAAATCATGAAAGTCATTTAGAGCACTTGAAAAAAGTTTTTCAACTTCTTCGCGATAATAAACTTTACGGTAAAGAATCCAATTCTTTACCCCATAAGTAAAGTATTTAGGTCATATTATTTCCGCGGAAGGAATCAAAGTTGACCCTGAAAAGGTCCAAGCGATTCTTGAATGGCTTGAGCCCAAGACGGTTCGAGAACTGCAAAGTTTTCTCGGATTGGCAGGATATTATCGGAAGTTTGTGGCTGGATATGCCAAGATTGCAGTACCTTTGACGGATCAACTCAAAGGGAAGCATCAGAAGTTAAATTGGAAAGAAGAGCAAGTCAAGAGTTTTCCAGAACTTAAACTTGCTTTAGCTTTGGCCCCGGTTCTACAGATCGTAGATCCGAACAAGCCTTTCCAATTAGAGACAGATGCAAGTTCATCTGCAGTAGGAGTAGTACTAAGCCAAGATGGTCGACCAATAGCTTTCGAGAGTAAAGAAGCTAAGTCTTGCTCAACAAAATTACTCTACCTATGAGCGAGAGATGTTCGCTATTATTAATGCTCTGAAGAAATGGTGCCATTATCTATATGGATCAAAGCTGACCATAGTTTTTGATCAAGAGAGCATAAAGTGGTTTGCAAACCAACCTGATCTTAGAGGTAGAAAAGCTAGATGGGCCGAGCAGTTGCAAGAGTTCGATTATGAACTCAGGTATAGAAAAGGAAAGTTCAATGCAGTGGCAAATGCCTTAAGTCGGATGCCTATGCTGAATAACCTAAGTTTTGTGCAAATTCAAAGTGAATTTATTTCAACTTTGAAAGGAAGCTACAAAGAAGATCCAAGCTGCAGTCAAGCTAAGAAAGCAGCTGAGCAAGCTGAACAAAATGAAGCAAGTACTTCTGAGAGAAAGTTTAAACACTATTCTCTCCAAGATGAATATTTTCTTTATAAAGTTAAGGTTTGTGTCCCAAGTACCTTGGACATACGAAAACAAGTACTTTTCGAATGCCACGATGCTCCCAGTGCTGGACATCCTGGTATTAACCGAACCTATGAGTTGGTAAAAAGACATTTTTATTGGCCTAGTTTGCATCAAGATGTGCAAAACTATGTGTCCAAGTGCCATAAATGTCAAGTAAATAAGTTTGAACGACTTAAAGTTGGAGGATTGCTGCATCCTTTGGAAATTCCCAAAGGAAAGTGGGAAAGTATTTCCATGGATTTCATTTCTGGATTACCCTGCACTCAGAAAGGCTTTGATTCAGTCTAGGTTGTCGTTGACCGATTAACTAAACTTGCTCAGTTTATTCCAGTCAAGACTACTTATAAGACTCCAGAATTTGCAAAAATATTTGTAAATCAACTTTATAGACTCTATGGTCTTCCAGTCGACATAGTTTCTGATAGAGATGCTTGATTTACAAGTCATTTTTGGCGAGCGGTCTTTAGTAGACTTGAAACTAAACTAAGTTTAAGTACAGCTGAACATCCCCAAACGGATGGACAGACAGAGAAAGTCAATCAGATATTGGAAAATATACTTAGAGCTTATGTTACTTCCAAACAGACTGACTGGGAAGATTATCTTCCATTAGCTGAATTTGCTTATAATAATGCTAAGAATTCATCAACTGAATTTAGTCCATTCATGTTGATGTACAGTTTCCAGCCTAGCCCTCCTTATGCAGTAGGACTTCAAAATGAATGAGTTCAAGCAACTCAAGAGTTCCTTCAAGACATGAACTTTAAGCTCAAGTTAGCTAAAGAAAACTTAAAGAAAGTTCAAGATCGTGCAAAGGCTTATGCCGATCCGAAGCGTAGAGATGTTACTTTTCAGGTTGGCGATCAAGTTTATCTTCGTATTCTTGAAGATCAGAAAAGTTCAAGACTGGTCAATGTGCCAAGTTGTCGCCTAGATATTGCGGTCCTTTTCCAATCACCAAGAAAGTTGGTTTGTGGGCTTATGAACTACAACTTCCAGATGATAGTTGGATTCATCCAGTGTTCCGTGTTAGTCGACTTAGGAAGAGTAACATATTCTGATAATCTATTTGGACAACAGGTTATACTTCCTATTCTAGTAAATGAAACACTTCCTCATGAACCTGAAAGGATTCTTCGCACCCGAGATAAACGTACAAGAAGTCACTTGTACGAAGAGTGCTTAGTAAAATGGAAGGATGGAACTGAAGAAAATTCCACATGGGAAAAAGTTTCCACAATCCAACGACGTTTTCCAGCTTTCAAGTTTTAAGTTGGTCCCAAATAAAGAAGGTTTTTTACTTTCAAGTTTCTAAGTAAATAACCTGATTGAATGAATGCATGTTCTTCAAGTTTTAGAACATGAGGCTCGGGGGTTGCCTACAGTTATATATATAGCTTTATTTTCGAGGACGAAAATCTTTTCTAAGGGGGGAAGAATGTAATAAAGTAAGTCTATGATCTAGGGATCCGATGGCTTCAGACAGATTTGAAATCGGATACCGTTTTGTCACTCGTATGTAGGACCAAAGATCTCAAGAGTAGACTCAAGCATAAGTCATGTGCTCTCATATTCAAGTAATCCACTTAGCCTAGTGGTTAAGTCTCATGGTTGTGAAGGAGGAGGTCTTGGGTTCAACTCCCATGGGGAGCATGGGGAGAGAGTTTTGCCCAAAGAGCTCTAGAGCTTTCTAACTCAAGTTAACGTGAGTTTACTTGAGTCCAGTGGACTTAACTCAAGAGGTGAGTACAACAACCACTAGTGGACTCTAGTGGAAGGTACTAAAGTAGTGGTCGAGATCACTCCAGCCACTAATAGACTCTAGTGGTGGTTATGAAAGGAGTGGAGGAGATTGCACATGCACTTGTTGACCCTAGTTACATTTGTGGTCCTCATTACACACACATATACACACATGCATGCATACACATACATACAAATTTACACACATGCATACAAACACACACATGCATACACACATACATACACACACATATATACACATATGCATACATACACATACACACACACATATACACACATACATACACACACACACATATATACACACATATACACACATGCATGCATACATACACACATATACACACATGCATGCATACACACATATACACATATACACACATGCACACATACACACATACATGCATACACATATACATACACACATACATACACACATGCATACACACATACATACACACAAATGCATGCATACATACACACACATACACATTCACACACATGTACACACATGCATACATACACACACATGTACACATGCATACATACACACACAATATACACACATGCATACATACACACATATACACACATGCATGTATACATACACACACACATGTACACACATGCATACATACACACACACATGTACATATGCATACATACACACACATATATACACACATGCATACATACACACATATACACACACATACACACATATACACACATGCTAGTGTTTTAATTAAATATATATAATTAAATATATAAATTTCCTATTTTGAAGTTTTTTTTTACATCAAATATATAAAAATAGGATTAGGGTTTTTAGGCTATTTACACATACATACACATACACATATAATATATATATACATGTATATATACATGTATACAGAAATATACATATTTTAGGTCTAGATATTTAAGATTAGGGTTTTAGGGTCTAGGCATACATATAACTCAATTATATTTATCATAAGAGAAAATATAGAGAAAAATAAGAAAAAAATATGAATATATAAATAAATATATATATTAAAAATATGATTAGGGTTTTAGGATTAGGAGTTTAGATTTTTATAGGTGTTTAAGTATTTAGGTTTTAGTATTTCAGATTTAAGTCTAAGTTTCTGATTAGGGTTTTAGGGTTTTAATACCTACATAACATATATACACAAACACACATATACATATAATACATACATACATGTAGATACACATGCATACAAAAATATACATATTTTAGGTTTAAATCTTTAAGATTAGGGTTTTAGGGTTTAAGCACCTACATAACATATATACGCACATACACACACACATATAATACATATATACATGTAGATACACATGCATATAAAAATATACATATTGTAGGTCTAGATCTTTAAGATTAGGGTTTTAGGGTTAAGGCATACATATAACTCAATTATCTTTATATTAAGAGAAAATATAGAGAAAAATAAGAAAAAAAATCTGAATATATAAATGAATATATATATGAAATATGATTAGGGTTTTAGGATTAGGGGTTTAGATTTTTATAGGTGTTTAAGTATTTAGGTTTTAGTATTTTAGATTTAAGTCTAAGTCTTTCTGATAAGGGTTTTAGGCTTTTAATACCCACATAACATATATACACAAACACACATATACATATAATACATACATACATGTAGATACACATGCATACAAAAATATATATTTTTGAGGTTTGAATCTTTAAGATTAGGGTTTTAACACCTACATAACATATATACACACATACACATACACATACACATATAATACATATATACATGTAGATACACATGCATACAAAAAAATATACATATTTTAGGTCTAGAGCTTTAGGGTTTTAGGGTTTAGGCATATATATAACTCAATTATATTTATATTAAGAAAAAATATAGAGAAAAATAAGAAAAAAATCAGAATATATAAATAAATATATATAGAAAATATGATTAGGGTTTTAGGATTAGGGCTTTAGATTTTGATAGGTGTTTAAGGATTTAGGTTTTAGTAGTTCAGATTTAAGTCTAAGTCTTTCTGATTAGCATTTTAGGGTTTTAATACCTACATAACATATATACACAAACACACATATACATATAATACATACATACATGTAGATACACATGCATACAGAAATATACATATTTTAGGTTGAAATCTATAAGATTAGGGTTTGAGGGTATTAACACCTACATAACATATATACACACATACACATACACATAATATATATATATATACATTTAGATACACATGCATACAAAAATATACATATTTTAGGTCTACCTTTTTAAGATTAGGGTTTTAATTAAATATATATAATTAAATATATAAAATTAAAAATATATAAAAATAGGAATAAGTAAGGAAAGAATCTGAATATATATATAAATATATATATATAAAACAGGATAATTATATAGATAAATAAATATAAAAAGAACTAGTGTTTTAAAAATTTAATTAAATATATATAACTAAATATTTATAATTAGATATTTATAATTAGATATATATATAATAAGATAATTATATACATAAATAAATAAAAAAGGAACTAGTGTTTTAAATAATTTAATTAAATATATATAATAAAATATATAAAAATAGGATTAATTAAGAAAAAAATCTGAATATATATATAAATTAGGATAATTATATAGATAATAAAATATGATAAGAACTAGTGTTTTAAATAAATAAATGAAATATATATGATTAAATATATAAAAATAGGTTTAATTTTAATCATTTTAAATAGAGTGAATATATATACACATACACAAACACACATACTTATACCCATATCTATATTCACATATATATACATATACACATATATATACATATACACATATATATACACATGCATACATATATATACATGTTTTAGGTCTAGGTCATTTTGATTAGGGTTTTAGGGTTTTAACACCTACATAACATATATACACACATACACATACACATATAATACGTATATACATGTATATACACATGTGTATATAAATATACATAACTTAGGTCTAGATCTTTAAAATTAGGGTTTTAGGATTTAGGCATACATATAACTCAATTAAGAGGAAAAAAATCTGAATAAATAAATAAATATATATATAAAATAGGATCAATTAAGAAAAAATCCAAATATATATATAAAATAGGATAGTTATATAGATTAGGTTTTTAAAATTAGGGTTTTAAGTTTTTTTAGGTATTTAAGTATTTAGGTTTAGTATTTCAGGTTTAAGTCTTTAAGAGTATGAGTTTTAGGTTTAATAAAAAAACAAATGTTCTAAAATGTCCATATTGTAGTAGATGGCTTCTTTGGATCCTAAAGAGAGAATGGCATGTCCTTGCACACAGTGCAAGTATCAAATTTATCAGAAATGATGGATTTGTACTGCACATGTTAGAGAGTATGGATCCTTTTATAGGAGTTGACTGGAAAACCTATGCTATCATTCGTATGGTCCCCCAGGTGAGCAGATGGACCCAAACAATATTGCACGGGTAACCTCTCGTAGACAAAAGAGAGCAAAAAGGGACTTAGATGTACAAGCAAGTACTAATAATATTACACAGAATGAACATATGGAAGAGATGCTTGAAGCATTTTATGACATGGACGAAGATCATGATGGTGGAGAAGGTGTCGAGAGTTTCATGGACACAACAGAAATTCCATGATGACAAGTCGATGAAGAATATGAAGACATGCGAAGACTAGCTTGTTTACCACTTTACAATGGAGCAGAGATATGTGTACTACCTGCGTCACTCGCGATGCTCAATCTGTAATCCATTTATGGATGGTCAGATACTAGTGTCACTAAATTGTTCAGATAAGTGGAGAACAAATTGGATTTCATTGTTGTATCACAATAACTTTATTTACTAATATCGTTTTAATTGCTTATTGCAGGCTTCTTAAAGATAAATTTTTGCCAGAGGGCAATGACATGCCTCCAACCCGAGGAGATGCGAAAAAGATTTTACAGTCCATTAGAATGGATTATATGGCATGGGATGGCTTGTACAAGAATCTCTTGTATTCATAACTGAGTTTCTATGTATGTCGGATCCCGAAATGCCTCGCTTATGGAGCGATGATGAAGATGTTCATCTCATAGGTGATGAACCACAAGGTAAAGGATTGCAAAGAAAAATGGATGTAGCTTTCATAGAAAGGCAATGAAGTTTTGCATAGTTAGCTCTGAGCCTATGCAGAAGTGGTTAGAAAGGTATGAGCTTGCCAAGGAAACTAATGCACAGGAAAGAGCTCAGTTTCAAAGAAATCGTTCCACTCGATTTTTGCCTCTTCTAGAAAGTCTTCGACCTATTCCACCTTTTCCAACAAGTAGATAGCTAGATACAATGGTTTCACAAGCAAAAGCAGCGGGTGAAGATATCTCCGAAGAAGAAGAAGAAGAACTCGCAAAAGGATGTGATTGGGAGTATATTAAATACGGTGCACTATGATCTCATGGACGACACTCTCGAATTGCATGAATCGATCAAAATATGTCTACTTTTGATAGTGGAGTGATGGTGAATTTTTTTCAAAAAAGTAGAGCGAGTGCAAGAGATGATAATGCTCTAGAAGGCGAGCTAGATTATTGTGGTGTGATTCAAGACATCTTGAAACTATCTTTCAAAAAGTTTGATTACTTTGTTTTTTATGTGAAATGATTCAAAGTAGTCACCTTTGGAAGAAACGCAACAGTGAGAGGGGATAAAAGCAGTTTGCTTTAAGTCGACTCCACAAGATTATGGACAGATGAAAGGGATACATTTGTACTTCCCGAACACTGTGAGCAAGTTGTTTTTATACCAGATTCAAAAGAACCAGAGTGGCTATTTGTTTTACAAGTCGCTCCACGTAGTAGAAAAACTTTTGAGAACATAGATGTAGAAGAAAGTCCATCTCTAGTGGACTCAGAGATTCATTCGATAGTCGACGAGGAAGAGATCATTGTTCGAGAAGAAGAGGTCATTGAAGAAGAGGTCATTGAAGAAGAGGTCATTGTTCGAGAAGATAAAGCAATAGACGATGATCGGGAAGAAACCAGCATAGCAAGTGATTTAGAAGCCATCAATATAGAGATAGATATTCTCAGTGCATCGGATCTTCAAGAGGATGCTAGACTGGAGGACTTTTGAATAAAACACTTGTACATACTAATTTTTGTTTTTTTTGTTTATTCTCTATATTACTTTTATTATCGCATGCTAATTATTTGACTTCTTTTATTACAGAGCACAATGGCAGACAGTCCTCTAGTCACTCCACATTCCATGAAAGAGGAGCATTTTTTGGATTTCATCTCTTAGGTTCCTCCCGCGTATATGGCCGGTATAGCCCTCCTCCCGGCCGCACTCCTCCCGGCCTCACTCCTGTCGGGCTCACTCCCGCTGGCCTCACTCCCGCCGGTGTCACTCCCGTCGGTGTCACTCCTGCCGGTGTCACTCCTACGAGTGGTGCTACTCCCGTAGGAGGTATGTCTCCTAGCTTTGTGACTCCACCACGACCATCTTTTCAGCCATCTCCTACTGGGTCTACTAGTAGACATGTGTGTTTGACACCTCACCACGATACAGGTTCTGGCCCGTCTCGTAGATCGAGGTCACGCTCTGGAGCAGGAGGTTCTAGGACTAGATCTACAGGTAGGTTTGGAGGCGGAGAAGGTGGTTGTTGTGGAGGCACTGCGATGGACATTGTGTCACCCGCTTCTACTCCTAGGACGAGTACCTAAAATGTAGGTACCCCACATAGTACACCACATGGAACACCATGTACACCTTGGGGTGCTCATGACCATGATGACTCCAAGGTGTATAGTATCGGATATGGAGCTCCGGTGATGGATGTGGCTGTCAAAGAATTGCGTGCACGCATACGACGTGGATTCTGCACACTGCACGTGAGATTATATCCCATCGAGGATCCAAGGCTTGTGATGCTTTCAAAGTAGTCTTACCAAAGCCTATATGGTTAGATGCTGAGGAGTGGGACGTGATTTGTGACGAGTAGCAGTAGACTCCTGACCGCTATCGCCAGCAGTGAGATGCCATAGCCACACGTTTAGATACGGTTGGACCATTACATTTGGGCAGCGGCGGATATGAAACGATGCGTCATGAGTTTGTAAGTACCATTTCGTTTATTGAATTTTTTTGTGTTAAATTTCTCATGTATGTTCCTCTAATCTTTTGTATATTTTTTTCAGGAGCTGGCAATGGGTCGTCCTCCAACACGAACGGAGGAGTCTTACGGATATCGTCATGGGTTGATTGCACTATTGGAGGACTTGGAGGGACGCGCTACGGTCGTTTCATGGGAGCATTTGCGATGAGGTAATTAATTTATAAACTTGGTTTTTACTTGTTGTTTGTAATTTTCATGTGAATTTATCTCATTCCATTAATGTTCTTTGTTGTAGGACTGTTGATATGGAACGTTATTTGCATGTGTATGGCAGTGGAACACCAAAATTTTAAATTTGATTTTCATATGGCAATGCATTGCTTTGCCACATTTTGTAAACGCATCATATATGACACTGGTTTGCCACTCTTGTACATGCTTCATTATTAAAATTTGTAACTTCTTTTGTACATGGTTCATGGTTCATTCTGATTATCTCTTTTGTGTCTAATAATACTCTGTTTCATGAAGTCATATTTCGGTTGACATTAGAGTATACATCACATGTACTCGGTTTTTTTTTGGGCAGAGTGTGTTGTCTTTTGTTAAGCAACATCATGGTAATGTTGCTGCAGCAAAAGACAACACACTCTGCCCAAAAAAAAATTTGCAGGTAGACGGTACTCCCAGTAATGTCATCGGAATAAGCCTCGCTACACCCAGCAGGTGACGGTATACACAACGGTACTCCCAATAGAGACCTCGGTATAGGCACCGGTATGGGTGCCGGTATTACGGACACCTATATCGATGCATATACCGACGCTTATACCGACGTATATACCGACGCTTATACCGACGCTTTGGTACTGACGTGCATAGCAACCTTTACACCGGCATCGCGGAAAATAAAGCGGCGTTCATTCCCCTCGGTAGAAACCTCGGTATACCATCGATCTGTTGTAGTGAAGGTCTATCTTTGCACATTCCTAAAAAATAGGAGGTACCACAGTTGAGTGTCTAGTTCATTCCAAAAGCATATTTTGCTTATTTCTTGTAATCTTTTGAATTTTATACGCTCAATCCTACATGTATAAGTCCTCTGAAAGGAGTTTTTTGAATTATTAGCACGCTAATTGCTATGAGCATTTGAAGTTGATTGTCTCATCTAAAGATAGTATGTTTTTGAGCTCGTCAATGTGCAAACCTATCTGTTTTGTATCGACTCTTTCTCCTTGATACGCCAAAGTACATAGTGCATTTTATTACATTTATAACATGCATATAAGGTCTATTTGAGTCTCATTAGCTCAAGGACTCATCTTGTGCGGTTAGCTGGACCAAACTTTGTTGCTTTGCAACTCACTTTTCTACCTCCTACAAGCTTCACCAAGTTCTTTTAGTCACCACATTAATTTGTACTTCACAATAGTATGTGTAATTTTATGTGTGTGTATGATTGAGAATTAAAATATTGTATCATTGTATGACTCAAAATTGATTCTTACTTCACAATAGTATGCATGAGTGTATGTGCACATATGATAATGAGTAAAAAATTATCCCTTTATATGAAGAGGTAGAAATATAAAGATAGATAGATATATTCATATATAAACAAGTTTAAAAACTTCAAGAGAGATTTGGAGTAGTTTGTATATATTTTCAGATATATATTTAGTAGAATGTATATCTTATTTGATATTGATTTATGTTGTCTTTTTCTAAATATAAAGTTTTCATAAAAGAAGCATTATCAAAAAGGGAAAAGATTTCATATGTGAGTTATTCATCAAGAGGGTAAAATAGTCTCTGAAATACAATGAAATTGTTGTGGCCATCATTATGTAGGCAATGCAACTTGGATAAACAACCATCTTTATAGTACAAGTAAAATGTGGAAGTATTCTCTAATCCAGATAGTGATACTTGGGTACACTTTGCAAGTTATGCAAACAAATGTAAATCTCAAGGCTTCATATCAAAAATATTTAAAAGGATGAGTACTTCACAATACTTTCAAAGTAGTCCAAGTGTAGAGCAAGAATGAGTAGACGTATCAATGATAGTAGAGGATCCTTGTGATATTTCTCCTCAAGTATCACAAACTATTTTCGAGAGTAATCAAGACGCATATACTCCATTTTCTCAAGCTATGTCAAGAAAGAGTGGACCCAGTGAATGTAGGAAAAATGGTAGACCTAATAATGTCTCACCATGGTTTGTTCATACTTAATCAAAGAACACAATACCTATAGCTTTTGAAAAGCAAGATTGTCTGAATCTTAATCTTGAATGGACTCAAGCATTTTTAGCTTGTAGGGTTTCTTTCAATGTTATTCCTGATCCTATTTTCAAAGATTCTTTGATGTCAAGTGCACGAAAAGGATTCACCATGCTAGATTACAATAAAGTGCCAATAGAGTATGTAGATAAAGTGAAGAAAAGTACTGAAGATATAATAAAACAGACAATACTTGATTATGTACCCATGTATCGATGTATAATAGCACCAGATGGATCGACAAGTTGTCAGAAGAATCCATTGATTAATGTCATGGTTTTGTGTCTAAAAGGAAGTATGTTTTTGGAAGAAATTGATATGTCTCATAGAGAGAAAAGTTTAGCTTTTGTTGTAAAAATATATGAACATGCTATATCTTACGTAGGTGGTGGAAAAAATGTGACTACAATAATCAATAATAATGCATCTAATTTTCCAAGTGCTTGAATTGCAATACAAAACAAATACGAAGGCATTACTTGGGCTCCAAGAATAGCTCATACAATAAATCTATTATTGAAAGATAATGGAAAATTATCTTGCATTAAAGAAAGTTAGAAAAAAATCAGGTGGTCAAATTTATCCAAGAGCAATTTTCATATTCCTTCTTTGGCATAGAATTTCCGAATAAAGAACCATATCTTTTGTGCTACACAATTTGCAAGAACCTATATTATGGTTAATGGATCATTTGGTATCAAACCAATAATTATAGAAATGATTTCAGATCAAAGATGGGAGGGAAGTCTACTTCTTATTGAGTTGCACCATCAAAGTGCATGTCTCTAACACATTCACAAATGTTTTGGCATAATCTTGCAAAAGTTATCGATATCACTAAACGTTTTATGGACCTTTAAGGAATTATTGATATCAATAAGTTTATGATAGAAAATGTTTATTGGATTATGTCAGAAGCTATTAAAAAAGTGAAAGACTTTAATCGTTCTTCATTACGAGAAAAAACACACATTGTACTGTTAGTAGAGAAAACATGGATCCAAATGTATACTCATTTACATGCAACAATGCTTGTCTTGGATCTAGCATTTCAACTCAACATTCAAGCATACAACAAAGAGATCATGGAAAATTTCAAAACCACATGTCAATTACTATCTCCTAGCATAGATGATCGAGATGCATTCACTAAAAAGTAGCTTATATAAAACAAGAAGGATGTTTTGGAGATCTATGGCACATTGAAATGATTCAAAATCATCCACCTCCTATATGGTGCAAAGATTATGGAGGTGAACTAGTGGATTTGCAACATATAGCTATGAAAGTTCCTTGAGTAACAAATTCAAATGGTTGTTGTGAGTGTAATTATAGTGCAAATGATTTTTTTCATTCAAAAGAAGGAAAACGCTTAAGTGTATCAGGTATTGATCATATGGTTTATGTTTTCTATAATATGCATTTATTACATGCTTCAACAAAGATAGCTTCTACAATAGCACCATAAACTTTTGGAGAATTCCAAACTCATGAATGTTTAACAAATGATTCATCGAGTGAGCATGATTTAGTTGTATATCACAATGATGGTCCAAACATGGAAGAAATAGATGACATGGTACTTCTAATAGATGATGATATTCAAAATGAAGAAAAATGATATTGGCACTAAATACTTTGGTTAGATTAAATTACAAAAAAAAAAATCTTTATCATAAAGTGATGTCTTTGACTATAAAAAGCACCTTGTATATTTGGTGTTTCATTGATTGAATAAGTCATTGGTAGTGAACCGATTAGAAGATGATGATGCCTTTGATAGTTTTCCATAACTCTTTTCATATGCATTGAGAGATATTTCTATAATTTTCACTTGATTTTCTAGATAAACAATTCTCTTTTTCTTATCTTCAATTATTCTTCATAATGAGGAAATATTAATGCTTTATTGTATAATTCTACTCCTTTTGATGATAAATCATGGATAAGGATATGTTGTTCAGGTAGCAGAATATAGGGCCGCTTTTGAGAAAGAGGGCCTTCATATCCTTGAACTCAAAATTTTCCATGATTTTAAGGAAAGCCCATCTATACCTCCATTCTTTGGGCGATCATCTCTATCTACACGTTAGTGATAGAGTGAGATAGAGAGAGAGAGAGATGAAACAAAGAGAGAGATACATACACACATATTTGCATGTACACACATATACACACATGCATATTACATACACACACATATAAATACACACTCACATATGTATACACACACATATGTGCATACACATGCATATGCATACATACATACACACACATATGCATGTACACACACATACATACATACACACATGCATATTACATACACACACACATATATATACACACTCACATATGTATACACACACATGCATACATGCACATACACAAACACACACATCACATATACATACACACATCACATATACATACACACATACACACATATACATGTTTTAGGGTTAGGCTTTTAGGCTTAGGGTTTATGAATTTCTCTTTTCTTTTGTTTTGCAGGAGTTTTTGGCATCAATTTTTTGGAATTCGATGAAGGAAAACACTAAGTGGACTTTGACGACAATGCTCCAAACAATTACATCAATGTAAGTGATTGTTTTGTTTTGGATTGATATAGAGTGAGATAGAGAGAGAGATGAAAGAAAGAGAGAGATACATACACACATATTTGCATGTACACACACATACATACATGCATACACACATGCATATTACATACACACACACACACATATAAATACACACTCACATATGTATACACACACATATGTGCATACACATGCATATGCATACATACAGACACACACATACGCATATACACACACATACATACATACATATATACACACACATATAAATACACACTCACATATTTATACACACACATATGTGCATACACATGCATATGCATACATACATACACACACATATGCATGTACACACACACATACATACATACACACATGCATATTACATACACACTCACATATGTATACACACATGCATATGCATACATATATACACACACATGTGCATGTACACACATGCATACATACATACACACATGCATATTACATACACACACATATTAATAGACACTCACAATGTATACACACTCACATATCTATACCCACACATGCATACATGCACATACACATACACACACATCACATATACATACACATATACACACATATACATGTTTTAGGGTTAGGGTTTTAGGATTAGGGTTTTTGAATCTCTCTTTTCTTTTGTTTTGTAGGAGATTTTTGGCATTGATTCTTTGGAATTTGACAAGAGATGATGTCAATTGGGCTTTGACGAGGGCGTTCAAAAGAATTACATCGATGTAAGTGATTGTTTTGTTCTTTATTATAAATAGAGATAGAGAGAGAGAATGAGAGAGAGAGAGAGAAAGAGGGAGAGAGAGAGAGATGAAAGAGAGAGAGAGAGAGAGAGAGAGAGAGCTAAAGAGAGAGATATCGATAGAGAGAAAGAGAGAGACATAGAGATACATACACACAGATGCATACATATTACATACACATATGCATATGCATATGCATATGCATATGCATATGCATACATACACACACACATATACATGCACACACGTGTACACACGCATGCATACATGCACATACACATACACACACATCACATATACATCCACACAAACACACATATACATATTTTAGGGTTAGGGTTTTAGGATTATGGTTTTTTACTTTTACACATATACACACATAATACATACACACATGCACACATATACACATGCATACACACATACACATACACATACACACACACATACACATACACATACACATACACATACACATACACACACATACACATACACATACACATACACATACACATACATACATACATACATACACACACATGCATACATACATACAGACACACATACATACATACTTACATACATACATACATACATACATACATACATACATACATACATAGATACACACATACACATAGAGAGAGAGAGAGTCACACGCACACACATGCATACATACACACACGTGACATATACATACACACATATGCATGTTTTAGGGTTAGGGTTAGGGTTTTTGGCTTTTACATATATACACACATGCATACACACATATACACATATGAACACATAATACATATGCACATACACATATATATACATGTGCATACACACATACACACATACACACACACATACATTCATAGACACACACACACACCTTCTTTGCATGTGTATGGCAGTGGAAGACCAATATTTTGTATTTGATTTCCATATGGCAATACATTGCTTTGCCACATTTTGTAAAAGCGTCATATATGACAGTGGTTTGCCACACTCTTGTACACGCTTCATTATTGAAATATATAACTTCTTTTGTACATGGTTCATTGTTCATTCTGATTATCTCTTTTGTGTCCAATAATACTCTGTTTCATGAAATCATATTTTGGTTGTCATTAGAGTACACATCACATGTACTCGGTTTTTTTTGGGCAGAGTGTATTGTCTTTTGTTAAGCAACATCATGGTAATGTTGCTGTAGCAACAGACAAAACATTCTGCCCAAAAAAAAAATTTGCAGGTATGGTCGTCGGTATACGCGACGGTACTCCGAGTAGTGTCATCGGAATAACCGTCGGTACACCCAGCAGGCCTCGGTATAGACGACGGTACCTCTAGCAAAAGCCTCGGTATGAGCGTCGGTAATACCGACGCAAATGCCGACGCTTATACCGACACATATACCGACGCTTATACCGACGCTATATACCGACACTTATACTGAGGCTTTGGTACCGACGCGCACACCGACTTTTACACCGGCGTCGCGGCAAATAAAGCCGCGTTCATTTTCCTCGGTAAAAACCTCGGTATACCATCGATCTGTTGTAGTGCCGGCTGAGCTCTTTGCATATTTGGCCATCTAGTACTTCTTTTCTTATTGATACACTTCCAAATTTATCTTTTCAATATTGTATGAGCATATAAAATATTTCAAAAACTTTTGCTTGTGCTTATTTATTTTAGCTACCATCTATGGAAATATGAAAAATAGACTAGATGATAATATTAAAATTTTGACTAATATTAAAAATTTAAACACTAATCTAATTCATAAAAGCAAGAATAAAAAAAATAGGACTCATAAATAAAATGATAGACACTTATATACATTTTAAGTACAAATATAAATAGATGAATTAGCTACTTTATGGATAGCTAGATCAATTTGTAAATATATAAATGATAGAAATATGGATAGATAGCTAGATAAGTAGCTTTATAATTAAATAGAAAGTACATTTATCATCTTGAAGTGAATCTATGTAATTATTGAAAATTTAAGAGTCAAAGCATCAAAGGTTCATAATAGTTCATATTGTCTCACTAATCTATGTATGATTCTTGTCACATGAGTGTATATAGCTATGGTCATAGAAATAGTCAAGGAATCAAACACCAACATGAGCAAGGATATGTATTGTCTCAATGAATGGATCATCAAAACCTGTTAGTTATACATCTTCTTCTAAGAGTTCAAAAATTTGTTTCTCATTCAATTGATGTTACATCTAAACTGCTTGGATGCATATCCATAGTCATAGAACTATTTCTATATATGCGGGATGCTCAATATCTTCCTCGTAATCTTGTTCTTCTTTCTAGTTGGCTTGAGGTGATGGATAACTAGGTTGTGAAATTCTTGAGATACAAACTTCAAGTAAGAGGGTTAGAAATTATGAAGGATTTCATTCAACATATTACATGGAGTATTTATGAAAACAAATCTTCCATTTGGATAAGATGTGGTAACTTATAAGTCTTAATAATGGTGTTGATGATCAAAAGTAATACTTAGCTTGGTACTATCTTCTGTATCTTCAAACACATCAATGAAGTTATCACTAATTAGTATAATCCATAAAAAAAAGAACTCAAATTGATGTCTAAATCATACGTTAGGAAATGTATGGAAGATGTAAATGATGTTTAGACATTAGGGGCAAAAATAAACCTTGCATGGGCCTTTTAGATTAAAGAGTGTTTAGTGCTAGACCAATGAGAAGAGGATAGTGGCCACAATCTAATCCCTTAATCACATAGGTTAAGCATAAGGTTTCCTTGTTTTTTTGTGGTCAGAGAGAAAAAAACAACTTAAAACTCTTGCTATTTTCCATTTGAATGTTTTCAAGTGCTTGGAAATTATTTTTAGCCCTTAGATTGACTCGAAAATCCAAACATAGAAGTTAAAGATAAAAATTCAAGGTAGCTTTGCTTTATGGCCCTTGGATTCCCTTTAGATGTAGTGGCTAAGACTAAAAAAGCCTTCATACAGGTGCAAATGGATATGTGCCCTTGGATGAGGCTTAGATCTAAGCACTATCATTGAATGTCGTGAGATTTGAGCGCCCTCAACTATGGCCTTTAGATGGGGACCTGATCCAATGGGTGGGATGGGTGCCCAGGATGATCTTCGATGACTTTTCTTCTCCTCGGTTAGATCAGAAGCTGATGGATGGCTCAAATGACCCATGCTTTGAGGCTCAACCCGAAATCTGGATATCCATCAGATTCACCTCAATCGAAGGGCCTAAGATTGTGTAGAGAGTGATCAAAAAAGCTTGCATGAATAGGAAAAATTCCCACTAATTTTTTCCCTTCTCTCTCTAGAGACCCTTCAACTTAATGTACAGCATTGAATTCAAATATCCAAGTTCTCAAAATATTCCAATTGTGTAATCCAAGACGTTGAGATGAATGCCTGGTCTACTTCTATTGAGCCGTCAGTTCGTCATCCCAGTTGGAAAAGTTCCGAGGGACCTTGTTTGTCCCACGTTCACGGCGACTTAGTTGCACGCCATCTCTGTGTGTGTGAGAGAGAGAGAGACAGAGAGAGAGAGAAAGAGAGAGTTCAGCCGTGCGATATTTGGCGCCAGTACTGTCGCTGTTAAAATAGCGCGATAGCTCATCGGAAGCTTTTATGAGCCTGCACTGAAGAAACCTCCGAATCCAAATATATGATAGTACAGGGTATCGAGAAACGCTGATGTAACAGAGTGAAGATAAGAACTTTACTACAGACTTCCATTGTAGAGTCAACCTGCTGTACATGTGCAAGGTCCAAAGGTCACTTTGTGTGAGTTGCTAGGAGATGGCTGTATTGCAGATGAAGCATGCCGTTGTTAGTATTGCCATGTCATGCGAAATGCTCTCAAGCTGTACCTCAACCTTTTCAACACTGTATCTGTGTAGAACCTCGCACACGTGAGGTACTGAAACATATTATAATGCCTATCACCGCATTATATGGACGCACCTAACAAACTGGCTCATCGTTGGGTTTCGTACAAACGTAACATGGGAGAGTGGGCACGGTTTGGATAAGACCTTGGCTCCATCGTCGGTAGTATGGAATCGTTCCGTTTTCGGCTTCAAAAGAAGCAAATTATACATTTACTGTCTAACAGTTACGATCAGGTACTACATGCCAACGGGGAGAGAGAGAGAGAGAGAGAGAGAGAGAGAGAGAGAGAGAGAGAACTTTGCACGTTCTCTTCACTGTCTCCACGCTTCCTTCTTTTCCTAACGTGGGACAGTGGGCACGGCTTGGAAAAGACATTGCTTCCATCATCCGTGAGCATAGGATTATTCCGACTACGGCTTGAAAGGAAGCACATACAGATTTACTGTGTAACAGTGACGATCAAGTAGTAGATGGAGAGAGAGAGAGAGAGAGAGAGAGAGAGAGAGAGAGATTCTGCACGTTTGCAACAGTTTCATGGAGCCTTATCAGTGATCGACAAGTTCGGCATCTTCAATTGGAGAAAATAAACTAATTTAGTATGTAGTACTATAGTTGTGACAAATGAAATGAGAAAACGTCTAGAAAAACACTGAGTTTGTCACTATCCCTACCGAACGAGAAGAATTTCATGCTTACTATCTTTCTTTCTACTGTAAACAAATTGAAGTTGCACACTCTTGGAGTTTGAGGTCTTTGGAAGAATGCGAACATCACAAGGAAGAAAAAGAAGCTTCGAGCACAACACACAATATTGAATGTATTACCACTAGAATGTACACAGATAAGTGACCCGTTAGTGCAATAGGCGTATATACAAACCAGGGGAAAAAAACCTCCTATAGAGGGGAAAAATAACCCCTGTGGTTCTAGTGTGTTCACACACATCACTACTTCAATATATCAACAAATTCCCCTTGGGAGTGATGTAGTGAATAAGGAGTTGGCTCTCATGTATAATGAAGTTCCAAGCTATGTGGAATCACTAGACAAAAGGAAGTAAGCCCAAAGCTTTGCGGAACGCTTCAAACTTCTCCCTAGGCAGAGCCTTCATGAAAAGGTCTGCAATGTTCTCTTGTGTGGGCACATATGCCAAGCTGATCTCTCCAACAGAGAACCTCTCCTAAACATAATGATAATGCACCTCAATGTGCTTAGTGCAAGCATGGAACACAGGGTTCCTTGCAACCGCCAATGTGCTTTGACTGTTAGTAAAGATGGTGGTGGAAAAAGACTTACCAACACGCAAGTCAGCCATAAGGCTTCTGAGCCACAGACAGTGAACAGTTGTTGTGGAAGTTGCCCTATCCTCACCCTCACAACTAGAAGTGGCCATAGTAAGTTGCTTCTTGCTCAACCAAGATATACATGACCTACCAAGCATGAAGCAAAAGCCAATGGTAGGCACACGAGTGTTATAGCAACCAGTCCCGCTAGAGTAAAAAAAAGCATATAAATCTCGCAGTAGTGATCCTCCCTTTGGATAAAACAACCCAAGTACGTAGGTGCCATTCAAGTAGCAAAAGATGGGATTAATTGCCCATGAAGGTTTGACACTTGGGTAATGCATAAACATGCTCATCTGTGAGACAACAAACTCAATATCTAGTCGAGTAATGCATAAGTAAATCAAGCATCCAATAGCATGCTGATAGAGAATAGCATCAAATGCATCTCTAGCATCATGAAGACACAATCGTAAACCTTTCTCCATAGGAGTGGCAATAGGTTTGTAGTGTTCAAGGCCAAAATGCTGCAATAATGTGTCAATATATTTCATTTACACTAGCTATTCCACCATCACTTGCATAAACTGAATGCCCAAATAATGATGCAAATTCCCCAAATCAAACATCTCAAATGAGACATGCAAATCAGCCTTAAAATCAACAATATGCTTCTCGTGAGAACTAGTGAGTAGCATGTCATACACATACACAAAAATGATCAGAAGCACATCATTCATATGCTTAACATATAAGGTGCTCTTAGTTGGACTGCTCTCAAAATAATGTGCAATCAGATAGGCATGTATTTTTTTTATACCAAGAACATGGTGCTTTCTTTAAACCAAATAATGCCTTCATCAACTTGCATGCTGAAAAACATATGTTTCTTCATACAAGTCACCATTAGAAAATGCATTTTTAATGTCCAACTGATTTACATTCCAACCATGATGAGTTGCAAGTGCATAGATGCTACAAAGAGTAGTCTTTTGATATGTAGGTGCAAAGGTCTCATCAAAATCAATGCCTCTTTCCTGCACATAACCCTTTGCAACAAGCCTAACATTATACTTGTCAAATGATCCATTAGGCTTATGCTTCAGCTTGTATACCCACTTAGTGCCAATGGCCTTCTTTACAAGAGGCAAGTCACATAGAGGCCATGTATCATTTTTCATGATACCATCATATTCTCATTGCATAGTAGCCATCCAATTTTCAGAATTTTGTGCTTCATGAAACAAAATAGGCTCATTCTCATCACAAAGACTAAAGGGAGCCATGGCATAGCAATTTGATGTAAAACAGGTACTATGAGAGCCTGATCGAGTATTATACGATAGAGTTGCATCTAATCTGTTGTCAATCAAAGTCTACAATAGCCATTTTGGCATGCCTCCTCAATATGAGTTCTCTCATCAACAAGTGCATCATGTAAATCTACATTAGAAACGGAATGATCTACATCATCACATGAAACTTCCAAAGGCTGAGAAGTTGCCTCATTAGGACCAGCAGTAGAATATCCACCTCTAAAGAGAGGCATCAAAGTATCATACATGTCTTTGGGGCAAATAGATGTCTTCCTAGTACATGAAAGTAGTAGTTGAATAGCATCTTCCACAAAAACAACATCAAGGCTAACAAAAAATTGTTTAGTATGTGGATGATAGAGATGATAGCCTTTGCTTTTAGAACTGTACTCAACAAAAATACATTTCACTACTTTATCATCTTAATGCTTTTGTTGTTGTTCAGGAACTAATGCATATGCTAGACAACTAGAAGCACGTAAGTGAGCAACAGGTATATAACAACATCAAGTAAGAAACTATGTGGTAAAGCTTGACTCTTGACCATACACCTCGCACTATACACTGATGATTTATCCCAGTTTTAGCCAAAAATGCATTAAAGTGAGAAGACATAGATTCCCCCCATCTACGAGAACAAAGGATGAAAATTTTACTTGCTAACAGATTCTCAGCAAAAACCAAAAATTGTTTAAAGCACATAAACACTTTGGACTTTGCTTTCAATGGATATACCCATCCATGCTTGGCAAAAATCATCATAGAAAGTCATGAAGTAAAGATAGTTTCCAAAAGAGGGTGTCTACATGGGGCCACAAACATCATTGAGAACAAGCTGCAATTTCTAGGTAGCTTGAATTGAACCATCTTTTGGAAAGGAGGAACATTGCATTTTGCAAAAAATACAGCCATCACAAACATGTTTACTAGGTGCCTCAAGTTTGGGCAAAGAGGACACCATTTCAAATCTATATAGCTGTAGCAAAGTAGCAAAATTTAGAGGAGCAAAGCATGCATGCCAAAGCTTTGCATCTTATATAGCCTTATAATAATGTATTGCACATCTTGAATCATTAAAAATTTTTTCATAGTCTATGAGCTTATATAGCCCACGACATAAAATGCCTGAAGCAATAATCACATCACCATTTGAGAGATCATGAACTGTACATCTATCATCACCAAATTTCACAACCAAGCCAATCTTGTCTAAGGTTGAAATCAATAATATATTCTTTTTTATCTGTGGCACACATAAAGAATACAATAATGTTAAAGAACTACCATCAACAGTAGTCAGAATGATCTTACCAACTCCCATGATAGGATAAGAGGAGTTGTTGGTGCATATGACAGTATTCCCTCTAGGGGTAGGCTCAAGTGAAGTGAAGAAACTACACTAGGAGGTAATATGTTTGGTTGCCCCACTATCAAATTACCAAACATCTAAGTCTACTGCAAACATACATTGTTTAGGAGAAGATGGGTCAAAACTGCAAACAATAGTAAATGTTGAGTCTTCATTCTACACTAGATTACGAGACTCTATTTTCGATGTAGAGGCCTCTGCAACAACCATTCCAACCTCTTTTTTCTTTGCCTCTTTTGCACATGTTTTGGACAATTCTTTATGACATGATCATTTTCTTTAGAATACTTGCAAAACAATTTCTGCATTTTTTGTTTTCTTCTTGTCTCTCTCATCCTTCTTTGATTATGAAGAATTAACATATTTTTTCTTACTAGTAGAAGAGCTCCATTTACCTTTGCTCTCTAACCAACCAAGAAAGCTTGATCTGCAACTCACATAATGGACCTCTTCTGCCTAGAATGACCTTAGCTATTCTGCAAGAGTGAATGTGACATATAATGACATTTTTGACTAACAAGGCTATCAATGCATGTGCTTGAGCATCTTTGCCATCCCAATGATTTTTTTATGTAGTAGGTGCAATAGAAACCATAGCACGAACAAGAATCTACAAAATATCACCATCTTTGATGCCATCTACATCCACTTCAGTACCTATATTTATAGGTGTAATATGACATTTTTCAACACTCTAGACAATAATCCACTGTCCTTTTAGGACCAATACATGAAACATCATATAAGCCTATAATAGGTAATTCGTACCATCCAAGTTATCCTCAAAAGACAATGTATGAAATACATCATTTCTTTTAGCCATGGCCATTGAGTAAAATACCCTGATGCAAAAAATTGATTGTATCTCAAAACGTTGAACAGAACTACCCTATGGAGTTTTGCTAAATCTATGGTAGGCTTCAAGATACTTATACTGGAGGACTAAAACTTGTATATATCTTTGGCATGAAAAGATGAAATAGCCTACACAAGCAATGGGATACCTTAGATGCAATTTTGGCACCGTAGAGAAAAGCTATTTTGATCTCTTAATCACCCTAAGTATCACCAAATTTTGTGTGATTCTAAGATTGTGATCGGAGCGGTATGGACGATGCCCTAGATGAAGCAATGACCTGCTCTGATACCAATTGTTGGAGTTTGATGTCTGCAAAAGCACGCGAACAACACAAGGAAGAAGAAACTTGGAGCACAACACACAATACTGAATGTATTACCACTAGAAAGTAGAAAGATATATGACCCATTACGGCAATAGGCATATATACAAGCCGAGGGAAAAAAACTCTTAAAGAGGGAAAAAAGTGCCATGGTGGTCCTAGTGTGTTCACCCACATCACTACTTAAATATATCAACGCACACGAAGGTAGATTCTCTAGGAATGTGATAGCAGATGTTGGATGGCCTTAGTATGAAGTTTCCACCCCCATCCCCTTTTTTTAATCTTTAACATTGAATTGAAAAAAAGAAACAAGTAGAATTTGTATACGTGGAGAGTTACTTTACAAACACGAACACAATTATAGAAAGAAGAATGAGGAAGCCTTATTTATTTCAAGTGACATGCATTCAACTAAACAGAAAACCTTGAATTTAACTTTTTGACATCTCTAGTCTACAGAAATTCACATGGAGATGCTATAATGCCAGAAAGAACGAGCATGGTTAGCCCAAGAGACAAGGTGCTCTCTTGTGTAGTGAACATGCATTCAAAGCACCATTGTCGTGTCATCTTCATCATGCTAAAAATTATAATATAGCGACACCACACATAGATGCACATCAAGCGATTATAACAACATATATTTACCATTGGAAGTAATAAAGTAGAATGCCCGCCGTCAATTATATATGGCATAAACATGTATTTGGTGATATGAAATGGTACCCTTATCATCTTCATATGTATTTGCATAAACATTATTGAACCAATTAGTTATAGAAATTTATATAGTGCCTACATAATGTCCCTCTATCTTCTTCTTCAACATAGTATTGAGGGGTTGGATGACCTTAAAAGCAAAGCACCATCAAGTAGTGCTTTTCTTTCTCATATTTGATGTCAGTTGGTGCTCCCACAAGACAACAAGAGAGATCATTGTGGCATCCCATGGACCTTCAAACAAGAAATGTGATTTCTATATCATTGCAACCAACACAAGAGAAACTCCAATCTCTAGGTCGAAAACCTACCTGACTACTCTACTAATAGAGAAGCATCACATTAATGCACAATGTCCAAAGATGCTATTCATAAAGGATTTTTTATATTTTTATGGAGGTGGAACCTAAGGAAAATCCGAGTGCAACACCATATGAAGGTAACTCCTCCCAAGAGATGGTCATCGAATCATCGGACCTAATGATAACGCAAGTGAAGTTGAACATAAAAAGCATTAAGAAAACAAGCTTTCCCCTAGCACTTATGAGTGACATGTGAGAAAACATTGTGCCTAGAATAGTGCATGGTACAATTGCATTGGAAGAGCCATAAAGATATGATGGTAATCCATGAATAATGCTAATCATTAATAACGACTAGTTTGTGGATGATGCCACTAAGGACATTTTTCCTCAAACACAACAATGTCACCCTCAGAACAAGTTGATTAGCATTTAAGAACATGAAATTTGGTTTGTGAGCCCTTTGCTATTGTTATATTTTACTTTTATGGTTTTCTCCTATTGTACACAGAGGGGAAATATATTACTATATTAAAATACTTATCAAGACCATACGGAAAAGTACCAAATGGATGCAAGATTCCACACCCAAATAACTATTAGAATGTGAAACAAATTGAAGATCAATAGTTGTATTCAATGCAGTCAAATACCTCACATCAACTCAAATTAATCACCTTATGCTAGCTTATCTATTTGCATCTCATACTCCTATTGCACTTTGCATGTAAATTAAATTAACTTATAGCCACAAAAATAAAATTAGTTCTATTTCTAGTGAATTGAGGACATCCACTCAAGTTTTCTTTCAAGAAAGACGAAGAACATTGGAAGTAACAATGAATTTGTGGCATAAAAAATTTTGGACCTGAATGTTTGGATAGTGATATAAAATGGAAAATATATCTTTTCTACGTATTCACATGAAGATCAATGACTAAATTAGTTAGAAATAGTTTTTCGTCTCTCGATAATGTTTCACTATCTTTAATGTTTACTTTCAAGATGTCATGTGCATATAGAATAGACATTAGTGTGGCTTCATATCACTTGCACCTATTTACGATAAGTAAAAACCAATTATCATGTACTAGATAGAGATTGCTCTTTCTTGATATCATAAGCATGTTTTTAACTGCCATGGAATTTGGTGCATGCAATGAATGGTTCTAAATACAACCAAGAGAATGTATACTCCATCTTGGGACACGTGAAAAATCATGCAAAGGAATAGGTGAAATTTCAAGAATCTTGAATGAAAATGTCCAAAACGTATTCAAGAGAAATTTTTTTAAGCAAGCAAGCATGTGTTGTTTTCTAATTGCTCTAGCATCAACATGCTCTTCTTGAAGGACCAAAATTTCAATTTTAAAGGAATTATCACGCATGAAGCACCAAAAAATGAGAATCCAGGTTCCCTAATATTTGAATTTATCCTATGTTTCACCTCATCTAGGATTGCAACAAGCATTTCCTAGTTACCAATATTGCAAGAGTTCCTTCCATTGAAAGCCCATGACTAGGTAGATACTTAAGTGGTTAGTTTTAAATATTGCATTCTTCCTTATATAAACTATTATGAGTGTATTTTTTAATGGTTATCGTGATCACGAAGATAAACATTTTTTTTATCAAGTGATAGATTAAGTTGGAAAATGCATCTAGTTGTTTTCTTCTTTTAATGTGATGATTCTCATACCTCTTAGAAGTTTCATCAAACAAGGCAAGAGATGAAAAACAACTTGCATGGGAACAAAGAAGCATCATTTGTTGAGAAACATAAAAAAAAATGTACATTAGAAGGGCATGAAATGCATTTTTTTCTTAATTAGGATGAACATAATGTTCATCTTAATTATTATTGACATTCATCAATGATCCTTTTTTTAAATTGGTATTTTATGAACTTTTTCAAAGATGCATTTTCGAGCAGAATACATTATGTAAACATTTCTAGGACAATGAGTGAATATCTATCGAGGCTTGAGCAAACTATATGTCTATGTAGGCTCAATATTATCTCTTTCATTTCCAATTACAAGTTATCGATCCATGATTTTTTTCATCAACAAAATTGAGGTTCATGGAAAGTCTCTAACTAGGTTATTCTCATGCATTTATCTTCTTTTAGAGATCACATAGGTTGAATATTCAAAATAAGAGCAACCAAGTCTTTCTTGAATTTGAATTAAGATAGTCATATGATTATACAATGGAATTTTGATGCATTGATGGTAATATATGCTCACATGCATTTTGTAGAATTCTAGATTTTATTGGAAGGGATTTAGAAACATTTTGAGTACCTTTCTTGGGTTCTTAAAAAGGAAAAAAAGTTGTTCTATTTAAAGGTATCATAAAAAAGGGGTTATGCCTTCTGTAATGAAAATAATTGAACATGCAACACAATTTTCTGAAGACTATAACTACATTAGATATTTTATGAAACTATTTCCGACACTAAAACAACGTTTTGTTTTGGTATTCTTCCAAGACAATAAATGTAGAAAAAGCTTATTCATAATGGAAATGTTTAATACTATAGCGCGAATAGTTATTGTATTATTTTAAGGACAAAAGTCATATATGATTCTAGATAGGTGGAAATGTTTAGATAAACAAAGTCTCTTACTACATATAATTCTAGAGGAGTATTGTATTATAATTACAATATTCTCTTAGTGTAAGAAAATGAGAGAATACAAATCATGTGTATAAGATAAAGTTCACTTGGATCTCAAATTACGTATGCAGCATCTCAATTTTCCATATTAGTAAGAAATGTGCATAAAAATAAACTTAAAGATATATAAATGATATCTATAGAATATATAACAACCGAAATGATACAAATTATTTCGATAAATAGATACATAGAGAAAATAAGAATATGTATTAATTATTTATATTGGATCAATAAGAATAATAAAGATTGCGGATAAAACTCATGAATGCTAAATGGCAAAATGGAAAAGTATACAATCATAGTCGAATTATTCTTAAGTAGAGAGATCATGGTTAAATTCTAGGAACTAGTAGCATTGTGCATGATGGAAGAAATCAAATTAGGTAACAACATATGAGAGTGATTTTTAAGACACCAAGAGAAGAGGATCTAAGATTAATTGAATACTTGTTTTGAACAACTAGAAATGGAAATGCAAGTCACAAGCTACACCTTACTCGTTTGTACCAAATAAATCAAGTTAATTCACCTCAAAAAAGTGCAACTACTTGATTAGAAATTAGATCATAGTATCATGGATCTAATTTATTATTCTATATATGGAAAAATTGAAGTCATCTACATATTCTCACAATCACTTCTCACTTGTATAAAATGTAAATATTTAGTTTAAGAATTTTGTAAGTGACCCACTAGCTAGGAAAGCCTCTTCGTTTCTTATTACTGAACAATAGAAGAAGCACCATATCCCACTACATAGTTTCATAGAGGCTTACACCTCGATTTGCAATTATGCTCCACACTCTCAAGATTGAGGAATCAAGCTACAATTATATGTTGGAGTAAATTGCATGCCATCCAGTTAGTACTTATTGAGGATTTGTTGCACGTTCATATGCTTTAGGTTTGATTTTATTGGATATAGAGGAAGTTTTATTTATAAAAACAAGTGATTTAAATTGATGCTCATGATGAAATTATAACAAATTTTTTATTTGTGTTGTTGGAGAAGAGAAGTTGAATGATTGTCTACTCTAAATATATTAAGAAGTGCTTAACCTTACTAGTGAAATTCCTATATATATGACAAGAGTAAAATCCTATCAATAGACTCAAAGTCCATTGCGAATGATCTTCAAACCTCGAAAATATATAGGGACAATGGTTTAGGAGGAAATCATTGAGAATTTCGGCTCAATGGTTCAAATAATAATATCAATAAAATGAAAACTTACTTCTTTTTTATTTGAAGTCTTCAAGAATTTGACATTACTAGAGAAATATATTTTTTAGGGTTAGGTTTTTAGAAGAAGTTTGTGCTTTTTTCCACACTATTTGTGTTGGAAAGTTGTGTTCTTGTGATTTTGAGGACATTATGCAATGACTTCTATTGCTTGGATACATATAATTAGGAAGTTGCCTCAAATGCATTGCCTACACATACTTATTTTATGGCTGAAACGGAGTTATGGCATGCTCATTTTGGTCATTATAATTTTAATAGTTTTTTCTTTACTTGGAAAAGGAGGATATGAATGACTCTTGATTCCTTTCAAAAGAATGTATGTAAAGGTTGTGTACTTGGAAAAATGCATCATGTTCTTTTGCCAAAGATCGTGTTGCAGATGCCACACAAAAATGCCAACTTGTTCATAGTGATATATGTGGTCCTTTAAAAGTCCCACTGTATGGAAATCATGTATACTTTGTTACGTTCATTCATGATGCAACATGAGATACTTCGTTGTACCCTATGAAATTAAAAACCGATGCATTCTTATTCTTTAAAATATTTTTAGCTATGGCTGAAAATGTTTGTGGAAATATGATTTCAAATCTTTGCATGGATCATGGTGGTCCATATGTGTCATATGAATTTAATGATTTCGTATGTCAAAGAGGTATTGGCACTAATGTGCAGTTCCATATACACCTCAACAAAATGTTATTCTAGAGCGCATGAATAGAATATTTCTGGAAATGGGATGATGTATGGTTAAAGGAAAGCATCTTCTAGATACTTTTTTATGAAAGCGATCATGTATGCAAACTATGTACTTAATCATTGTCTTAGAAAAGCATTTAGACTCTTGACATGTTAGACATTGGTCTACATAGACCATCCCATGTGTGTCTAGGGCAAGCACTAGTCATAGCCAAGGTCCCTAGCTCATTGTATATCCTAAGGAATTCAATGGTAATGGGAATGAGCTTGCATGGTGGCCACATATTGAGAAATAGAACATTCCATAGCATTGCTATTTTGGATACAAGGGGATATAATGGCTGGGAAGAGAGTGGCAGACACATCATTCATGAGTCTTACGTTACAAGCCTTGATGGAAATTACAAAAGAGTAGTACATTTTGTATCTAAGTGTTTGGATCAATTGGAAGAAGAATTCTCAAGCGGGTTTTTTTGGTTTCCTTCGATTTGATATGTGATCATCATCTTTCGATTTGTTTCTAAGCAACCATCGCAAGTTCCAATATGGAAGAGGGTTTTGTAAGAGAAGAAAGGGAGAAGGAAGGCCCCTAAAAGGACCCAAGGGCCCCCAAAGAGCCCTTAAGGACTCCCTATTACATTTCTCTCACGATGATCATGTTGATGTTTCTTTTGATGAAGCACAGAATTCAGAAAATTGGATGGCTGCTATGCAATCTGAATATGATCCTATAATGAAGAATGGTACATGGTCTTT
The DNA here is from genome assembly GCA_020310875.1 of Ceratopteris richardii. NCBI lineage: Eukaryota > Viridiplantae > Streptophyta > Polypodiopsida > Polypodiales > Pteridaceae > Ceratopteris > Ceratopteris richardii. The sequence continues at coordinate 27,145,716 of CM035436.1, read as the reverse complement.
ATGTGACTTGCCTCCTGGCAAGAAGGCCATTGGCACTAAGTGGGTATACAAGCTGAAGCATAAACCTGATCGTACAGTTGACAGGTATAAGGCTAGGCTTGTTGCAAAGGGTTATGCATAGGAAAGAGGCATTGATTTTGATGAGACCTTTGCACCTACATGCCGTATGACTACTGTTCGGAGCATTTGTGCACTTGCAGCCCATCATGGTTGGAACGTACATCAGTTGGACAGTAAAACAGAATTTCTAAATGGTGACTTGCATGAAGAAGTGTATGTTTTTCAGCCCCGTGGCTTTGTGCAGAAAGGGCATGAAAACGAGGTGTGCACGTTAAAGAAGGCGTTATATGGTTTAAAGCAAGCACCACGTGCTTGGTATGAGAAGATACATGCCTATCTGGTTGCACATGGTTTTGAGAACAGTCCAACTGAAAGCACCTTATATGTTAAGCATGCTAATGATGTGCTTCTGATCATTGTTGTCTATGTTGATGACATGCTGCTCACTGGTCCTATTGAGAAGCATATTGCTGATTTCAAGGCTGATTTGCATGCCTCATTTGAGATGTCTGATTTGGGGCATTTGCATCACTATTTGGGTATTTAGTTTATGCAAGTTGATGGTGGAATGGCTTTGTGTCAAACGAAATATATTGACATATTATTGCAGCGTTTTGGCCTTGAAGACTGTAAGCCTATTGCCACTCCTATGGAGACAGGTTTACGATTGAGTCTTCATGATGCTGGAGATGCATTTGATTCTATTCTCTATCAGCAGGCTGTTGGATGCTTGATTTACTTATGCATTACTCGGCCATATATTCAGTTTGTTGTCTCAAAGATGAGCAGGTTTATGCATTGCCCAGGAGTCACGCATTGGAAGGCGGTTAAGGCATCTTTCGCTACTTGAGTGGTACTCGGCTAGTTGGGTTGTTTTATCCCAAGGGGGGATCACTACCGCCAAATTTGCATGTTTTTTCTGACTCAGATTGGGCTGGTTGCTATGACACTCGTGTGTCCACCAGTGGTTTTTGCTTCATGCTTGGTAGCTCATGTATATCTTGGTTGAGCAAGAAGCAGCCTATTGTGGCCACTTCCAGTTGTGAGGCTGAGTATAGGGCAGCTTTCACAGCGACTGTTGAGTGTGTGTGGCTCAGATGCCTTATGGCTGATTTGGGTGTTGGCCAGTCTTCTACCACCACCATCTTCACTGACAGTTAGAGCGCATTGGCAGCTGCGAGGAACCCTGTGTTCCATGCTCGCACTAAGCACATTGAGGTGCATTATCACTATGTCAGGGAGAGGTTCTCTGCTAGGGAGATCAGCTTGGCATATGTGCCCACGCAGGAGAACATAGCAGACCTTTTCACGAAGGCTCTGCCTAGGGAGAAGTTTGAAGCTTTCTGCAAAGCTTTGGGCTTACTTCCTTTTGTGGAGTGATTTCCACATAGCTTAGCACTTCCTCATACATGAGTGCCAGCTCCTTGTTCACCGCATCACTCCCAGGGGGGATTTGTTGATATATTTAGGTAGTGATGTGTGTGAACACACTAGGACCGTCAGGGCACTTTTTTCCCTCTTTAGGAGGTTTTTTTCCCCCGGCTTGTATATACGCCTATTGCCCTAATGGGCTACTTATCTTTGTACATTCTCTAGTAATACATTCAGTATTGTGTGTTTGTGCTCCAAGCTTCTTCTTCCTCCTTGTGCTGTTCGCATGCTTCCGTAGACATCTATCTCCAACATACATGTGCATGTGTATGCATGTGTGTAAGCATGTCTATGTTTATATTGTGTGTAAAAATATTTGTGTATGCATTTTCCTACATATATCTATATATCTATTGCGAAATTCAGATTTGAAAGGTCCCTCACAATAGTCATAAATCACCTATCCTGCTTAGGTATGATAAAGCCTAAAATCTAGGGAAAGTGATTCGTAACATCTAGGGAATCTTTTCAAGAATATATCTACACCATTGTACTTGTAATTGAGTATCCCATGTGCTTCTAACCTCTTTTCGACTCAGAATAATCTACTAGACCCCTTGTTTAGAAATCCTCGTGGCTACTTAAGTGACTTCACTAGACTTTGTTAGCCATATATGTTAAAAATAAAGAAGTAAGGTCGTATATATTTTTGCAAAAAGGATTTTCTTCAAATAGAAGGAAAATACAAAAATTAGAAATGGCAGCATTTACTTCAGCAAGTAATGGAGGCCAAAAGAGAATCAATCAAGAGAGATTCAAATCCAAAAACTGAATTGTAAGAGGAGTGGCTGTCCCAAGTAGTGGAGAAGTTATGGAGAAGAGCTCTCAAACTCATCATGAGAGTTTTTGGTCACTTGGCTATAAAAGAGGCAAGGGAGGACACTCAAGGATAGAGGAAGAAGGCATTGAAGTCCCTTTGTAGCTAGTTCATTTGGTTTGAGTCATTTCGTTCCGTTCACTCTCATAGAGTATGTCCAACCGCACACCCATTTCTGAGTAGTCTACTTGTAAGAGTTATATCTCTCAATATATGTATCCAATTAAGTGTTTAAACATTTGTTGGAAAGCTTATCTTGAGTACTTCCTCTATCGAGAATAGTTTTATCAAATATTTTATGCTCTGTGAGTTACTCAGGTTTTAGTGAAGTCCAGTTTTCAGCCTAACTGAGTGGACATGTAGTCTGTTTTGAATCAAAGAGTTGCCAACCCAAATCTACTCCAAATTGAGTGTTACATAGCTCATTGGAAAGCTCTATGTGTCTATTGTGAGTGACCAAAGTTTCAAAGTCATTTCGTTTTTAGTTGGTACCAGGTTTCATTTGAAGGTTCAGCTATTGGCAAAAGTCTTGATCCTAAGAAGGTCTTCTACACTTTCCACTGCAAATAGGAGAGGAATTCTACAACAATTGGTATCAGAGCATTGGATTTTGGAGAGGCAAGTGAAGCAAAGGAGAAGCTACAAATCAAGGGGGAGCTTCATAAATTCAAGGAAGAGCGCCACAACATACTTGAGGTAAACTTCAATCTTAGAAGTTTTCAATGAAGGATTTGGGACAACAAGTTGAGAAGTTAGACAAAGACAATTTTCAATCTTGGAGGTATATAATGACAAATTACCTTAAAGGTAAAGGTCTATGGAGTCTAGTTAGTGGAGATGATCCACAATCCGTGGACCTTGAAGATCCCAACATTACTCCGGCACAAAGGAGACAATTTGTTGATTGGGAAGAGAGGAATCGAAGGGTGATGTTTCTCATTTCACAAGTTATTTCTAACACTATGATTGGTCATGTGCAAAGCTTAGAAATAGCCAAGGAGGTTTGGGAAGCATTGGAGAAGGTGTATGCTACCTCAACAAGGTCTCGAAGGATGCAACTCAAGAACGAGCTCAACAACATGAAGAAAAGCTCAAACCAAAGCATTAGTGAGTATACATTGAGGATCAAGGAGCTTCGAGATCAGCTAGCATCAGTTGGATGCAAGATAGAAGAGGAAAACATCGTCCAAACAACCCTCAATGGCTTGAGGAGTGAAGAAAAGTGGAAGCATGTCATCACAAACATTCTTTATAGAGACCCTCTACCAACATTCGATGAGATTATACCAAATCTTGTGGCTGAAGAGGTTGCTCAACAAGGAGAAGTCAACAAAGGTAAAGACAGCCATAGTCAAATATTATATGTAGGACAAGGTAGAGGAAGGAACTCAAGAGGAGGCTCGAGAGGAAGAGGAAGAAGCTACAACAACACAAATTTCAGCCAACACAACTCGGAGGACAACAAGGACAACTCAAATGACAACACACATGGAAGAGGTCGAGGAAGAGGTCGAGGAAGAGGTCGAGGTTCATACAATCCTCATAAAGGTATAACATGTTATCATTGTGGTAAACTAGGACATTATGCAAATGATTGTTGGCAAAAGAATGGAAGGCTAAATGGAGGCAACCAAAGGAGCCAAAATAACTATGCGAGTACATCAAGTGAAGGAGACAAGCAAACCATGCTTGCCATGAAGCATGACTACAACAACTCTAAGTGATGACCAAAAATGGTTCATAGATTCAGGTTGCAACAACCATATGACATGGCAAAGAGATTTATTCACAAAGCTACAAGCTCCAAGTGGAAAAGGATGTGTGGAGACCGGAGATGAAACTCAACACGCAATTGAGCATGTTGAAGATATCAAGCTTGGAGATAAGAAGGTATTGGCTGATCTTCTTCATGTTCCTACTATTGCAAAGAATTTGATTTCAGTAGGACAAATGGTAGAGAAAGGATATCATGTTATCTTTAATGAAAAACACTGCTTTATAAAGAATCCAAAAGAAGGATTCAAGTTCATTGCTCAAGGAAGGAAAGAAGGTAGGATGTTCACTTTGGACATTCAACAACCACATGGAAAAGTGATGTATATTCAGTTTGGAAACAAGAGGATTCCTGAAATTGATTTGTGGCACAAAAGGTTTGGACATATCAACATTCCCAAGCTCAAGGACATGAGCAACCATGAAGTGGTAAGAGGTCTTCCAAGATTCAATGATGTTGGACTACATGAGTTTTGTGAAGCATGCCAACTAGGAAAGCAAACTGGACAACCATTCAAGAAGAGCAACTATGTGGCAAGGAATGTCCTCGACTTGATACATACGGATGTGTGGGGACCATCACAACAACCATCAGTGGCTGGTAATAGATATTTTGTCACTTTTATTGATGATCATTCAAGAAAGGTATGGATGTTTTGCATAAAACAAAATTAGATGTGTTCTCCATGTTCAAGAGATTTAAAGCAGAGGTAGAAAAGGAAACAGGACGCTACATAAAGACCTTGAGGTCCGATGGAGGAGGAGAATATTTCTCCAAATAATTTTCTCATTTTCTTTATGAAAATGGCATCAAGAGACAATTTACATGTAGGTACATGCCTCAACAAAATGGAATACCTGAAAGGAAAAATAGACATATCACAGAAGTTGCAAGATGCATGCTCAATGAGATGAAGGTGCCACTAAAGTATTGGGTTGAAGAAACTAGTATGGCCGTTTATTTGATGAACAAGTGCACAATGGCTGGAGTGCATAATCAAACTCTCGAGGAGGTCTATTCTGGTAAGAAACCTGACCTTACACATCTCAAAGCTTTTGGATGTGTGTGTTATGATCACATCCCTCAAGAACTAAGGACAAAGATGGAGGCAAAGTAAAAAAAAATGTATTTTCATTGGTTATTCATCGGAGTAAAAGGGATATAGGTGCTACAATTCAGAGACAAAGGAGCTACGAGTCTCACGAGATGTGGTATTTGATGAGCTAAGACCATGGTTTGGAGACAAAGGGAAAGAGAAGATTCTTGAAGAAGATTGCGAAGATGATGGAGGTCCTATCAAAGAAGAATTTCAGCAAACAAGCACTCAAATGTCAGGTCCAAAAGCTCCTACATCACTTGGAGAAAGCTCAACATGGAAGGGGAGACTAAGGAGTCATTCCTCATCACCAACATCATGTTATGAAAGATCTAAAGCTGAAAGTGCTACCCAAAATAGTGATTCAAATGCAAGTGAAGAAGAGTATGAAGACGTGATTACACCAAAGGTAAAGCTGAATTGGTTGAAGAAGCAATATTCAAAAGGAAATGAAAGGAGGTCTTTGAGAGAAAGGTATCCAATTCAAAGGTTGAGCTATGATAGTTTGATTGCAAAGCATTTTGCATATATGACACAAATGGCCAAAGACAAAGAACCGGATGCATATGAAAGCTATGCAAGAAGAGATAAAAGCTCTCAAGGACAATCACACATGGGAGGTATTTCCAAAGGCTGAAGGTATGAAGATTATTCCAAATAAATGGGTGTTTAAAATAAAGAGAAATGATGATGGCTCTCTAGCTAAGCATAAAGCTAGACTAGTAGCAAAAGGATTCAAGCAAACTCACGGCATCGACTATGAAGAGACTTTCAACCTGGTTGCAAAGATGGGAACAATTAGAACCTTGATTGGAGTGAGTGCAGCAAGGAGATGGCAATTGTACCAACTTGACATAAAAAATGCTTTTCTCAATGGTGGACTTCAAGATGAGGTATACATGAGTCAATCGATTGGATTTGAAGATAAAAAGCATCCAAATTTTGTTTGTAGATTGAAGAAAGTTTTGTATGGGCTGAAGCAAGCACCACGTGCTTGGAACCAAAGATTGGTCGAGTACCTCACAAGGTGTGGGTATAGTCCAAGTAATGCAGATCCCTCTCTCTACATGAAGAAAGAAGAAGAGAAGCAGGTATATATTTGCATATATGTTGATGACCTCATCATAACAGGAAGTAATGTTATAGGAATACAAGAGATAAAAAGAAAACTCGGTAAGGAGTTTAAAATTTCAGATCTTGGTGAGCTGAAATACTTTTTAGGCATTGAGATAGTCTATGAGAAAGATGGCATTTACTTGATGCAAAGAAAGTACTTGTTGGATGTTCTTTTCATATTTGGAATGAGTGAATGCAAACCACTCACTCAACCTATGGACACAAATGTGAAGCTAAGCTCAAATGATGGAGAGAAGTTACATGATGTAACTACATACAAGAGTATTATAGGTTCATTGATCTATGCTATGATCACAAGACCAGATTTGTGTTATATTGTTGGAGTTCTTTCTCAATTTATGCAAGCTCCAACAAGTGAAGAATTAAATTCAGCCAAACGTGTGCTAAGATATGTGAAGCACACCATGCATTGTTTTATAGATATGATGAAGAATTTTAGGTAAAGGGCTTCAGTGATGCTCATTGGGCTGGTTCAAAGGAAGATAGAAGATCTACTTCAGGTTATGTGTTCATGATAGGTAGCAAACCTATCACATGGAGCTCAAAGAAGCAACCTACTGTTGCACTATCATCTACATAAGCTGAATATAGAGGTTTAGCCTTTGCAACTTGTGAACCTATGTGGATTAAGAAGCTCTTGGCTGATCTTGATGTGCAGGTGGAGACCATTCCAAATTATGGTGACAACATGTCAAGCATTCACTTGACAAACAATCCAATGTTTCATGCACGAAGTAAGCACATAGAAGTGCAATATCATTATGTTTGAGAAAAAGTTTTGCACAAGGATGTGGATATAAAGTTCACTAGAACTAATGACCAGGTTGCACACATGTTTACAAAGTCCTTAGATGCTTCTAAGCTAAAGACGTTCAAGGATGACATCAACTTGTAGGATATGGCTAAAGGTGCAAGCTCACATGTGAGCTTGAGGGGAGTGTTAAAAATAAAGAAGTAAGGTCGTATATATTTTTGCAAAAAGGATTTTCTTTAAATAGAAGGAAAATACAAAAATTAGAAATGGAATAATTTACTTCAGCAAGTATTGGAGGCCAAAAGAGAATCAATCAAAAGAGAATGAAATCCAAAAACTGAAGTTTAAGAGGAGTGGCTGTCCAAAGTAGTGCATAAGTTATGGAGAAGAGCTCTAGAAATCATCATGAGAGTTTTTGGTCACTTGGCTATAAAAGAGGCAAGGGAGGACACACAAGGATAGAGGAAGAAGTCATGGAAGTCCCCTTCTAGCTAGTTCATTTGGTTTCAGTCATTTTGTTCAGTTCACTCTCATAGATTATGTCCAACCGCACACACATTTTTGGGTAGTCTACTTGTAAGAGTCATATCTCTCAATATATGTATCCAATTTTAGTGTTTAAACATTCTTTGGAAAGCTTATCATAATTTGGCTTTCCAGAACAGTTTTAACAAATTCTTTATGACATATGAGTTATTCAGGTTTTAGTGAAGTCCAGTTTTTAGCCTAACTAAGTGGACAGGTAGTCTGTTTTGAATCAAAGAGTTGCCAGCCCAAATCTACTCCAAATTGAGTGTTTGATAGCTCATTTAAAAGCTCTAGGTGTCTAGTGTGAGTGATCAAAGTTTCAAGTTCATTGCATTTTTCAGTTGGTACCAGTTTTCATTTGAAGGTTCAGCTGTTGGCAAGAGTCTTGATCCTGAGAAGGTCTTCTACACTTTCCGCTACGAATAGGAGAGGAATTCTCCAACAATATATAGCAGACAAATTTGTATGTTTAAGCTAGATAGATTTGAGTATTAAATAGCATTCCATTATCAAATAATACTCATTTCTTGTAATCTTTGTTCTTTTATAAATCTTGGAAAATAGCTTCTTGATGAAGCTTCTACCTCCCAACCACCCCCGAGCTATCACAATCTCATTCACACTCACACTCTCACTCTCAATCACAATCACGCGATCATATAGTCGCAATCCCAATCTCATGTTCAATCTTCCTATTGTCATTGAATGACGATAATTAAGTTTTCTTGCAAAGTATCTTCTTATAAATTTCTATCTCTTCATCTTCATTGTAAAGATCAGATATAGTTTTGTGGTACACACTCCTTATCCACCATGTTGACTTTAAGGCCCATTCATCATATGTAAGAGTGCTCTTCACCATAGTCTTCCAAAAGATCTTGTGATATGCAGACTCTGCCTTCAGTCGTACGATATGTAAGGACAACCAATTTCAAAGGTAGTCCATGGGACGTTACCGACTCATCAAAACGGGAAGAGAAAAGGAGTGAAAATATCCTCAATAGACTTGCAGATAAGCAGACAGAGGGCAACGGTGTAGCCAAAAGCTTTAGAAGGTCCACTTGCAAAGAGGCGGACGGCACCATCATCACTTGACTCGATAGCCAACGATGAATTCAAGCTTCCTAGAAAAAAGTGCAATCAAAGTCTCAAGAATTTCACTATGAATTTCTCTATACAAGCACAGGTGCCTTACTGTTCTTTCTCCTCGAGTATTTTTGTCGTCAGGAAAGAACCTGGAAGACGCTGAATACAAAGTAAGAATGAGAAAATATAGACGGAATATAAATCTGGAAATCATCTTTCCACTCTGCATGGCGCAGAGCCTTAAGATCGATGCGCAATCACTTGGAAACCATCATAAAATCATTAGACGCAAGAGCCTGAATAAAATTTTATGAGCCCTTCATCGTCTGTCACTTTCTGCGTTCTCTTCAATATGTGTTGCTGATAAATAACGTGCCTTGTACTTCGATATATCCTTCAGGATCAATCATGTGCCCTCTTTAATAGATTAAGTGCCCTTATTTTTATGGATTGATCGCAATTCGCTAAAATCAGCGTCGTGTTTGATAAAGCTTATTTTTATGGATTGATCTCGATCTGCTAAAAATGGCACCGTGTTTGATAAAGCACGATTCCGCATATTTTCTTTTTTTTTTTTTTTAACGTGCTTTGCCCAATGAATACGTTTTCTTTATTCTTATTTTTCATTTAACTGTTCCTTTTATTTTGTGTTTCACCAATTGGTTTCACACTTGAATCCACACACATCCGGAGTTCATATACATATATGAATTCACACTCAAAAGATTAAGTACCCACATAAATTCACATAGGTGAGCACAACTTCATATATATAAATATACCTTTTAGCAATGTGCCATTAATCGGCTCATTTCTCAGAATGAATATCACCCATTATAAATTCTTAATGTTGACAAATACAACTGTAAAAAGAAATGTTTTGGAACCACAATGCATATCAAACCCTCATTGTTTATGTAGAACTATGGTAAAATTCAAGTCTAATGGCTTACTACATAAAAAATGGTCATTACAAATTGGGAATTCCATGTGAAAAAGAACTTTATCTTCATAAGCTACAAATTAGGTTATTTCATTCGGAACATTGAGAAGTTTCTTAGATTCTAATAATCAAATGTTTGGTAGCTATAAGATTGCCCCAATAGAGTATTTAATTGAGTTTTCCTTCTGCTCAATAAGGTTGATTACAAAAGTACACCATGTAAGAGTATACCAATCAAAATGCGAAGTTGCACAAAAGAACTTATAGATTTAGAATATCTTTTTATAATGGGGGACCGATTATGGGGTCTCATTAGTGGCACAAATGCTAGACCTAGATTGGGTGAGAATCCAACTCCTAGTCAACTCACAAAATTTAGAGAGTAGAATGAAAGATATAAGATAGTTTTCTCCATATTATCTCAGCATATTTAGAGTGTGATGATATGGAATATAAAAGATTTGGACACTTCCATGAAGGTATGGAAACCCGAGAGAGGCGTTACTCCAGCTCAATCAATAAAGGTAAGATTCAATTGAAAAATGAATTCTACAACTTGAGGAAAGTACCTAGTAGCAATATAATCGACTATATCTTGAACATCAAAGAAGTGATTGATGCGTTGGGATCCATAGTTTGTCACATAGATGATGATGAACTAGTTCCATACACCTTCATTGGATAAGGGATGGTGAAAAGTGGAAGGATTTTACAACACCTATGTATGGCAGAGACACTCTTCCTGAATTAGAGCAATAAGTGGCCTTCATGGCCACTAAAGATGTCTCTTAGTATTATTATTGTGTGTTGATTAGGGAATACAAATGCACTAAATCATTTTAGTAACCAAGGGGAAGGGGAGAGGATGAAATGGTGATCTTTATGAAGAAGAAGGAAGAAAATATTTCTCATCAAGAGGATGAAGCAAGTTCAAAGTTCAAAGAGGGAGGTTCAACCAAAATAAAGAAAAACAAAACTCAGAAGATTGCTTCATCAAGTATCACTACTATACAAGGGATTTCTATCAAAGGGAGAAGACAAGTTCAACCTACAAAAGACAAGGCAATTTTCCATCTACTTCAAATGAGAGTGAGAGTATGCTAGCTATGATGCAGATGAGTGACTAATAGACACAAGGTTCAAGCACATCGTACACTAATAGTGGATGCAACTATCACATGAATGGTAGGCGATTTTCCATCTACTTCAAATGAGAGTGAGAGTATGCTAGCTATGATGCAGATGAGTGACTAATAGACACAAGGTTCAAGCACATCGTACACTAATAGTGGATGCAACTATCACATGAATGGCAATAAAGACTTCTTCTCAAATACGGAGGTGCCATAAACCAAATAACATGTGGAAACAAGTGATGCTAATCCACATGCTATTACACACATAAGTGATGTTAGGATGTATGGGTCTCACAATGTTAAGTGTCTGAAAGGCGTTTCTCATGTTCCCCCAATCACAACGAATTTAGTTTCTATGGGGAAAATTGCTGAGAGAGGATTGCTGGTAAGTTCAATAAGAAGGGTTGCTTTGTAGGAAAACCCAAAGAGGATTATCGATTGATAGAAAAATAGAGGATTACATAACAAATTTAATAAAAAAGGGATTCTTTGTGGAAAACAAAAAAGTAAGGCAAATATTGATAGTGAAAGTCAAGAAGGAGGAAGGGATATTTATTCACTTTGGATGTGAAACCGAATTTCAACAACACAACCTAATTCACATAAGGAAGCATGGAGGTAGTATAATTGGACCTATGGCACTAAAGGTATGGATATATCAACACTCAGAGATTGAAGGATATGGAGAAGACGAATTTAGTGCTAGGGCTTCCAAACCTTTATGATTAGAATTTGTGTGAAACTTAATAATCAGGAAAGCATACTAGTTTGTGCTTCAAGAAGAGAAAATAAGTGAGTTATCATGCAATTGATCTCATCCATATAGATTTTGGAGGACCAACAAAGGAAAATTTAATTGGAAGGAATATGTATTTTGTGACTTTCATTGATGATTGCACAAGGATAGCTTGGTTCTATTTATGAAGCATAAATAATATGTCTTTTACTAATTCAAAAGGTTCAATGCTTTTCGGAGAAGAAATGTGGTAGGTTTATTAAGTGTTTAAGGATAGATTGATGGGGAGAATACTTCTCCCTTTAGTTCTCTACTTTCTTAAAGAAAAAATGGATCAAGAGAAACATCACATGCATGTACACACCGCAATAAAATGTTGTTAGAGAGAGAGAGTAAGAATAGGTACATTTTAGATTGTGCTAGGGCCAGAATGAAGGAGATGGGTATGCCTGGTTAGTATTAGGCTGATGTATTAACCGCAAATATATACATCATGAAAAGAGCTCCCATATGAGGTATACATGCTACCACACCCTATGAGGCTTGGTATAATAGGAAGCTGGATGTATCAAACTTGAGAGTTTTTGGTTTTGCATGTTATGTATTGGTTCCAAGTGAAATAAGGAGCAAGTTTAATGATAGATCAAAAATGTGTGTCTTTATAGGGTATGCGGATGAGCAAAAGGGTTATATTTTCTATAACCCCACAACAAATGAGCTAAAGATATCAAGGGATGTGAGATGATGAGCTTTTACCTTGGTATGCTACAAATGTATCTATGCAAAGGTAATGAAGATGAAGGAAGGAAGATTTCAAGGGATGAAAAAGAAAGCATAGTTCTTAGTGGACTCAAGGATTCTACTATTAAACCATCACGGGATAAAGGAAGTCCTACATCAAGCCAACTAAATGATGTAGGGAGTAAGGGCAAGCCCAAAATCACAGAGATAGATGAAGATGAAGATTTATGGATTGAGCACAATGTAGACCATCATTCAAAGAAGTGGGAGAGCTCAAAATTCAAAAACAAATATTCAAATCCATTGAATTTTGAGATAAGAAGGTCTCATAGGGTAAGATACTAAGTTGAAAGACCTATGCATGCTTCTTTTATGTCTAGACATTATGCTTACAAGAACAAGGTCGATGGAAAACCCACATACTTTCAAGAATAAAACACATGTTGAGAATGGCAAGAAGATATGGAGGAGGAGATCAAAGCTTTGAAGGATAATCACACGGACTCTTTTGTAGAGGAAGAAGGGTATGAAGATCATTGGAAAAGAATGGATTTATAAGGTTAAGAAGCATTGAGATGGTAGTATTGCTAGGTATAAATCTAGGATTGTAACCAATGGGTTTGCTCACAGATATGGACTATATTATGAAAAGACATTTAGCAAGCATTGGAAGATGTATCAAATTGATGTGAAGAATGCATTGTTCAATGGAGATCTAGAGGAGGTTTTTAACATGGACCAACCATTAGGTTTTGAAAAAAAAGTTAGGGATGATTATGTTTTCACATTAACAAAAGCACTATAGGGTCTCAAGCAAGCACTAAGGGCATGGAATCAAAGGCTTGAAGACTATTTGATCCATTGAAGACTATGTGATCATGAAGAAAGTATGAAGGACACCAAAGGAAAGCTTGGGAAGGATTTCAAGATCTAAGGCCTTGGATATCTAAGGTATTTCTTCGGTATTGAAGTCATGTACAAGGATAATAGTATTTGAGTTATGTAGAGAAATTACATCTTGGATGTATTGAAGAATTATGGACTCACATGATGCAAACCATTGAGCAACCCTATGGACTTAAACATAAAGTTGACTTCAGTGGAAGGTAATAAAGTTCATGATTAACTTTTGTACAGGTCTATATTCGGATCATTGAATTACTCCAATGCTACAAGCCTTGACCTAGCATATACTATTGGTGTGTTATGTCAATTCATGCACAAACCTAGGGTTCCACATCCACTTGGAGCAAAAAGGTTACGCAGATATATCAAAGGTACATTAAATGAAGATCTAATCTACCCTTTTAAATATGAATTGCAGGTGAAATCATATATAGATGCTAACTACGCTGGACCCAAAGAAGATAGAAGGAGTAGAAGTATATATGTAGTGATTCTTGGGAGGAAGGTCATCTCTTGGATGGCAAAGAAGCAACCCACAGTTGATCTATCTTCCAAAGAAGATGAATAGAAAGCCTTAGCTCAAGTTACATGTGAGCTTATGTGGCTTAAGAAGGTCATGGTTGATTTATGTCTATATGCATATGTCTATGTATATGTACATACATGCATGTGTATGTGTGGTTGTATGTGTGTGTGTGTGTGTTTGTGTTTGTATGTCATGTATTTGTGGATGTATGTGTGCATGTGAATGCATGTGTATATGTATGTACTTCTATCTATATGCATGTGTATGTGTCTTCATGTGTGTCTATGCATGCATGTGTTTGTGTATGCATTTTTTGTATTTGTGCTTCCATCTTCATGTATGAGTGTATATGTTTGCATGTGTATGCATGTATGTGTGCATGAATATGCATGTCTCTCTCTCTCTATCTCTATCTCTCTCTCTTAAAGTATATTCTTCAGAGAAATTCCAAATTTTTTCCTTGCTCTGAGCATTGCTTTCTTGGAACTATAGGGCCACATGAAATTTTTCTATGTTACTCAAGGTGCCATTGGTTAGTAATCATGAGAAAAATACTTAATGTTGCATTGTATAAAATACTACAAAATATCATGTAATTCACAAGCTTTATTTTTTTTAGGACATCACATATGGGAGGATTTTGGTTGGGTATGTGACACTTTTGACTTCTTTTTTGAATAAAAGGGAAATCTTCATTCCTTACCTTTCCTTGTAGTCTAATGACTCACTTATGAAAATATTTTGAGATAGTGGTATCTCTATATGGGTGTTAAAATGAATGAGCAATTTGTGTGTTTCATAAAGGTGGAGATTGTACTTTCCAAACCAGTTTCCTGTTTAAAAAGAATGGAGATGACTACTTGCATTTGAAGATATGCACTTTTAAGTATGGGATAGAGGTAGAGGATTCATGTCAGCCACTAGTTTTGGAATGTGCTTGAATATTGTCTTTTTGTAAGATGCATTCAATGGGGATGGGAGGAGTAAGGTTGGGGAAGCTAGCATTACTATTTATGAAAAGTTTTTACAAAGGGGTAAAGCCCTTAAACGTAGAAAAACTTTGTGTTTTGGTAAATGTCAAGCCTATTGTAATGACTTCATCAAGAATGGTTTGTAGATCCTCAATGAAGCAAGCAACACCATTGTATTCTTGAAGGCTAGATTAGATAAGAATGATAAATAGAAACTTGAGATGCAATATTTTGAATGTTTATATAGCTACGTCAAGCGATCCAATAGCTTGTTAGAAGTAGCTAGGTAATACTGAGTTGGAATTGGTTATCTCCTACTACTCAAATAATGAAGGATTTATGTTGAGTACAATGTTGCCTTCAAGCATTTATATCGAGTTGACTGGTGCAAGTAGAAATACCCAAATAAACAACTAGAAGGAACACTAGAGACAATCGTTTGAGAACAAGGTTTAGATGCATTGACATATGGCCATCGTTTTTCGCATAAGCCATGTCTCCTCATGCGCTCGAGACCTTTTCCCAGAACTTTCCCTACACTAGAAATCGAGAGATTTCCAATGTCAACAAGTAGCACACACTTGAACATGGCTGAATAGATACATTGGTTCATGAAACGTTTATTGACGTGAGTTAAAGACTTCTTTGTAGTACAGCATGTGTTGCATTGTCTTTGATGAAAACGTAGTTTTTTGTTTCCAAGACATATGTTCCTTTGCTTTGCACCAAGCACAACATAACAAAAGAACGTTCAATTGTATATAAGCATCTATTGGATAGCTCAACTTTCTCTATTGTGGAAGTCATGAGTCGGAGACTCCAAAACTCCCTTCATGAGAACATGGGTCGTAAGTCATGAGAACATGAGAACATGAGATACTTCAGGAGATAGAGATAGATGAGTGCATTTAATGGTTGCAGAAGTGGAAATCCAGAAAGTACACGAAGTGAAGATACATTAAAAAAGGCATAAGCAAGGAATGAAATTTAATCATCTTCCTCTTGTATACAAGATGATGAATAAGGACGCTCTGTAATCATCTTCATCTCAAAGTGAAGATGGTGAACAACCAAGCTCTCCAAGGAAGCTCCACCATGGCTCTTGTATTAATGTGAAGAACTAGAGGAATCAAGACCAACATCTTCTAAAGGGATGAAACTCCTTCCATTTTTGTGACTCTATATATAACTCTCTCTAGGGGCTTCTTTTTTAAGAGGTTTGATACTATCCATCCAAGAGCCAGTCATGTAACTACATGTGTTGCAAGTGTCCGAATTGACTAGACTTAGAACTTCTAAAAGCTTGGGCTTGGGCTTGAGTAAAATATAACCAAATCTTCATGCTACTTGTAGGAATTGAACACAAGAACTTTGTATAAGGGCTTTAAGCAACTGAACTCTGGAACATCTGGAGAAGCTTGAAATACGTGGGCCGCTCGCAGCTCTCTAGGCTGAGACTCTGTGATGATACCACGCAAAGGAAAAAGGTCCAGCACACACACATAGACACAGAAGATGGAGAGAGAGAGAGAGAGAGAGAGAGAGAGAGAGATGAGAATGATAGCATGCTATGGTTCTTGATTTCAGCATATTAGTCCGTTCTCTCGACATCGTTATGCATATTAATGCGTTCTCTTGGCGTCGTTATGTGTATTAGTACGTTCTATTGACATCGTTTTCATCACTTATAACGCTCTCAGATATTCTTAGTAGCTTGCAAAGATCTCTCTCTCTCTCTCTCTCTCTCTAACTAGTATCTGAATGTCACTGCTAGGCAGGAAACTATATGTGCTTTTTAAGAAGCCCAAGCCGGAACGATCGTATGCTCAGAGATGATGGAAGCAATGTCTTTTGCAAGCACTGCCCACTCTCCCACGTTAGGTTTGTACGAACCACAAACGATGAGCGGCGATGGAAGGATATAAAAGGGAAGAGGTGTTACAATGGGGCCGTTGCGAGCAGTGATTTAGAATTCCTTTCCGCCATATGTCTCCTATATACGGAGGATGGACCCTAAACGCGTATTGAAAATGGTGAAGTACAGCTTAAAAGCAACAACTATTCATCCTTGGCATTGCATGGCAATGGTTACAACGATATTTATTATTAAGATGCCAAGCTCCATCTGCAATACAAATCTCGAAACACGTAACACAGAGTGACCTTTGGACATATACTGTATACAGAAAACGAAGCGCATATACAGGAGGATGACCCTGCAATGGGATCAAACTATAAAAAATGGAAGCTGTACATGTACTTACCTATGTATATACATGGTACTAGTTTTGTGTAGAAAGAAGGAATATGGTAGACATGCAGTAAAGTATATATCTTTCTATGTGCACTTTGTTACATCACCATTTCTCGCTACCATGTACTATAGTACTTTCGGATTTTAAAGTTACTTTAGTGCACGCTCATGGAAGCTTCCCATGCGCTTCGACCTACTGCCGCCAACGATTGCACCGCTAAACTCCTATGCTTCTCTCTCTCTCTCTCTCTCTCTCTCTCTCTCTCTCTCTCTCTCACACACACACACACACACACACATACACACAGAGAAGCACACCATAAAGTCGACGTCAATATCAGTCAGTGAATGTATCTGTACACTCTCACAAATGCGACGACGACTCTAATTTTTGTAGCAGCTATCTAATTTTCTGACGTACGAAGAATGACTATGTGAAATATGCATCTAAGACTCTCAAAACTTTTCGAATTTCAATCAAGTCTTGCCTCTTATCATGCGCATACACAATTATATGAACAGAACTTCATATGTTCATATGAAAAAGAAATCTGGACATAGAATAACACAATGAATATGTAAGCGCAGGAAAACAAAACAAGTAAGCACAAGACCTAACAAAGAAGTGAGCATGTACAATTGCAGCAAGAAGGAAGAAGATAATAGATGTTTTGTAACTTATGCAAAAAAAAAGGAAAAAATACAAGTCGATCATATTAGCGTTCCGCAATCTCGATTATAGAGATTTGTATCTTGTATTTCTATGGATACTTATATCAAAGCATTGGCTGCTATAAAAAACTATTTTTACGAAAGCTTTCTAAAGCAATGGTGATGACTAGTGACTTAGAAATCATTATGTATTGAGAAAGTGAGGATTATTTACCGAAATTCGAGGGCTCTATCTATCAAATGTATAATATTTGAAGTTAAAGAAAATGATGTTTTTTTTTATTGTGTATCTTGCATTTAAGTGGAGTCATACATTGAATCATTATGACTTTACTTTGTTTGATTAAAATTTTTAGCAATTTGAACGATCAAAATCATCATATAGTTATGAAAAAACATGTACTCAAGTACATTGAACTTGCTAGCAAAAATATTTAGATTGTGGTTAGATATTAGCCATAGAAGTGAATAAAGCAATTTATTCTTTTTGAATTGGGTATTTTGAAACTATTTTAGTCTCATTGCTATCTAGTTGGCGTTCAAAAGATGTAAACCCTCTAAGAAATGAAAAAACGTAGGTGTTAATTGCAAGGCTGTTTTTGTAGTTTTTTCCAAGTCAAATGTGCAAAAATACTACCATGGAGAATATTTTTGTTTTCTCTTTTCAAGTAGACAAGTACTCATGTGGGAGCTTACACATAAAAACTCTTAGAATGACTCTTAATTTGGGAGAAATTAGCCTAAAATATTGGATCTCAAGTGAATTTTCCTTGCAAATTATAAGAGTTTTTGGGATAGATAGATAGATAGATAGATAGATAGAGAGATAGATAGATAGATAGATAGATAGATAGATAGATAGATAGATAGATAAATAGATATATATATATATATATATATATATATATATATATATATATATATATATATATATATATATATATATATATATATATATATATATATATATATATATAGAGAGAGAGAGAGAGAGAGAGAGAGAGAGAGAGAGAGACAGACACACAGACAGACAGACAGACAAACAGATAGATAGATAGATATATATATATATATATATATATATATATATATATATATATATATATATATATAGATAGATAGATAGATAGATAGATAGATAGATAGATAGATAGATAGACAGATAGATTTGCAGAAATCGCTAGTTCCTAGATATGTTGAAGCATGTGATGACATATCACATCCTATTGAGCATACAGGAAACATAGCACTATTGATGGAGAATGGAAAGGTAAAACATCTTGCTGATGTGCTGCATGTTCTAAATATAACAAAGAATCTGGTTTCATTTGGACAAATGGTTGACCAGGGACTACAATTCATGTTCAATGCTGAGGGATTATATGGAGAAGAGTACAAGCAGGATGGACGATTGGTTGCCAAAGGAAACAAAGTGGGTAGGATGTTCACCTTAAATGTGAAGATGCCTCAAATGAATGCACCCATGTTTGCGAAAGGTGCAGGAGTTATTGCAGATATAGAGATGTGGCACAAACGGATTGGACATGCAAACTTTCAAAGGTTGAAATTGATGCACTCAAAGGAGATTTCCATGGACTACCAAATTTCAAAGTTGCAGAAATGCAAAATGTATGTGTAGCATGTCAATTTGGTAAACAATCAAGAGCATCATTTCCACATGACAAGCATGTTAGAGAGAATGTACTAGAAGTAGTACATACAGATGTGTGAGGTCCAGCAAATACCACATCTATGGGTGATTGCAGGTTCTATGTTACTTTCATTGATGACCATACACACAAAGTATGGGTATATTTCATGAAAGAGAAGAGGGAGGTGTTCATTCACTTCCAAAATTTTAAAGCTATGGTGGAAAAGCAGACAGGGAAGTACATTTAGACATTAATATCTGATGGAGGAGGTGAATACATGTCAAATGAGTTCAACAGTTTTCTAAAAAATCATGGAATTCGGCGTCAGTCTTCATGCAGGTACACACCACAACAGAATGGCGTTACTAAACAGAAAAATAGACATATTGCAAAAATAGCAAGAGCCTTGATGGCTGAGAAGAATATGCCTCATTCTTATTGGGCAGAGGCTGTGCATACTGCAGTATACATCATGAATAGAACTCTGACTGCTATTGTACATCAAGTTACACCTGAAGAGAAGTTTACATGTTAAAACCAAACTTATCATATCTGAAAGTTTTTGGCTGTATTGCATATGTACATGTCCCAGATGAATTGAGGATGAAGCTTGATCCAAAAGCAAAAAAGTGTGTCTTCATTGGATACTCCCTTGAGCAAAAGGGATATAAATGTTATAACCCACTCACATGACAGGTAAAGGTGAGCAGAGATGTGGTATTTGATGAAATGTCAAGCTTCTATGTAGATGTCAAAAAAGAACTGAATCTTGAACCAAATGATAGAAAATGCTAAAAAATCAAGTTTAGAATCTCAAGTTTTGAGTGGACCAGATGCATCACCAAGTAATAGTTCCAACTGGAATCCATGGAGTGGAAGATTGCGTGGAAATTTTAGTCCAGCAAATTCATCAAATACATCCAAGAAAGGTAAAGAAATGCTTTTCACAAGTCATAAAACATGTGCAGATTTTGAAGACGTTGATGGAGATTCAAGTGGTTTAGAAAAGAGTCTTGATAGGGAACTTGGATTGCCCTCTATGAAGACTCCAAGAGTAAGAAGGGTACATGCAGATGATACAAGGAGAAGTGACCCAGGACCAAGAAGATATAGGAAGATGCGAAATTCAGTGCAATGATTGATGTATGACAGTTATATGGCTCGTCATTGTGCCTAGATGACAAAGGTAATACAAGTTGCTGAACCTTCTTGCTTTGAAGATGCAATTGGTATTCGAGATTAGGAAAAATCTATGGATGAGGAGATGGCTGCACTTTATGGAAATGATACATGGAAGCTGGTTCCATTGCTGCAAGGAAAGAAACCCATAGGCTGCAAATGGGTTTACAAGGTAAAGCATAATGCTGATGGTAGCATAAGTAGGTATAAAGCACGATTGGTAGCTAAAGGATATGCACAAACATATGGCATTGATTATGAGAAAACATTCAGCCCTGTAGCTAAAATGTCTAGTGTTAGAACACTTATTGCATTAGCTATAGCAAAAAGATGGACTTTGCATCACATGGATGTTAAGAATGCTTTCCTACATGGTGAGTTACAGGAAGAAGTATATATGGACCAACCACAAGGATATGAAGACTCAAAGCATCCAGAATATGTTTGCAGGTTGCAAAAGGCTTTTTATGGACTAAAGCAAGCCCCTCATGCATGGCATGCAAGGATTGTTGATTACTTAACCAACATTGGGTTTTCTATGTGTGATGCAGATCACTCACTAGATGCAAGGAAGGCTGATGATGGCATCACTATTGTGGCTATTTATGTTGATGACCTGATTGTAGGTGGTGATAAGGAAGGAAGCATCAAAGAGGTAAAGCAACTTCTTATGTAGGAATTTGACATGAAAGATCTTGGTGTGTTGCGCTATTTCTTAGGCATTGAGTTTATACATATGGAAACAAGTATATGGATGTCGCAAAGGCAGTATGCCTTGAATATGCTGGAAAAGTATGGTATGGCTGATTGTAAACCAATTTCTATGCCATTAGATTAGAATTTGAAGTTGGATACTACATCAGGTGAAGCATTGGAAAAATGCTACTATGTATAGGAAAATTTTGGGAAGTCTTATATATCTCACAATTACAAGGTTTGATATAAGTTATACTCTTGGACTTGAAAGTCACTTTATGCAGGTTCCCAGGAAGCCACATTTGGATGCTCTAAGGCGCACTCTATGTTATGTGAGTGCTACTTTGGATTATGCATTGTTTTGTGAGGTTGGTGTAGATTTGCAGGTTTATGGATACACCGATGCAGATTGGGCTGGTAGCATTCCAGATAGAAGATCTACTAGTGGTTTTCTATTCTCACTTGGGAGTGCAACTGCTACATGGAGCAGCTAGAAGCAACCTAGTGTTGCTTTGTCGAGTACAGAGGCTGAGTATAAAGGTGCTACAATGGCAGCGTGTGAGGCATCATGGCTAGAAGTCGTACTTGCAGATTTAGGTGTGGAAGTGCGAAAGCCTATCACTGTTTATTGATAATCTAAGGAGCATACAATTAGCACGAAATCGTATTTTCCATGCTAGAACAAAGCATATCGAGGTACATTATCACTTCATCATAGAGAAGGTATTAGCAGGTGATATTGATCTTGTTTATGTGAGGACACATGAGCAGGTTGCTAATATTTTCACCAAAGCACTTGGAGCTGAGAAGTTGAAGAAGTTTCGAGAGATGCTTGGATCACAAGATATGGCGTTGAGCTTGAGGGGGAGTGTTGAGATATCAAGATCAACATGTGATGATCTAGGATGACACGTACCAATTTTTCATTTCTCTGACATGTATAGTGGTCACGCTGATATATGTCATGGATACTTCATTGAGCTTTATTAGATTTATCTACTAAGAGTGATGGCACATTTGTTCCTTTCAAGCTCACTCATTCATGGACATTAGGTTTTTCATGTACTGATCTTTATGTATTGCACTTGTTGTATTCTTGTTTCTAGGTCATTATTGTACATTCCTTTTCATGTAATAGAAGAAGATGAAGAAGATCATTCTTCCTTGCCTCAAACTGTGTGTGTGCTTCTTCTTGTGAGTGAGAGTGTGTGTGTGTGTGAGCTCTCTTCCTTATCTCCTTCCTCGAGACAAACCTAAGGGATTCTACTATGCATCCATCTAGTTAATTTGGCAGGTGTAGAGCACATTTTGTGCAACAATAGATCATATCTGGAGCATAGCTATTCATCTCCTCAAAGTGGTATCAGATTAATAACAAATAAACATAAGAGATGCATTTCCTTCATCCATAAAAAAATCGGATCAAGGTAAATACTCAGCCTGGTCACTCAAATGGAAGCTTATCTTCAAGGGGGAAACCTCTATGATAACATTGTTAGAAATCAGATGATACCAATCCTTAGAAGAAAAGAACAACAACTCAAGAAGAAGAAGAGAGGTTAACCACATGGTGCTCAAAGGATGCTCTAGCAAGGTCATATATTCTAAACTCAATCTCTATTTTTTTTTTTTTACTTCCACACATCTAGAGTTGCAAGACTTCACAAGAGACTTGGACTGCTCTTGAAGAACTCTTCTCATCAAGTACCAGCGCAAGAAAGAGTTAACTATGGATGGAGTTCACCAAACTCAAGAAGATTTCCAAACAAAGTGTGACTCATTTTGTCACCAAAATGAAGGACATACTAGATCAACTTGGTAGCACTGGAGAAATCATTGATGAAGAGCAGATCATAGTAAGGCAATTGATCAATGGAATAAAGGCAGATGACAAATGGGAAGCTTTCACCATAGCCACGGACCTCTACATGGACATGCGAGGTTCTCATTTCAACACCCTCATGGGACAATTGTTCACACATGAAGCAAAGCTTATGAAGAACGGAGATAACTAAAAAGATAATCAATCCTCTAATCTCTATACAGATAAGAACAAGATTAAAGATAGCAAAGGCAAAGGTAAAACATCGGATGATGATGGTAGGACCTCTCAAGAAAACTGTGTAGGTAGAGGTAGAGGCTCAAGAGGAAGAGGCAAAGGAGGAAGAAAAGTTAAGGGGAGAGCATAAAGCTCCTCTCCATGTGCCATATTTGGCTTAACTAATCACATTACTGAGGATTGTTTCAAGAATCCTAGAAATCAAAGAGGAAGAGGTTACAGGTCGCTATGGAATCTCAAGAGGTAGATTCAACAACAACAATGGTTAACAACAACTCATACAACAATTTTAATTATCAAGGAGGATATAGAGGAAGGAGAGACTACAACAACTATTTGGATTATCAAACTCAAGAGGACTCATTACTTTTGATGAACATGACCATGAAGCAAGGTAAAGCAGATAAACATGTATTCTATATAGAGTTAGGTTGCTCAAATCATGTAGCAGGGAATATAGGTCTACTCTTAGACTTGGAGGACCCAAGAAATAAACATGAAGTCCCAAGAGGAGATGAAACAAGGCATCTAGTGGAGAAGATAGGCAATGTAAAGACTTGAGATGGTAATACAAACCTATTGAGCAAGGTATTGTCTGTGAAAACCAAGACCAAAAGTATCATATGTGTAGGTGAGATTGTTGAAAAACGATTGCACATCAGATTCACAAAGAATGGAGCATTTGTTAAGGATCCACATTAGGGATTCAAGAGGATACCAAGAGGAGAAAATTCAAGTAGATTATTTGCATTTGACCTCGAAGATACTAAAAACATTGCATTGTTTACTTATGGTAGTCAAACACTATCACAGTTGGAAATTTGGCACAAAAGGTTAGCTTAGATAGGTGATAGGGCTCTAAAGCAAACTAATAGATATCAGAGTTTGTTTGGTCTACTAAATATCTCCAAAGAACACATGATGGAGAAATGCAGTGCTTGCTAATTTGGAAAATCTCAAAGGAAACCATTTACCATCAATCTCTAGATCTAGGTATTATGTTTCATTCATTGATGATTGGAGTAGATGGACAATACTATATTTCATGAAGCATAAAGAGGAAGTGTTTTCATGTTTCATGAAATAGCTAAAACTTGTGGAGAATCAAACACGTAAGACTTTGAAGAGGTTAAGGTCAGACGGAGGGGGAGAGTAATTCTACCATGAATTTGATTCTTATCTCCAAGAGAGAGGGATCAGCAAAGAGATTACTACCTTGTATACTCCAGAGAAAAATGGAGTGGGAGAAAAGAGAAATAGAACCATTGTGGAGGTTGCAAGGTCAATGCTAAATGAGAAGAAATTACCCAACTACTTATGGGTAGATGCTCTATCCATAGCCACCTATCTGATCAATAGTCTCCCATCAGAATCCCTTGATGGGATGACACCTTATGAAGCATGGAATGTAAGAAGACCTAGCCTTGACCATTGCAAGATCTTTGGGTGCATAGCATATGCACACACATACCTTCACAAATCATAGGCAAAATAGATCCAAAGGCAAAAAAGTGCATCTTTATGGGCTATGAACTTAATTAGAAAGGTTACAAGATATGCAACTCAAGCAATAAAGGGTTCATTAAAAGTAATGATGTTGTTCTTTATGAAAACAAATCTCGTTTTGAAGGCGATTGTAGGAAAATCAGACTTCCCCATGACTTAGAGGAATACTTTCCAACATTGTCAAAGAGGAATGAACTTAGACCTGAAGCATCGAGTGACTCTGATGATGACCAAACGACTACAAGAAATGTTATCAATTTATGGAACTCCAAAGGCATATCCAAAGTTAAGGAGTTGAGAGATGTGGCAAAGTCATGTCAACAAACTATAAGGAGGTTTAGTAGAGAGAAAAGGAAGCCAGAAAGGTATTGTTATGACACTTCTTTGGTCACTAAGCATTCCGTTTACATAGCGTAGGATACAATCTCAGAAAAACCATCTACATATGAGGAATCCAAGAAGAAGGGAGAATGGAGAGATGCCATGGAAAAAGAGATAGAAGCTCTACATGAAAATCAAACTTGGGAATTGGTTCCCAAGAAACCATTTATGAAGATCATTGGCTCAAGATGGATATACAAGATAAATAAGAATTCTGATGGCTCCACTCATTGGTACAAAGAAAGACTTGTAGCCAAAGGGCTTGCAAAAAGCTAAGGTATTGATTATGAAGAGACATTCTCAGATGTGACAAAATGCCTACAATTAGAGTACTCATGAGTGCAGCATCTTCCAAGAATTGACGTATATGTTAGATGGATGTTAAAAATGCTTCTGTAAATGATTTGATTCCAGAGGAAATGTACATGGCTCAACTGCCTAGTTTTGAAGACCAATCATATCTAGAATATGTATGCAGGTTAAGGAAAGACTTGTATGGCTTAAAGCAAGTTCCTAGACCTTGGAGTCATAGAATTTTCGCTTACTTGTAGGATAAAGGCTTTATGGTAAGCAAGGCAGATCCTTCCTTCTTTATCAAGAGGAACCACTTAGAGGTCATGAATACCTTTGTGTATATGTGGATGATACAATCATTACAACAAGTGATGCAGATGGAATGAGGAGGATCAAGGCTACATCTCAAAGGCAGTACATTCAAGATATGCTCACCAAGTTCAAGATGAAATACAAAGGTAATAGGTACACCCATGGAACTTAATCTAAACCTAAGTACTCATGAAGGTGAGTTAATTGAAGATGTGACTAGTTACCAAGGCTTAGTTGGAAGCATGAACTATACTATTTTAACTAGAGTAGATATCTGCTATGGAGTTAGTGTGCTAAGTCAATTCATGCACACTCCAAGGAAGCCTCACATGGAAGCACCGAGAGAATTCTAAAGTGCTTGAAGGGAAAAATCAATGAAGGATTATTCTACCCTTATACATCTAATGTAGATATCAAACTATTTGTTGATGCAGATTGGGTTGGCTCGAAAGATGATAGGAGAAGCACATCAGGTTATCTTACTTTTGAAGGTACAATGTTGATTCCATGGTCTTCCAAGAAGCAACCTATAGTCACTCTTTCATCAACTCAAGCTCAATATAGGGGAATTGAAAATGCTACTCAAGAAGTTATGTAGATTACGACCCTATATTCAAATATGGGGTTACATCAACTCCAAATATATTTGGAGACATCATTAGCTCATTACATCTTTCTCCTAACCCTATCTATCATTTCATGACTAAGAATTTAGAAGTTCACTACCATTATGTCAAAGAAAAGATCATGAGTAAGGAGATACAACTATCATATGTATCTACACATCAACAATGTGAAGATATGATGACAAAAGCATTAGATGAAAGCAAATTCATGAATAGGTTCAAATCAATGATTGGATTATAGGAAATCATGAAGGAGTGAAAACTCAAACACCTTCCACTTGAAGGGGAGTTGTTGCTACAATTATCAAGCCTAAGTGATTGGGTAATTATTCACGAGTATACATTATCTCATGTACCTCACATGAAGGACCACATATGAACACCTACTTGTAAATTTAGATGTACTTACTTTGGATAAATGTACAAGAAAAGATAATAAGGAATCTCATGAAGTTTGGGAGCTAAAACAACGACTAATTTGTTGGAAAACAATGTCCTATTAGTCCAAAAGCTCTCAGTAAGTACAACATCTGTTTTCTTTATTACTCCTCCTACAAGAAAAAGTGCCTAGGGCAGTGGTTAAGGCACTGGCCTTCTATCGAATCCACTAGAGTTTGATTCGTGGCGGCAGCACATCACGATTCTATCAGATTTTTGTTTTAGCTTTTTCGAAAATAATGAATGGCACTGTGAAGATGTTTTTTGACAAACTTGGATCGCGATGGATTTTGTTTTTATAGCAGTTGTCGTGATCAAAGAGCTTTATGCACATAGGTACTATTTGGAGTTTATGGAGGCAGTAACTTCCATATCAGAAGGAGTCCTATTTGGGATAGGTACAAGAGA
Organism: Ceratopteris richardii; assembly: GCA_020310875.1. Lineage (NCBI taxonomy): Eukaryota > Viridiplantae > Streptophyta > Polypodiopsida > Polypodiales > Pteridaceae > Ceratopteris > Ceratopteris richardii. Next base: position 27,118,597 of record CM035436.1, on the reverse strand, counting down.
ATCAGTACATGTATGCTTTATGCATATTTGGATGAGGTGTTCGAGGAGGTATGGTCATATGAGTTTGAGGATTTCTGGCAACAAACTTGTTAGTATTCTTTGCTACTTTTGTAAGTATGTGATCTTTTCACACACGTGTCTGACTTAGGGTCTTCCATAGCCTAAGTTTAGATGAGGATTTGCTAATTATTAGTTTTAGACTGATCCTTCCTCTTTTTGTCACTCATATTCACTCTTCTATAGCCTATTAAGTCACACATATCATACATATTCAGATTTCTATCCATACATTTGAATATGTTTGTTACATTTGTACATACACTCTTCCATCTATTTCTGTTCACATAGAGTGGTTGAGAGTTTTGCTCCCACATTGTAAATTGACATTTGTATATATGATAGTGTGAGTAAGCAGTGGCTTACGTAACACTTTACACATGTTGTCTAATCTTTCTCTATCTTTGTCTCATCATTTGTATGATTAAGTGTGGTATGTTCATGTTTTGTCAATATTGGAAGATTGATGGAATCTTTGTTGTAGATCCTGGACCTATGGAACTTGAACCTGTGGTATTAGTAATGGGCCTACCTAATTTCCAACATTTGGTATGAGAGCTTTAGGGATTTGGCATCAGAACATTCAGGCTCTCATATTCCTAGGTTCCCAGACATCCAGGTTTACAACATATGATTTAAGGGCATCTTCTAATATTTGACATTTGACATACACACTTAATCTGGACGAGTAGAGATTTGAGAATTATACAATTCTATTACATGTTTATTCATTAGTGTGGAGTATGAAGTTGATGATCTGTTAGCAGTCGAATACTTTTGGAAGAGTATGAAAATACTTTACAGAAGTATTGTTTGAAGACCAGGACTTGATGAAGAGAAAGCTACTTCAAATTCAAGGAAGAACAATGGTTTGGAGAAGATGAAGGAATCGAATCAACATCAAATCACACGTATCAATTTCTACTATCAGATTATCATTTGTAGGTCATATCTTAGAGGAGCAGTTATGAGGAGATTTGAAGGATTCAAGGAGTGCTTTTATGCACTTTCATTTTTTCAAAATTAAAAGCATTTGCTACATCAAAACAGGTATCTAGAGGTTTTTCTTGACAATTTTTAGACATCTCTTTCATGGCAAGAAAGCTCATCTAAGAAGAAAAATATGGAGAGTATCTGTTTTGTTTTCAGCCATTCTTGAGTTGTAAGTTGGTTGGAAGTTTTTTGCTCACATTTTGTTTCTAGAGAAGGTGACTGTAGAAAGGTAATTCACCATTCAGACAAAAGGTTGGTAAATTCAGTCATATCGGCCATTTGAAACAGAATTTTGATTTAGTAGATATGAGGAGATGATAAAACATGATTCTCTATTCACTTCCAATGTATACCATGTTTGTTTTGTCTCTTACTCTTAGCACTAGAGGAAGATAAAGAGTTCATTTGAAGAAGTTAAGAGTGCTTGCTACTTCAAGATGAAGAGAACAAAAGGTATGGAACAGAAGGAAATTCAGTTTTGAAGAAGACTTTTAAAGAAAAGATTTGAAGGTCAATTTAGGGAGTACTAGTTTGAAGATTATGAAGTTTGCAGATCTAGTCCAGTTTGTACCAATATGACATTGCAGGGCGGATTGTTGGAAAAGAATGTCCTATTAGTCCAAAAGATCTTAGTAAGTACAACATCTGTATATTTTTTATTACTCCTCCTACAAGAAAAAGCACCTAGCGGAGTGGTTAAGGCGCTGGCCTCCTATCGAATCCATCAGATTTCGATTCTTGGTAGCAGCACATCGCGGAACTATGAGATTTTTGTTTTAGCTTTTTCAAAAATAATGAACGGTAGCACGAAGACCTTTCTTGACAAACTTGGATCGCGATGGATTTTGTTTTCATAGCGATCGTAGTGATCGAAGAGCTTTATGTGCTTTTGGAAGAGCTTTTGGAGGGTACATAAAACCATATAAGAAGCCATTGGCTTGTTGTCTATTCATCCAACACCTTTTGCAACACAAGCTTTGGAGCTTGGTCCCTCATTAGAGATGGTGCTTCTAGCACACATGGGGAAGCCATGGTGCTATCTTAGAGCAGGTTGAGGAGCGGCTATGGAGTTCTTCTTGGAGAAGAAGAGTGTGCTCACACTCTTGCTTATGGAAAAGACTTGTCCATAAGTAGCTTGGTGGTGTGGATTAGCCATCTACATGATGTATTTGAAGATTGTCTTCTACATGAAGATTTCGGGTTACTTCAAAGACATTGGATGGTGGTTAACATAAGGTTTGCATCTTATGTTAAGAATTCAGGCACATATTCTCTTTATGCACACAGGTACTATTTGGAGTTTATGGAGGCAGTAACTTCCATATCAGGAGGAGTCCTATTTGGCATAGGTACAAGAGAATCAATACATGTATGCTTTATGCATATTTGGATGAGGTGTTCAAGAAGGTATGGTCATATGAGTTTGAGGATTTCTAGCAGCAAATTTGTTAGCATTCTTTGCTACTTTTGTAAGTATGTGATCTTTTCACACACGTGTCTGACTTAAGATCTTCCATAGCTTCAGTTTAGATGAGGATTTGCTGATTATCAGTTTTAGACTGATCCTTCCTCTTTCTGTTACTCATATTCACTCTTCTATAGCCTATTAGGTCACACATCTCATATATATTTAGATTTCTATCAATTACATCTGAATATGTTTGTTACATTTGTACATACACTCTTCCATCTATTTCTGTTCACATAGAGTGGTCGAGAGTTTTGCTCCCACATTGTAAATTGACATTTGTATATATGATAGTGTGAGTAAGCAGTGGCTTATGTAACACTTTACACATGTTGTCTAATCTTTCTCTATCTTTGTCTCATCATTTGTATGATTAAGTGTGGTATGTTCATGTTTTGTCAATATTGGAAGATTGTTGGAATCTGTGTTGTAGATCCTAGACCTATGGAACTATGAAACTTGAAAACTCTAGTAGAGTGAGATATCCTATGAATTGTAAGTATTACTCTACAATATTGTATGTTTTCTAGTTTTCAATATATTTTTGAACTATTTAGATATGTTTTTGTTTGTTTCATATATATTTCCTTCTACTTTGGTGGAAGAGCAACCAGTTCATAGTCTTACAGGTACTTTCTAGGCAGTGCATGCAGATGTTGGTGCACTAGTCTTTCCAAAAATATATACTACTCAACTTTACCATGATAGAGTTTTCTTTTACACACATAGATATGTTGTACCCTCTACAATGAATGGTTTTGGAAGGTTAGAGAGAATTGAAGTACATTCTCTTCCTACCTTGGAGTGGCCAAAACCTGATATATGGTCCATATCATCTTTGAAGCACAAGATGGTGATGGATGTACATAACTCTTTGAAATTCACAAAAGTTTCTAGGTTTGTAGGTTTGCACTGGTGTTTTCCCATTCATTGTTTTGTATATTTATTCCAAGGATTCTCATTCCAAGAGACTTCCACCATGTTCATGTGTAAAGATATCACATATGAGCAAGTCAAAAGTCTTCTTCGTGAAAATTAGGGTTTGATAGAGGGAATTGCAAAAGGTGATAAATATCTTTGTAAAGTAGGTGGAACACGTATAGGATTTTGATATTTGAAACAACTTACTTCATTATACATTAGATTCTACTATGATCATTAGATGTGCAAACTTGGCAAATGGATACCATTTCAAAGTTCAGAGGGATCTTTACATTCATTTGAAATAAAGTTTAGATGACCCAACAATGAAACAGAAACTATTTTAGTGAATAATCATTGGACCTTGGCTAATATTAGAGAACACTTGGTGATTATGGGGTTTGAAGGACTAAATCAATTCAATTTCAAAATACAAGGACATAAGGTGAGAAATGATTTGTGCTTTTGTTAAAGTAATATTTTCATTATTTCTTATTTTTCTTTTACACCTTCAATTTCTTGCAAATTGATTATAGGTGGGAAGAAGATTGGAATACAAAATGAAAGTCCTTGTAGATTGGAGCAAAGATGGAACAAAACTCTCATTGTCATAGTTTTTTTGCAACCTGATAATGTCACTTCTTGGATCCTAGTCATTGTATGTCATGGTTTTTGCACTTTCAAGAACCTTGTAAAAAGTTGGACAAACAATTCATGTTAGATAGTGTATATACCTTCTTATTTGCAATGGTAATTTCAAAACTTTTGGAATGTCAGAAAGTCTATGTTCACTACTTTGAAATGTGGTTGCTCATGTTTTCTGTTGTGTTATGTTTAGACATTTGCTTTGAAGCAAAAAAATTTCATATCCTTCAGTGTTCTGTGCATTATTTTTTCATCAGAAACACATTTTTTTGAACTTGCATTACTTTATTCTATACTTTTAAAACTAGGCCCAATTAGTTTAAAAACTTGAAACTGCTATAAGAATGGGTTCTATGTGCTTCTTTCTCACATTTGCACTCTCAAAGAGCTAGAAAGCACAGACAAGCCAAGAGAATTCTCGTGCGCAAGCAATGGCTGCTAGCACTTCCACTCCCATGAAATCTCCTCGAGATCTATTCATGGACTTTTTGGATACTACAGACTACAACGATTGTACGGATTTGTATGACCCAGTCTGTAGAGTCCTTAATCTTGAAGGGACAATAGCCATGAACTCTGATGTTGTTGATGAGATCATAGATTGTATGGAATTCTATATATTAAGATATGCTATAGATATTCCAGCATATGAGTGTAAATGGGTCCCCTATGATGTACTTTTCTATAGTCATAAAGGAGATGAGGCACTTGCAAAGTGCTTAAAGCATTTCATGGCTGTTGCTGAGGATGTAGGGCACCTGTTAGATAACACAGTGCCCTTAACACTAGTTTGGTACCAAAACAGGACACTTAAGTGTCCTTCTTTGACAATTTTCAAAAAAATCACATACCTTCTACAAAGAGAATTTGCGAAAATCTTTTAACATACATATTAAATATAACTTGAAGGTAAATGAAAAATTATAAAACACAATAAATCATGTTTTGTGTTCATGTAAATAGCCTCTCAAGATGCTATGGTAGTGAACAGGATGAAAAGTCCTAATCAAATGTATTTTTATCAAAAGAAAAAAATCCATCATATGAAAGAAAAAATTATACACATTTCTTGAAGCATAGATCACATAAACCTCAAAATCACTTAGAAAAATCATTTCAATTCCAATAAAATCAACTATTTTGACTTTGTACATAAAAAACAGCAACTAGTTCTAAACACGGTGCAAAAAAACTTATGGGAATCCATATAAGTGTACACATATGCCAACAATCAAACAAGGTATGAAGACAACAACCAACTTATACACATATAAAATGAACTGCTATGACTCTAGTTACCATAAACAAAACACTAACGCCTACATATATGACTCAAAAGAAATTATGGAAATCATGTGAGAGAAAATGTGAGACAACAAACCAAAGCTTAAATATACGAGGCTAAATAATTTATTGAAATCCACCAAAATTTTCACATCGTTGGACACAACCAAGAATCTTTTGTTGTATGGGCATCAACCAAATTCTACAAATACAATCATGAGTAGTTTGTGGACAAAAGACAAAGCATGTATAGTTATCGAAGAGATCCAGTTTCTTCACACCAAGCAAGAAAATAAGACATCAAGAAAGGTGTACACATAAGGGAACTAGCAATCTGTGAAATCAACCTTTCAGATCTATGTACAACAAAGTAAATATATATGTGGACACCAACCAATACATCCACATACAAATATTAACATCCAATTGAAATAATGCCAAATTACAAACATTTAGCTTGATATTCCAAGAAAATAAACTAGTTCCTACCAAGAAACAAGAGTTATGTACATATAGGATCAAAAGAATATATAGTTTTAAAATATTTCGAATAAATATTTTTTTGATAGTTGTTATATGCATAAACACACAATCCCTCGCACACATCAACACATACTACTCAAAAGTGTTTGATATAATCTTTGATATCATAAAATGATAAGGATCATTTGAAAACATTTCATTATTTCCATCATGGATGCCATCTTCTTTTTGTCAAATAAAATATGTATGCAATTGTTTTTCATTCTTATCACAATCACCATTGTGGATCAGATATTATTTGACGAGATTAGGAATGAAACATGGCATGAAAGCATATTTTGGAAGGTTTTATACTTAGAATGGCATTTACATAATTATTATTTCCATCATAATGTTTTATTCCACCTTTCAAGCTGTGTTCTTTTCATGAACATATAAATATATGCTTTGTCAATTCAACATGAAAGTCAGCACCAAATGCAATGGCTACTAGTTCAAAGTGGAGGCCTTCTAACTTTGAATAAAAATATGCATTCAATTAGTATGAAGCTTATCCATTAATAACTTGCCAGTTCTCTACAGTCTCACTTACACATAAATTATAGTAAGCCATTCTTTAAAAGGTGTGATAAATGGTAGTGCTCTCGAGAAGACAAGTTTTGAGTCCATGTTTATCACTTATGGAAGTGTTCAACCTTCTCTAGAGATCCCTTGACACTTGTTTTACACTACCAAAGTCCATGAATAGCTTTCCATTTCCTAAAACATATCCAATTTGTCAAAATGTTTGAATTGTGTTATTTTTTCAATTATGCTAAAAGTTGAGTTTTTAAAAATTCCCATTTTCTTCTTCATTTAATAATCCATGTGGAGTTGTAAAATGTTAAAGGTTATATTTTTGTATAAAAGTACATGATGTGGGCTATCAAATCCAAGTGATTATGCCATCAATGCCTCAAGGGTGACATAAGGAAAAATCAATCAATTTGGTGTAAAAGTAGGACACTCAAGTGTCCTAGTACAGAACTAGTGTTACTTGAAAAATTAAATAAGAAGAGGAAAATGGGAATAAAATATCTTTCCTATGTTGCAACTACCATCTTTTTTCTCACTGAGGAGCCCAAACCTACACCCATGGACCTACCCCATCTTGTTACTGGGGATTTTGTAGATGACAAGAAGGAACCCCAGCTAGAAGCTCTCAACTTATTACAAGAGAGTCAAAAAATTTGCAAAGAATTTCCACAAGGAGTAGTGGATAAATTAAAGGAAGCCAATACACAGAATATTCCAACCTCCAACTTCGAGCCCCTAGAACCCACTCTACGAGAGGTAGAGATGGAAATGTTTTCAATTGTACTTGTCGACAGAGAAGAATTTCTGTTCCTACACGATATTGAGAAGATGCCTAAGTATTTTTTGCTCGACCTCAGATGTTCCCATGGACAACACTTTTGACATAATCCAAAAGACAACAATTCCACTTGGTGATACAGTTCTAGACACCATTGCATTTGTGTGTGAAGAGATTTTGAGCCATGCCAACCAAAATGCCACTAAAGAAGATCTAGCCACAGCAAGGGGAAGCATTTTGGAGAAGAAGCTTCCAACATCCCCTGTTGTGGAGCAAAGTGGCATGGCTCACTCATTGATTCCACTAGATGCGATGGCAAGAGGAGAGGATGAAGATAGGCTTCAAGATGTAAGTATATACTGACATTTATGGTTGTCTCATATTCATACAAGATGTATCTATTGATTTTTATGACTGTCTTTGTGCAAAATTGAAGTGGATAAATTTGCAGCAAGGAGTGGTGGTGATTGTGTTGCCCATGGCCATGGCTCTTCCTTGACACATTACATTGGGAAATTGCCAAAGGAAGATTTTTCATAATCCACAAGGACTTTTACCCTCAAGGACACTTCATGACTTGGTGTCTGAAGGCCTTGAGCAAAGTTTTGTGCCTATCTACAATAATGCAAGGGATCAATTGGATATTTCTGGTTAGGAATCCCTTTGCGCTTACTAACCTAGGAGTTAACTTTAGAGGAAAAATATTAGGTCAAATAGGAATAGCTTTAGGTCTTGGATTGACAAACCCTCACTTAATATCCCAATCAGTTTTGACTTACCAATTGCCACTGTCTTTTTAGAGAAGAAGGAATGTAGTGGAGAGGCTCAAGGCCAAGAGCCAATTGTAAAAACTTTATAATACCAATTATTGTTTTTCCAATTTCCATGTGCATTGTCTTTATGTTTTTAACAATCTCTTAATCAGTATTTTTCCATTGATTCTTGTAAGTTTTGTTGCCCAAAATGCATGCAAAAACCTAGGAATGCAAAAAATAGGCCTTCCACCAAAATGCAGGGATGGGCCCTACAAAATTTTTGTAAGGCCCATCCTCGTGTTTTTGTGGTAGGCCTTTTTTTTGCATTCCTAGGCCATCCCATGCACTAGGTTCCCTATATTGGAAGTTTATGTCCCTCAATTACAACCTAAACTTGGGGAATTGTTGAAGCCTCTTCTTATGTGCAATGATTAGAGAATATTTAGACTCCTCTGGGTGCATATAAGCATGCAACAATAAATAAGTACATTTGAATGTTCATCAACATTGTTTATCTATTGGTCAGAGGGTTATCATGCATTGCACCCTATCTAAGGCCAATCATATGCTCCAATGTGCATGGCATGTGGTATCATGGCTTAGAAATGCAAAAACAAAGGTCTGCCATATAAATGTGGGGATGGGCCCTACAAAACTTTTGCACGGCCCATCCCCGTGTTTTCTGTGGCAGGCCTTTATTTTGCATTCTTAGGCCATTGCATCCATTTTTAAGCAACACCACTTACAAGAAATACAGTAAAAAGAGTGATTAAGCTATACAAAACTCTTTAAAAGAGGTACAAGAAAAAGGCACTTAGATACATAGGAGAAATAAACTTCAAAACATGTACACTAAGAGATAAACACTTGGGAGAGCAAATATATTAAGAAAAAGATGATATTCATCATTTGGGATTTACAAACTATTTATCATTTGAGATATACAAAAAGTTCTCCAAACAAGGGAGTACAAATATTTGTTAAGGGTTATTCCCTCTAATTCTTCTAGCTAGCTGCAAATCTTTAGGTTGTATTGTCACTGTCTTTGCATGGATGGCACACACATTAGAGTCCTACAACATTGAGATAAGATACGCCTCTACAACTTCTTGGACGGCTTCAATGGCTATCCCTTGGATACGAAGTCCAACACAATAGCTTTGGATCTCTTCCTTCACAACTCTTGCAGATGATGTTCGTGGAATAAGAAGCTCCACACACTTTTGATAGTGTCGAAGCTCTGCAAAGGCTTTGGTTTGCTTTCTACACCTTTGTGGCTCTTGCATTTGGGGGGATGTTGGGTTGTGGTCCTTATGGTCTACGACGCAGTTGATGTTTCTTCTTTCTTCTTGGAGCACGCCTAGATGGTCCTGCCTCATCATTTACTTGCTCTTCCCGACTTTAATCTCTTTCTTCATTGATTGGTCTTTGTCCTTGTCCAGCGGGGAATGTCTCGCCTCCTTGTGTTACCGATAGTTCACAAGGATATGATCATGGCCATGGTGGCTCGTTAACACTTTCTTCATCCGAGGAACTCTCTAAATTTGATGTTCTCTCCATCACAACTTGCATCCATCCTCATTGTTTGGGCCTTGCCTTGAGTGGTGTGCTCTCTGGGGCCTCATCATCAGATGTGGGAGGGGAGTAATTTATTTCTTGTGTTACATCTCTCTCTTGTGAAGCTTCATCCCCCTGCAATGAAATCCTACTAGAGTGTGTCCTTGCACCGAAGTTTCATCTAGAAAATTGGCTTGTGGTTTGACGCTTCTTGTGGGGTGTCATCCATGTTGGGCCTTGAGTACCTTGCACATGGCTAGGATAGAGGACATGATCCTTTCTAGTAGTCTGCTTTGTGCGTGTCATTCTCTTAGGCTGTAAAGTGGTAAAATGAGGGACATCTTTAATTATCAGTTTATTTGAAGTGAAAGGAGTTATAAAAACCTTGAAAAAAATAATGGATTTTAAGAGTTTGGAAACTATTTCCAAGCAGAACCCTGAGGGACTCTTTGCGCATGCCATTGGGCATGATCTAACAGTCCTGATGATGACATCCAATTCTCTCTTGCAATATCATGTTGTAGCTTTCGTGTAATCTTTGCTATTTTTGACTCACATGCTCGTTCCATTACATATTTTCTAGCGAATGTCGCAAGAAAAAACTAGTTGAACATTTCTTCCAAATAGGTTGATTGGAGTAGATCACCGCCATGATGAGTGTTTTTAAAGTAAACACCTCTAGCCCTATAATGTGACTTCTCCATTCCTTGTATACTAAAAATGTCCAGTGACCCATATCGATTCATAAAATATGCTCCATGTGCAAAAAGAATATGCTATGATCTGGTCAATAAGATATACACATGGTGTTTAAGACAAAATAAAAAAAGGCAAGAAAAACTTACTATGTAATGTGTAATGTTGCTTTCTCCCCAAGATAAGATGAATGATTGTGTAAAATCCTTCAAAGTCACTTGGAATAATTCTCGTTGTGAAGCAATACTGGAAACCAAACACATCAAATGTAAAAATTGATCTAACAATGACCAAACCTTCTTTCACTTATTAATGAGATCACCTTGACTATCATTGCCTGTCATAATTGATCAAAGGTCCTTGCAAAGCTCCCATTTCCCATCATCTTGACTATTCACATCTCTTTTAAAGAATCTTGACTTCTTCCCAGTCATTGAGACTTGTTGTAAAATCTCTTGAGACTCACCATACTTCTTAACAACTAAAGATACATGGCCACCATGACAACCAATAGAATTCAAAAGATCTTCAATTTTTTGGATTGCTATTGTAGACCTCTCTAGTGGTTTCATTGCAAATGCATATTCAATATGGAGCTTCAAAAGCCTATCCAAGATCCTCATGAATGCATGCAAAGTACAAAAGTGAATATTGACTAATGGAAATGGAATAATGGGGTTCCAATCATTGCTTATTTTATCACAACTCGGTTCCTGTAACATTGGATACCTCAAAAGTGACATCTCCCATTCCCTGCGATTGGATGAGTTTGTTTCATCAATTTCTTCAGAGTCATCAACTCTCATCAATGCCCTTGCAGGTTTAGACTGAGACATAGATCCTTTGTAACCTTGTGTACATTATGGGTAAGGATAGAGAGAAGATGCTCCTTGTTTACAACCAAACATGCATTTTATACTCTTAAGGTCTCCATCCAAATGCCATTCTATCTCAAAATCACCTATATCATCCACAAAAATCTTTTCCCCATGTATTTGAGAAGAGATTACTTTTGTAATCCATGGAGTCCTACTAAAAATCCACAAAATAACATTGTTTGTTTCTTTGGGAACCTCTATAGCACCTAACCACCAGATATGTCTCTCTGATTGCATAGTGTAATTCAAATGGGAAGTGGATCCTAAAGTTTCATCACTCATTGCATGGTTCATAACTTCATTCATTAGCATCAAACTCAACCTTTCTAGTCGCGGACCCTTTATGATTTGGCACTCATCAAGCTTTAGTATGAAATTTAACTTAATATTATAGTCAACACAAAAGAGAAAACATTATCTCAATATGATACTTGAATGCAATAAAACTTCAACACCAAATAAAATGTAGTAGGGGTACCTTTGATTGTTGAACTATAAGAGCGAGCCATTTCTTGTTGAAGCTTCTAAAGATCCACAAATATATTCTTGAATTTAGTGTGAATAAATCCTTGTGTAGTTCTTTGATTGCTTCTTGGGAATATTTGGATGATAAACAGAGGCATGCATATTATCTTCGATGAATAAATATTATCCAATAGTATGAGTCACATCCTCATTTGAATTTTTTTTTTTGATAGAGACTTTATATGGGCATGGAAATATACTTTGAGAAATACCTTGTGCTTGTAAGGCTTTTCTCAAAAGGGTGTACATTGCAGTATACCCATTTCTACTGATGCCCGCTTTGCCACATATTGCCTGCACATCTTGCACTTTGATAAGGTTTTTTAACTCCTCTGAAAACTCAACTTCAACAACAATTCTAATACACTTTCCTTTGGGTGTGTCTATAGCAGAAGTGATTTCTTTGTTGTTTATATAGCTATTCATCAGCTCGAATTGGTCTTGTGTTGTTGATGAAGTAGTTATGTCTTGAATAAATGACCTAAACAATGAAAGACTCCATTACAAATCTTTATTAAAACATATAAAAGTAAAACAAATACTCACTTTGTTTCATATATACATCGTTTACGTGCTCCACCACCTACTGAAAGAGCTTCAAGGGATGACAATGCTCTTTTCCTATATCTCATACCAAGTGGAGTCTCTTTTAGCTATTGGAGATTGGCATTTAACTTTGAATTTTTGTTTTCTTTTGCTTCCATATCCTGTTCAAAATCTGCAAGTTGTTTTTGTAAAGATATGATTGTGCTTTCTAAAATGACCACCCTCATATGATGGAGTTGATATTTTTGGAACCAATACTTACCAGTAGCATGTGAATGTGTAGATAATCACTTCCAGTAACTTAATAGTCGAGCTTCACCTACACCAATGAACTGAAGTAAAGCTGAGAGGTTATGGAATGTTGGATGGTAAGAAGATATTGGATCAAGAGGATATAGTGAACCATGAGTCCAAAGATCAATACTTTTTTCTCCAGTTGCACGATGTTCATTTTGAAAATTGGCATCACTGTTGCATCGTGCATTTGGAGCAAACTCACTAGGCACATGAACATGGATACTTCTTGATGCAAGAGCATGAGTACATTCTACTGTGAAGTTTGTGATACATGTCAACACCATCTTTGCTAATGACCAACAATATCAAAAAAAAGATGGAAAACTAGTTGGAAGGGACTCTAAAGCATATGTTTTGCTCAAAAAATGTGTTTTCTTGTATTTGTATGGGTTAATCTATATTTTTCCATTGTGTATGGCTGAAAATGATGAAATTTGAAAAAAGTCAGTTTTTGGGGGAAGCATAGTCACAGATTTGATGATGTGGCACTTACTTTTGAAGAAAGTTTGAAAATTATACTCTTTGTAAAAGAAACTTTAAAAAATGGGCCCAAAAAAAGCGACTTCAGGCATATATATTAAAAAATAGGCCCTTTTTGAGTTAATATACACTAAAAATGAGACTTAAAAAGACTCATCGTTTTTCAAATACATGCATGAGTTTGATGATGTGGAAAGTAGGTTCTCTTGCTCTCTCTCTAAAAGAAGAAAGAGAGAGGCCTAGTAAAGCCCAAAAAAAGGCCTACTCCAGCGTACTAAAAAGTGCCCTATTATTAAATGCACTTTGTCCCCTTAAACAAGAACAAAATTGAGCTTAATCCCTTAAAATTAGGGATCCTTACAAGGCCCATGCAGGGTTCATTTTTCCCCTAATGTAACTAAGTCATTCTCAGAGACTTTGAGCTACATAAGTGAGCACACATTGATCTTACCTCATATATGAGTAGTCCACTACACATTTCTTGTATCATATGTTCATTAGCATATATGTTTTGATACATTTCTTCAAGTATATTTCTATCTACTATTATCTGTTACATCTTCATCATTATAGTGATATTGTGAAAGATATTTCTCTACGTGTACTCATTCATTCAAAGTACTTTAACTTGGGTTAGCTAGGTTGAAGTTTCCACTACTTGTTTATCAATTCAATCAAGTTTGGTTCATAGATCTCGATATATGAATCATGGAAGGTGACTCTGTCTACACACCTTCTAGATCCTAAAAAGTCTGGATCATCCCCATGACTTTTTAGGTTCATTTCTTACTCTATGGTATAAAAACATTAATGCAATATCTTGCTTTGGTTAGATATTTACTCCAAATAGATGTGTGCAAAAGCTCCTTGGTAAATCATACCAAGTTGTGAGATCCAAGCAAAATACTGAGCACTTCTATTCCCATAATAGAAAGTTTCCTCAAATGCCTTGTATATGTAAATTATCTATTTTGATGAAAAATTTTGGGAATGATGTTCTAAAGCACTTACTAGTTTCAAATGCATTAATGTTAAGATAACTAATTTTATTAAGGATCACCAGATTTAATGTGGCAGGTGTAGAGCAGGTTTTGTGTGATACCATCTCATCTTTGGGGCATACCTATTCATCTCCTCTTTTTTTGGCACTCAAACTAGAAAATGAGACCTTCCTTATGCAAGTTATCCCATTGATCAAAATACTTGCTTGTACTCTTAGAATCAATTCCTCTAGGATTGGCTACGCAATGCCTTCACTTAACATGCACTCTAAGTCCAATGTTCACTTGGAAGTTGATGTGTCAAAGAATATGCAAAATTTATGTTTGAGCTTCAAGTCACCATTACAAGACTGTATTAGCTTTCTAACAAGCCAAACATTAAAAGACATGGCTATCATATGAAGAGGAAAACCTTCTCAAAAATTAGAAAAATCTAGCTCCTTGACACAGAAATCAAGTATGAACAACTATCTAATTTAGTATTGTCGGAGGAGATGGTGGACACCCTCCAGAGATTAGATGATGTTGCAAATTCGTGCTTCAAAGATGATCCTCAAATCATTTGATCAAAATAGATAACTTGGAGTTTCACTATGAGCAAAAAACTTGCTATTTTGGTCACTACACCTATTCAGAGAAATGAATAGTACTCCTTCCTTGCTAAAAACTGGACAAAACCCTTTTGGGAATATCTAATTGACTATCATAGCTAACCTTCACAAGTTATTTCCCTTAAAATGATCAACTATGCTCAGAGAATGATGCTTAGCAAAACTAAGATGCATCTCGACATTTTAGGGAGTTAATAGTGTGCAGAGTAGAGAGCAATGTTTTGAATATATCTCAAGTCTGGATGAGGCCATTGACATGAGACTTTGCAACATATCAATAGACTATCAGATGAATCCTTATCAACTTAAATCATTGAAAATGATCAAGTACACGTTGAGAAATAGATCAGAGAAGCTCACCATTCTAAGTAGTATATGGCAGAGTATGAGATGAGACATGGGAAGATTATATGTATTAATGCACATAAATTACATTGACATTGGCAATGAATGATTGCAAAATGTGACGGTAATAGAAGAACTATAATGTGAGATCAATATGCCATAGGAATTCCTTTGAAATCTCTACTATATCTCCCTCTTTTCCACGTGACTATGTAGTCCTCTTTTATAGCCTTTTGTTGGAGACAAGATTCAAGTTTGAATTCGAATCTTTACCTAAAATGTTGCAAAGTTTCAAGATTTGATTTGCTATAAATCCTCACCAAATAGTTCATGGAAAGTCTCTCCCAATAACTCGTAATTGGAAGTGATTCCACATATGCAATTTTACAAGGAGTAGAAATCAATCTTTTACAAGAAATCATTCATGTGCTAATACATGAATGGATATATGAACTTTTAGGATATGTGATCAAGAATTTAGGCTTGGAGTAATTGCATCAACAACTCTGCCACAAGACTAATATTCTTGGGCTTCAATTCTGTTCAATTTCTTGCAATCCAATCATCATCTTGAACCTGTTCAATTTGGTTCTATTGAAAGCTTTCGTTAGCATATCTGCACATTATAGGTTTGTTGATACCTATATGTCCTTGCTAAGCAGCTTCTCTCTCAGATAATGATAATGCACTTCAATGTTCTTAGTCCTTGCATGATATACAAGATTAGGAGCAAAATGTAGTGGGCTAATATTATCTCCAAAGATCATTGGAGTGTATGTATGTAGTCCCAAGTCTGAGTAGAGTAGGTTTAACCACATTTCCTCTTGTGTTGCATTTGCAATGCACCTATATTCAACTTTAGTTGATAAAAATGCCACAGTTGGTTGTTTCTTTGATGACCATGAAATCAATTTAGACCGTGCAAAAGATAAGTAGCTAGAGGTGCTCCTCCTATCATCTTTTGAGCCAACCCAATCTACATGAGAGTATAGCTTGATATCTAAGTTATATGTAAATGGATAAAATAGACCTTCATTTATGGTATCCTTTAAGTACTTGAAGGTCCTTTTAGCAGCTTCCATGTGAGGTTTTCTTGGTGTACGCATGAATTGAATCAATGTACTCATCACATAGCATATATCTACTCTTGTTAGGGTTGCATAATTGAGAGTCCCAACAAGCCTTTGATAACCTCTAATGTCTTCAAGCAGATCTCCTTGATGAGCACTGCATTTGTGATTCAATTCCATGGGTGTGCTTGCAATTTTTACATTTTCCATTTTGAAATTAACAAGTATATCATGTATGTACTTTCTCTGAGTAATGAAAACACCAAAATATGTATAAACAATCTCTAAACCAAGAAAATATATAAGCAACCCAAGATCATCGATCTTGAACTCCTTCATCTAGATTTTAATCTTCTTGATGCTATTGGCATCATTTCCTCTAAAAATAATTTCATCCACATAAACACATAGATAAATAACCTTAGAATTAGTGTTCTTAATGAACAATGAAGAATCTGCCTTGCTTACAACAAAACCTTAGTCATGTAGGTATGTGTCTAGCCTATGGTTCTAAGCTATAGGAGCTTGCTCTAAACCATACAGTGCCTTCCTTAAGTTTCATACATACTTAGGCTTGTCTTTTTCTTTATATCTTGGTGGTTGAGCCATGTCGACTTCTTCAAAGATCCACCTATTAAGGAATGCATTTTTAACATCTAATTGGTACAAGTTCCAATTCTTTGAAGCAAGGATACTTATTAAAACTCTCATAGTTGGCATCTTGGCTACACGTGAGAAGCTCTCCTTATAATATACTCCATGGGTTTGAGCAAACCCCTTTACTAATAGCCTTGCCTTATACATGTTTATTGTGCCATCTGAATTCTTTTTCACTTTGTAAATCCACTTGGATCCTATTACCTTCATGAATGGTTTTTTGGGAACCAAATCTCAAGCGCTATTCTCTTGAAGTGCTTCAATTTCTTCCTGCATAGCGTCCCTCCATTCTTCTTCCTTATTGGCTTCCTCAAATGAAGATGGTTCCTCTGACATAAAGTCTTTATATATGTATATAGAATATTTGGTGACTAGTGATGTGTCATAGCCATACCCTATAGGTTTCTTGCTTTCCCTTTGAGATCTTCTAAGTGCTTGATTGGATAACTCTAGAATGTCTTCCAATTTTTTGAACTTTGCTTTCCCTTTGGACTTCCAAGCTTCAAAATCAGTTTTTTTCTTCATCTTCTGAGTTGACAACCTCTGATGTTTGTGGTCCTTCCTTGGTCAAATTTGGAAAATCATTCTCCAAATCATAGGTAGCTTTATTTTCCTGCAATCATCCTCAAATCAAGAGTTATTTTCATCAAATACCACATTCCAAATAACTGTAAATCCTTTGTTAGTGGGATTATATAACCTATATCCTTTGTGATTCTCATCATAGCCAATAAATATGCATCTTTCAACTTTTGGATCAAGCTTTTCCGTAATCTGAGAGGGTATGTGTGCATAAGGAATGACCCAAAGATCTTACAAGGATCTAAAGAAGTTCTCCTACCATTCCATGCCCCTCTAGGTGTCATCCCATCTAGAGACTTGGACGAAAGCCTATTGATTAAGTAGGTGGATGTGGAAATATCTTCTACCCATAGATAATTAGAGAGTTTTTTTCTCATTCAATATTGATCTTGAAGCCTCTACTATTAATCTATTTCTTCTCTCTACCACTCCATTCTCTTCAGGAGTGTCCTTGTTTTAGTCTCTCTCTTTATGCCATTGTCCTGTTAGAAGGAGTCAAACTCATGTGAGAAATACTCACCACCTCCATCACATCTAAGCCTGTTCAAGCTTTTACCTATTTGATTCTCAGCCAATGTGAAATACTTCTTGAAGCAAGTGAATTCTTCATCTTTATGCTTCATCAAATAAAGTATTGTCCACCTAGTATCCTCATCTATGAATGAAACATAATACCTTGACCTTGAAATCCATGGCTCTCTACTAGGACCTCACACATCTGTGTCTACAAGCTCCAAGTAGTTTTCATACATGTATGCTCTTTTGTTGAATGGTTGCATATGCGACTTGCCAAAATGGCATGCTCCACATTTATAAATCATGTGTTTCTTGGATACATTTGGGATGCCAAACACACTCTGATCCTTGCATATTTGCTTGAACGTCCTTTCACCTATATGTCGTTTTCTCTTATGCCTTATCTCCAATTCAGATAGGGTTTGTTCCTTATAATTGAAGAGAGCAATATTTCTTGTATCTTCAACTTCAAAGTTAAAATATCTACCGAATTTCTCACCTTTTGCAATCTTCTTGAAGCCTTATTGAGGGTCCTCCACATATGATTCATGCCTTGTGAATCTAACTTGTAAACCCTTCTCAACAATCTGTCCAACACTAATTAGAGTCTTGGTTATTGTTGGCACATACAATACCCTGCTTTGAAGATTCATATTACCATCAGATGACTTAGGATTTCCAATCTTCTTTCCTTAGTGCCTAGTGTCATCACATGTCTCAACTTCATGCATTCCTTTGGGTTCTTCAAGATCAGAAAATAATGCTACATGATTGGAGCAACCAAAATAAATATAGAATAGGTACTCATCATCTTTAGCATGATTGGCTGTCATATTCATGTGTAATAGGGAATCCTCTTGATCATCTGAAAAGTTGTTGTAGTCCCTTCATGATTTCTTGCTACATGATTGGAGCAACCAAAATAAATATAGAATAGGTACTCATCATCTTTACCATGATTGGCTGTCATGTTCATGTGTAATAGGGAATCCTCTTGATCATCTAAAAAGTTGTTGTAGTCCCTTCTTCTTGTCAAGCCTCCTTGATACTTTTTTTTGTAGCCTTGGTTGTAATTGTGATGGTAGTTGTTTTCTCCATTGTTGAACCTGCCTCTTGATTGTCCATAGCCTCCTTTATGGAAGCCTCTTCCTCTTAGATTCTTTGTGTTCCTAAGCATTCATCTGTGGTATGATTGATCAGGCCAAAAATGGTGAAAGGTGAAGAATTGTATGTTCTCCCCCCCTTTCTTTCCTCCTGTGTCCCTTCCTCTAGTACCTCTTCCTCTACTTGTGCAATTCACTTGGGAGGTACTTGCATCTTCTTCATTCTTCTTACCTTTTCCATTATCTTTACTCTTAATTTTATCTTTTTGAAGGGTAGAGGATTGATTACCTCTAGAAGTATCTCCATTTTTGCTGAGCTTTGTCTCATGTGTGAAGATTTTCCCCATCAATGTATTGAGGTCAAGTATGTGCATGTTCATATATAAGTCCATTGTTGTGGTAAAATACTCCTAGTGGTCATCAGCTACATCATCTTGGGCACATAGTCAGCTACTCTTTGTGTTGGTGTATTCTTCAATGTTGTGAAGTCCATCCGAAGCTGGTTCTTTGTGGCCCTTGTATTTGATGAGAAGTATGAAGATAGTACTTCCCAAGTGTCTTGAGAAGTCTTACAATTCCTATTATGGGGTGACAAAAACTCAGATATGTTAGGATTAGATGCCTATGGTAGCACACGAACATCACAAGGAAGAAGAAGAATCTTGGAGCACAACATGCAATATTGAATGTATTACTGCTAGAATATATAAAGATTAGTAGCCCATTAGGGCAATAGGCATATATATACAAGCCAGGGGGAAAAACCTCCTAAAGAGGGAAAAAAGTGCTCTGCGGTCCTAAAGTGTTCACACACATCACTACCAATATATATGAACAAATCCCCCCTAGGAGTGATGCGATGAACAAGGAGCTCCCACTCACCTATAAGGAAGTGCCAAGATATGTGGAAATCATTCCACCAAAGGAAGTAAGGCCAAAGCTTTGCAGAAAGCTTTAGACCTCTACCTAGGTAGAGCCTTCATGAAAAGGTATGCAATGTTCTCTTGCATGGGCACATATGTCGAGCTGATCTCCCTAGCAAAGTACCTCTCCCTGACATAATGATAATGCACCTCAATGTGCTTAGTGCAAGCATGGAACACATGGTTCCTCGCAACTGCCAATGCGCTCTGAGTATCAGTGAAGATGGTGGTAGCAAAAGAATGACCAACACCCAAATCAACCATAAGGCATCTAAGCCACACACACTCAATAGTCGTTGTGAAAGCTGCCCTATACTCATCCTCACAACTAGAAGTGGCCATAGTAGGCTGCTTCTAGCTCAACCAAGATATGCATGAGCTACCAAGCATGAAGCAAAAACCATTAGTGGACATACAAGTGTCATAAAAGCCAGCCTACTCAGAGTAAAAAAAAAGCATGTGAATTTGGCCGTAGTGATCCCCCTTGGGATAAAACAATCTAAGTAGTTGGGTACCACTCAAGTAGCAAAAGATGCGGTTTATCGTTTGTCAATGCTTGACTTCTGGGCAATGCATAAACCTACCCATTTATGAGACAAAAAACTGGATATCTGGCAGTGTAATGCATAAGTAAATCAGACATCCAACAACCTATTGATAGAGAACAACATCAAATGCATCTCCAACATCATGAAGACTCAATCGTAAACCTATCTGCATAGGAGTGGCAATAGGCTTATAGTCTTCAAGGCCAAAATGATGCAAAAATGTGTCAATATATCTCGTTTGACACAAAGCCATTCCACCATCAACATGCATAAACTAAATGCCCAAATAATGATGCAAATACCCCAAATTAGATATCTCAAATGAGGCATGCAAATCAGTCTTAAAATCAACAATATGCTTTTTTTGAGGACTAGTGAGCAACATATCATCAACATACACCACATTGAACAGAAGTACTTCATTTGCATGCTTAGCAAAGAAGGTGCTCTCAGTTGGACTGTTCTCAAAACCATGTGCAATCAGATAGGCATGTATCTTTTCATACCAAGCATGTGGTGCTTGTTTTAAACCATATAATGCCTTCTTTAACATGCACACCTTGTTTTCATGCCCTTTCTCCACAAAGCCACGGGGCTGAAAACCATAGACTCTTTTATGCAAGTCACCAACAAAAAGGAGTTTTAATGTCCAGCTGATGTACATTCCAACCATGATGAGCTACAAGTCACATCAAAATCAATGTCTCTTTCCTGCGCATAACCCTTTGCAACAAGCTTGGCCTTATACCTATCAAGTGTTTCATCAAGCTTACGCTTCAGCTTGTATACCCACTTTCTGCCAATGGCCTTCTTGCCAAGAGGCAAGTTGCATAAAGACGAAGTACCATTCTTTATTATAACATCATATTCAGATTGCATAGCCGCCATCCAATTTTCTGAATTTTGTGCTTCATCAAATGAAAGAGGCTCATTCTCATCACAGAGACTAGATGGTGTCGTAGCATAGCAATCTGATGCAAAGGAGGCACTATGAGAGCCTCATTGAGTACAATATGATAGAGATGCATCTAATTTGCTATCATGCAAAGTCTGCACCAGCCATTTTGGCATAGTTTTTGCGTGCTCAATATCAGCTCTCTCATCAAGAAGTGCATCATGTAAATTTTCATAAAAAATGGAATGATCTACATCATCACATGAAACCTGCAAAGGCTGAGAAGTTACCTCATTAGGACCAGCACTAGACTGTCCATGTGCAAAAAGAGGCAACAAAGTATCAAACATGTCTTTGGAGCTACCAAATGTCTCCTTAGTACATGAAAGCAATGGCTGAATAGCATCTTCCACAAAGACAACATCTTGGCTAACCAAAATGTGTTTACCCTGTGGATGATACAGACAATGGCCTTTTCTTTCAGAACTATACCCAATAGAAATACATTTTACTACTTTCTCATCCATTTTTCTATGATGTTGTTCAGGCACTAATGCATATGCGAGACAACCAAAAACACGTAGATGAGAAAGAGATGGCTTACATCCATGGCAAGCCTCATATGGAGTGATAGACTGTAGTGCTTTAGTGGGACAGCTATTAAGTACATATGCTACACACATGACAACCTCAAGCTCGAAACTATGTGGTAAAGCCTGACTCTTTACCATACACCTTGCCATCCCCATGAGTGACCTGTTCTTCCGTTCAACTACTTCATTTTTTTGAGGTGTATATGGCATTGTATACTTATGTTTTATCCCACGTTCATCCACAAATGCATTAAAGTCAAAAGACATATATTCCCCCTCTCAATTAGAATGGAGGGTGCCCATTTTACATGCTAAAAACTTTTCAGCCAAAACTAAGAACTCTTTGAAGCACATGAACACTTCTGACTTTGCTTTCAATGGATATAATCATGCATGCATGTAAAAGTCATCAATGAAAGTCACGAAGTAAATATAATTTCCAAAAGAGAGTGTCTGCATAGGACCACAGACATCATTGTGAACAAGCTGCTATTTTTGAAGTAGCCCAAACTGAACCATCTTTTGGAAATGAGGAATGCTGCATTTTGCCCAAAATACAACCTTCACATACATGTTTATTAGGTGCCTCAAGTTTGGGCAAAGAGGATACCATTTTAGATTTCTGCAGGTGTAGCATACTAGCAAAATCCAGATGACCAAAGCATTGTGGTGGAAGTTTGGCTCAGAGGCTCGAAAAGTGATTAGGAGTACCAAATAAAAGGCATTAGGAGGAATATTCTCTCAACATGGGCATGTCCGAGTAGCATGTATATTCGTTGTCCAATATTTTCTTTCCATGAAGGAGTGTGTTGTCTTACATGACTCAGCATCGACAACAATGTTATGGATGGCACTACATGGTCTAGAAAAGTCGAATGCCGAGGCTGTAGAGGAACTTTGGACATGTACAAGCATGAGCTAAGTCATGATTTTACTCGTCTTTTTACATGCCTATGCCATTTTTAATAATAATACAAGATTAGCTACTTCTTAAGGGCTTGCATCCACTATGCATGAGTTGTTGAATAGTGTTCAAGTTGTAGATGTTCTAACTACTAAAGATCTCCCTCTGGTTGCAACATTTCTCATTTTTCTCCAGCCTTCAGGGAAGCCGATATAGTGTTATTAGAAAGAGGGCACTTGGGGGAGGCTACTCATGATGGGGAAGGAAACCTTTATTTTTGGAGGGAACATTTGTGAAGCATCAAGGGAGAGAGGACAAAAAAAGGGGCATCTCTAACCTAACATTCGAGGGAGGAAGGCACTAGAGAAAGCAGAATCAAAAAGGAAAAAAAAGGAGGCCTCGGGGATTAGATTGGAAAAAGGAGTTCCTTCTCAAGTTTCTCATCAGAAAGATAGCACTTCTCATAACAGGCTGGAGGAGGAGAACGTGGATTTCCTGTGCACGAGGAAACAAGAAAGGTGAAGAGCCTCAAGAGGGCTGGGGCGAGATATCTGAACATGGAAAGGTAGTGAGCATTTTTCTTCTTCTTCTTTTTTTTCCTAGTTTTTCTTCCACCGCTTATGCAGAATGCATCAGTAGACTCAATCTTTGGAAGCAATGGCATCAGAGAAGGGATGCGACTTGGAGGAGTAGGGCTTGGCATTGAATTCTTCTCGAAAGTTTTCTGATGTAGGGAGAGCAAAAATAAGGGGAAAGTTTTCATGAGGTTCTTCTTACACGAAGATATTGTGAGGCTTGTTTATTATTTAGTGCAAAAGCTGGAAATCATCATCGAGAAAAAATACTCTCAAAAGAAACATCAATTGAATGAAGATTTTGTTCGAGTTAGACGCCTACGCAAGCACGCAAACACCACAAGGAAGAAGAAGAAGAAGCTTGGAGAACAACACACAATACTAAATGTATTACAAAAGAATGTACAAAGATAAGTATCACACACATCACTAACTAAATATATCAACAAATACCCCCTAGGAGTGATGCCGTGAACAAGGAGCTGGCACTCATGTATAAGGAAGTGCCAAGCTATGTGGAAATCACTCCACAAAAGGAAGTAAGCCCAAAGCTTTGCGGAAAGCTTCAAACTTCTCCCTATGTAGAGCCTTTGTGAAAAGGTCTGCAATGTTCTCCTACGTGGGCACATATGCCAAGTTGATCTCCCCAGCAGAGAACCTCTCCCTAACATAGTGATAATGCACCTCAATGTGCTTAGTGCGAGCATGGAACACAAGGTGCCTCGCAACTGCCAATGCACTCTAACTGTCAGTGAAGATGGTGGTGGCAGAAGTCTGACCAACACCCAAATCAGCCATAAGGTGTCTGAGCGACACACACTTAACAGTCGCTATGAAAGCTGCCCTATACTTAGCCTCAAAACTGGAAGTGGCCACAGTAGGATGCTTCTTGCTCAACCAGGATATACATGAGCTACAAAGCATGAAGCAAAAGCCACTAGTGGACACAAGAGTGCCATAGCAACCAGCCCAATCAGAGTCAGAAAAAGCATGCAAATCTAGAGGTAGTGATCCCCCCTTGGGATAAAACAACCGAAGTAGCCGAGTACCACTCAAATAGCGAACGATGTGCTTAACTGCCTACCAATTCTTGACTCCTGGGAAATGCATAAACCAGCTCATCTGTGAGACAGCAAACTGAATATCGGTCCGAGTAATGCATAAGTAAATCAAGCATCCAATAGCGTGCTGATAGAGATCAGCATCAAATGCATCTCTAGCATCATGAAGACTCAATCGTAAACATGTCTCCATAGGAGTGGCAATAGGCTTACAATCTTCAACACCCAAACGCTGCAATAATGTGTCAATATATTTTGTTTGACACAAAGCCATTCCACCATCAACTTGCATAAAGTGAATGCCAGATAGTGATACAAATGCCCCAAATTAGACATTTCAAATGAGGCATGAAAATCAGCCTTAAAATCAGCAATATGCTTCTCAATAGGACCAGTGAGCAGCATGTCGTCAACATAGACAACAATGATCAGAAGCACACCATTAGCATGCTTAATATATAAGGTGCTTTGAGTTGGACTATTCTCAGAACCATGTGCAATCAAATAGGCATGTATCTTCTCATACCAAGCACGTGGTGCTTGCTTTAAACCATATAATGCCTTCCTTAACCTGCACACCTAGTTTTCATGCCCTTCCTGCACAAAGCCACGGGGCTGAAAAACATACACTTCTTCATGCAAGTCACCATTCAAAAATGTTGTTTTAATGTCCAATTGATGTTTATTCCAACCATGATGAGCTGCAAGTGCACAGATGCTCTGAACAGTAGTCATACAGCATGTAGGTGCAAAGGTCTCATCAAAATTAATGCCTCTTTCTTGTGCATAACCCTTTGCAACAAGCCTGCCTTATACTTGTCAACTATACCATCCGGTTTATGCTTTAGTTTGTATACCCACTTAGTTCCAATGGCCTTCTTGCCAGGAGGCAAGTCACATAAAGAGCAAGTACCATTCTTCATTATAGCATCATATTCAAATTGCATAGCAGCCATCCAATTTTCTAAATTTTCTACTTCATCAAACAATATAGGCTCATTCTCATCACAGAGACTAGATGCAGCCATAGCATAGCAATCTGATGCAAAAGAGGCACTATGAGATCCTAAACAAGTACGATATGATAGAGGTGCATCTAGTTTGCTATCATGCAAAGTCTACACCAGCCATTTTGGCATAGTTTTTGCTTGCTCAATATCAGCTCTCTCATCAACTAGTGCATCATGTAAATCTGCATCAGAAATGGAATGATCTACATCATTATATGAAACCGGCAAAGGCTGAGAGGTTGCCTCATTGGGACCGACACTAGACTGTCCACTTGTAAAAAGAGGCAGCAAAGTATCATACATGTCTTTGGAGCTAACAAATGTCTCCTTAGTACATGAAAGCAATGGTTGAATAGCATCTTCTACAAAAACAACATCCCAACTAACCAGAATGCATTTAGTCTGTCGATGATATAGAGGATAGTGTTTACTTTCAAAACTGTACCCAACAAAAATACATTTTAGTGCTTTATCATCCAATTTTCTACGATGCTATTCAGGCACTAATGCATATGCCAAACAACCAAAAACATGCAGATGAACAACAAATTGCTTGTGATCATGCCAAACCTCATATGGAGTGATAGACTGCAGTGCTTTAGTGGGACACCTATTCAGTACATATGTTGCACACATGATAGCCTCAAGCCAGAAACTATGTGGTAAAGCTTGACTCTTGAACATACACCTCGCCATCTCCATGAGTGACCTGTTCTTTCGTTCAGCAACTCCATTCTATTGAGGTGTATATGGCACTCTACACTAGTGTTTTATCCCATGTTCAAAAAAATGCATTAAAATCAGAAGAGATATATTCCCCCCCTCGATTAGAATGGAGAGTGCCCATTTTACATGCTGATATATTTTCAGCCAAAACTAAAAACTTTTTGAAGCACATGAACATTTTGGAGTTTGCCTTCAATGGATATACCCATGCATGCCTCAAAAAATCATGGATGAAAGTCACGAAGTAATGATAACTCCCAAAAGAAGGTGTCTGCATACGACCACAGACATCACTATGTACAAGCTACAATTTCTGAGTAGCCCGAACTGAACCATCTTTTGGAAAGGACGAACGCTGCATTTTGCCCAAAATACAGCCTTAACAAACATGTTTTCGAGGTGTCTCAAGTTTGGGCAAAGAGGACACCATTTCAAATTTCTACAGGCGTAGCAAACTAGCAAAATTCAGATGACCAAAGCATGCATGCCAAAGCTTTGCATCTGACATAGCTTGAGAATCATTTACTACACATGCCAAATCATTTACAGATCTTTCATAGTCTATGAGCTTATACAACCCACGACATAAAATGCCAGAAGCGATAATCACATCGCCATTTAACAGATCATGAACTCTACACCTGTCATCAACAAATTTCACAACCAAGCCAATCTTGGCTAATGCAGAAACTCATAACAGGTTCTTCTTGATCCCTCGCACAAATAAAGTTCTTCAAATGTGCAGAATTAGTGGATTTTTGCTTACTAGTTGAAGAGCTCCATTTTCCTTTGCCCTTCTAACTAGCCAGGAAAGCTTGATGTGCAACTCGCATAATGGACCTGTTCTATCTGGACTGATCTTCCTGCAACAAAACAGAGACTAACTCCTCAAATGATAAGGCATTTGGATTGCCTTTCATCATCAACCGAAGAGTAGAAGCAAAAATCTCATATGAATCAGGAAGACCATTCAGAACGGTCTGCACAAGTAAGCTATCTGGTATAACCTCATCACCAGAAATCAACTGTTCCTTCAAGTATTTGATCTTCGTTAGGAAACTGTCCATAGAATCACCTTCATTCATGTGCTCACTCTCCAATTGTTTTCAGAGATAAGCAACATGAGCCTCATTCCTAGCTAGGTACAATGTGGTAAGTGTATCCCAAGCATCCTTAGCTATTCTGCAAGAGCAAATGTGAGGAATAATGGCATGTTTGACAGACAAAGCTATCAATGCATGTGCGTGGGCATCTCTGGCATCCTAGCAAAACTGCTCTGCAATAGATGTCCCCGAAACTGAAGCACAAATAGGAATATGCAGAATATCATCATCTTCGACACCTTCTACATCAGCTTCAGTACTTGTAGTTGTAACACTTGTAGGTGTGATAGGACGTTTTTCAATACCTTGCACAATGTTCCACAGTCCTTTTGCAACCAACACATGTCGCATCATATAAGCCCATAACGGGTAGTTGGTACCATCCAACTTATCCTCAATAGCCAACATATGGAATACATCACTGCTTTTAGCCATGGCTAGTGAATAAAATACCTTGATGCAGAAAATTGACTATATCTCAATAACTTGAACATAACTACCCAGGCGAATTCTGCTAGACCTGTAGCAGACTTCGATTGGCTTCTATTGGGTAACTGATTATATGCAGTGGAGTCAGTGATTCACTATGCAGGTAGACATGTCAGTACTTGCAGTTTTATGATACTTTGACACTGGTCATATGCTAATTTTGCAGAGGATACTCTGGCAAAATTTTTCCAGATTTCTGGTTTAGTCAACTATACAGTGGTCAATTTACTCCTTGATACACTTATTTGCTGGTGTTTGGACTCTTCTAGCTCCATTATCATTCTATTCAGTTCTCTACGATCATGGCATCAGAGGTCTCAGGCACATCCGGTGGATCAGGGTCTAGTGCTAGTGTTCCGAGGAGGAGCTATAACTTGCAGGGAAAAGACCATTTTGAGATCCGAAAATTTGATGGCACAAACTTTGCTCTATGGAAGAATCAGATTAAAGATGTGCTGATTCAAAGGAGGCAATGGAAGCCAGTAAATGGGATTTCAAAGAAGCCTGTTGACATGGATGAAGAGGATTGGGATGAGTTAGATGAAATGGCTAGGTCTACCATTCGCTTGCACTTTGCATATAATGTTTACTTTACAGTATTAGACTTTGAAAGTGCAGAGGAGCTTTGGAAGAAGTTATGCAATACATATGAAAAAGAGACGACATCAAATAAAGTGTATCTGATGAGAAAATTATATGACCTTCGTATGAAGGACATAGATAGTGTTGCTGC
The DNA here is from genome assembly GCA_020310875.1 of Ceratopteris richardii. Taxonomy (NCBI): domain Eukaryota; kingdom Viridiplantae; phylum Streptophyta; class Polypodiopsida; order Polypodiales; family Pteridaceae; genus Ceratopteris; species Ceratopteris richardii. The sequence goes on along the minus strand of CM035436.1, from coordinate 27,090,213 downwards.
TCATCTAAATGAGTTTGATGCTATATTCTCCGAGCTACAGGCTCAGAAAATGGATATGGATAATGAAATGAAAGCAGTATTGCTGTTATGCACCCTGCCATCATCATGGGATACCTTTTGCATGGCTATTAGCAACAGTGCACCTGGTGGTAAACTCGTCTATGATGACATATGTGGAGCACTCTTGAGTGAGGAGATTCGTAGAAAATCTATGGTTGGCACTCAAAGTGGAGATGCATATAATGTTCGTGATTCTTACCAAGGAAAGAATCAACAACGTGACAGGAGCAAGAACAAGGAAAAGAATGGTCAACCGAATAAGAGTAGAAGTAAATCAAGGAAGAGGGATATTGAATGCCATTATTGTCATAAGAAAGGACACATGAAGAAAGACTGTTATGCATTAAAGAATGCTAAAGGTAAAGGACAAAATGTTGATGGGCATGTTAAACACTTACCTGCACCATCTACTTTGACTGTGAAGATTGAAGAAATTAATGCTATTTCTGATGATGCTGATGTGTTGACACTTGATAGTACTGTGCCATCTGAGGCACTTATGGCTGATTCTCTTTCCCACACTTGGCTGCTAGATTCTGGTGCTTCTTTCCATGTGACACCACATAGAGAATGGTTTTCTAATTATGCAGCAAAGTCTCTTGGTACCGTGAGACTTGGTGACTCTTACCAGTGTGATGTTGTGGGGATTGGAGATGTGGTTGTGCAGTTCATTGATGGTTCAAAATTTACTATGCATAATGTATGCCATGTACCTCAGTTATCATGCAGTTTGATGTCAGTTGGTCAACTTGATGACCTTGGTTACAAGGTGGTCGCTCAGTCCTTTTGTATATCAAAGGGTAATATGGTTATTGCAAAAGGAAGAAAAGTTGGCTCACTTTATCCTTTATTTGTATCATAGGAAGAACACTTGTTAGATGTTACTGAACAGCCTATGGCTTGTATTTGGCATGGTCGTTTGGGCCATATATCTCGTAGTGGAATGGAAAATCTTTCTCGTTCTGGCTACTTACCTGTGTTATCTTTCTCTGATTTTTCATTTTGTGAGCATTGTCAATATGGAAAGCAAACCATAGAACGCACATTGACTCTTCAATTCAGCCTTTAGATCTTGTTCATACAGATGTGTGTGGTCCTATGCCCACTAGGTCCTTAGGTGGTTCTCTTTACTTTGTCACTTTCATAGATGATGCTACTAGAAAATTCTGGGTATATCCTATCAAATCAAAGGATGATGTATTCCCTACTTTTAGAAAATGGCTTGCTTCAGTTGAGACTGAAAAAGGAACTAAGCTTAAGGCTTTACGTTCAGATAATGGGGGTGAGTATACCTCACATGAATTCAGCCTTTTCTGTCAGTCTAGAGGGATTCGTAGAGAGTTTACAACTCCTTATACCCCAGTACAGAATGGTGTAGCTGAGAGGATGAATAGAACTATTCAAGATAGAGTAGTCTCTATGTTGCATCATGCAAACCTCTCACAAGGTTTTTGGGCAGAAGCAGTATTGACTGCAGTTCATGTGATTAACCTTTCACCTAGTACTGCAAGAGTTCTAAAAGTGGCACAAGAGTTATGGACAGGGAAACCACCATATTATGATCATCTTCGAGTTTTTGGGTGTGAAGCATATGCTCATATACCCAAGAATCTTAGACAAAAGTTCGACCATAAGTCAAAGAAATGCATTTTTCTTGGATATGGTCGAGAAGGACAATTTGGATATCGCTTATGGGATCCTGAAACACGGTCAGTGATCAGAAGTAGTGATGTCATTTTTAATGAGTCTAAGATGCATAAACAACCCATTAAGGAGGTTGAAGTGAGAAGAGTGGTGTTTGAGGATACTAGTCCTCCGGTTAGCATGCATAAAAATGCTGCACATAGGGATGTTCAAGAGAATGTCCATTCAGATCAGTCTGCACATGTTCTTGTTCAGCAACCATTGAGACGTTCTGCACGTGTCTCATATCCACCTGATAGATATGTTCCAGGTTTAGATTTTGTTATGCTAACAGATGCCGGTGAGCCTTCTTGCTACAAAGAGGCTATGCAGACAGAGGATCATGCCAAGTGGGAGCATGCCATGAAGAGTGAGTTGGATTCTATTCACAAGAATGGTACTTGGGACTTAGTACCTTTGCCAAAGGGCAGAAAAGCTTTACCATGTAAATGGGTATATAAGCTGAAATTCACATCAGATAGTGCTTCTCCAAAATATAAAGCACGACTTGTTGCAAAGGGTTTTAAGCAACAACATGGTGTTGATTTTGAGGAAATCTTCTCTCCAGTGGTCAAGATGACTACTTTGCGCATGTTGCTTGGATTCGTTGCAGTGGAGGACTTAGAGCTAGTCCAAATGGATGTGAAAACAGCTTTCTTGCATGGAGATCTTACAGATGAGATCTATATGGAACAACCAGAGGGTTATGTACTTCCTGGCAAGGAAAGTCTAGTTTGTAAACTCAAGAAGAGCTTGTATGGACTTAAACAGTCTCCTAGACAATGGTACCAAAAGTTTGATGCTTTTATGAAGTCCCAAGGCTATTCTCGGAGCAATGAGGATCATTGTCTCTTTACAAAGAGATGTTCTGATGGTAGCTTGATATGCTTGATACTTTACGTCGATGATATGTTGATTGCTGGGAAGTTCTCTTATGATTTGTCACTTCTCAAAAAGAAGTTGAGTCAGACATTTGATATGAAGGATTTGGGGGATGCCAAACATATTCTTGGCATGCGCATTACTCGTGATAAGAGTAAAAGATGCATATACTTGTCTCAAAGTGAGTACATATCCAAAGTACTTCACTGATTCAATATGCAGGGTGGAAAGGCATTGAGTACACCTTTACCCACATATGTGAAATTGAGCAAGGATGACTGCCCCAAATCAAATGAGGATAAGGAATTCATGACCAAAATTCCCTATCAGTCTGCTGTTGGTTGTCTCATGTATGCTATGGTAGCTACAAGACCAGACATTGCATTTGCAGTGGGAGTTGTGAGCAGATATATGTCTAATCCTGGCAAGAAACATTGGGAAGCGGTCAAAATGATTTTGAGATATCTAAGTGGCACTAAGGACAAGTGTCTATGCTTAGGTAGAGGGAAAGCATCCATTATTGGTTACACAGATTCTGACTATGCTGGTTGTGTAGACAATCGTAAGTCTACATCAGGGTACATTTTTCATTTTGTTGGAGGTGCTATCTCTTGGAGATCTCATCTTCAAGAATGTACAACTGTTTCTACCACAGAAGCAGAGTATGTTGCAGCAAGTGAGGCATGTAAGGAAGCATTGTGGCTCTCTCGTCTTGCTTGTGATATGGGTTTACCTCAGCATGTACCTCACTTGCTCAGTGATAGTCAGAGTGCCATTGCTTTGGCTAAGAATCCGGTCTATCATGCAAAGACCAAGCACATTGAGGTGAGGTATCACTTCATTAGAGATTGCTTAGCCACTGAGAGCATTATTCTTGAGAAGGTTCACACTCGAGATAATGCTGCAGATGCTTTGACTAAAGCTCTACCACATGATAGCTTTTGACACTGTTGTCACTTGATGGGGGTTACTTGATTCTTGATCTTACGCAGTCACTTGTATACTGTGTAACATGCCCATCAGGTGGGAGGTATAGTTTGTATATTTACACTCAGGTATCCTTTATCATTATTTATTTTTCTCCCATAGTTTCTCTAGCCATATTGGCCTTTAGTGAGAGATTGTTACCGTTAGTGTCCATGTGAAAGGCCAAATGGCCACCGGACACTTCTTTGTATATGTTCTTTAATAAAACATATAGTGGCCTAGTCAGTCACGGACTGCAAGTTCGACCGCATTTGTAACACCTAAGAAGTCTGTCTTCGTGCCTCCTGTGTACTGTGTTTTCTGCGTATTCTACAGTCTCTGCGCGGAGTACTGTGTGCGGCCTCAGGAGCTCGGTTTTCTAATCCGAGCATATCATCATGGAGCTCTCGAGAAGGAGTGTGCACTGTGCTGCAACGCCGTTGAAACACTTCATGTATGCATGTGTCTATGTGTGTATATGTGTGTGTGTGTATGCATGTGTATGTGTGTATGTAAATTAGTGTGTATATGTGTGTGTATGTGTGTGTGTCTATGTGTATGTGTGTTTGTCTATGTGTGTATATGTGTGTGTATGCATATGTATGTGTGTGTATGTGTGTGCGTATGCATACCTAGCTTCAAGGAGTGTGTCGATCTCTCTCTCTCTCTCTCTCTCTCTCTCTCTCTCTCTCTGTCTTTGTATGCATCCAAATCCCAGCACAAATGTGCGGAGAGAAATCAAAATTCTTTTTAAACATTACAGAGCGTCGCTTATACAATGCTCCGGAACACAGGACATCGCTTATGCCACGCTAAAGCATTGCAGCCGATTTGCCAACGTCGCAAAGAGTGTCCCCAAGTAGCGACGCTAATTGCGATGCATATTCTTAGCATCACATAAGTGATGCTAACATCGCTTATGTGATGACAAATCTTTTTTTTTAAAACAAGGTCATCGCTTATGCAACGCTACCATTGCATAAGCGATGGTTCCCATTTTTTTTTCAATTTGGGGGTGTCACTACACCCCACTATTTCTAGTAGTGAATCAAGTGCCGAATCTCAAGTTTCTATTGGATGTGATGCATCACCAAGCAATAGTTTCAACTCATATCCATGGAGTGGAAGATTATGTGGAAATTTCAATCTAGCAAATTCCTCAAGTACATCAAAGAAAGGTAAAGAAAAGCTTTCTACGGGTAGTAAATCATCTACAACTTTTGAGGACATTGATGGAGACTGAAGTGGTTCAAAAAAGATCCTTGATGAGGAACTTGGATTGACATTTGTGAAAGCTCCATGAGTAAGAAAGGCACATGCAGATGATATAAGGAAAAGTGACTCAAGACCAAGAAGACCTGGGAGGATGCATAATTTAGTGCAAGATTTGATGTTTGAATGTTACATGGGTGGTCATTGTGCTTACATGACTAAGATAATACAAGATGTTGAACCTTCTAGTTTTGAAGATGCAATTGGAATGCAGATTGGAAGGAAGATATGGATGAGAGATGGCTACACTTTATGGGAATGAATCATGGAAGCTATTTTCATTGCCACAAGGAAAGAAACCCATAGGCTACAAGTGGGTTTTGAAGGTAAAGCACAATGTTGATGGTAGAATAAGCAAGTATAAAACATGATTGGTAGCAAAAGGATATGCACAAACATATGGCATTGGTTATGAGAAAACGTTTAGCCCTTTGGCTAAAATTTTAACCGTCAGAGAACTTGTTGGATTAGCTACAACAAAAGGGTTGACTTTTCATCATATGGATGTGAAGAATGCTTTCTTACATGCTGAGTTACATGAAGAAGTATACATGGAAAAGCCACAAGGATATCATGATTCAAAGCACCTAGAATATGTTTGCAGGTTGCAAAAGGCTTTGTATGGTCTTAAACAAGCCCCTCGTGCTTGGCATGCAAGGATTGCTAATTACTTAACCACCATTGGATTCTCTATGTTTGATGTAGATCATTCGTTATTTGTAAGAAAGGGTGATGATGACATCGTGATTGTGGCTATTTATGTTGATGAATTGATTCTAGGAGGTGGTAATGAAGAAAGCATTAAAGACATAAAAAAACTCCTTATGAAAGATGGACTTGAAATTTATTTTATGTAGGTTCCCCCCACTTTATGTTATGTGCGTGCTACTTTCGATTATGCAATTTTATGAAGTTTTTATAGATATATAGGTTCATGGCTACACCGATGTAGATTGAACTAGTACTATTCCATATAGAAGATCTATTAGTGTCTTTATATTCTCAATTGGGAGTGCAACTATTACATGGATGAGCAAGAAGAAACCCACTATTGCTTTGTCAAGAACAAAGGTTGGGTATAGAGATTTAGCAATGGTGGCACGTGAAGCATCATGGTTACTTGAAAATTTAGGTGTGGAAGTGTAAAAGCCAATCATCATGTATTTTGATAATCTTAGGAGCATTCAGTTACCCACAAAATATTATTTTTCATGCTATAACAAAGCATATGGTGATACATTATCACTTCATCAGATAGAGGTATTATGTGATATTGATCTTGATTGTGTAAGGAAAAATATGGATGTTGCTTATATTTTCACTAAAGCACTTGGATCACAGAATTCAAAGACATTTTTAAAGATCCTTGGCTTAGAGGACATGATGTTGAGCTTGAGGGGGCGTGTTGAGATATCTAACTCAACGTGTGATGATCTGAGATGAAATGTATCACTTTTGCATTTCTTTGAGTATGTCAAGGCATCTTTAGTTACCTTTACTAGATTCATCCATTGAGAGTGATGGCACACATGTTTCTTAGTAGCTCACTCATTCGTAGACATTGGGTTCTTCGAGCCCGCCCCTATAAGGAATACTGTCACATGCGCCAACGACTCCTCTTATCCTATTATGGGAGCTAGTAAGATCATTCGAACTAGTACTGATGTTAGTTCTTTTACATTGCCAAATGCTTTTTTGTGTTAAGGATCACGAAAAAATTGCTATGAGTTTTAGCATTGTTGGAGTTAGACGTGTGCGAAAGCACACGAATAGCACAAGGAAGAAGAAGAAGCTTGGAGCACAAACACACAATACTGAATGTATTACTAGAGAATGTACAAAGATAAGTAGCCCATTAGGGCAATAGGCATATATACAAGCCGGGGGAAAAAAACCTCCTAAAGAGGGAAAAAAGTGCCCCGGTGATCCTAGTGTGTTCACACACATCACTACCTAAATATATCAACAAATCCCCCCTGGGAGTGATGCGGTGAACAAGGAGCTGGCACTCATGTATAAGGAAGTGCCAAGCTATGTGGAAATCACTCCACAAAAGGAAGTAAGCCCCAAAGCTTTGCGGAAAGCTTCAAACTTCTCCCTAGGCAGAGCCTTCGTGAAAAGGTCTGCTATGTTCTCCTGCGTGGGCACATATGCCAAGCTAATCTCCCCAGCAGAGAACCTCTCCCTGACATAGTGATAATGCACCTCAATGTTCTTAGTGCGAGCATGGAACATAGGGTTCCTCGCAACTGCCAATGCGCTCTGACTATCAGTGAAGATGGTGGTGGCAAAAGACTGGCCAACACCCAAATCAGCCATAAGGTGTCTGAGCCACACACACTCAACAATAGCTGTGAAAGTTGCCCTATAATCAACCTCACAACTGGAAGTGGCCACAGTAGGCTGCTTCTTGCTCAACCAAGATATACATGAGCTACCAAGCATGAAGCAAAAGCCACTAGTGGACACACCAGTGTCATAGCAACCAGCCCAATTTGAGTCAGAAAAAGCATGCAAATCTGGCGGTAGTGATCTCCCCTTGGGATAAAACAACCCAAGTAGCCGAGTACCACTCAAGTAGCGAAAGATGTGCTTTACCGCCTTCCAATGCGTGACTCCTGGGCAATGCATAAACCTGCTCATCTATGAGACAACAAATTGAATATCTGGCCAAGTAATGCATAAGTAAATCAAGCATCCAACAGCCTGCTGATAAAGAACAGCATCAAATGCATCTCCAGCATCATGAAGACTCAATCGTAAACCTATCTCCATAGGAGTGGCAATAGGCTTACAGTCTTCAAGGCCAAAATGCTGCAATAATGTGTCACTATATTTCGTTTGACACAAAGCCATTCCACCATCAACTTGCATAAACTGTATGCCCAAATAGTGATGCAAGTGCCCCAAATCAGACATCTCAAATGAGGCATGCAAATCAGCCTTGAAATCAGCAATATGCTTCTCAATAGGACCAGTGAGCAGCATGTCGTCAACATAGACAACAATGATCAGAAGCAGATCATTAGCACGCTTAACATATAAGGTGCTTTCAGTTAGACTCTTCTCAAAACCATGTGCAACCAAATAGGCATGTATCTTTTCATACCAAGCACGTGGTGCTTGCTTTAAACCATATAATGCCTTCTTTAACCTGCACACCTCGTTTTCATGCCCTTTCTGCACAAAGCCACAAGGCTGAAAAACATACACTTCTTCATGCAAGTCACCATTCAGAAATGCTGTTTTAATGTCCAACTGATGTACATTCCAACCATGATGGGCTGCAAGTGCACAAATGCTCCGAACAGTAGTCATACGGCATGTAGGTGCAAAGGTCTCATCAAAATCAATGCCTCTTTCCTGCGCATAACCCTTTGCAACAAGCCTAGCCTTATACCTCTCAACTGTACCATCAGGTTTACGCTTCAGCTTGTATACCCACTTAGTGCCAATGGCCTTCTTGCCAGGAGGCAAGTCACATAAAGACCATGTACCATTCTTCATTATAGTATCATATTCAGATTGCATAGCAGCCATCCAATTTTCTGAATTTTGTGCTTCATCAAAAGAAACAGGCTCATTCTCATCACAGAGACTAGACGCAGCCATGCATAGCAATTTGATGCAAAGGAGGCACTATGAGAGCTGAACGAGTATGATATGACAAACGTGCATCTTTGCTGTCACACAAAGTCTGCACCAGCCATTTTGGCATAGTTTTTGCCTGCTCAATATCAGCTCTCTCATCAAGAAGTGCATCATGTAAATCTGCATCAGAAATGGAATGATCTACATCATCATATGAAACCTGCAAAGGCTGAGAAGTTGCCTCATTAGGACCAGCACTAGACTCTCCACCTATAAAAAGAGGCATCAAAGTATCATACATGTCTTTGGAGCTAACAGATGTCTCCTTAGTACATGAAAGCAATGGCTGAATAGCATCTTCCACAAAGACAACATCGCGGCTAACCAGAATGCATTTAGTCTGTGGATGATACAGACGATAGCCTTTACTTTCAGAACTGTACCCAACAAAAATACATTTTACTACCTTATCATCCAATTTTCTGTGATGTTGTTCAGACACTAGTGCATATGCCAAACAACCAAAAACACGCAGATGAGCAACAGATGGCTTGCGGTCATGCCAAGCCTTATATGGAGTGATAGACTGCAGTGCTTTAGTGGGAGACCTGTTCAGTACATATGCTGCACACATGATAGCCTCAAGCCAGAAACTATGTGGTAAAGCCTGACTTTTGACCATGCACCTCACCATCTCCATGAGTGACCTGTTCTTTCCTTCAGCAACTCCATTCTGTTGAGGTGTATACGGCACTATACACTGGTGTTTTATCCCACGTTCAGCCAGAAATGCATTAAAATCAGAAGACATATATTCCCCCCCTCGATCAGAATGGAGGGTGCCCATTTTACATGCTGACAGATTTTTAGCCAAAACCAAAAACTCTTTAAAGCACATGAAAACTTCGAACTTTTCTTTGAGTGGATATACCCATGCATGCCTCGAAAAATCATCAATGAAAGTCACGAAGTAAAGGTAATTTCCAAAAGAGGGTGTTTGCATAGGACCACAGACATCACTATGTACAAGCTGCAATTTCTTTGTAGCCCGAACTAAACCATCTTTTGGAAAGGAGAAATCCTGCATTTTGCCCAAAATACAGCCTTCACAAACATGTTTTCCAGGTGCCTCAAGTTTGGGCAAAGAGGACACCATTTTAGATTTCTGCAGGCGTAGTAAACTAGCAAAATTTAGATGACCAAAGCATGCATGCCAAAACTTTGCATCTCACATAGCCTGAGAATCATTTAGTGCACATGCCAAATCATTTTCAGATCTTTCATAGTCTATGAGCTTATACAACCCACGAAATAGAATGCCAGAAGCAATAATCACATCACCATTTGACAAATCATGAACTGTACACCTGTCATCAACAAATTTCACAACCAAGCCAATCTTGGCTAATGTAGAAACTGATAACAAGTTCTTTTTTATCCCTGGCAGAAATAAAGCATGTGAAAGTGAAAGAACTACCATCAGTAGTAGTCAAAATGATCTTACCAACTCCCATAACAGGATAAGAGGAGTTGTTGGCACATGTAAAAGTATTCCTTGTAGGGGCAGGCTCGAGTGAAGAGAAGAAATTGCGCTGCGAGGTAATATGTTTGGTCGCCCCACTGTCAAAATACTGGCAAACATTTGAGTCTACTGCAGACATGCAGTGCTCATGAGAAGATGGGTCAAAACTGCAAACAGTAGTAAACGCCCATTCTTCTTCCTGCACAAGATTTACAGACTCTGTTTTGGGTGTAGAGACCTCTGCAACAACCATTCTAGCCTCTTTCTTCTTTGCCTCTTTTGGAGCTAGTTTTGGACAGTTCTTTATGATATGATCATTCCCTTTACAGTACTTACAAAACAATTTCTGCTTTTGTGATTTTTTCTCATCTTTGTCTTGGTTCTTCAAATGTGCAGCATTTGCAGATTTCTGCTTACTAGTAGAAGAACTCCATCTTCCTTTGCCCTTCTGACTAGCCAAGAAAGCTTGATCTGCAACACACATAATGGACCTGTTCTGCCTAGACTGATCTTCCTGCAATAGAACAGAGACTAACTCCTCAAATGACAAGGCATTTGGATTGCCTTGCATCATCAACCGAAGAGTAGAAGCAAAACTCTCATATGAATCAGGAAGACCATTCAGAACGGTCTGCACAAGTGAGCTATCTGGTATAACCTCATCAGCATAAATCAATTGTTCCTTCAAGTCTTTGATCTTTGTTAGGAGGTAAGCAACACGAGCCTCATTCATGTGCTCACTCTCCAACTGTTTTCGGAGGTAAGCAACACGAGCCTCATTCCTAGCTTGGTACAATGTGGTAAGTGTATCCCAAGCATCCTTAGCTGTTCTACAAGAGCGAATATGACGAATAATGGCACGTTTGATAGACAAAGCTATCAATGCATGTGCCTGGGCATCTCTACCATCCCAACGAATTTGCTCTGCAATAGGTGCAGCAGAAACAACAGGACAAACAGGAATCTGCACTATATCAACTTTGACACCATCTTCATCAGCTCCAGCACCTGTATTTGTAGTACGTGTTGTTACAAGTGTAAGAGGATGTCTTTCAACACCCTGCACAATGTTCCATAATCCTTTTGCAACCAATACATGTCGCATCATATAAGCCCATAATGGGTAGTTGGTACCATCCAACTTATCCTCAACAGCCAACATACGGAATACATCACTGCTTTCAGCCATGGCCGGTGACTAAAATACCTTGATGCCGAAAATTGACTGTATCTCAAAACATTGAACGGACTACCCAGACAAGTTCTGCTAGACCTGTAGCAGACTTTGAGACGCTTAAACTGGGGAACAGAAACTGGTATATACCTTTGGCACAAAAAGATGAAATAGCCTACACAAGCACTGCGATAGTGCGTTCGGAGGCCGAAACGAGCTCAGATCGTGATTTCGGCACCACACAATGAAGTTGTTTTGATCTCTGAATCACCCTGAGTATGCTCACCAGATTTCGTGCGAATCTGAGACTGCAAACGGAGGAATGTCGACGGCACCCTAGATGAAGCGACGACCTGCTCTAATACCAATTGTTGGAGTTAGATGTCTGCGAAAGCACACGAAAAACACAAGGAAGAAGAAGAATCTTGGAGCACAAACACACAATACTGAATTTATTACTAGAGAATGTACAAAGATAATTAGCCCATTAGGGTAATAGGCGTATATACAAGCCAGGGGAAAAAAACCTCCTAAAGAGGGAAAAAAGTGCCCCGGTGGTCCTAGTGTGTTCACACACATCACTACCTAAATATATCAACAAGCATTAGGCAAGATTAGCTTGGTTGTAAAATTTATTGATGACAGATGTACAATTCAAGATCTATCAAATGGAGATGTCATTATTTCTTCTAGCATTTTATGTTGTGGGATGTATAAGCTCATAGACTATGAAAAATCTATGAAAAATTTAGCATGTGCAGTACATGATTCTTAGGCTATGTCAGATGCAAAGCTTTGGCATGCATGCTTTGTTCATCTGAATTTTGTTAGTTTGCTACGCTTATAGAAACTTGAAATGGTGTCCTCTTTGCCCAAACTTGAGGCACCCGGTAAACATGTATGTGAATGTTGTAGTTTGGGAAAAATGTAGCGATTCTCGTTCCCAAAAGATGGTTCAGTTTGAGCTACTTAGAAGCTACAGCATGTGCATAGTGATGTCTATGGTCGTATGCAAACACACTCTTTTGGAAACTATTTCTACTTCCTGACTTTCATCGATGATTTTTCAATGCATGCATGGGTATATCCATTGGAAAAAAAGTTTGAAATGTTTATGTGCTTCAAATAGTTTCTCCTTTTGGCTGAAAATTTATCAACATGTAAAATGGGCACCCTCCGTTGTGATCAAGGGGGGGAATATATGTCTTTTTACTTTAATGCATTTCTGGTTGAATGTGGGATAAAACATCAATGTATAGTGCCTTATACACCTCAACAGAATGGATTTGTTAAATAGAACAATAGGTTACTTATGGAGATGGCGAGGTGTATGGTGAAGATTCATGCTTTACCACATAGTTTCTGGCTTGAGGTTGTTATGTATGCAACATATGTACTTAATAGGTGTCCCACTAAAGCATTGCAGTTTGTCCCTCCATATGAGGCTTGGCATGTTTGTAAGCCATTTGTTGCTCACCTGTGTGTTTTTGGTTGTTTCAAATATGCATAAGTGCTTGAACAACAACACAAGAAATTAGATGATAAAGCTGTGAAATGTATTTCTGTTGGGCATAGTTACAAAATCAAAGGCTATCGTTTGTATCATCCATAGATTAAATGCATTTTGGTTCGACGTGATGTTGTTTTTTGTGGAAGATGCTTTACAACCATTACTTTCCAAGAAATGTGTTAGCTCCAAAGACATGTATGATACTTTCATGCCTCTTTTTATAGATGGAAAGTCCAGTGTTGGTCCTAAGGAGACATCTGTTAGCTCCAAAGACATGTATAATACTTTGTTGATTCTTTTTATAGGTGGATAGTCTAGTGTTGGTCCTAATGAGGCAACTTCTCTACCTTTACAGGTTTCATGTGATGATGTAGATCATTCCATTTCTGATGCAGATTTACATCATGCACTTGTTTATGAGAGAGTTCAAAATGAGGAGGCAAAAACTATGCCAAAATGGTTGGTGCAGTCTTTGCGTGATAGAAAATTAGATGCACCTTTGTTGTACTATACTTGTTGAGCTCTCATAGTGCCTCTTTTGGATGAGATTTCTATGTTATGGCTGCCTCTAGTCTCTATGATGAGAATGCACATGTTTCGTTTGATAAAGCAAAAAAATAAAAAAAATTGGATGGTTGCTATGCAACATGAGTATGATGCTATAATGAAGAATGTCGCATGGTCTTTATGTGACTTGCCTCTTGTTAAGAAGGCCATCGGCACTAAGTGAATATATAAGTTGAAGCGTAAATGTGATGGAACAATTGACAGGTATAAAGCTAGGCTTGTTGTAAAGGGTTATACTCAGGAAAGAGGCATTGATTTTGATGACATCTTTGCTCCTACTTGATGAATGAATACTATTCGTAGCATCTGTGCACTTGCAGCTCTTCATCGTTGGAATGTACATCTGTCTAACATTAAAACTGCATTTCTAAATGGTGATCTCCATGAAGAAGTGTATGTTTTTTAGCCTAATGGCTTTGTGTAGAAAGGGCATGAAAGCCAAGTGTGCAAGTTGAAGAAGGCATTATACCGTTTAAAGCAAGCACTACATGCTTGATATGAAAAGATACATGCCTATCTGATTGCACATGGTTTTGAGAACACTCCAACTGAGAGCACCTTATAAGTTAAGCATGCTAATGATGTGCTTCTAACCATTGTTGTGTATGTTGATGACATGCTGCTCAATGGTCCTCATTAGAAGCATAGAGCTAATTTTAAGGTTGATCTTCATGCCTTATTTGAGATGTCTTATTTAAAGCATTTGCATCATTATTTTGGCATTCGATTTATGCAAGTTGATGGCAGAATAGCTTTGTGTCAAACCAAATATATTGACATAATTATGGAGCATTTTGGCCTTGAAAACTGTAAACCTTTTTCCACTCCTATGGAGACATGTTTATGATTGACTCATCATGATGTTGGAGATGCATTTGATGTTGTTCTCTATCACCAAGCTATTGGATGCCTCATTTACTTATGCATTACTTAGCCAAACATTCAGTTTGTTGTCTCATAGATGAGGAGGTTTATGCATGGCCCAGATGTCAAACATTGGCAAGTGGTTAAGTGCATCTTTCGCTACTTGAGTGGTACCAGACTACTTGGACTATTTTCAATTACTCAAATTGAATGATTTTAGTTTCTAAGACTATCTCAACACTATCAGATGGTGTGTACAAAATGTCAAGATGAAATTTCATTTCACTTAAGAGATATAAAAAAAGAGTAAACATTAGCCTCTGTAAATATTTAAAATATTCCAAGTACAAAGGCTTAGTATTTTGGGCATTGTGGAAGATCCACATGTCCAAATACTATGAGCCTTATACCAATATAATAAGATAATAGTAGCTAAATGCTGTTAAAATGTGAAAGAAATTGGATATCAAGTGGTAGGTCAAATGACCTATTCTTCTAAGTCCAATCTCTGGCGAGGACTTTCCAAAGAGTGGTACATGTGTCTGATGAGCACATGATATTTTGATATTGGAAACTCCAATTTCAATTTTTTTTTGAGACACTAAGCCAGTATAGCTCCTATAATATACCCAAAAGTCAAGTATTTTTGAATTTATCTTCATAGTTAGAAGATATTATAAAAGTACCACAACATTGTTTCTAGGCTCACCTAAGCACAGGTGTAGAAGAGATAGAAGTATCCTTTCGAATACGTATTTGATTGAATTTTAAATTGAACTCTTGTGATATCAAACTAGATACAATGATCTAGATTTATCCACAAAAGAATTGAATTTTGGAATTTGTTTGATCAGTCTAAGGGCTTCAAGAAGATGACCCTATACATTTTCAGAGTTCGTCGTCGAGTGTTCGACCCTTCCACTAAAATGGTTATAAATTTCCAAGAAAATATCCAAATCAAGTGATTTTTGTGCTTGATGAAAGCATGGCAAAAGCTACAAAGTCTAGAAAATTTCAAACATTTTGCATGAGTACAAGTTAGTAAAATGTAAGATTTAATCGGTTGATGTTGCAAATTGTTTATGCAGGAGATGTTGTTGAAAGGAAATGATTTTCCACAGGTTTTTATGATACTTTTTTGAGATGGTGTGATCACCATGGGCTAGCTATGCCCTAGATACATGTTTATTGATCATTGGTTTATGGTGACCATTCTTAGTAGGACAGAGGAGACTCTGACAAAATTTTCAAGAATATATATAGTGCCATGAGAGCATGGAACACGAGAACTTTGCTAGTTGATCTAATTTCATATAATTGGATTCATACAAGTGTATAAAATCCAATTTGTTGTGATTTAATATTTGATTCAAGTTGCATGATTCGATATTTGATGCAATCAGCATCCTTCACAACTGTAGTTGAGTTGATTTATTAAATAGTTTCCCAGTTCTCAACTCAAGATGAGTTGATGTTACAGATAGTTATGAGTGATAGAGTCATAGGAATGAATCTGTTCTTTCCATCGACGGAAGGAAACACTTCAGGAAAACTTCATGATTTCATACATTATTTATGGTTGTGATTACTCACACATTTCTTCTTGTGTTGCATTTGTGAGCCTTCCATATTCAGCTTCAAATAAAGAAAGGGCTACAGTAGATTGCTTCTTTGAAGACCAAGAAATAAGCTTTGTACCTGCAAAAGATAGATATCCATATGTACTTCTTCTATCATCTTTTGAACTTGCCCAATTTGCATCAGTGAATAGCTTCACATTTAAATCACATGTATAAGGATAATATAGTCCTTCATTAAGTGTTCCCTTCAAATACTTCAATATCCTTTTGGCTGCATCCATGTGAGGTTTTCTAGGAGTGTCCATGAATTGGTTAAGTACACTTACTCCATAGCAAATATCTAAGCTAGTAAGGGTAGCATTTTTTAAGCTTCCAACTAGACTTTGGTAGCTTGTAATTTCTTCAATTAGTTCTCCTTCATGAGCACTTAATTTATGATTGACCTCCATGGGAGTAACTGCAACCTTAGTGTCTTGCATTTTGAACTTTGCAAGCATGTCCTTGATGTACTTCCTTTGTGTAAGGAACATTCCTTGATCTCTGAAGACCACTTCCAATCCAAGTAAATAAGTGACCAGTTCAAGATCACTTATCTTGAATTCTTCTTTCATTTGGGCTTTAATCTTCTTTATTCTATCAACATCATCACCTGTGAGAATCATGTCATCTACATACACACACAAGTATATAGCTTCACATTTACTTTTCTTAATGAAAAGTTTCTGATTTACTTTTCTTAATGAAAACAGAGTAATCAACCTTGCTTAGTTTGAATCCTTTGTCCTGTAAGAATGTAACAAGTCTATGGTTCCAAGATTTAGGAGCTTGCTTTAGTCCATAGAGAGCTTTCCTCAGTTTGCATACATACTCAAGATGTGATTCACATACAAATATAGGAGGTTCTGCCATACACACTTCCTCTTAAAGCCAACCATTCAAGAATCATTCTTGACATCCGTGTGGTAGATCTTCCAATTCCTTGAAGGAGCTATAGTCATGAGAACTTTGATTGTTGTCATCTTTGCCAGAAGGGTGAAAATCGCCTCGTAATCTATGCCTTGGGTTTGAGCAAACCCTTTGGCCACAAGCCTTGCTTTATACCTCTTTATGCAACCATCGGAATTCCATTTTACCTTATAGATCCACCTAGATCCAATGATCTTCATAGATGGCTTCTTGGGAACTAGGTCCCATATGTGATTCTCTTGCAGGGTTTCATTGCTTCCCTCCACTCCAATTTCTCATTGGTTTCTCCAAATGTTGATGGCTCCTCTAAGTTGATATCCTCAGCAATATAGATTGAATGTTTAGTGACTAGAGAGGTGTCGGATCCATACCTTTTTGGCTTGTTCTTTTACCTAGTTGATCTCCTTATTGTCTATTGTGAAGATTCTACAATATCTCTCAACTCTAGCATCTTCTCTTTGCCTTTATTGTTCCATGCCTTGATGTTCCTCTTTGGTGTCTTAAAATCCTCATCAAAATCACTTGGATCTTCATGTCGTTGAACATTTACCGTTTATAATGATGGAAAGTTCTCCTCTAGGTCATAAGGTAGCTTGACTTTCCTACAACCATCTTAAAACCAAGAGTTTTTCTCATCAAAGACGCCATATCTGCTAATAATAGAACCTTTAGTACTTGGATTATACAACTTGTACCATTTTTTATTTAGAATAATATCCAATGAATACACATTTCTCTACCTTAGGATCCAATTTACCTCTCATTTGGGATGGAACATGTGAGTATGCTATGCATCCAAATATCCAACAATGATCAAGGCTAGGTCTCCTTCCATTCCAAGATTCATAGGGTGTCATCCCATCCCATGCCTTTGATGGGAGTCTAGTAATGAGATAAGTGGATGTAGACATAGCCTCTACCCATAGATAATTAATTTGGGTAATTTCTTCCCATTAAGCATGAACCTTGTAGCTTCAACTATGGTCCTATTATTTCTCTCTGCCACTCCATTTTTTTTTGGAGTGTACCTAGTTATGATCTCTCTCTTGATGCCCCTATCTTGTAGATAGGCATCAAATTCATGGGAGAAGTATTCTACCCATCCATCTAACCTTAGCATCTTTAATGGTTTTCTTGTTTGATTTTCAACTAGAGAAAGATTCAAACAGTTCAATACTTCATCCTTGTGATTCATAAAATATATGATGGTCCATCTACTACAATCATCAATAAAGGATACATAGTACCTCGATCCTCAAATTGATGGTTCTTTGCTAGGTCCATAAACATCTGTGTGGACTAGCTCTAATATGTCACCATGGATGTAACCTTTCTTCATAAAGGGTTGTCTATGTGACTTCCCAAATTGACAAGCACTTCATTTGTATATCATATGTTTCTTTTATATATTAGGTAGGCCAAGCACACTTTGATCCATGCATATTTTCTTGAAACTTCTTTCATCAATGTGAGCTAATCTTTTGTGCCACATCTCTAATTCTGATAGGATTTGTCCTCGATAATTGAATAGAGCTATATTTCTAGAGTCTTGCAATTCAAATCTAAAGATTCTACCTAACTTTTCTCCCATTTAAATTCTCTTGAATCCTTGACGAGGGTCTTGCACAAATGCTCCTTTGCTTGTGAACCTTACCTATAATCATTTCTCTACAATATGTCCATCACTTATCAAGTTCTTGGTTATGATAGGTACATACAATACCTTACTGAGTAGATTCATATTTCCATCTAGAGTCTTCACATTTCCAATCTTTTCTACTGAGTGCCTAGTGTCATCTCCTATTTGAACCTCATGTCTATTCCTTGAATCTTCTAAGTGTGATAGAAGAGCCACATTCTGTGCTACATGATTGGAACAACCAAAATCTATATGGAATACATGATCATCTCTTTTACCTTGCTTCCTGGTCATCTTCATCAATAGAAGTGAGTCCTCTTGTGTCTGTTCTTCAGTGTCATGTTGTAATCTCTTCTTCCTCTATAGCCTCCTTGGTTATTGGTATTGTTGTAGTTGCTGTTGTAGCCACTAAAGTTGTTTGGTCTTCCTCTTCCATAGCTTCCTCTATTGAAGTCTCTTCCTCTCTCATTTTTGGGATTCGTGAAACAATTCTCAGTTGTATGGTTAGTCAAACCACATATGGCACATGGAGAAGAGCTTTGGAATCTCCCCCTGCCTTGTCTACCTCCTTTCCCTCTTCCTCTTGTACCTCTACCTCTTCCTGCAAAATTAGCTTAGGAGGTACTAGCTTCATCATTAGATCTTTTCCCTTTGCCTTCTCTATTCTTTCTCTTATTGTTATCAATGTATAGGGCAAAGGATTGGTTACTTTTGAATTGTCATTGTTCTTCATAAGATTCGCTTCATGAGTGAATAGTTTCCCCATAAGAGTATTGAAGTCAAGTACCTGCATATCCATGTATAGGTCCATTGTTATGGTGAATGCTTACCATTTATCATCTGCTTTGATTCCATTGATCATTTTTCTCACAAACTGCTCTTCTTCAATGAATTCTCCAATGCTTCCAAGTTGGTCAGCTAGTTCCTTCATTTTGGTGGCATAATCAGTCACACTTTTCTTGGGCATCTTCTTGGGTGTGGTGAATTCCATCTAGAGTTGGTTCTTCCTTGCTCTAGTGCTTGAAGAGAAGAATGCATGAAGGGCAGTGCATGTCTCTTATGATGTCTTACATTCCTAATATGTGGAAATTTAGCTTTGTTTTTCCACATCAAATCAAACATGCTTTTATTAGGTTTGTCAATCTTACAAGCATGAAATTGTCTTGATGTGGAAAGGGCACCACTAGCTAAGAGGTATTCTTCATACTTAAATCTTTTTCGTAGATCCAAAACCCTCTAACTTTAACTAGGATCACATGAATAGTTGCCAATTTTCTTCTTTGATATCCAATTTTCTTGTCGATCCTTTTATGATGATTGAAAAGCTTCTTGGTGTCTAGGATAGATATTTCCCAAGAAAGAAAGGGGGAGATCGGACTACTAAAGTAATCATAAAGGGTACTCTTGGTCTTTTGTACGAAACATGGAATTTTAAGAAGAGAGGCAGTGAAGCCAACCATCTTTATAACTAGAACAATTCTTGTGGAGTTTAACTATCAAGGGATAGTGATCAGAGGGTTGGATAGAAATGTGCAAATGAGAGGCAACTTGCCACAAGTATTGAGAACTATTAATATTCATATAGCCTCTCTTAAGTCTATCAGACCATAAATTCTTCCCTTTCTCTATATTGCTCCAAGAGATAGTGTTATGAGAGAAATCAATTAAGTATTTGATAAAGCTCACGTTGAATGAAGCCTTCTTCTCTCTCCCTTGGATAATATTATGTTTATTACCAAATGTATCATTCAGATTAGTGACCATATTGAAATCCTTAACAATGGGAAAAACCCCACTTTATTTGGAAAGCTCATTCCAACACCTAGCTCTCTCAAAACTATTTTTAGATGCATATTGACTAAAAATAATGTAATTAGAACTACTAATGGTCATGTCATTAATGAGATGAGCAATGGACTAGGCACTTCCAATCACAATGTCAACCATACCATTATCAATATTGGTAAAGTGCCAAGAGTGATTAGTTGACATAATTTTAAGATTAGAATCGAGTTCAAAATCTCGTATCCAAATTGTGTGTAAACAAATGAGATCAAGGATCAAGGACAAGTCCCTCAACTAGTTGTTCACAACTTTAGATGTGATACGACCAATGATCCCTTTAATATCTATATGAAAAATTTTGGGTTTGTCCATATCGTTCCAAGTAAAAATAATGTTAAATAAATTGAAATCAACACACATCATTAACAATAATAGTTCACTCTTTATTATAAAGATTAAAGAGATAAAAGCAACCATCATCCATCAACATGAATTTACTCAATGTGTTTAAGAAATAGGTTCATATTACCATCTAAAGTCTTCACATTGCCTATCTTCTCCATTGGATTCCTTGTGTGATTTCCTAGTTGGACTTCATGTCTATTCCTTGGATCCACCAATTTTGAGAGTAAACCTACATTCCCTAAAACATGATTTGAGCAACCTGAGTCTACATAGAATACATGTTTATCTGCTTTACCTTGCTTCATGGTCATGTTCATTAGAAGAAGTGAATCTTCTTGTGCTTGACCATCTACATAGTTGTTGTATTCTCTCCTTCCTATGTATCCTCCTTGGTAGTTGTTGTTATTGTATGAGTTCTTGTTGTAACCATTGTTGTTGTTAAATCTACCTCTTGAACTTCCACAACCTCCTCTGTTCTAACCTATTCCTCTTGATTCCTAGGATTTGTTAAACAATTCTCCATGATGTGATTAGTTAAGCCACATATGGCACATGGAGATGAGCTTCGCACTCTCCCCCCACCTTGTCTTCCTCCTCTACCTCTTCCTCTTGAGCCTCTACATCTACCTACAAAGTTTGCTTGAGAGGTGCTTCTCTCATCATCATAATTTTTACCTTTGACATTACTATTTTTATTCTTGTTCTTATTTGTATAGAGAGTAGAGGATCGATTACCCTTTGAGTTGTCTCCATTAATCATAACCTTTTCCTCATGTGTGAACAATTGTCCCATGAGGTTGTTGAAATCAAGAACCTGCAAATCCATGTAGAGGTCCAATCGCGGTGGTGAAAGCTTCCCTTTTGTCATCTGCGTTTATTCCATTTATCACTTGCCTTACTATCTGTTCTTCAACAATGATTTTTCCAATGGTTCCAAGTTTGTGAGCTATGTCCATTTTGGTGAAAAAATCACTTACAACTTGCTCGGGAATCTTCTTGAATCTGGTGAATTCCATCCATAGTTGATTCTCCCTTGCCTTGGTACTTGATGATAAGAATGCGTCAAGAACATTCCAAGTCTTTTGTGAAGTCTTGTAGCTCCTAATGTGTGAAAGTAAAAAAAAACATAGATTGAGTTTAGAATATAGGACCTTACTAGAGCACCATGTATTTAACCTCTCTTGTTCTTCTTGAGCTGGTTGACCCTTGCTTTTGAGGATTGGCATCATCTCATCTGTACATATGTAGCCATAGATATGTTGAAGCAATTAAAAACAAGCCCACATACTTTGTTGATTAGCTCATACTTGATTTATTGACATAACTTATGAAAGGCTTCATATGATCAACCTCTTGTTAAAATTTCTTCACCTTTACCTTTTGTAAAAGTGGTACACATCCATGGGGAATTAGGAAGCTCTAAATCATGACTCACTTGGTTGTTGAGTGGTGAGGGAATCTATCCTATACAATTCAATTTTATGTAGATCTTTGAATTTGAATTCAAACTTTGGTTCCAAATACAACTATAAGAAGAGGATCAAATGACCCATGCATTATCTTGAGCCCATAAGATCATTTTGAGGGAGATTCATTGTGAATTGAGAGCTTATCTCATAGCTCATTCAAGACACAACCATTGAGCAATGTATGATTGCCAATCCCTGACATTCAATTCTTTTTTAAAGAACTTCTTTTTAATATTTTTTTCGAGATTGTAAAATTCACTAAGAGAGCTTGCTTGTAGCTATTCACAAATCACTAGACTTGGCAGAGGTTTCCATAAAAAATTGTTCTTTGCTTATTCATAACTACTACCACAAGGCATCAAATGTATGGGTCTCACTCTCTGAATAATTTGGAAGGAGAGATGCTCTTCCAATTTTTGAAAGACTTCAAAAGAGCTCGTTGTAGAAAAATTCCTAGGTTTCTTGGGCATAAGAATTAGACACTACAAAAGTATTAAATAGTGCAAAAGTATTGACCTCATTAAACATCATATGGTGTTTATTCTAAAAAAAAACAAGCTCTCATATTAGTCAAAGTCAACCACATTCAAAGTCAAAGGTTCAAAGTCAAAGAGATCAAAGTCAATATGTTCAAGGTCAAAGTCAACATGGGCAAAGTCAAAGTGTTCAAAGTTTGGGTGTCAAGGTGCACAGGTAGTGCACAATTAATTGTTCATAAACGTTATATTTGCAGAAAGTTGGATGCAGGTTGCAAGTTGCACAATGCCTTTCTGTAATTTTTCTAAGGTTCAAACTGTTTTTAAAGTCTTTGGAAGGTTTAGGTGAACCCTCTTTTAGGTGCACATTTGAAGAATCAAAAAGGAAAATGTGAGGGTATGTGAAGCGGCAGCGTACACAGAAGTGAAAGTATGGCCTCCTAATTAAAATTTCTTGTTTTAATTTAAAGTCACTTTAGGACAAAACAAGGATTCATTGGCTGCCCAATTTTGGAGACAATCTTGGGACATCAAAGTGAGCACCAATATACTCTAGCAGTTAGGAGAGTACGTGAACCAACACTCAAATCAAGGCAAGGCATTATTCTTTGTAACACTAAGCAAGGTGGGCATAGCTTAGACTAAGAGAAGTGCTAAGCCATGCAAGCAAAGGTCACAAGGTTCCATTGAAGCTATGTATGCATCGACAAAAGGTGTCCATCCCTCCCCCTATTGGAAGCTTGAGTACAAGATGTGCACAAGTGCAAGCTTGGAGAAGGTGGAGGTCTGGTGCAGAGAAGGTCGGTGTGAGCAAGAACCTTGGGTATTTTGTAACTTTGTTGATTGTGCACGCTTTGAGATTTTGCAAAGAGAGCATTTGGATTGTATTGTACATCACCATTGTACTTTTCTCTTTATAATCAATATACAGAAGCTTCTAGTGTCTGTATCTTTTTTCTTATCTTTCCCCCTTCTCCTACAAACAATCAAATCCCTTTCTCCACAAGAATCCCCCAACAGTAGTGGATCCCCTTGTAGATGATAGGCTCTTTGTATGTTTCTGAAACTCTTTTTTATCATTATTCCATCATATTACAACTAAACTTAGCGTTTGAAAGATACAAAAGGTATAACTAATATTTTTATATGAAAATAAAAGGAAACATGCTTTGAATTGTATATAATGAAATCCTTTTTTACACTACAACATATCACGGGAATACCGACGGTCAGTGTACCGACATGCAGTTATCGGCGTCGGTATACCCCTCGGGAAATTTGGGAAAGTTGCATTGCCTCAGAATCACAGCCGCGTCGGTTCTGAATCATAGTGTCGGTATAAGCGTCGGTATATGCATCGGTATATGCATCGGTACTTTGCTGGAACTACCGATGCATATACCGACACATATACCGACGCTCTCTTTCTAATTGGGCCCGAACCCGAAATTCCTCATTCTAAGCGTTTCGAATGTAGAACTTCTCCTTTCGGGTTCACGCACGCCAACAGTAGAGCAGAACTCTGTTTGTCATCCTCTCTCTCTCTCTCCCTCTCTCCCTCCCTTCCCTCTCTCTCTCTCTCTCCCTCTCTCTCTCTCTCCCTCTCTCTCTCTCTCCCTCTCTCTCTCTCTCCCTCCCTTCCCCCTCTCTCTCTCTCTCTCTCTCCCTCTCTCTCTCTACCTCCCTCTCTGTCACTACCTCTCTCTCTCTCCCTCTATCTCTCACTCTCTCCTCGTCTCTCTCCCTCTTTCTCTCTCCCTCTCTCTTTCTCTCTCCCTCTCTCTCTCTCTCTCTCTTTATACAGACCTCTATCTTTATAGATCTAAAGTTTTGATTTTGCTAATATGTTCTTTGTTTGGTTTTGCAAGAGAATTTGGCATCAAAGCTTTGGAAATTCGACGAAGAAGCACTTCAAGTGGAATAACAAAAATTACATCAATGTAAGTAAAACATATATCACTCTTTTATCTTTCTTTATATTTTTGTTTTCTAATATCTTCTCTCTTTATATTTCTGTTTTATAATATCTTCTCTCTTTTTCTGTTTGAGAGAGAGAGGGATATGCATATGCATACATGCATGCATATGCATACTTGCATGCATATGCATACTTGCATGCATATGCATACATGCATGAATGCACATGCATACATGCATGCATGCATATGCATACATGCATGCATGCATGCATGCATATGCATACATGCATGCATGCATATGCATACATGCATGCATGCATACATGCATATGCATACATGCATGCATGCATGCATGCATACATGCATACATGCATATGCATACATGCATACATGCATATGCATGCATGCACACACATGCATACATGCATGAATGCACATGCATACATGCATGAATGCACATGAATACATGCATGAATGCACATGCATACATGCATGCATGCATGCACGCATGCATACATGCATATGCATACATGCATATGCATACATGCATGAATGCACATGCATACATGCATGAATGCATATGCATACATGCATGCATGCACACGCATGTATGCATATGCATGCCTATGCATACATGAATGCATATGCATACATGAATGCATACACATGCATACATGCATGAATGCACATGCATACATGCATGAATGCATGCATGCATGCATATGCATACATGCATGCATATGCATACATGCATACATGCATGCATATGCATACACGCATACATGCATATGCATACATGCATGCATGCATGCATGCATACATGCATGAATGCACATGCATACATGCATACATTCATACATGCATATGCATACATGCATGAATGCACATGCATACATGCATGAATGCATATGCATACATGCATGCATGCATATGCATACATGCATGTGCATGCATGCATGCATATGCATACATGCATGTGCATGCATGCATATGCATACATGCATGCATGCATGCATGTATGCATGCCTGCATATGCATACATGCATATGCATACATGAATGCATATGCAAGAGAGCGAGAGAGAGAGAGAGAGAGAGAGAGAGAGATAGAGGGATATGCATATGCATACATGCATGAATGCACATGCATACATGCATGCATGCATATGCATACATGCATGCATGCATAGATGCATATGCATACATGAATGCATATGCATACATGAATGCATATGCATAGATGAATGCATATGCATACATGCATGCATATGCATACATGCATGCATATGCATACATGCATGCATGCATGCATGCATGCATGCATGCATGCATACATGCATATGCATACATGCATACATGCATATGCATACATGCATGCACACACATGCATACATGCATGCACACACATGCATAAATGCATGCACACACATGCATACATACATGAATGCACATGCATACATGCATGAATGCACATGCATACATGCATGAATGCACATGCATACATGCATGAATGCACATGCATACATGCATATGCATACGTGAATGCATATGCATACATGCAGGTGCATGCATGCATGCATATGCATACATGCATACATGCATACATACATGCATACATACATGCATACATGCATAGATGCATGCATGCATGCATACATGCATGCATATGCATACATGCATGAATGCACATGCATACATGCATACATGCATATGCATACATGCATGAATGCACATGCATACATGCATGAATGCATATGCATACATGCATGAATGCATATTCATACATGCATGCATGCATATGCATACATGCATGTGCATGCATGCATATGCATACATGCATGCATGCATGCATGCATACATGCATATGCATACATGATTGCATATGCATACATGAATGCATATGCATACATGCATACATGCATATGCATACATGAATGCAAATGCATACATGCATGCATATGCATACATGCATGCATGCATATGCATACATGCATGCATGCATGCATACATGCATACATGCATGCATACACATGCATACATGCATACATGAATGCATATGCATACATGAATGCATATGCATACATGCATGCATACACATGCATACATGCATGCATACACATGCATACATGCATGCATACACATGCATACATGCATGCATACACATGCATACATGCATGCATACACATGCACACACATGCATATGCATACATGCATGCATACACATGCATACATGCATGCATACACATGCATACATGCGTGAATGCACATGCATACATGCATGTGCATGCATGAATGCACATGCATACATGCATATATGCACATGCATATGCATATGCATACATGCATGCATGCATATGCATACATGCATATGAATACATGAATGCATATGCATACATGCATGCATACATACATACATGTATGTATGCATGCATGTATGCATGCATATGCATACATGCATATGAATACATGAATGCACATGCATGCATACATACATACATGTATGTATGCATGCATGTATGCATATGCATTCATGTATTCATATGTATACAAGCATGTATGCATATGTATACAAGCATGTATGCATATGTATACAAGCATGCATGCATATGTATACAATCATGCATGCATATGTAAGGAAGCATGCATATGTATACAAGCATGCATGCATATGTATACAAGCATGCATGCATATGTAAGCAAGCATGTATATGTAATCAAGCATGCATATGTATACAAGCATGCATGCATATGTATACAAGCATGCATGCATATGTATACATGCATGCATATGTAAGCAAGCATATGTACATGTATGTATACAAGCAAGCATGTGCATATAAGCATATACAAGGAAGCATACGTATATGTATATGTATGCACGTATACATATACAAGCATATGTATACGTGAATGCATATGTATACAAGCATATGTATACGTGAATGCATATGTATACATGAATGTATATGTATACAAGCTTAAGCATGCATATATATACATTGGATGAGATGAGATCTTCATATTGCGTCAGATGGGATCTCCACATACACCATGGGGTGCACACGATCACGATGAATCAAAGATATATCATATCCGTAATGGAGCTCCCGTTATGGATGCAGCGGGGAAGTCAATGCGACAACGTATATGACAACTCTGCTTGATCGAATTCGGTCATTTAGTAATGTTAAAATGGACCGAACAGGATAGAGACTCTAAAAATCATATCACACAATGCATATATGAAGAGTACCGGCCAGCACCTGGCAATCGTGTTGTGAGTTCCGATTGGATACAACATACAACATGCGAGGTGATGTCGCATCGACGATCGGAAGCTCGCGATGCTTTCAAAGTAGGCTTACCGAAGCCTGTATGGCTAGACACCGAAGAATGGGAATCGATTCAGGATGAGCACCAACATACTCCTGATCGGTATCGACAACAAAGAGATGCGGCGGCCACTCGGTTAGATACGGTTGGAACGTCGCATTTAGGTAGCGGCGGATATGACAGTATGCGCTACCAATTTGTAAGTATGATGTTAATTATTGAAGTTGTTTGTGTTAAGTATATTATGTATATTCATCTAACATTTTGCATATTTACTATAGGAGTTGGCAGTGGGTCGTCCTCCAACACGAGCAGAAGAATCGTATGGATATCGACATGGATTGACTGCACTGTAACAAGACTTAGAGGGGCGCAGTGCAATCGTCTCATGGGAGAATATTCTTGATTAGGTAAAGTTATATCTTGGTTTCGTGTTTCTAGTTGTTGTTTATAAATGTCATGTTTATTGGTTTTATTTTATACATATGTTTTGTTGCAGGATTGTAGGTGTAAATATGTTGATCAATGCCACAATTTTGTATCACACTCGCATACGACAATCATGAACCATAATTTTGTATTCGATTCCTATATGGAAGTGTTTTGTCACATTGCCACAATTTTGTATTACACTCCTATGTGGCAATGATGTACCATAATTTTGTATTCGATTCCTATATGTAAGTGCCATTTATGGAATATACGACTTTCTGTACATGAATCATTGTTCATTTTTGTTCATATAAGTTTATGTTTTGGTTGCCATTAGAGTACATAACACATGTACTCAGTTGGGCAGAGTGTATTGTCTTTTGCTTAGCAACATCATGTTGTAGCAAAAGAAAACACACTCTACCCAAAAAAATTTGTGCAGGTATGGTCGTTGGTATACGCGTTGGTACGT
The DNA here is from genome assembly GCA_020310875.1 of Ceratopteris richardii. Classification (NCBI taxonomy): domain Eukaryota; kingdom Viridiplantae; phylum Streptophyta; class Polypodiopsida; order Polypodiales; family Pteridaceae; genus Ceratopteris; species Ceratopteris richardii. The sequence continues at coordinate 27,061,647 of CM035436.1, read as the reverse complement.
CCAGTATGGTCGTCGGTATATGCGCCGGTACACCCAGCAGGGACTTCGGTATAAGCGTCGGTATATCCGTCGATATTTTCGATGGTTATACTGATGCATATACCGACGACCATACCGGCGCCATACCGGCGCTTTCTTTCCGACGCATATACCGACTGTAACACCGACGTTGCGAAGATTTCATGCCCGTTCATTTGCCTCGGTAGCAACCTCGGTATACCCTCGATATGTTGTAGTGTTAAGAAGACATTTGAGCAAAATCTAATCTCCCTTTTGCTTGAATCAGACTGAAAGAGCAACTATACATGTGAAGGATATAGTATCTATCGGGCCCATGTAGCCCACAATGCATGGGTTAAGAGTGTCGAAGAGAACACTAGGAAAGGATCACCCAGATGCATTTGGTTTTAGTAGCCTAAATGTGGTACAACTGAGCTTAGGCCAATCTATGGCCCATACAATGTCCAACAGCTTGAAGGAAGTGTTGAACCCATGACCTCCACATCAATTGGTGAAATCCCAACCAATTCACCTAAGACGAGCAGACTAAAATGAAATACTTACAACCTTGTTATGATTTCGTATTTATGAACGACAGGACGTAGCTTTTTTACCCTGTCGCTATTATTGCAGATGCTGCGAAGCACTGTTCAGCTGTAGAAGTACCTTGCTGGTTCATCGGTTCTGTCATATGTCGGGTGAGAGAGCCAGATATTCAGAACAAACACAAAAATAAGGATATGACTATATCTCGTCGAGTACCTTTTGTGAGACGTGTTTGTGGAAAGGAAAAGCGACAGATGTGTTGAGTAAGCATATAGTATGATGTTTGTTTGGCTCTCTTACAGTAAAGGATAGATGTCGTGTTAGACGCCTTTTTCTGAAGAATCAGATTAACAGTGTAAATTATTTAGACTATGTATCCTATTTCTGATGTCATATATTCGGCGCAAAGAAGAGAAGCAAGATGTTTTAGGTATATTGCTAAATTGTTCTTTGTGCAGAATTAATAGATAGAGGACAAACAGATTTTTCGAATAACAGTGTTTGATGTGGCCGTATTGTCCTCTTCCTGCAAGGGAGGACATGTGTATCATACGACCGATTTTGCTATAGGTACTGAAAAGTCCATTGTCAAATCTACAGGAATGTTGATCGTGATGTGGTGCAACCATACATTGAGCACGAAGCAGCAGATGAGGACACCATTGTATGTTGCTGAATGTCGTATCTGGGGAAGATGAAGTGTATTCGTAAAAGCATAAGAGACAAAGGAAAAGCTGTCTTCATGTGCTCTGTGTGCTATATCTCTGATGCACACGAATAGTGAAGATTATCATACTTTTCAATTGATCTCCTTTTGGTGACTAAAGTGACGCACAAACGTGTGCAAAACAGTGTATGCAAATTATTATTCAATCCTCTTTTTTTCCGCGGAGACTAAGAAATCTGTAGTTTCTTGCGCTGATTAGAAGGTGTAAGGTTATGGAATATGGAAACAGAGAGATATTGCATACAAGCTATTGAAGTTAGGTGATGGAACATGGAAAATCATGGTTAGCTTTATCTAAGATGTGATTTAAATCATTAAAAAGTCCAGAAAATGCTTACTGCCCATGATGACTTTCTCGCAACCATGAAGCTTTCATTGCATGAAATGAGCACACTTAGCTTGAAGTGATTCGATTTCTGTGTATACATGAGTGATTTTTTCGTGGTCAACCCAATTGAAAGAATTTATCTTTCCATGCATTCCTTTCAAATATATTTTCAACCATCATTCCATGAATAGGAAATGTGGGGCCTGACTTCGCGCTTTCCATTCCTTCCCTTTCGCCCTTTCCTTTCCTTCGTCCTTAGTTTCGAGCTCCCAGTTTAGTATATTTGAGAACTGAAACTTACAAAAGAGAGCAAATTTAGAGGATAAAGTGGCTGCATAACTTCAGTGGGAAACTAAAATATATGATAGTGAAAAGGAAAGCTAATGTTTCAGCCCTCCAACAATCATTGTAACAATGAACACGTCTACAGCTTGAAAAATATTCACCAGATAGAATGCATTCCTAGACTGAGAACTATGAAGGTTCGATATAATGGAGAACTTAACGCTTTTAACCATCTTGTTTTAATCATAAAAGCTCTCTAAATAAGGAAAATAAGCAAAAATGTAAGAGAGAGAGTTACAAAAAAGTTTATAAACTTTTTGCCCCGTTCCTGAGGGAACTACTGGTTTTCAACTTATAGTTTTCTAGCATGAATGCCCTAGCATGCCTAAAGAGCAAAGGAGATTTTCTTACATTAAAAAATCGATCTACCTAGAAAAACGAAGAACCTTTCTATCAACCATTTTCAACTAGCTTCTCCAAGGTAACCAAAAATAATATTTCCTTCCATATTTTCCAAAGCTTTTCACTCTTAGCAGTATTCCTCAAAGTCGATAGAAATAGCTTACTAAGGTGATCCTACCTCGTGATGTTCTTCGGACAACAAAAAGCGAGGTGACCTACACCATCGTACTACTGATGCATCAATTACACCACAAATAAGTAGCACAAAATTTTTGTACTTTGACATTAATCTAGATCCTTGATGGCGAATATACCACAAGAGGACCTCTTTCATGTTCTGAATAAGTGGGATCCACAGGTCCTTGAACTTGAATTCCCATATAATATAGGTCCAAATGTAACATCTCATCTCGAACAAAGAGTGATGAAAGTTTGGATTTCTTTTCCTTCGTGGATTATCCTTCATTTTCTTGCCATCCTTTAGGTGGGGGAGGGGGGTAGGGGATCAAAACCATGTAAGATATGGGGTTTTGATTTGTTCCAAGCATCGAATTGGTACCTTAGTAGGCACCACTCTTCATAGTCAACTCTGTGATTAGATCAATGTCCTCAAACATGATCAATGTCTCATATCTTGGTTCTAGAGGTATTTCCACATTTGAAAACCGTTTCTTGAAAGCCTCTTAGGATTTTAGAGGTTATTATTTTCCACTCTCATGATAGTAGAAATGATAGACCACATAGAGTCATCTTGTCTCATTTAAACGTTCGAGTTCTGGACATTAATGATGGAACAAAAGGGTTTCATACGTTCCATACTAAGCACAATAGATTCAAAACTTTGGGGACAATCAAGAGCACAGATAACAAGAGAGTATCATTAGATTAACTCTTCTCATGTAAGAATCCTAGGAAGAGAGAAGATCTTGATGTTTCAAAAAAATAAGATTGATCCAAAAAGCTTTCTCATTACTCTAGGCTTTAACCATCGGTTCTGCCATAAGCTTGTCAGTCAACGGATCCCCATCTAGAATTCCAAGCCCACCCAAGGCCTTCACACTAGAGAAAATATCCCATTTGATCCTCAAGAGAAGTCTTATGTTGGGATCTTGCATCCAAAGCAATTTTTAGAAGTCATTTTTGATATAATTAACACAGTGGAACTATGGCGAAAGAAGGAGAGAACATACACAGGGATATGAAGTAGAGAAGTGCATCTTACATTTCATTGAAAACACACACACAATATATATATATATATATATATATATATATATATATATATATATATATATATATATATATATATATATATATATATATATATATATATATATATATATATATATATATATATATATATATATATATATATATATATATATATATATATATATATATATATATATATATATATATATATATATATACATACATACATAGGCCATGCCTTGAGCATTAAAGGGAATGTCAGAAAAGTAGATGATTAGGATAACCTTGGCATATGTCCTTCGTAGAAAAGGAGTTGAAAAGGTAGACCTGACAAGGTGGTTATCTCAAAGGAATAGGCTCCTCACACACATAGTGACAAATGTAGTTTCAATATTATCCTTTTTCGTAGCATAGGAAAAACAAGTTTTAATACCACACTAGGATGCCTCATTGGGGCTTATGATAAGGTTACCAGATAGGTACCTAAAACATCATTCCTGTTTTTGTTGATGAACCAGAAATCTTCTTGAGAAAGTTGGTCCCCTTCTTGAACTCCTCTAGTCTCCTAAAGTAGTTGCTTTGTAAGTGTCCTTTCTTGACACAAAATGCACATTTCCTTTTGCTAAAACAATCCTTGAAGAAATCATTAGTCTATCCACATATGCTACACATTTTGGATGTAGCTAGAAGTGTATCCCTATGTCAATCTCGTTTATTGATCCTTTTCTCTTCTTGTGGTAAAGAGTTTATGACATCCTCTAGGGTTGGAATAGGATCCTTCTCTTTTAAGGCAGTTACAATGTTTAAAAAGGAGTTGGTAAGGGACTTTAAAAGTATTGCTATTTTGTCCTCATCAAGAAGTACACATTGACGAGAATGCAATTGGGTTACTATACTTTTCATCTTATTTACTAAAGAAGCTATATCCTCATTAGAATTAAGAGATAGTCCATACAATTGCATTTTGAAGGTCATTTTGTTGTGCTTTGCATGAGAACCAAAGATATTCTCCAGTATTTGTCGAGGTTTGTATGCAATTTTTGCGTTATCCACATAGTGTTTATATGTATCCTTGAGCGTGGTGGTGATGATCGTGTAGGCTTGCTCTTCGTAATGTTGACATTGTGTCTTGGCCACTTGAGTAAGGTCTGTTGGAGGAGATGGTGGATAATCACAAGAGATGAGTTGGTGTAGCTAAACTTGCTTCACACCTGCTATAAGTGATAGCTCGAGAGTGTTGTGGGCCTATTTAGCTAGCTAACAAGCAAAAGTAATCACATATGTTGCTTGGAAGATGATGCACTAATGATAGGATCAAAACAGATAGGTAGGCATATGATCCAAGGTTCAAAACTTGCTATTTTGGTTGAGATACCTACTCATAGTTTTGCACCATTCTCTGAGTACAGCGACAATTGATAAAATTACTTTTGGGGAACTTCAATTAGCATAACAAGCTACTAATCATGAGTGAAATCATATAAAATGATGAACTAGATGCATAGAAAAATATTTATCAAATTAAGCATCCATCTTGACTTTTACAGGCCTTGAAAGTCAAAGACTAGTGAGCAAAGATTGATTGATATCTATTGATCGTGATAAGAATTACTAATGAAACTTTTTAGGATTAAAGTAGACAAATTGCTTGAGCGATCATGATTTAAATAAAGAGAAATGATTAGCTATACACTGAGAACCAGCTCAAACAAGTTCACTCTGTTGATAGAGTGTGACAAAGATATGAGAGTAAGAAGTAATGATCATGTATGAGTTAAATCCTGTAAAATTACAATGTCATTGGCAATGAATCATTGCTCAATGAATCATTGCTCAATGAATGAGAAATGAGTGAGCTATGAGGTGAGCTCCTCTTCTCAATGAAAGTACATGAATATGATCTCTGAACCTTGAGATACATGCGAGCATTTCATATCCTCGTTTATAGTCTTTGTTGGAGCCAGAGATTTGAATTCAAATTCAAATCTCTACCAATAAAGTGCATCCTAAAGTATAGGATTGATTCTCTCTAGACTCAACTACCAAAAAATACGAGATTTTATGCTTCCTAACTCCTCGTGGGTTTACTGACCTTTTACAAATGTAATTTAGCAGCAAAGTTACAAGAGGTTGTACATATGAAGCCTTCCATGTGTAATGTCAATACATCAACCTTATGTGAGGTGATGAAATTTTTAGGCTTGGGCCTAATTGCACCAATAGCTCCCCCTGAAGCCCAGCATGCTTGATCTTCATTGCTCCTTGATCTCTTGCAGCTCAATCATCAGTTTGAACCTTTTCATCTTTGTTCCATGAAATGCTCTGGTGAGTAAATCTACACATTGCAAATGAGTTGATACATAGGATGACTGGATATCGTTGCTAAGTAATTTCTCCCTAACATAATGATAGTGCACTTCAATGTGCTTAGTCGTGGCATGGTACACAGAATTAGTATCCAAATGAAGTTAAGTAGTGTTATCTCCAAAGATAATTGGAGTGTAGGAATGTATCTCTAAATCTACATACAGTTTCTTAAGGCACATAGCTTCCTGAGTTGCATTTGCCAAACCTCTATATTCTCCTTCTATGAAAGATAAGGCCACAGCTGGTTTCTTCTTCGATGACCAGGATATGAGTTTTGAACCTACAAAAGATAGGTATCCTTAAGTGCTCCTCATATCATCCTTGGAGCGAGCCCAATCTACATTCGCATATAACTTTATATCTATGTCAAAAGTTAAGGGATAGAATAATCCCTCATTCATTGTGCCCTTAAGATACTTGAGCACCCTCTTTGAAGCTTCCATATGAGGCTTCCTTGGTAGATGCATGAACTAAATTAATGTACTTAATGCATAAACAATATCTAGTCTTGTCAAAGTAGCATAATTAAGACTACCCCCAAGTTGTCGATAACCGCTAACATCTTCAAGTAGTTCACCTTCATGTGAACTTAGCTTATGATTGATCTCAATAGGAATATCTGCAACTTTAGTGTTCTCCATCTTAAACCTTACCAACATATCATATATGTACTTCCTTTGTGTGATGAATATACTTGATTCTATATATACAAGTTCCAAACCAAGGAAGTAATTTAACAACCCTAGATCACTGATTTTGAAATCGTTCATCAATTGAGCCTTGACCTACTTGATATCTTCAGAATCATTACATGCAATAATAATATCATCTACATGGACACATAAGTAGATGACATCTGATTTATTCTTCTTGAAAAATAAAGAAGAGAGCGCCTTGCTTGCCACAAAGCCTTGATCCTGCAAATAGGTAACATGCCTATGGTTCCAAGCTCTAGGAGCTTGCCTGAGACCATAGAGTACTTTTCTAATCTTGCATACATACCCTGCTTTTTCTTTATCTTCATAACCTACTGATTTCTCCATATACACTTCCTCTAATATCCAACTATTTAAAAATGCATTCTAGACATCTAATTGATATAAATTCCAATTTTTTGATGCACCAAGAATTACCAATACCCTGATTGTTGGCATCTTTGCCACAGGTGCAAATGTTTTTTCATAATCTACTCGATGTGTTCCCTTTGCCACTAACCTTGCCTTATACTTGTTTATAGAACCATGAGAGTTCTTTTTAATATTGTATATCCACCTTGAACCAATTACCTTCATATCTGGATTCTTCGGAACTAGATCCCAAGTGAGGTTTTCCTGCAATGCTTCCACTTCTTCCTGCATGGCTTGTCTCCACTCTTTCTTCTTCTTAGCCTCTTCAAATGAAATAGGCTCCTCTGCCATAGAATCTTTAGTGATGTACACATAGTGCTTTGTGAATAAGTAGGTATCATATCCATACCTTATGGGCTTCTTACTTTCTCTTTGTGATCTCCTTAAAGCTTGATTGGAAGACTTGGGTAGATCCTCTAATTCCTTGTATTTGAACATGCCTCTTGACTTGCAAGATTTGAAATCAATATGCTCCTCATCTTTTGAGTTGATGTGTTCTTCTTCGTGTTGACCTTCTTGAGTTAGGGTTGGAAAATCATTTTCCAAATCATATGGTAATTTAGCTTTCCTACAATCATCTTCAAACCATGAATTATTCTCATCAAATACTACATCGTTACTAACTATGAATGCCTTGTTAGTGGGATTTTATAGTCTATATCCCTTTTAACTCTTATCATACCCAATAAATATACTTAGCCTTCAGGTCAAGCTTCCCTCTGATTTGTGATGGGATGTGTGCATAGGCAATGCACCCAAATATCTTGCAATGATCCAATGAGGGTCTCCTCGCATTCAAAGCTTCATATGGTGTGATACCATCCAATGACTTGGATGGAAGCCTATTGACCAAATAGGTGGCTATGGATAAAACCTATGCTCATAAATAATTAGGTAATTTTTTCTCCTTTAACATATACCTAGTTGCTTCAACAATTAACCTGTTCCTTCTCTCTACCACTCCATTCAATTTAGGAGTATACTTGGTTGTTAATTCCTTCTTTATGCCTCTTTCTTATAGAAATAGATCAAACTCATGTGAAAAGTACTCACAACCTCCATCAGACCTGATTCTCTTCAAGCTCCTTCTTGTTTGGTTTTCAACTAGTGCCAAATGCTTCTTAAAACATGTAAATACCTCATCCTTATGCTTCAAAAAATAGAGAATTGTCCACCTACTATAATCATCAATAAATGAGACATATTACCTTGAAGTTGAGATGCATGATTCTTTGCTAAGACCCCACACATCGGTCTGTATAAGCTCCAAATAATCTTCATGCATGTATCATTTCCTCTTGAATGGTTGCCTATGAGCTTTGCCAAATTAGAAAGCTCTAGATTTGTATATTATGTGTTTCTTGGTCACATTAGGAATGCCACGCCCACTTTGATCCTTGCAAATTTTCTTCAGAGTTCTCTCTTATATGTGCCCTAGTCTTTTGTGCAATATTTCAAACTCAGATAGGGTTTGATCTCTATAACTGAATATTGTTATGTTCCTTGTGTCTTCAATTTCAAAAGTAAACAATCTACATGACTTCTCACCTTTGGCAATCCCTTTGAATCCTTGTTGGAAGTCTTCCACATATGCTCCATGCTCAATGAAGCTCACCTCTAGACCTTTCTCTACAATCTACCCAACACTAATTAGGTTTTTGGTTATACTCGATACATACAAAACTTTGCTCAAAAGGTTCTTATTGCCATCCAATTCGCTTGACTAAATGTTTAGTGTCATCACCTATTTGTACTTCATGCTTCCCCTTCGATTCTTCAAGATTAGATAATAGAGCTACATCTCGTGCCACATGATTGGAACAACCTGAGTCAATGTAGAAAAGATGCTTATCATCTTTACCTTGCCTTGATCTCATGTTCAGGATGAGCAGAGAATCTTCTTGATCTTCAGTATAGTTGTTGAAGTTCCTTCTTCCTCTAAAGCCTCCTTGATAGTTGTTATTATTGTATACTTGATTGTAGTTATGGTTGTAGTGGCCTCCACCATTGTTGTACCTGCCTCTAGATTGTCCATAGCTTCCTCTATGGAAGCCTCTTCCCCTTTGGTTCCTTGTACTTTTGTAGCATTCCTCTATAGTGTGGTTGTTGAGACCACATATGTTGAATGGTGAATTGTTGTAGGGTCTCCCCCTACCTTGTTTTCCTCCTCTACCCCTACCTCTAGCACCTCTTCCTCTTCTTGGAAAATTAGCTTGGGAGGTACTAGCCTCTTCATCCTGTTTCTTACCTTTACTTTATCCTTAGCTTTGTTCCTATCTCTATAAAAGATTGGTTACCTCTTGAGTTATCACCATTTCTATTGAGATTTGCCTCATGGGTGAAGAGTTGTCGCATGAAGGTGTTGGGATGAGGTATTTTGATATCCATGTAGAGATCCATTGCTATGGTGAAGGACTTCCACTTGTCATCAGCCTTAATGCCATTGATGATCTTCCTCACTATGTGATCTTCCTCTATCTCTTCTCCAATGCTTGCAAGATGGTCTGTAACATCTTTCATTTTGGTTACATAATCAGCCACTCCTTGCTTTGGTTGTTTCTTGAGGATTGTGAATTCCATCCACGACTAATTCTTCCTAGCTCTTGTGTTGGAGGATAAGTATGATGAAAGCACTTCCCAAGTCTCTTGGGAGGTTTTAAAATTTCTAAAATGTGGTAACAAGAAATTAGAGATTGAGTTTAATAGATATGACTTGGCAAGAGCATCCTTTGCACACCATGTGGTCAACCTCTCTTGCTCTTCCCTTGTTCGTTGATTCTTGCTCCTCAAGATTGGAATGTCTTCATCCTCGAGGTGTATCCATATAAGGTTCTCCCTTGAAGATATGATTGCATCCTTAGGAACCATGGTGAGTAGTTGTTCGTGTCCAATTGGTCAATGAAGGATGAAAATCCATCTTCTATCTTGATTGAACTTGCTCTGATATCAGTATTGGAGGAGATGGTGGATAATCACAAGAGATGTGTTGGTGTAGCTAAACCTTCTTCACACCTGCTATAAGTGATGTGTTGGAGCAAGACAATCAACAATTGGTGATTATATGAAGCTTAGAAATGAAGATGTGAAGAAAAGATTGAAGTCCAATTTCATGAAGTGAACAGAAGGTTCAGGAAGAAAGATTCTTTAAACATATGTACACTAGTTTTGTAAATACTTCAAAATACTTGAAGTAATGACAAATCAATACTCATATATATATATATATATATATATATATATATATATGTGTGTGTGTGTGTGTGTGTGTATGGTCGTATTAGATAAGTAAGATAAGATATAAATGAGATATAGATGAGATAGAGAAGAATAGATGATGAGTATTGTGTATATCATCCATCAGATGTATGATGCGTTGAATAGAAAGAATGTTCAGAGAATTGTGCGTCGATCTTTTTCACAGTTCTCCTTCTGTGTTTGATTATATCAGAAATTCTTTTGTAGACATCTAAATCCAAAGTTAATCTATCTATGGTTAAAGTTTAAGAGCCTAATTGCAAACACGCTGAGAGAATTTTGTGTAGGAACATCTATATGTGAGGAACTGTTGAGCGTCTTTTGAAACGGGCGCAATCTCGATGATCAAAGAATTGATCCATTCTCTGTGCAAAATGTAAATTTTTACACAATGAGAAGGCAAAATCTAAGTTGGAAGGTAAGCCATCTATGTCTAAAAGCATTTTCTTAAATGGGTTCTAGTTTGGGAGAACTATGTGTTAGAAGTTGCAGGTGTCAAAGTCCACTCTACAAGAAGGCAGTTTCAGACATAGGTAGATTGTTTGGATCATTTCTCATAATCTACTTAATCTTTTGAAGTATTTTAACTTGGAGAAGGTGTGAAAACTTTAGGCAACAGATTCTACAAATTTTCATAAAAAAATTTACACAATTGATAAGTCAATGAGTGAGTTATGTGCAGCAGACTTTTTGTGTAGTCATCTTCGTCACAGCTAGCTAAAGTTTTGACAGTTTGGTACTTGCCTTCCAAAATTAGTTGGAGTTTAAAGTTATTCTTGATATAGAGGTGGTCTAACATCAAGGATAGCTTGTTCTTTTGGAGATTAACACTCTCCATCAGTGGGATCAGAGTAGGAAATATTAGATTGAGGAAAAGGAAGACCCCGACTACTACAGATATACAAATTTCAAACCTTGAAGATTCAAAAGGATAAAGTGTGAAGGAAAAATTGAAGGGAGACACACAAAGGCAATCAAAAGGATCGGAAGGAGTAAACTTTGAAGCTAAGGTACATTCATTCCTTGTAAGGATTAAAGATTTGATAGTACAGGTGAGGCAAGGATGGGAGATAGTCTCCAAATTGAGAAGTTGGATAGAGAGAACTATCCAACTTGGTCTATGAGAATGGAAGCTCATCTATGAGCAAAGATCTGATGCGATACATTAGAGGAGAGGAAGAAAAGGCAGAGCTCAAAGATCCTAGTGTTCTAACTAGGGAGGAGCTTGCATATATAAAGATTTGGATGAAGAAGGATGCTCAAGCAAGGAGCATAATTTACATGGCAGTGAATGATTATTTGCTTCCTCATATCAGAGGATTTGAAAGTGCAATGGACATATGGAATGATTTAGAAGAGCATTTTCAAAATACAACCAAATCAAGGAAAGATTCATTATGGGCAGAGTTTACTACATTCAAGAAGAAGGCTTCACAATCGATATCTGATTATGTGACAAAGATGAAAGACATTGTTGATTCTTTAGGTGTAGTTGATGAAGATATTGAAGAAGATAAGTTGCTAAGACAAATTCTCACAAGGCTAAGAGGAGATGAGAAGTGGAAGCCTTTTATATTGTCTACAAAACTTTTATTAGATCATTTCACTCCTGATTTGAATCAATTGTTAGGACATATGCTAAATTTTGAGAATGATATCAAAGGAGATGTTAATAAGAGTGCAGGTCATGCAATGTATTCTAAAGAGAAGAAGAAAGCTAGCAAAGGAAAGCAACAATCAGCTGAAGATGAAGGTACTCTGAGTCAAGCAAACTTCATAAGAGGAAGAGGAAGTGAGAGAAACAGAGGAAGAGGCAGAAATAACAAAGATAATGTTAGAGATTATTGGATATGTGGTAAGACCAATCATCTATCTCATGATTGTTGGCATAATAATCAAAGCAATGGTAATTTTAATAAGCACTTTAATCAAAGAGGAAGAGGTGGCAGATATCAGAGAGGAAACTTCAGAGGTTTTATGTATTCAAAAAGACTTGAATTGGTACATACAGATGTGTGGGGTCCTCCAAAGGACTTTAGTATAAATGGTTCAAGATATTATGTCATATATGTTGATGATGCTACCAAGTGGATCACAATCTATGTGATCAAAGGCAAGTCAGAAGTTTTTAATACATTCAAACACTGTCATGCATATGCAGAAAGGATTACAGGACAAAAATTGAAGAGGTGAAGGTCAGATGGAGGGGGAGAGTATTTCTCTAATGAGTTCAGCGATTATTTGTGGAATGCAGGTATAAAGAGAGAGGTTACTTGTAGGTACTCTCCTCAACAAAATGGGGTAGCAGAGAGAAGAAACAGAACTCTTGTTGAGTTTGCAAGATCAATGATGAAGGAGAAAAATTGTCCTAATTATTTGTGGGCTGAGCATGCAAACACAACCAAATATTTGACCAATAGGTTACCATGTAAAGCCTTGAAGGGTATGACACCATATGAAGCTTGGTGGGGTAAGAGACCTACATTGGATCATTGTAAAATATTTGGATGTTTGGCATATGCATATGTGCCATCTTAATTGAGGCATAAATTGGAACCTAAAGCAGAGAAGTATGTATTCATTGGCTATGCTGAAAAGCAGATCTGTTATAGGTTGTGGAGTCCATCCACAAAGCAATTCCTTGTGTCTAAGGATGTTACATTTGATGAGCAAGGTACTTGGTATGCAGGTACACTCAATGTTCATGTAGGTGATGAAGGTATTCTAAATCACAAGAAAGGTAAAGCAAGGGTTCAAATATGTGATGAAGAAGAGAGTAATGAAGGACAAGTTGAAGTAGAAGAGAGGCCAATGTTTGATCCAGAATATGATGAACCTGAAACTTCAAGAAGTGGAGAGCTCAGAAGGTCATTTAGGCACAAATGGCAACCTACAAGGTATAGCTATGATACTTCATTCTTGACTACTAAAGATTATGCTTATATGTTAAAAGCAAACAAAGATCCATCCACATATGATGAAGCCAAAGGGAAGAAGAATTGGGAAAAAGCTATGCAAGAAGAATATAATGCATTAATGGAAAATGAGACATGGGATTTGGTTCCTAAGCCAAAAAGTCAGAAGATCATTGGATGTAGATGGGTTTACAAGACAAAAAGGTTTGCAGATGGAAGTGTATCTAGGTACAAAGCCAGGCTTGTTGTAAAGGGATATGCACAGACATATGGTGTGGACTATGATGAAACTTATAGTCGTGTTGCAAAGATGACAACCATAAGGACTCTCATAGCAATTGTTGCTTGTAAAGGTTGGAAATTATCTCAATTAGATGTGAAGAATGCATTTTTGAATGGTTATATTTTAGATGAAGTCTACATGGAACAACCAGATGGTTTCAAAGATCAAATGTATCCAAATCATGTGTGTAAGCTCAAGAGAGCTTTGTATGGTTTGAAGCAGGCCCCAAGGGCATGGAATTATAGGCTTGTAAAGTTCTTGAAGGAACTTGGATTTCAAGCATCAAAGGTAGATAGTAGCTTGCTAGTCAAAGCAAGTGAGGATGGATCTATTTATGTTTGTATTTATGTTGATGGCATAATACTTACAAGAACAGATGACAAAGGTATACACATGATTAAGAAGAAGATGGAGAAAGAGTTCAAAATCAATGATTTGGGAGATTCATCATTCTTTTCGGGAATGGAGATTTCATATACTCAACATGGAGTATATGTAACTGAAGAAAGGTATCTGAAAAATTTGCTAACCAAATTTAAAATGGAAGATTGCAGGATAGCATCAACTCCAATGGAGGTGAATCATAGATTGAGTAGATATGGAGGAGAAGAATTCAAAGATATGAAGCTTTATCAGAGTTTGGTGGGTAGCTTGATTTATGCTACATTAACAAGGCCTGATTTATCATATGCAGTTGGAGTTCTATCTCAATTCATGCATTGTCCTAGAAAGGAACATTGGATTGCAGGACAAAGAGTACTTAGGTACATCAAGGGCACACTTAAAGAAGGTTTGTACTATGGATTTACTTCAGATACAAGAGTCAAAATATACAGTGATGCAGATTGGGTAGATAATTCTGATGATAGAAGATCAACACATGGATACTTGTGTTATGTGGGAGATAAGCTAATTTCATGGTGCTCTAAGAAGCAACATATAGTTGCTTTATCATCTACAAAAGCAGAGTACAAAGGCATGGTAGAAAATGCAAAGGAAGTAATATGGTTAAAGACTCTTATGAAGAGTTTTGATATTGTTTAGAGTACTTCGATCATTTGTGGAGACAATATGAGTTCTTTATATTTGGCAGCAAATCCTGGATTTCATGCTAGAACTAGACATATTGAGATTTAGTATTATTTTTTGAGAGAGAAGGTTGTTGATAAAGAAATAGAAGTTATGCATACTCCTACAAAAGATCAACTTGCAAATATGATGACAAAGAGTTTGGATGGACCAAAGTTGTAGAGGTTTAAAGATATGGCAGGGATAAAGAAGATGCAGGTAATCACAATTGATGATTGAGGGGGAGTTGTTGGAGCAAGACAATCAACAATTGGTAGTTATATGAAGCTTAGAAATGAAGATGTGAAGAAAAGATTGAAGTCCAATTTCATGAAGTGAAGTGAAGGTTCAAGAAGAAAGATTCTTTAAACATATGTACATCAGTTTTGTAAATACTTCAGAATACTTGAAGTAATGACGAATCAATACTCATATGTATATATATATACATGTATATGGTCATATTAGATAAGTAAGATGAGATATATATAAGATAGAGAAGAATAGATGATGAGTATTCTGTATATCATCTATCAGATGTATGATGAGTTCAATAGAAAGAATGTTAAGATAATTGCGCATCGATCTTTTTCACAGTTCTCCTTCTGTGTTTGATTATATCAGAAATTCTTCTGTAGACATCTAAATCCATAGTTAATCTATCTATGGTTAAAGTTTAAGAGCCTAATTGCAAACATGCTGAGAGAATTTTGTGTAGGAACATCTATATGTGAGGAAGTGTTGAGTGTCTTCTGAAATAGGCGCAATCTCGATGATCAGAGAATTGATCAGTTCTCAGTGCACAGTGTAAAGTTTTACACAAATGAGGAGTCAAAATCTAAGTTGGAAGTTAAGCCATTTATGGCTAAAAGCATTCGCTTAAAGGGGTTCTAGTTTGGGAGAAGTATGTGTTAGAAGTTGCAGGTGTCAAAGTCAACTCTACAAGAAGGCGGTTTCAGACGTACGTAGATTGTTTGGATTTTTTCTCATAATCTACTTAAGCTTTTGAAGTATTTTGACTTTAAGGAGGTGTGGAAACATTAAGCAAAACATTCTACAAATTTTCATAAAAAACTTTACACAATTCATAAGTCAATGAGTGAGTTATGTGCAACAGACTTTTTGTGTAGTCATCTTCTTCACAGTTAGCTAAAGTTTTGACAGTTTGGTACTTGTCTTCCAAAATTAGTTGGAGTTTAAAGTTATTCTTGATATAGAGGTGGTCTAACATCAAGGATAGATTGTTCTTTTGGAGATTAACACTCTCCATCATGATGGTTGGAGATCATTGTGGGGCTCTTTAGCTAGCTAACAAGCATAAGTAATCATATATGTTGATTCGAAGATATTGCACTAATGATAGGAGCAAAAGAGATAGGTAGTCATATGATCCAAGGTTCAACACTTGCTTTTTTGGTTGAGACACCTACTTAGAGTTTTGCACCATTCTCTGAGTACAGAAGCAATTGATAAAATTCCTTTTGGGGAACTTCAATTAGCTTAGCAAGCTATCAATAATGAGTGAAATCATCTAAAATGATCAACTATATGCAGAGAAATATGTTTAGAAAATTAAGCATCCATCCCGACTTTTAGGAGCCTTGAAAGTCATAGGCCAATGAGCAAAGATTTTTTGATATCTAATGATCAAGAGAAGCATTACTAATGATCAGACCAATTCATTGTTGTGATGGAGTGTCACAGAGATATGAGAGTAAGAAGTAATGATCATGTATGAATTAAATCATGTAAAAGTACAATGTCATGGCAATAAATCATTGCTCCATGAGTGAGAAATGAGTGAGCTATGAGGTGAGCTCCTCTTCTCAATGAAAGTACATGAATATGATCTTTGAACCTTTATATACACTCAGACATTTCATATCCTCTTTTATAGTCTATGTTGGAGCCAAAGATTTAAGTTCAAATTCAAATCTCGACCAATAAAGTGCATCCTAAAGTATAGGATTGATTCTCTCTAGACTCAACTACCAAAAAATACAAGATTATATGCTTCCTAACTCCTCGTGGGTTTAGTGACCTTTTAAAATGTAATTTAGAAGCATAGTTACAAGAGGTTGTGCATATGAAGCCTTCCATGTGTAATGTCAAGACATCAAACTTATGTAAGATGATCAAGTGTGTAGGCTTGGCCTTAATTGCACCAACAAGCTCTTCTAATTCTCATTCAGTAGGTGGAGCTTTATTGGCAAAGCTCCATACACCTTTGTGCATTAGGAAGCCTTTTGTTTTCATTTGCCATGTGTTAAAATTTGTACCCACAAACTTATCTATAGCTTCAAAATCCATTATGCAAGAAGGTCTTGCTCATATTTTTAATCAATAATGTCTAATCTTGGTATTTAAAAATAATTGAAAAACTATTTACAAAAGGGTTGTTAAAACCTAGATGTCTAGGAGTGATTGTAGAACTATAAAAGCTTTGGAATTTCCTTAAATTCTTCGGAATCTCCTACTCCTCTCTCTATCTCTATTTTTGTGTCTATTTTTGTGGCAGCCACCCTATCTCCATATGGTGCCTCTTTGTGAAGAACCTCTAAAGCTACCAAAGCCACGAAATCCTATGCTTACAGCCCTCTTCTCCGATTTGTATCAGTTTACCATGGCGTATACATACTCAATGGCTAACAAACACTTCTCATGGAGTATTTCACCTTTTTTTTGCAAGAACCCCTTTGGAGGCGAGTATACTATTTATTCACGTCTAAAAGAATGCATCCATTTTGCATCAAGATTGGTTTTACGTGCGGAGTGTTGTTCATGGTTGAACTTGCATCATAACCTCTTTCCCTTCTTACAAGGTGGCCGTTTCACCACCTATCTACATGCCCGTTTCAATCACCACCTCTTTGAAACCCCGACAAGGGAGTTTTCTGGTCAGTTTCTAGATGGTCCATTTTCTCACTCACAGGGTAGAGAAGTGGCAAGCACTAGGGAATTCCTTGGAATGTTGCTTAGAACAGATGAGAAATCAAGCATCCTATCGATGCCCTATCAAGTGACCGCAATGTTGGTGAGATTGGGACAAAGATCGGCATGAAGCTTAGGCTTCGCGACTTCACCATTGGCTTCTTCATCAAAGTGGATTTCAGCTTCGAACACTTCTTTAGAGATTCAGAGAGCTTATATGACTATGTCACGAAGATGGTGCAAGTGTAGGTGCCATTGGGAGTGTGGCAAGAGATTAAGGAATGCTTGAGGAATTTTAAAGCAACGAGGATGAGTCGAGGTCAACAGAGAGGCATGTTTCTCTTGCACAGCTCTGAGTTGAGTGCATTGTATAAAGAACAAGGTCGATCAAGAAATCCGAGCCTACAAGTCCTCAAGTGTTTGACCCTTGGGCTGTGTCACCCAGAAGAGAAGCATTGTCTAATGAAGCAAAAGTTGAACCATGGCAAAGAGACACTCCTAGGGTAGAGCACGCAACTTCTCAAGCATTCGACCCTCTAGCTTCATCATTCACAAGGCCAGCCCCTGAAGTCATTGGTGGTTCTGCCCAAGGCCCATGCGAATTTCCTCACATTGATGAAATCGCAGCAAATCTTTAAGCTCTAATACCACTTGATAGAATTAGCATAGCCGAGCTATGGACAAAGAATGAGAGAACATACATGTAGATATGAATTAGAGAAGTGCATCTTATATTTCATTGACAATAAACACGTATATACATATACCGTGGATTGAACATTAAAGGGAATGTGAGAAAAGTAGATGATGAGGATTAGGTTGGCACATGGCCTTCCTAGAAAAGGATCTAAAAAGGTAGACCTGACAAGGAGGTTATCTAATAGGAACACACTGCTATTATGAGTAATGGTACTTTGTCTTTATGCAATTTGCCTCCATGAAAAAAGGCCATTCACATTAAGTTGGTATAAAAGGTGAAGTGTAATCCTGATGGAATAGTTGATAGGTATAAAGCTAGGCTTGTTGCACAAGGTTATGCTAAAGAAAGTGGCCATGATTTTCATGAGACCTTTGCTCCTACATGGCGAATGACTACTCTTTGTAGCATATGTGCACTTGAGCTCATCATGATTGGAATGTACATAAATTGGACATTAGAACCAAATTTCTAAATGGTGACCTACATGAAGAAGTGTATGTGTTTTGGCCTCATTGTTTTGTGCAAAAAAGGCATGAAAAAAAAGTGTGCAGGTCGAAGAAGGAATAATATGGTTTGAAGCAAGCATGGTGTGCTTGGTATGAAAAGATGCATGCCTACTTGATGGCACATGGTTTTAAGAACAGCCCAACAAAGAGCACCTTATATGTTAACTGTGCAAATGAGGTGCTTGTGATCATTCTTGTCTATGTTAATGACATGTGCTTGTTGGTCATAACGAGAAGCATATTGCTGATTTTAGGGCTGATTTGCATGCCTCATTTGAGATGTTATATTTGGGATATTTGCATCATTATTAGGGCATTCAATTTATGCAAGTTGATGGCAGAAAAGATGTATGTCAAACCAAATATATTGGGACATTATTGCAGTGTTTTGGCCTTGATGACTCCAAACCTATTGCCACTCCCATGGAAATAGGTTCATGGTTGAGTCTCCATGATGTTGGAGATGCATTTGATATTGTTCTCTATCAGTGGGTTATTGGATGCTCGATTTACTTATGTATAACTATTGGGAAAGATGGATGGATGATCCAAGAGACTGAGTAGGTACTACTAAAACTTGCTTTGTACCAGCCCTCTTTAGCTTCAGACTTTGATTAGTAGACTCCTTTAGCTTTCCAATGACACCAAGAAATGGCCTATGTCCTTTGGAAATGAAGTGTGTAATGATTGAATCAAAACAGATAACTTTGGAAGTCACAAAGTCAAGAAAACCTTCTATTTTGGTCTTGATACCTGCTCAATGTTCTGCTCAGTGTGACCAACACAGTAGCAATTGATAAAATTCCTTCTAGGGGTATTCCATTAGCTTAGTAAGATAACATTTGCAAGTGGAATGCTGTAAAATAATGAACTATGCTAAGAGAAATTAATTTAGCAAGATTTGGTATACCCCCGACTTTTTAGGACTATAGCAGAGATAGACCAGTGAGCACCTCAACGACGATTTCTCTGAATTAGCTGAATGAAATCACTTCAAACTTTGTCCGCATGTAGATGACTTTGAGCTGAATCCAACAAGCTTTGAATAACTGAATTTGGTGGAGTATTGGCTGAGATATGCCCTTGACAAGTTGACAGACTTTGGAGTAGACAATCAGTGAGCACAGAGATGAATGATGTAAATGTATCTATAAATTAACACTTGTGTACAATCCCATTGGCATAACAAGCATTGCCTAATGGTGTAGAGAGGTGTAGAATATGATGTAGTGCTCACACACACTCAATGACAGTAGAATGAAGCTCGGGAGTGATGTCTCTCTCCGCGACTTTTCAAGTTCACCTTTTATATGGAATGTGTAAGAATTTGAATTCAAATTCAAATTCTTGGCTCCTTCTAATCAAGCTTCTAAAAACTTGGAGATATTATCTCAAGCAAGTGAACTAACTTTTCCATGAATCATTTGGGTAGGTGATTACAAAAGATTCTAAGTCAAATTGACTTTTACAATGAGGTAAAGTGGTAAGTAATCACAAGCATATGTTCCTATGATTCTTCATGCATGTAGAGTCTTCATGATATCTTCCAAGCCAAATGTGTAGGCTTGTGATTTATACCAACAGCTCCCCCTCAAGCCAAACATTTTGGCTTAAGTCTTCATCTTGAATCTTCAAGTACATCCTGCAATCCAATCATAGATTTGAACCTGCAAAGTCTGGTCCCATCCAAAGCTTTAGTCAGCAAATATGCACATTGCATGTTGGTTGACACATAGGTCAGCTGAATGTCCTTGCTTAGCAACTTCTCCCTCACATAATGATAATGAACTTCTATGTGTTTGGTCGTGGCACGATAGATAGGATTAGCTGCAAGGTGAAAAGAACTTGATAATTGGAGGCCTAGTATATAAGCCCAATTCTATATACAAAAGCTTAATCCAAATTGCTTCTTGAGTGGCATTAGCTAGCCCTCTATACTCTGCTTCTATAGAAGACAATGCAACAGTTGGTTGCTTCTTTGCAGACCATGAAATTTTTGTCACCTGCAAAAGAAATGTATCTAGAAGTGCTTCTCCTATCATCCTTGCATCATGCCCAATCTGCATCTGAATAAACTTTTATATCAATATCTGAAGTGTAAGGAAAGTACAAACCATGGTTCTGTGTACCCTTGAGATACTTCAAGATTCTTTTTGCAACCTCTAAGTGAGGTATCCTTGGTTTGTGCATAAATTGACTTAGCACACTAACTCCATATGCAATATCAATTCTTGTAAGAGTAGCATAGTTCAAGCTACCTACCATACTTTGATAACCTATAATGTCTTGGACTTCATCACCTTCATAGGCACTTAGCTTTAGGTTCACCTCCATTGGAGTGCTAGCTGCTTTAGCATCTTGCAAGTGAAATTTCTTCAACATGTCCTACACATACTTCTTCTGAGTAATGTATATCCCTAAATTAGTGTAAACTCATTCAAGTCCCAAAAAATACTTCAATAGCCCAAGATCATTGATCTTGAACTCCTTCATCATTTGGCTTTTGATATTTCTGATTCCACTGACATCATTACCAGTAATGATGATGTCATCAACATAAACACAGAGATAGATTACCTCTGAATTACTTCTCTTAATAAATAGAGAGGTGTCAGCCTTGCTCATGACAAAACCTTGGTCTTGGAGGTATGTAGTTAACCTGTAATTCCATGCCCTAGGTGCCTGCTTCAATCCATATAAAGCCTTCTTTAATTTGCAGACATAAGTTACCTTCTTAGGGTCTTCATGTTGGGGATGTAAGGGTCATGTGACCTTACCCCCATATTCATATATATACATCAGTTATAGAGCATTGCCTCGACAGAGATCATTATGTGGGTTTCGAGGCTCCCACGCATATCCGCGCGTCGTTCCTCTCTTCTCTCTCCCTCCATCTCCTCCTTCCTCCTCTTGTTCTGCACTCCAAACCCCTTCATTGGTATCAGAGCATGCTGAGGGCTGGTGTGCAAGAAGCTTCAATGGAAGCTTAGGTAAGAAGAGGTAGAAGTGCAGGCCGGCATCTCTTGACAGCTGTTCAGTATTTCGGTCATAACGCGAGCTAGGAAGCTCGGATTGATGCGTTTTAAAGTTCTGTGCGTAGCTAACACAAAGAGCTACAACTTCACAGAAGGGCGCAAAACTTGGTTCGGACTTCTGAAGTGCCGAAAATTCGAAAAACACAGAGAATTGTAGAAGGCGAATCTACATTGAGTAGGACAGCAGGTCGGTGTTTTTGTCATAACTTGAGTTCTACAGCTCGGAATGCAATGATTCAACTTGCTGCTCGTAGCTTGGAAAGATAGCTACAACTTTGCAGAATAACTCAGATCCAGATTCTGAGTTTTAGGTTGCCGAAATTGCAGAATACAGAGCAGTACTGTTGCAAGTGAAAGTGAAATTGACAGCAGGTGCTTATTTTGAGCATATCTTGAGCTACGCACCTCTGATTGAGGTGTTCTTTATGTCGTTACGTAGCCAAGAAGCAGATCTTCAAGTTTGCTGAAGACCAAAAGTTCAGATTCAGAGGTTATCACCTCTGAAACAGCAAAACACAGAGCAGTACAGTTTTGCCCAAACAACCCTAATTGCACTTGGAGGTTGAATTTGCTTTGGAACTTCTTCGAGAGAGAATTTATGGTGTGCAAGCTCTTATTTTCAGAGCTTCAAGACATTGTACATGTATGATCATTGTGGTAGCTCCTCCATATGAGAGTAGAGCATGATCTTATCATGTGTTTGACATGTAAGATGACATTGTGGTATACTCTTTTTGAGGTTTATGTCATCATGAGTTTGATCATGGATGTATAGTGGCATTGTGGTTTATAGTTTGCTTATGCCACTTGGTTAAGGATTTACTTTCCGGTTGCACATACTTTTATGAGAGTTGATTGTGGATCTTGGTTGGTACTTGTATCTTTTGTTTTCTTTGCAGGTACAAGATCCAGATTGGAGCCTCAGTTACACGTTTGTTTGTCACCGTTATTAGCATTTGGTCATTAATTGATATATATTTGCCAGTGTGATTCTTGGCATATGTGGATGGTGATTCCCACATGGTTATTTTGGTTCTAGAGTCCATTTTACAGAGGAGATGCTGCCGAAATTTCATCGGCTTTTATGCTAGAAGAGAACTCTAATGGATCTTGAAGCTTTTGCGATAGCTTTGGATCATTGACTATCTCCATTCACTTGGACTTGGTCACAGGTTGTTTGTGACAGGTTGGACCATCTTGCAGGATTTATTCTTGAGTGGGAGTTGTATTGCCATTGTATTGGCGTGTATTGCCATTAGTTTTTTGGCACATGTAGTTGCCATTATCTTCTTGATTTATATCAGTGACAGGTGGTGACAGATTATTCATTGTTCTTTGCTGATTGGTTATCTTGTTTGATTGCTCAGTTTACAGGGGATACTCTGTCGAATTTTTCCCAGGATTCTTCCACATCTATTTGGTCACTTTGGAGACTTGGTGAGCAGGCTTATGCTCATGGTTTTATATGCATGGTAGATGCATGGTTATGTGACAGGTGGTTCACATGGTTTTCTTCTCCAGTGAGACATATGTGATGTGAATTATGCATATGGATATGCAGGTGTGATCCTATTCAGGATAGAGTATTGTTTCTAGTCTCTTATTACATTGCTAGTCTTGGATTGCCAGCATGGTGTCTTCTCGATTCGATGGTACTGACTTTCCGAGATGGAAAGCTCAGATGTGGCATACATTGGTTCGTGCAGGGTTACACATGTATGTGCATAGAGATGCACAGAGGCCTCGTGACATGCCCGATCACGTATGGATGGATATGGATGCATTGGCCAGCTCCACTATCCGATTACAGCTTGTGGATTCTATATATGAGTCTGTTATGTATGAGGAGACGAGTAGTGCATTATGGCAGAGACTACATGATATGTATGTGAGTCCATTGACTCATGTGAGACATAGATCACATCGACGACTTCGATGTTGGCACTGTGGCCATGATGGCCATACTTGACGACGTTGCTTCAGGCGGATGCGACGACGACGTCAGAGATATGCACGTGATGCAGGTCAGGTAGTAGTTTCAGGAGAGTCTATAGCAGTTGATTATGCTAGTGATGGTGATATCACTTTCTCCTATGGTTCATCTCAGGATTCCTCTTGTTCATTGGATAGCACACATATGGCTTGGTTGCTTGATGCATTAGCTACTTTTCATGTTACTCCACATCGTGAGTGGTTTTGTCGATTCTCACGTGAGAGTCGTGGATGTGTGCAGTTGCCTGACGGTACGATATATGACATTGAGGGTGTAGGAGATATATGCCTTATGCTACCTAGTGGAGCATCACTTATGCTCAGACATGTACGCTATGTGCCTTCATTCCCTATGAGCTTGATTTCAGTTAGCCAGTTACAGGAGAGCAGATGTTATGCATTCCTTGGTGAGCATCATTTTCAGTTACAGTTGGGACAGCTTATGCTTGTTAGAGGTGCCAGGATTGGGCACATGTATCCACTGCAGGTACTTCATGTGAGAGACAGTCTCGTCTCAGTGGGAGTTCAGCCTTATGTGCGATGTGAGACTCGTCATGTCTCATTTTGTCTACCTATAGATAGGTCTATTGACATTCATGATGCACATGTATGGCAGGATTCAGATGCTCAGATGGATGCACATGTAGAGCATATTTCGGATGCTCATGATGCTTATATAGAGCATGATTTTCTTGATCATATGGATGCTCACATAGAGCATACTTTGGATGATCAGTTGGATGCTTTAGAGCATGATGTGGATGCTCATGTAGAGCATTGTGATGATACTCACTTAGAGTTAGATCATCAGATGGATCTTGGTGTTGATGTTGTGCAGTCAGCTCATGTGGAGCATGATGATACACTTGGTGTGGTAGAGCACGATAGCTCTCATGATACACAGTGTATGGTAGAGCATATTAGCTCTCATGATGCACAGCTAGATACATCCTTGGTTGTGAGCATGGCTGATTTAGATGCTGAGGAGTCAGCAGTTATGCAGTCATTCTTGGATTCGCTCATGCCAGATGTTGACATAGATATGTCAGGACATGTTGGTCTTGACGATGGTGCTTTGGATGCCTTGGATAGAGGCATGGCTGACATGCTTAGGTTAGCCAGGATAGCACATGTTTCGTCAGCATTCGGGAGTCTGATGTACGAGTTGTTATGCTCGAGACCAGATATTGCAGTTGCTATTGAAGCATTTGCACTTGGAGTTGTCAGTCGTTCGATGATTGACATAGGCATAGAGCGAGTGGGAGCTTTGCAGGAACTTCATCAGTTCTTGCATCAGTCAGATGTGAGCTCGACTCTTGTTGATATGAGTCTAGAGCAGTTTGAGGTGCATGGATACACCTTGTTCGAGGCAGTTGGTGTAGGCTGATCTGGTATGGGTAGAGATCCAGACTCTTCCTGTACATTATTGTATAGTCCTACATCATTCTTTGTATATTTTTCCACTTATGGTCACATTGACCCTTAAGTGGGAGATTGTTGGGGATGTAAGGGTCATGTGACCTTACCCCCATATTCATATATATACATCAGTTATAGAGCATTGCCTCGACAGAGATCATTATGTGGGTTTCGAGGCTCCCACGCATATCCGCGCGTCGTTCCTCTCTTCTCTCTCCCTCCATCTCCTCCTTCCTCCTCTTGTTCTGCACTCCAAACCCCTTCACTTCATAGCCAGGAGGTTGTGACATATAAACCTCTTCTGAGATCCATCCATTCAAGAAAGCATTCTTGACATCCAATGGGTACATGTTCCATTCTTTGATGCAGCCACACTAACCAACACTCTGATTGTTGGCATCTTGGCCACAGGAGAAAATGTCTCTTCATAGTCAATGCCTTGGGTTTGTGCAAAACCCTTGGCTACTAACCTAGCCTTGTACCTGTCAATTGTGCCATCAAAATTTCTTTTCAACTTATAGATCCATCTGGATCCTATTACCTTCATGGAGTCCTTCCTGGGTACTAGCTCCCATGTATCACTCTCCTTGAGTGCTTCAATCTCCTCATCCATAGCTTCTTTCCATTCTGATTTTGTGATTGCTTCTTCATATGATCCTGGTTCTTCGTTTAGCAAATCCTTCGCAAGATAAACTGAATGTTTAGTAACAAGAGATGTATCATACCCATATCTGATAGGTTTTTTACTTTCCCTTTGTGATCTCCTAAAGGGTTGAGCTGAAGATATTTTGATTTAAATCATATCCAATGAAAATACATTTTTCAGCCTTTGGATCTAGCTTTCCTAAACATATCTCAAAATACAGAAAAATTTCGGAAGTCCCTAAGTTCTCCAGAAGTTTAGCGAGCAAAAAATTTAATTCTGGAAGGTCCATAACTGAAATGCATGGAGACCTTGTGCCTTGAACATGTCCTTGCATGAAAAACATATAGGGAAATGTATTGAGATATTTCAGATTGATATTAGGACATATTCAGCACCATCAGCTTGATGATAGCCTATACTGAACACCGCATGTTTATGCTCATAGCACTGGGAAATGAGATTATGTTGTACTAAGCTGATGCACTTGTAATGAACATACAATCAACACTTCCATATATGAAGAAGAATCTCGATTTCAAAATCCATGAACTTGAATCATTGTACATGGAAGTTGCATGCTCTTTCTGCAACTGAAAGGAACATAGTCAACCTATTCTAGGATGTTATACATTGTAGATTATGACATTAAATTAAACGCTTAAAATGAGATTTCATAGAATTTTCTTATCTTTTGCTTTTTTCCTCTCTTCCTTGTAGAATTATTGTTTTGGAATAATAATCAAGAAGATGACTTTTGTGTATTTGATTCGAAGCTCCTCTATGCTGCTGAAAGAACTTTTTTTCATTAAAAAGTCGAAGTTCAATGTAATAGAAACCCAAGTCCAAGATATCCAATTAATTTCTTAATCATGTTTATTTTTCTTAATCCCCTTTCACGCTGGAATATTTTCATTCATTATAATGCTTTTAAGCCAAGAACTTGCAAATGGCCAGTTTAAAAGATTTTTCAAATCATAGATTGCTTTCTTCTTCTTTTTCCCTCAAATCAAGCTTTAAATTTGATAGAAGATGGAATAGATCCTTTTTTAGATTCGCAATAGATTCAGATGTACCGCTGCCGCCATACATTGATATAAATCTAGAAAAGACACATTACTTTCCATTTTTGTCTATGTTTCGTGGAAGCTATGCATAGATAGGCATAAAAAGAAAGGGAAGTTGGAAGGAATATGAAGCTGCGTATATCTGCTCTACGAGAAACACATGCAGTGAAGAGAACGAAAGCTTTCAGGGAACCGCCTGTAGAACAAATGAATTTCAAATGGCCTACATGGAGTCAATCATGATCTCTACCATTATTTTGCAGGGATGTCGGCAATCTATAGTTATTTGCGGTGAGGAAATACTACAGTAAATATTTTGGGCCTATGACTATCAAATATAAAAGACATGGATATTCAACAATGCTTGAATAGGAGGTGATCGATGCTCAAATTGGTTTTGGGACTAGATGGGCATTCAAATTTAAGGACATGTGGCACTTGCTAATAGAGAAAAGGAAAGCATCACTAATGTGAAAGATACTTCAGCGAGGGGTTTGTATAGTGTAAAAGCTGCTTAGCGAGGATGAAGAGTTAGGCCACCTTTTCCTTTCCTATACAAAAAGCAGGATGATCTCACAACATCTTGGTCAGCTCGTCTTGTTGGCCCATCAAATGAACGGAAAACTTGTTTTTTCTCGCAAAAGCTATTAGTTGCTTTTGTGGCTCTATGGAACACCATTAAAAGTGAAGTTCTCTAGAAAAATTTGGCGGAGAAGATGCACAAACATCTTCTAGAGACCTCTCAAGAAATGGTCTGTAGAGAAATCCCTCAACTATCTAGGTAAAATGATTTTGAATTGTAAAATCTCGCCCCTTTCAAGCAGCACAACCTGTTTACTATAGAAAACAATAAGCTTAAACGCAAGTGAGTCCCTCACAAAAGGCATGAAAACATTATACGTTTTCTTTGTATGTGTCTCTAATCCTCTTGGACTCTTTCTTTTTTTTTTATTAATTTAAAATGCTTTTGATCAATTAAAGAAAAAAAACTATTAGCCACAAGAAAAGACACAGAAGCAAATGGTTCTATCTATGTAAGATTCGAGGTAATACCATAAAATATATAACAGGTCCATGGCCCATGGTCAACATTTTCACCAATCACAGAAGCTTTCTATCAAAAAAGTCACATCCCATTGTACCTCCTTATTGGCCGACAAGACTTCAATCCCAAATGAAATATATGGACAAATGGAAATAGAACTTAAGATGTATAAAGAATACGAATCTTTGAAATTCGACCAAGATCTAAATAGAGAATGGTTGTTGATTTGGAATCACCTTCATTGGGATCTAAAGCTCAAAGATCTTTGGCAACCTCTTGCGAAATACAAGAAAGACACCCTCGTTTGGCAAATCCTCCACATGGGGATTTCGAACATGATGAAAGTAGCTATAATGGATGGCGTTTTGCTATGCTATAAGCGATGCATTCAAGAATGCCAAGACCTCTCTCATTTCTTATTTTCTTGCCCAAGAAGTCATTTCCTCTAGATAATACTTTGTGCTCCTCTCAATCTATCTAGTCCGACCAAATGGAAACAAACATTATTTGGGGACGTCATTCGATGCTCCTCAGCCCAATGGAACATGCTTAAAAGTGAAGCCATATAGAAAAATACAAAAGAGGATATGTGTGGTTAAATTGGCTTGCTCGTGGGAAGAGTGGACTAGAAAGTCTTCCCTTGACCGTTGATCCAAAAGTATTAAGAACTAAAAGATTTTCCCCCTGTCCAAATGGGTGTGGTGTAGCGGCATGTGAGGCAGAGTGCTTGGGTTCAATTCCCACCCGGCTGGACATTTCAAATTCCTTGTACTCTCAAAAAAAAAGCCAAGATTTTCCCTCTCCATCTTCAAGCATCATAGGGACTTCATGGTTGAGAACAATAAACTCAAAATTGTCTCACGAAGGGGTTCAAACTAGTGTTCACAGTTCGCTTGTTGCCTTCCATTGGTGGGAATGATAGGCCTTTTGGACTCCTAAGATTCTCCATTTTTTGTTGTATCTCCTCTTTTGTCAATCCATTGAGTTTTGTTAAATAATAGCTTTTAAAATAAGAACTATTTATTTTATATTTAAGTGCTTTGGACATCTCACTTAGATCTGAACATCACATCTAATACTGTAATGAAATTTCACTTTATACGTATGTGGACATTTGAATTTTGACCATGTATGGATTTGAGCAAAAAGTACAATCTTTTAATTGTTAAGGAAAAGATGTGTGATGTAGCCTTATTCATTCTTAAATCTGGACTTTCGCGATTATCATATTGTCTTAGCATTTATAGAAACTCACGTCTATATTTATAAAAATTGAAGATTATGGTTATGGGAAGTAATCATTATAATTATGACGTTCTGAAAATCATATTTTTTTTTATGTTAAGTAAATTTTGTTCTCATTACAACCTGTACGATTTATTGTTTCAACATTTTCGTTATGTGTTTTGGTTGTGGCTATCATTTTTCACATTCACAAGCAAGGTTATCACAATTATACCAAGTCATAATCATGGTTACGACAATTCATCCATAAATTGATGTTTATCTAGATGAGAAATTTTCTTCCATTTTTTGTGTAATAAATGTTCCTCCTACTTATGCAGATGAGCGATAACTATGATAATGTTTACAGAAACTGATGACCTTGATTTTTTTTTCAAAAATTGTTGGTTTTATTTCGGAAAAACGTTTTGTATGTTTATGCTAAGCGCGGAATATATTATGAGTATCAGTCTGCATCTCCATGGACATAACTATTCCTATAGTAATATGCGTTTCTTTCCAAGGTCAATGAAAGAACAGTTCAGACATGGTTTTACCAATGAGCATATTGATGCACACATTGATGTCTATATTGAGTAGTATTATATGGATCTATTTTGAGAAGTTCATGCAATGTTAATTGGACTTTTCTTCAATGCCTCCATATCGACATATGTCCTGATGCCAAAGGCGATAAATATTGTCATGATGGTTTCCAGTATACACTCGATATATATAAATATTATTGAAAGGATACCTCCCCCTTAAAGCAAGAATGTCCATCACAATAGGGAGATTGTAGTACCAATCCGACCGTATGTGCTTCTCTTTGAATGTCTCCTGCTTCCATAAGCATAAATCTAAGCATAAATCTAACGAGACGTTAACTAGTTTAATACAAATTACAAAATAAGAGTAAGGTAAAATGTTGTTCTCACATATGCATAATCTATTATACTTCATGGAAATCTTCCCAAAATTTTCATAACTGGTGCCCCAAGAGGATTCTCATATTAACTGGCTCGTGCATGCATACTGTGTTACTGTATTCTTTGGAAAGTAGTGGGTGAAAATCTGTTCCATAGCTAACTGTATGTAAAAAGCTTCAGCATAGAGCAATCTCATTCAGCTTATTCTGAATGTTCTTGTGGTATTCAACTTCCTTCATCCCCTCATGATAAATGGAAAAGGATCCACTAATACTACTTTACAAGCTGTCTCTCCACTCTTTTGTCTCAGATGTCTGTAAAGATCGCCATTCACATGATGGAATGTATTATCGCATATTAATCAAAAGCTTGTAGTAATCACAATCACTTGGGAGATCCAACATTGGGCCGAGCGTAACGTGTGCATCCTTCCACCTAGCACTATCTTTTTGAAGCCTTGATATGGATCCTCTATGTAGGCAACATGCTTGGTGAATCTCCCCTTGAGTCCCTTCTCCATAAAGTGACCTACACTTATAAGATTAGTTGTAGTGGTTGGCACATGAAGAACTCTACTTAGTAGGTTCATATTACGATTAGAGGTTTTCACATTTCCTATCTTCTCAAGTGGATCTCTTATGTTATCACTTTCTTGAACTTCATGCTTGTTCTTTGTATTTTCCAAGTCTCATAGTAGAGCTACATTTCCTACCACATGATTTGAATATCCTAAATCTCTTCCTTTGCCTCTATCTTTCTTCTTCTAGAGAGAGAGAAACAGAATCTACTTTCCATATCATCAAACTCATGCATGTATTTGAATATAAAAATGAATTCTTTTTTTTAAGTCTCATTTTGAGTGTATATTAACTCAAAAGGGCCTATTTTTTAATATATATGTCAGAAGTCACTTTTTTGGGCCCATTTTTTAAAGTTTCTTTTAGAAAAAGTATAATATTCAACTCCCTCCAAAAGTAAGTGCCACATCATCAAATCCGTGAGTATGCTACTCCCAAAAAATTACTTTTTTCAAATTTCATCTATTTCAGCCATACATAGTGGAAAAATACACTTTAACATATATACATACAAGAAAACACATTTTGTGAGCAAAACATATGCTTTAGAGTCCCTTCCAACTAGTTTTCCATCTTTGTTTTTGATATTGTTGGTCATTAGCAAAGATGGTGTTGACATGTATCACAAAATTCACAGTAGATCCTCCTAATGCTCCTGCATCAACAAGTATTCATGTTCATGTGCCTAGAGAGTTTTCTCCAAATACACGATGCAACAATGATGTTAATTCTCAAAACAAACCTCATGTAGCTGGAGAAAAAAGTATTGATCTTTGGACTCATGGTTCACTATATCCTCTTGATCCAATATCTTCTTACCATCCAACATTCTATAACCTCTCAACTTTACTTCAATTCATTGGTGCGGGTGAAGCTAGACTATTAGGTTACTACAAGCGGTTATCTACACATTCACATGCTACTGCTAAGTATTGGTTCCAACAATATCAACTCCATCATATGAGGGTGGTCACTTTAGAAAGCACAATCATATCTTTACAGAAACAACTTGTAGATTTTGAACACGATATGGAAGCAAAAGAAAGCAGAATTTCAAAGTTAAATGCCAATCTCCAGCAGCTGAAAGAGACTCCACTTGGTATGAGATATAGGAAAAGAGCATTGTAATCCATTGAGCTCTTTTAGTAGGTGGCAAAGCACGAAAATGACATATATATGCAACAAGGTGAGTGTTTGTTTTACTTTTATATGTTTTAATGAAGATTTGTAATGGAATATTTCATTGTGAAGGTCATTTATTCAAGACATAATTGCTTCATCAACAACACAAGACCAATTAAAGCTGATGAATAGCTGTAAAAGGAGGAAAAAAATCACTTTTGTTGTAGACACACCCATAGGAAAATGTATTCGAGTTGTTGTTGAAGCTGAGTTTTCAAAGAAGTTAAAAAACCTTATCAAAGTGCAAGATGTGTAGACAATATGTAACAAAGTGGGCATCAGTAGAAATGGGTATACTGCAATGTATACCCTTCTAAGGAAAGCTTTACAAGCACAAGGTATTTCTAAAAGTATATTTCCATGCCCATATAAACTGTCTATCAAAAGTAACTTCAAATGAAGATGTAACTCATACTATTGGACAATATTTATTCATAGAAGAAACTATGCCTACCTCTGTATATCATCCAAATATTCCCAAGAAGCAATCAAAGATCCTATCTACACAAGGATTTACTTACACTACATTCAACAATATATTTTTGGATCTTTAGAAGCTTCAACAAGCAATTGTTTAGTTTTAAAATTCAACAATCAAAGTGTTGGAAGTGAGGTAGGCCCTTAGGCTCATGTCACAGGTCCATGGTTCCATAGGTCCAGTATATATACATCATTAATTCTAGCAATCTTCCATATTGACAAAACATGAACATACCACAACTTAATCATAAAAATGATGAGATAAAGATAGAGAAAGAATAGACGTCATGTGTAAGGTTTTACGTATGCCATCGCTTACTCATAGTATCATATATACCAATGTTCAATGTACAATGTGGGAGCAAAATTCTCAACCACTCTATGTGATGAGAAATAGATGAATGAGTGAATGTACAATGTAACAAACATATTCAGATGTGTGGGCAGTAATCTGAATATGCATGAGATGTGTGACCTAATAGGTTATAGAAGAGTGAATATGAGTGACTGAAAGAGGAAGGATCAGTGTGAAACTGATGGTCAACAAACCTACATCTAAACTTAGGCTATGGAAGACCCTAAGTTAGATACGTGTGTGAAAAGATCACATACTTATAAAGTAGCATAGAATGCTAACAAGATTGTTGCCGGAAATCCTCAAACTCATGTGAACACATCTTCTCAAACACCTCATCAAATATGCATAAAGCATATAAGTACCGATTCTCTTGTACCTATGCCGAATAGGACTCCTCCTGATATGAACGCCATGGCTTCCATAAACTTTAAGTAGTACCTGTGTGCATAAAGAGAATATGTACCTGAATACTTAACATAAGATGTGAATCTTATGTTAATCTCCATCTAATGTCTTTGAAGTAGCCCGACATCTTCTTGTAGAAGACAATCTTCAACCTAATATCTTCCTGTAGAAGATAATCTTCAAAATCATGTAGATGGTCCCATCCAATGTCTTTGAAGTAGCCAGACATCTTCTCGTAGAAGATAATCTTCAACCTAACATCTTCCTGTAGAAGATGATCTTCAAATACATCATGTAGATGGGCGATCCTCACCATCAAGCTGCTAATAATCAAGTCTTCTTGCCATGAACAAGATATGACCTCCTCTCCATGAGCTAGAGTGTGAGCACACCCTTCATCTTCTCCAAGAAGAATCACCAAGAAGAACTCCATAGCTGCTCCTCAACATGCTTCAAATTAGCACCATGGTTGCCCCATGTGCTAGAAGAAACACCACCTCTACTGAGGTCCAAGCTCTAGAAAGCTTGTGTTGATCCTAGGTGAAGGATACATGACATTGATCCAATACTCTCCTTATATAGTAGATTTTCCCTCTTGAAAAGCTGATAATAAAGCAATTGCTCAATAAAGCATAAGCGATCGTTATTTGTGTAATGAAAACGCAAAAACTGTCCGAGGAAAAACGGCATCGCTCATCCATCATCCGATGTGCATCGATCGCTAAAAGCACGATTAGAAAATATGTTCAAAAAATATAGCGGAGCTGCTGCCGTCCGTGGGTATTGAACCCTGGTGGGGCCTTGAGAGTATCATGTTTTAACCATGATGGCGGGCGCCTTCCTTGTGCAAAGGAGTTGAACAGAAGCTTTACACATTCTGAGAACAAAGGATAAATTTGACCAATCCTTGACCAACGGGACATTGTTTCCCAACAATCCCCCCTGCAATGTCATATTGGTACAAACTAAATTGAATCTGCAAATTACCACAAGCTTCAAGCTTGTACTCCCGCACTTCAGAAAAAGTCTTCTTCAAAATTGAAATTGAATTTCCTTCAAAAAACCTGACCTTGTTGAATATGAACCATAATACCGGAGAAAATATGCAAACTAGATATCCAATAGTGTATACATCAAGCAATCACTGCTTGACAACAAATATAGCATGAACTGTCTCTGAACTTGCTATCTCTTGTCTTCAAAAAACTGAAAACATACACTAGGATCTACATATTTGCATTTACCTTCCAAAAAGGTTTCTCAACGTACTTCTGCTACGTCATGTAAATACACTAAACAAAATCAAGAACTGAATCCTGGAACCTGTGACTGTGAACTCACAACTTAGTGCATTATGAACGCCACTGGTTCATCTCTGACTGTACTCAAGTCAAATCAACTCAACTCAATTGCAATCAACTGAAATATGAGTCAAAAATCTATGATGTCATTGTGTCTTCATCCTTTAAATCCTTCATACCTCTTTCCTTCAGAACCTGGTATAAACATATTTGTGCGCACGTCTGAAATATACCTTTCTGAAATATCAAGCCTCTCTTCAAATAGAAATCTGGAACCTTCTCCTGAACAGGAACATCCTAACAAAAACTTTCTCCAAACATTCTCCTTCTTCCTTCTTCTTTCAAAGCTGGAACATAAAGAGAACCTGACAAAGGAAATATAGGAATACCTGAAATAGGAATACCTGTAGATATGACTCTACATTCTTTTACATATGGCTGAAAACAAGTCTTCATGTTTCATCACCCCCCTGGATGACTTAACACTAGTATCCAAAATTCTTCAAATATATCAGACTTTATGAAATGTGGAACATCTTCCTTCTTTCAATAAATCTGATGTTCAGTGATCAATACCTGTATCTGAAACAAAATCTCTGAACCCCTTTATTTTATTAGCACTACAGTTGCTAATAGCTTTTTACTGTAAGTCTTCAGCTTCCAATATTATAGAATAAGGTTAGCTGATAAAACCTTGCTGAAAGCATTTTAGGATTCATACCCTTCTGCACATAACAAGTATTTCTATCTCTCTGCAACACAAATCTGATAGAACCTGAATCTTTGACTTTATTTCTTCCAACGTTAAGAATCTTCAAAGGATAGACAACTAAATCATAAATACTCAAGATCATACAAGATCATACAAGATCATACAAGATCAATGATCTCTCCTGTGTAGAATCTGCTGTCATCAAACCTTCATGACTGAATGTTTGATTTACTTCCTGAATGTCTCCAAGTGTCCATGCTTCTCAAAAAGTTGTAAAACTTTTCTTCAAACAAATCCTTCAAGGAATCTGCAATTCCTACTTGAAACATAAGTGGACAAACTTCTCACCTTGAGAACTCCAAAAGCTGCAAGTTGATACTTCATAACTTTCATATTTTACCCGGGTGAAATGTGATAGTACCTGCTTGATTTTCTTTTGGCTAACTCCACTTTTCAATCAAGTTATAGGATTTGATGGAACACCTTTTTGAATACAAACATGTATCCAAAAATCTAGACAATCATAAAAAATAGATTCTTCAACTGACTGGTACATCAACAAGTCTGAATTTTCTGAAGTTTCTAAAAGTACTGAATATGAGGTAACCTTTTCCAAACATAAATCCTCAACCCAAGTCTTCAACATCTGCTACAAAAAACTCTTTTACCTCAAGAGTTAGATAAAGAAGAAATATACTTCTCTACAACTTGTCATATATCAAGTAGCTCTGTATTGACATTCCAAGAATTGTTTGAGGGAACATATAAGCTGCCTGCTTAAAAGCTTCAACATAACTCATACACATATGAGTGCTTTTGTTTCTCTCAATGCAATTCTTTGTCAAATCTACTAAATCATGACCAAGTGTAATGCAAAACAAGAAACTGCTTCTTCTTTAAACAAGATGTTCTCGTAGACTTGTCTTTGGATGTAGAGGATAAAATAGGAAAAGTATATGGAAAATATATGAGAAAAGGAAGTCTTACTTTTCTTTTGGAAATGATGGACTTTCTTTTTCTGCATCTTTCTTCCACCTGATGATGTCAACATCTTCAAACTTCTCTTCCATACCTTTTGTTCTCTTCATTTTGAAGTAGCAAGCACTCTTGGCTTCTTCGAATGAACTTTTCTCTTCCTCTAATGCTATGAGTAAGAGAAAAAACAACTATGGTATACAAATGGAAGTGAATATAGAAACATGTTTTATCATCTCCTCATATCTCTGAATCAAAATTCTGCTTCAAATGTCTGAAACGACTATATTTACCAATCGTTGTGTGAATGATGAATTGCCCTTCTAGAGTTACCTTCTCTAGATACATTTGTACCTTGATATCCAACCAACTTACAACAGAAAATTGGCTGAAAACAAAACTCATCTCATCTCTGCGCTTGTCTTCTTAGATGAAATTTCTTGCCATGAAAGAGATTTCTCAAAAACTCTCTAGAAAAACCTCTAGATACCTGTTTTCGATGTAGCCTTTAACTTTCAAATGATGAAAGTGTATAAATCCTTGAATTTCTTTAAATCTCTTCATAACTGCTCTTCTAAGATATGACCTGCAAATGATAATCTGATAGTAGAAACTGATACCTGTGATTTGATGTTAAAGAAATTCAAGGATTGTATAAAGGCAATCCTTGAATTTCTTTAAATCTCTTCATAACTGCTCTTCTAAGATATGACCTGCAAATGATAATCTGATAGTAGAAACTGATACCTGTGATTTGATGTTAAAGAAATTCAAGGATTGTATAAAGGCAATCCTTGAATTTCTTTAAATCTCTTCATAACTGCTCTTCTAAGATATGACCTGCAAATGATAATCTGATAGTAGAAACTGATACCTGTGATTTGATGTTGATCTGATTTCTTCATCTTCTCTAAACCATTTTCTTCCTTGAATTTGAAGTACTCTTCTCTTCATCAAGTCTGGGTCTTCAAACAATACTCTTGTAAAGTATTTGCATACTCTTCCAAAAATATTCGACTGCTAACAGATCATCAACTTCGTACTCCACACTGATGAATGTAACTGAAGTGTCTAATTCTCAAATCTCTACTCATCTAGATTAAGTGTGTATGTCAAATGTCAAATGTTAGAAGATGCTTTCAAATCATATGTTGTAAATCTGGAAGTCTAGGAACCTGGGATTATGAATGAGCCTTAATGCATTGATGCCAAAGATCTAAAGTTCTGTAACCAAAACCTTAGTGCTCTGATACCAAATGTTGGAAGTGAGGTAGGCCCTTAGGCTCATGTCACAGGTCCATGGTTCCATAGGTCCAGTATATATACATCATTAATTCTAGCAATCTTCCATATTGACAAAACATGAACATACCACAACTTAATCATAAAAATGATGAGATAAAGATAGAGAAAGAATAGACGTCATGTGTAAGGTTTTACGTAAGCCATCGCTTACTCATAGTATCATATATACCAATGTTCAATGTACAATGTGGGAGCAAAATTCTCAACCACTCTATGTGATGAGAAATAGATGAATAAGTGAATGTACAATGTAACAAACATATTCAGATGTGTGGGCAGTAATCTGAATATACATGAGATGTGTGACCTAATAGGTTATAGAAGAGTGAATATGAGTGACTGAAAGAGGAAGGATCAGTGTGAAATGGATGGTCAACAAACCTACATCTAAACTTAGGCTATGGAAGACCCTAAGTTAGATACGTGTGTGAAAAGATCACATACTTATAAAGTAGCATAGAATGCTAACAAGATTGTTGCCGGAAATCCTCAAACTCATGTGAACACATCTTCTCAAAAACCTCATCAAATATGCATAAAGCATATAAGTACCGATTCTCTTGTACCTATGCCGAATAGGACTCCTCCTGATATGAACGCCACGGCTTCCATAAACTTTAAGTAGTACCTGTGTGCATAAAGAGAATATGTACCTGAATACTTAACATAAGATGTGAATCTTATGTTAATCTCCATATAATGTCTTTGAAGTAGCCCGACATCTTCTTGTAGAAGACAATCTTCAACCTAATATCTTCCTGTAGAAGATAATCTTCAAAATCATGTAGATGGTCCCATCCAATGTCTTTGAAGTAGCCAGACATCTTCTCGTAGAAGATAATCTTCAACCTAACATCTTCTTGTAGAAGATGATCTTCAAATACATCATGTAGATGGGCGATCCTCACCATCAAGCTGCTAATAATCAAGTCTTCTTGCCATGAACAAGATATGACCTCCTCTCCATGAGCTAGAGTGTGCGCACACCCTTCATCTTCTCCAAGAAGAATCACCAAGAAGAACTCCATAGCTGCTCCTCAACATGCTTCAAATTAGCACCATGGCTGCCCCATGTGCTAGAAGAAACACCACCTCTACTGAGGTCCAAGCTCTAGAAAGCTTGTGTTGATCCTAGGTGAAGGATACATGACAATGATCCAATACTCTCCTTATATAGTAGATTGTCCCTCTTGAAAAGCTGATAATAAAGCAATTGCTCAATAAAGCATTAGCGATCGTTATTTGTGTAATGAAAACGCAAAAACTGTCCGAGGAAAAACGGCATCGCTCATCCGTCATCCGATGTGCATGGATCGCTAAAAGCACGATTAAAAAATATGCTCAAAAAATATAGCGCAGCTGCTGCCGTCCGTGGGTATTGAACCCTGGTGGGGGCCTTGAGAGTATCATGTTTTAACCATGATGGCGGGCGCCTTCCTTGTGCAAAGGAGTTGAATAGAAGCTTTACACATTCTGAGAACAAAGGATAAATTTGACCAATCCTTGACCAATGGGATTTACTTACACTACATTCAACAATATATTTGTGGATCTTTAGAAGCTTCAACAAGCAATCGTTTAGTTTTAAAATTCAACAATCAAAGGTACCCCCACTGCATATTATTTGGTGTTGAAGTTTTATTGCATTCAAGTGTCATATTAAGATAATTTTTTCTCTTTTGTGCAGACTGTAATGTTAAGTTAATTCATAATAAAGCTTGATGAGTGCCAAATCATAAAGGTTCGGGGACTAAAAAGGTTGAGTGTGATGCTAATGAATGAAGTTATGGACCATGCAATGAGTGATGAAACTTTAGGATCCACTTCCCATTTTACTTACGGTGTGCAATGAGAGAGAGATATTTCATGGTTAGGTGCTATAGAAGTTCCCAAAGCAACAAACAATGTTATTTAGTGGATTTTTAATAGGACTCTATGGATTACAAAAGTAATCTCTTCTCAAGTTCATGGGCAAAAGTTTTTTCTAGATGATATAGGTGATTTTAAGGTAGAATGGCATTTGGGTGGAGACCCTAAGAGTATAAAATGCATATTAGGTTGTAAACAAGGAGCATCATCTCTCTATCCTTGCCCATATTGTACACAAGGTTACAAAGGATCTAAGAGACAGTCTAAAACTGCAAGGGCATTGATGAGAGTTGATGACTCTAAAGAAATTGATGAAACAGACTCATCAAATCGCAGGGAAGGAAAGATATCACTTTTGAGGTTTTCAATGTTACACGAACCGACTTGTGGTAAAACAAGCAATGATTGGAACCCCATTATTGCATTTCCATTAGTCAATGTTCACTTTTGTACTTTGCATGCATTCATGAGGATCTTTGATAGGCTTTGGAAGCTCCATGTTGAATATGCATTTGCAATGAAACCACCAGAGAGGTCTACAATCGCAATCCAAAAAATAGAAGATCTTTTGAATTCTATTGGTTTTCATGGTGGCCATGTATCTTTAGTTGTTAAGAAGTATGGTGAGTCTCAAGAGATTTTAGAACAAGTTTCAATGACTAGGAAGAAGGCAAGACGTTTCTTTAAAAGAGATGTGAATAGTCAAGATGATGGGAAATGGGAGCTTTGGAAGGACCTTTGTTCAATTACGACAGACAATGATAGTCAGGTTGATCTCATTAATAAGCGAAAGAAGGCTTGGTCATCATTAGATCAATTCTTACTTTTGATTGGTTTGGTTTCCACTAATGCTTCACAACGAGAATTATTCCAAGTGACTTTGAAGGATTTTACACAGTCATTCATCTTATCTTGGGGAGAAAGCAACATTACACATTACATAGTAAGTTTTGCTTACAGTTTTTTATTTGGTCTTAAATACCATATGTATATCTTATTGACCAGATCATAGCATACTCTTTTTGCACATGGAGCATATTTTATGAATCGATATGGGTCACTAGACATTTTTAGTACACAAGGAATGGAGAAGTCACATTAGAGGGCTAGAGGTGTTTACTTTAAAAACACTCCTCGTGGGGGTGGTCTACTCCAATCAAACTATTTAGAAGAAATGCTCAACTAGTTTTTCGTGCGACATTCGCTATAAAATATGCAATGGAACTAGCATGTGAATCACCAATAGCAAAGATTACACAAAAACTACAACATGATATTGCAAGAGATAAGTGGATGTCATCATCACGAATGCTATATCCTACCCAATGGCATGCACAAAGAGTCCACGAGGGTTTTGCTTGGAAATAATTTACCAACTCTTAAAATGCATTATTCTTTTTCAAGGTTTTTATAACTCATTTCACTTCAAATAAACTTTCAATATTTTTGTGAATATACTTTTAATGTTTTAAAACTACTTTTTATCCATTTAAATGTGAATAGTACAATTCTTAAGTGAAAGGCTATAAATAAAGGTGTCCTTCCTCATTTTACCACTTTACATCCTAAGAGAATGGCACACACAAAGTAGACTACTAGAAAGGATCATGTCATCGACCCTAGCCATGTGCAAGGTACTCAATGCCCAACTTGGATGACACCCCACAAGAAGCGTCAAACCACAAGCCACTCTTCTAGAAAAAACTCAAGTGTAGGGACACACTCTGGTAGCATTCCATTGTGGGGGGATGAAGCTTCACAAGAGAGAGATGTAACACAAAAAATAAAGTATTCCCCTCCCATATCTGATGATGAGCCCCCACAGAGCACACCACTCAAGGCAAGGCCCAAACAACGAGGACGGATACAAGTTGTGATGGAGACAACATCAAATTTAACGAGTTTCTCGGATGGAGAAAGTGTTAACCAGCCACCATGGACCCACAATCATATTCCCGTGAACCATCAAGTAACACAAGGAGGCAAGACACTCCCCGCAAGACAAGGACAAAGAAAAATCGGTGAAGAAAGAGAGAAAAGTTAGGTAGAGGAAGTAAATGATGAGGAAGGATCATCTAGGCGTGCTCCATGAAGAAAGAAGAACTATCAACCACGTCTTAGAGCACAACAAGTACAACCCAACATCCCCCCAAATGCAAGAGCACGACAAAGGCACAGAAAGCAAACCAAAGTCTTTGCAGAGATTTGACACTATCAAAAGTCTGTGGAGCTTCTTATTCCATGAAAATCATTTGCAAGATTTGTGAAGGAAGAGATCCAAAGCTATTGCACTCGACTTTGTATCCAAGGGATAGCCATTGAAGCCCGCCAAGAAGCTACAGAGGCATACCTTATCTCAATGTTCGAGGCCGACTCTAACCTGTGTGCCATCCATGCAAAGCGAGTGACAATGCAACCTAAAGATTTGAAGCTAGCTAGAAGAATTAGAGGGAATAACCCTTAACAAATATGTGTACTCCCCTGTTTGGAGAACTTTTTGTATATCCCCAATGATGAATATACTCTTTTTCTTATTATATTTGCTCTCGCAAGTGTTTCTCTCTTAGTTCACATGTTTTGAAGTCTATTTCTCCTATGTGTCTAAGTATCTTTTTTGAGTACTTCTTTAAAGTATTTTGCATAGTTTAATCAGTATTTTTACTCTATTTTTTGTAAGTGGTGTTTCTTAAAAATGCATGTAATGGCCTAGGAATGCAAAAAAAAGGCTTGCCATAGAAACACGGGGATGGGCCCTGTAAATGATACCGCATGAAACCGCATGCCATGCACAATGGACCATGACCTTACCTAGGGTGAAATTCATGCTAACCCTCTAACCAATAGAGAAATAATATTGATGAACATTCAAATGTACTTATAAATTGTTGCATGCTTATATGCACCTAGAGGAGTCTAAATATTCTATAATCATTGCACATAGAGGAGTATTCCACAATTCCCCAAGTTTAGGTTGTCATTGAGGGACATTCTTATACATTATGGAATATGTTGAACAATGCATTGTTGGAGTGTTAATTTATTAATGTATTAATGTGTTTTGGTGTTTTTGATATAGTAGCTGAAGGTTCGTGAGGGCATGAAAGAATGAAGGATGGACATCAATAATCCGACTTTAGGGCAGACATCAATAAATC
This sequence comes from Ceratopteris richardii, assembly GCA_020310875.1. Taxonomy (NCBI): domain Eukaryota; kingdom Viridiplantae; phylum Streptophyta; class Polypodiopsida; order Polypodiales; family Pteridaceae; genus Ceratopteris; species Ceratopteris richardii. The sequence goes on along the minus strand of CM035436.1, from coordinate 27,019,321 downwards.
CGATTTATAATTTAGTTTGTAAATAAATCCGCATAGAAGGTTCTATTGTTAGAAATAGTTAGAAAAATAGTGGTTAGAATAAGGGTCATCGTAGACCGCAATTTCTGATATTAAAAGAAAGGCTTTCTATGAAAGTCACCAACTTTTAGTTTCACGCATGCTTTTCGAAGCCACTCTCATGTAACCACTCTTTTTGACATAATCAAAAATTCCTTTAAATACATGCACTCTATGGACTGTTGAAATAGAGTGCATGGGGGGATATTGCACCCAATACTGCATTCAGTACAACAACCACCTCAACGACCATTTTTTGTTAAACCAAATCCTCCCATGAAACGTACTTTTAATGCTCCATCTTACCCTAGTTTTCCTCATTCACCGCAATCGAATTACTCAATTGCACCTGTTGCTTCATCCCTCCAACCTACCAAACCACCTACCCTACAAACTTCAATGATGGATGCCCAACAGAAGTGACCACGAATCACTTGGTGGAATTGTGGCAAACCTGGACATACAAAAACGAAGTGCCGATTGCGACCTCTTAACATGAAACCAGCTGCAAGTCAATGACATAACATGGAGGCCCACAATGAAGAAATTCCTCCTCTTTGGAAAGAGGAATCATTGAAGAAGGACTTAAGTACCTTGGGTAACGATATCTCTCTTCGTTTTGTACTTTTCATGCAGGGTACTATAAACAACAAACTCGTTAAAATTCTTCATGACGATGGTAGTTCATATGACTTCATTTCAAACTTATTAGTACAAGAACTTAAATTGAAAACGTTTCCTTCTTTGTATAAAGTAAAAGCTACATTTCAAGGTAACCATTATAATGTAACACGAGAAGTACACGATGATTAGCATAGGTCCTTATGTTGATTTATAAACATTTTTAATTACACCTTTGCAATCTTACGATGTTATACTAGTTATGACTTTTCTTCATCATTATAACCCACAGATTGACTACCATACACATACCTTTAATTTTGAGTTTAAAGGTCAAATTATTAATTTGTGTGCACGACATGATTTCCAACCATTTCCATTGATTAGTTATACTCAATTAAAATGTGCATTTAGGAAAGGATTCAATTAATGCATTGTTTTTGTAAATGTCATCAATGATTATACTCATACACTTCTTGATGCACATAAAGCTTTCATGACTACTTATAAGGCTTGTTTTATGTCTGAGTATCCCTCTGAACTACCACCATCTCGAGGATCCATTGACCATAGCATAGACTTAGTCCCTGGTTGTTCTCCTCCTCATAAAGCACCTTATAGACATGGCCCACTACACCAAAAGGAAATGGAAAACCAAGTAAAAGGCCTACTATAGAAAGGACTTATAAGGCCTAGTTCTTCCCCATTTGGAGCACCAATTCTCTTAGTAGAGAAGAAGAATAAAACTTATCGAATGTGCATTGATTATAGAGCCCTTAACAAGATCACAATAAAGAATAGATACCCCATACCTTGAATCGATGATCTTTTAGATAAATTACGAGGAGCTTGTGTCTTTAGTAAAATTGATCTAAAATCAGGATACCATCAGATTTGTATGATGCAAAGTGATATTTTTTAGACTGCCTTTAGAACTCAAACAGGCCATTATGAATTTATGGTAATGCCCTTTGGACTTACTAATGCCCCTGCTACATTTGCAGGAATGATGGACAACATTTTTCTTGATTACCAAGCTTTTGTTCTTGCATTTTTTGACGATATACTTGTTTACAGTAAGAATGATAGTGAGCATGAGATGCATCTTAAAACAGTTTTTAATTTACTATGAGAAAACACTCTTTACGCTAATCTTGAAAAGATTTACTTCTTTCAACGTAAGCTAGAATATCTAGGATATATTATTTCAAGTGAAGTTGTGCATGTGGATCCAAAAAAATATTAGAGTTATAGAAGAATGGCCTACACCACAATCACTCAATGATGTTCATTCTTTTCTTGGGTTGGCTAGTTTCTATAGGAACTTTGTTCAAAATTTTTCTTATTTAGCGTTGCCCCTTGCCTTGTTATTGAAAAAGATTTTGACTCAAGCTTTTAAAGATTTTTTCATCAAACAAATGCATGAACCGTCTTACATGGGACATAGAGGCATACAAAGCACCATTTCTGCCTGCAAAGATTTCTTCTTTTGGCCACACATGGAAAAAGATATTACACATTATGTTTCTCAATGCATTGAATGTTAGCATGTAAAACTTCATCATGGTAAACCATTTGGATTCTTAATGCCACTGGCCATTCCCAACAAACCATGGGAGAAAATTTCTATGCATTTTATCACAGGTCTTCCCATCACTTCATCACATACTAATATGATTTGGACAATAGTTGATAGGTTTAGTAAGTATGCATATTTCATTCCATGTAGAGAAACTTTGTCTGCACCTCAGGCTGCAAAATTATTCATTAAATGCATTTTCCCACATCATGGATTTCCTAAAGTAATGTTATGTGATCGTGATGTTAGCTTTTGTAATCATTTTTGGGTTGCCTTATTTCAACATTTTGATTCTAAAATAGATTTCAGCTCTGCATTTCATCCCATAAGTAATGGAAAAAGTGAGGCCACAAATAGTACTATTCTTGATTTATTACATTGTTATTCATTAGATAGTCCATCTAATTGGGATGAAAAGTTTCCATTGCTTCAATTTGCTTACAATAACACCACACACACCACTAGTGGCCGTGCACCTTTTGAAATTCTTTATGGTAAAAAGCTTCCCACTCCCATGTCATTCACCCAAACCAACATTCCGATGGCTGATTCTATTGCTCAAGTTCACGTTTCTATACTTCACGATGTTCACGAGCACATTAGGAAAATTCAAGAGCGATACACACATAATATCAATACTAAATGACTAGCCAAGGAATTCAAGGAAAATAATCTTATATGGTTGCTTATCATTAAAAGACATCTCAAAAATATTTTGTAGCATCCTAAAATTAAACTTGCACCACTCTATTATGGACTCTTTCACATTATAGAAAAAATTAATGATAATTTATTTAGATTAGATATACCATCTCACTGCAATATACATAACTCTTTTCATATTAGTTTACTTAAACCATTTAAAGGTACTTTACCACTCACTCCACGTCTTGATGACCCTCCTTTGATTGAAGAACAATTTGAAATCTTGGTTCCTGAGGAAATAATTGATCATGATGTCACTAATACATGCATAGGTACTCAATATCATCGATATTTGGTTAAGTAAAAAAATCACTCTATTGAAGAATGTCAATGGATACATAAAACACAATTAGCATCTCATTATGAACACTTAATTTCTTCAAATCATACACAAACACATTCATGTAATTCCTCCATGAACATTTCCATGCATGTTTCTTTTAACATGGAACATGCTTATTTTTATTTAGTGATGAAACATGTGACTGGCCATCCATGTTTATTTTATTTATCAACTGAGGTCACTTGCTTTTTCAACTGAGGGGCATGTTATAAATTATGGAATATGTTGAACAATGCATTGTTGTAGTGCTAATTTATTAATGTATTAATGTGTTTTGGTGTTTTTCATATAGCAGCTGAAGGTTCGTGAGAGCGTGAACGCATGAAGGGAAGACATCAATAATCAGACTTAAGGGCAGCCATCAATAAATCTGATTTATAATTTAATTTGTAAATAAATCCGCATAGAAAGTTCTATTGTTAGAAATAGTTAGAAAAATAGTGGTTAGAATAAGGGTCCTTGTAGACCGAAGTTTCTGATATTAAAAGAAATTCTTTCTATGAAAGTCACCAACTTTTAGTTTCACCCATGCTTTTCGAAGCCGCTCTCATGTAACGAATCTTTTCGACGTAATCAAGAATTCCTATAAATACATGCACTCTGTGTACTATCGAAACAGAGTGCATGGGGGGAGATTGCACCCAATACTGCGTTCAGTCTCGTCTCTTGCTGTCTCTATTTTTCTGTGTGTTTTCTACATTCGTAAGCTCTATGTGCCTGTGAGCAAGATCCTGATCACAGACATAGACTTCCAATATAAGGAACCTAGTGCATGGAATGAACTACAAATGCAAAAAAAAGGCCTGCCACAAAAATGCAGGGATGGGCCCTGCAAAACTTTTGCAAGGCCCATCCCCACATTTTGTGGCAGGCCCTTTTTTTGCATTCCTAGGCCTTTCCATGCATTTTGCGCAACAAAACTTACAAGAAATAATGGAAAAAGACTCATTAAACTGTGGAGAAGTTAAAAGATTGGCAAAAACATAAAGACAATGCACATGGAAATTGGAAAAACAATAATTGGTATTATAAATCTTCTACAATTGGCTCTTGGCCTTGAGCCTCTCCACTACATTCTTTCTTCTTTGAAAAGACAGTGGCAATTGGTAAATAAAAAAGTGATTGGGATATTAAATGAGGGTCTATCAATCCAAGACCTAAAGCTATTCCTATTTGACTTAATATTTTTCCTCTTAAGTTAATTCCTAGGGTAGTAAGGGCAAAGGACCTCCGAACCAGAAATATACAATTGGTCCCTTGCATTATTGTAGATATGCACAAAACTTTGCTCAAGGCCTTCAAACACCAAGTCATGAAGTGTCCTTGAGGGGAAAAGTCCTTGTGGGTTATGACAAAATCTTCTTTTGGTGATTTCCCAATGTAATGTGCCAAGGAAGAGCCATGGCCACGGGCAACACGGTCACCACCACTCCTTGCTGCAAATTTATCCACTTCCATTGCTTCCTGCACATAGGCAATCATAAATTTCATTAGAAACATCTTGTATGAATATGATACAATCATAAATGTCATTAGATACTTACATCTTGAAGCCTATCTTCATCCTCTCCTCTTCCCATTGCATCTAGAGGAATTGAAGGGTGAGCCATGCCACTTTGCTCCCTAACAGGGGATGTTGGAATCTTCTTCTCCAAAATTCTTTCCCTTGTTGTGGTGAGATCTTCTTCACTGGCATGTTGGTTGGCATCACTCAAAATCTCTTCACAAACAAATGTAATGGTTTCTCCAACTGAATTACCAAGAGGGATTGTTTTCTTTTCAATTATGTCAAAAGTGTTGTCCATGGGAACATCCGAGGTCAAGCAGAAAATACTTAGGCATTCATCGAGGCATAGACCGAATGACTTCTCAATATCGCGTAGAAAAAAAAATTCTTCTCCGTCAACAAGTACCATTGAAAACATTTCCATCTCTACGTCTACTAGAGTGGGTTCCACAAGCTCTAAGTTGGAGAATGGACTATTTTGTGTACAGGCTTCCTTTAATTTTTCCACTACTCCTCGTGGAAATTTTCTGCAAATTTTTTGACTCTCTTCTGATAAGTTGAGAGCTTCTATCTGGGGTTCCTTTTTGTCATCTACAAAACCCTCAGTAACAAGATGGGGTAGGTCCATGGGTGTAGGTTCGGGCTCCTCATTGACGAAAAAGATGGTTGTTGCAACATAGGAAAGCCACTTTCCTCTTCTTATTTAATTGTTTATTTAAGGGTACTGTGTCATCTAATAGGTGCCCTGCATCCTCAACAACAGCCATGAAAAGCTTTAAGCGCTTCGCAAATGCCTCATCTCCTTTATGAATGTACAAATTAGGTCACAAGGGACCCATTTACACTCATATGCTAGAATATCTATAACATATCTTAATATTTAGAATTCCAAAAGAATTGTAATCTCATTGATCACATCGGAGTTCATGGCTATTGTCCATTGAAGATCAAGGACTCTATAGACTAGGTCATACAAATCCGTACGATTGTTGTAGTCACTAGTATCCAAAAACTCCATGAATAGATCTGGAGGAGATTTCATGGGAGTGGAAGTGCTAGCAGCCATTGCTTGCGTGCAAGAACTCTATTGGCTTGTCTGTGATTTCTAGCTCTTTGTGAGTGCAAATGTGAGAATGAGCACATAAAAGCCGTTTTTATAGCAATTTTAAGTTTTTAAACTGACTGGGCCGACTTTTAAACTTATAGAATAAAGTAGTGCAAGTTCAAAAGATATGTTCCTGATGACAAAATAATGCACAAAACACCAACGGATATGAATTTTTTTGCTTCAAAGCAAATCTCTAAACATAACACAACAAAAAACATGAGCAACCACATTTCAAAGTAGTGAACATAGACTTTTTGACATTCCAAAAGTTTTGAAATTACCATTGCAAATAAGAAGGTATATACAATATCTAACATGAATTGATTGTCCTACTTTTTACAAGGTTCTTGAAAGTGCAAAAACCATGAGAAACGATGACTAGGATCCAAGAAGTGGCATTATCAAGTTGCAAAAGAACTATGAAAATGAGAGTTTTGTTGCATCTTTGCTCCAATCTACAGGGACTTTCATTTTGTATTCCAATCTTTTGCCCACCTATAATCAATTTGCAAGAAATTGAAGTTATAAAAGTAAAATAAGTAATAATGAAAAGATTACTTTAACAAAAGCACAAAACATTTCTCACCTTATGTCCTTGTATTTTGAGCTTGGATTGACTTAGTCATTCAAACCCCATAATCACCAAGTATTCTCTAAGATTAGCCAAGGTCCAATGATTATTCACCAAAATAGTTTTTGTTTCATTGTTGGATGATCTAAGCTTTATTTCAAATGAATGTAAAGGTCCCTCTGAACTTTGAAATGGTATCCATTTGCCAAGTTAGCACATCCAATGATCATAGGGGAATCTAATGTATAATGAAGTACGTTGTTTCAAATTTCAAAATCCTAACATGTTCCACCTATTTTACAAAGATATTTATCACATTTTGCAATTCCTTCTATCAAACCCCAATTTTCACCAAGAAGACTTTCGACTTGCTCACATGTGATATCTTTACACATGAACATGGTGGAAGTCTCTTGGAATGAGAATCCTTGGAATAAAATTACAAAACAATGGATGGGAATAGGCCAATGCAAACGTACAGACCTAGACACTTTTGTGAATTTCAAAGAGTTATGTATATCCATTACCATCTTGTGCTTCAAAGATGAAACAACCATATATCAGGTTTTGGCCACTCCAAGCTAAGAAGAGAATGTACTTTAATTCGCTCTAACCTTACAACCATTCATTGTCAAGGGTACAACATATCTATGTGTGTAAAATAAAACTCTATCGTGGTAAAGTTGAACAAGAGATATTTCTGGAAGGACTAGTGCACCAACATCTACATGCAATGCCTGGAAAGTACCTATAAGACTATGAAGTGGTTGCTCTTCCACCATAATAAAAGGAAATATATCTGAAACAAAAAAACATATCTAAATAGTTCAAAAAGATATTCAACACTAGAAAACATACAATATTGTAGAGTAATACTTACAATTCACAGGATATCCCATTCTATTAGAGTTTTCAAGTTTCATAGTTGCTATTGTAAAAACATGTTGCACAATAGCAACCATCCCATTATCTCTATACTTCTTGAAACCGAATAACTTTCCCTTCCTATGAAGATCCAAGTTTTCACAATCTCTAACTCGATGAGGCCCAACTCTAGAGGGTTGCATGTACACCCATGCACCTTTGGAGTACTCATGTGATAGCCATTGTCCATCTGTGGCTTTGATATTGTGACATCTTAATGTGAGGATTTCATCTTTCGGTTGCCTAGAATCTTTGGATGTTGCCATTGAAGCCAAAGGTCTTCAAGCTACATTAATAATTCGAGATAGGAGATGCAGGTAGGTTGGAGTGTAGAAAGAGGAGCTTCAATGGTGTGCTAGAGAGTGAAAGTAGTGGGAAAAGAGGACTTTTTGGGACCTGGGTATAAAATAAGAGCTTAAGGAGGGAAATAACTCTTTTTTTATTATTTTTGGAAAAAGCCATTTTGTTTTTAGCTCAAAACATGCACGGATTTTGAATTTGGGGTCAAAAAGAGTACTTTTGACCATAAAAAGTAATGGGGGGTTCCCTTCTTAGGTGTTGTGATGCGTTTCTTAGGTGTTCTGATGCGTTTTTCAACTTTTTAGAAATTTTGAATTTTTGGGCCCAACTAAGTTGTGAGATTCCTTCTCTCTCTAGAGGCAGCTCATTAAATAAGGGAGAAATATGTCCCCTCTCCCCCTTCAACCTAGTATTTTATAGGGCATAGACTGTGGCCACCACCCTCTTCTGATTCATCCATCACTAATCACTCCTTAATCGAAAAGGCCCATTCAAGGTTCATTTCTTCCCCCAATGTATGTTTCTTGCTCCCCTTGAGTTGGTTGGCCCTTGGCTCTAAGAAGTGGCATCATCTAATCTACTCATATGTATCCTTATACATTCATTCCTTTTAAGTAAGCCTCCATTCTCAAAGACCATGCCTAGTAGTTTCTTCGATCCAATTTGTAAATAGATGAGGGGAATCCATCTTCCATAATGTCTAATCTTTGACAATGCTCTGATACCATTTTAAAGATGTAAGGAGTAGTATGTAGAATGAGATAGTCTTGGAAGAAGCCTTTTCTAGAGCAGCCTTGATAGCCTCAATAGACTCCCAAAGCTTCCAATATATGCATTTAGGACACTATCGTACCCTCGAGAATCATTCACAAAATTCTGTGTCAAAACAAATGAGTTGTGAATACAAAGAACCTTGATAAAACCTTTTGTTTATGGAAAAAGGCTCTTAGTGTCTTAATTAGTGCTCATACCCTCGTAGCAATTGACTCAAGACCTTTTTGATATTTCAAATGAACTTTTAATCAAGCTATAACAATTTTCTTCATGAGGTCACAATGACTACACTTAGAACAATCTGCATAGGAAGTGTCGGGGAACCCGACATTTAGGGAGGGAGGAGACACACAAACCTTGTCACATACATTTACTCACAAATCAAGATCTATGCATCCAATGGTTAAGAAACGTTGTAGGAGTGCTTACTAGATTAGTATTTTAGTGTAGCGATTGTTGGATTGTATAATGATTAGTCACACATAGAGAAATGACTCAGAGAACTTAATATAGTTATTCAGTGTAATATAACAAAGAATAGAGATTCAAAACTCAATAAGAATGAAGTATAAAATGTATCACTAATGGATATATGATACAAAGAGAGTATGGATGAATTCTCTCGCTTTAAGATGGTAAAATTCTCACTCAATATGAGTGTGGCGATCAGATCTTTCTTCTCTTTTCATGTGCGACTCAAACCATAGTGTATTTATATGCTTTTTGACTTGATGAATTTCAGATATTCCACCTAAAATTGATCCTAACTTATAGGGTATGGTTTGAGTTTTGGATTTAAACTGACTCATGAATTTGGATCATATTAAACTCATGAGAATTTCTCCATTTACTACTTTTATCTTTCACTCAGATAAGCTAAAAACTTTCAACGTTTGAAATCTCTAGAGAATATACAAAAATGGATGTACAATTAGGCTTCATGAATCAAGGTAAGTCCAATGTGCATTTCACCAATCACTTAGGCTTGCTCCATGCACCAAAAAGAGTAAGAGATTCACCTCCTTATTGACCATAATGAATTCAATCCTAAATGAATTATATGGACGAATGGAAATAGAATTGAAGATTTATAAAGAATAGGAATCTTTGAAATTTTACCGAGATCTAAATAAAAAATGATTCTTGAATTGGAATAGCCTTCATTAGGATCTGAAGCTCAAAGATCTTTGGGCAACCTCTTGCGAAATGCAAGAAAGAGACCCTCCTTTCACAAATCCTCCACATGGGGATTGTTGAAGGAGAGTCCAACAAAAAGAAAAGAAGAAGAAGACCAAGAAAGAAGCTTCACTAAAGGTATTATATCTGAAAACATATCTCTGCAGGAAGCCACGCAGGGGCATGCAACACCCATCTCTACACAGAGCCCCGCAGGGGCATACAACAGGGGAAGGCACGTAAGAGGCAAGGGCGGATCAAGGCCAAAAAGTATCCATGAAGAAGTGCAAGAAGATATCTAGCACATCGAGAGCCCCAGGAAGGTGCTTCAACCTCTTGATCTTCGGAAGGTAGAGATCAAAGGCTGAAGATCCACACCTTCATACCTTCCATTGGTGGTGTGCATGGCAGCATGACTTAACATAGCAACCCAAATTTAAAGAGGTGAGCTAGACTACAAATCGCACGTAGTCCATCTCCATGGGTTGCGAGCGGTGAAAAGAAAAGCATAGGCAAAAAGAATGCATCAGGTCCTAGAGGATATGAAAGAAGATTCAAGCATAGGGCCTTTAAAATGTAATGCCAGACGGACAAAGAGGCAAAGGCGACCAAATGATGCACGCGATGGAAAGAAATAAACGAGCTACCGACAAGAAGTAAAGCCTATCAAGGGAGGACAGAGACAAAGAGGGGGAGAGTGTTGTAGAGCTAAGAAGAGCAAAGAGGCAGAGAAAAACAAGGGCCCCAAAATTTTTCCGATTTGGACACTTTATTCTTGTATTATAGCCATGTTGTAACATATTTTCTAATGTAAATGCACTAGAGGAGTCCTCTAGATGCATGCCCATAGAGATTTTTATCTTACCTTTGTAAATTAGTAGGAAATTAGCCTTCTGGTTAATAAAGTGTTGGTCTCTTGTGTGAAAGGACCATTTTTAGGGCACATGTATATAAGTCAATTGGTGACTCTTTGTAGATACTTTTTGCCATTGTGAGAATCAAGAGCACTAATTTTTGAATTTGTGTCTTCTCCTCTTCTATTTTCTTACTTGTGAGCTTGCATGCATGTGTGATGCTTGGAAAGAGTGCTTAGAAGTGTTGTCTCTCCATGGAAGTGCTTGTTTGCAGTAAGTAATGTGTGTGTGAAGTGTAGGAAGATCATTCCCACGACTCAGTATTTTGCTCAAAAATTGAAGCAAAAGCATCAGAATCTAGTGAAAAGACGTTCATTGGATGCGTCTTCTCGAGAACCCGCTATTCACTATATTAGAAGTTTGGAGCTGAGAGAAAAGCTTGATTTACTGTTGATTGCTGTTCCAAATATCGCAACACCACAACTGATCCCTGAAACTTGTTTGGAATAGATTTATGCTTATTTGCACTTTGAGAGAGTTCATTTGCATTGACCATCATTTGAATGCATGTCTTCATACACTCGGCTAGGTTTTGATACTCCTTGGATTGATAATTAAAGTGTGAGTCCCGACCATATGTACTTGAGGGGGATCGAGGTATAGTCTCTTTCTCCAGAAGTCCCTAAGTCGGTACTTAGGTACACACATTTTTGGTGCCGTTGTCGGGGAATGTGGAATAAAACCGAAGCATTCGCGTGATGGTGAACAGCTCATAGCATTGAAGTGAGTAGAGGAGTTGTGAAATTCTCTTCTTTGGTAAGTCACTCTCACACGCACTTACTACTTCTCACTCTTGGAGTGTGTGTAGTTAGTTGATAGTTTAGGAAAGTGAGTAGAGATGTGAGTTAGAGTAGGAAGGAGGAAGTAGGTGAGTAGGCTAGGAAGATAGGGTAGTTTTTGAGTTAGTTCTTCCAGCATTTTGAGTGAAGCATTTCCCAAAAGTATAAAAACCAAAAAAAAAAAATTCAAACTTTTCACTTCATTTCTGCAAGTGCAAGTATCGAGAGTGCTAGAAATGGAATATCGCGAGTAGAGATCAGAGAGTTGGGGCTACATGGAGCAAGTGAGGGTGTATAAGATTAGGAGATTAAGCTTCCAAGGTGAGCACATTAAAACCCTACTCGTTACAACCTTTGAAGTCAAGTAACACGGGAAAACGACCTGCGACGAGTGTCATGAAGGGTTCTACAGGGGCTAGGAGAGTTTTTTCTTTGATTCAGGTATTTGAAGGATGGGAGACAATCTCTAGGAACACATACATTAAGTTGAAACTCAAAATTACTTGTTAGAATTCGAAAAATTGTCAAGTGTCATGTTCTCTCGTGGTTGAGTATCGCGACATCTAGATGTCGTGATCTCCTCTGGTTGAGTGTTGCGATACCTAACCATGAGGAATATCAGGTATCGTGAAGTTTTTCTTGTGACACCTGATGAGTGTCGAGTGTCGTGGACTTGGCTTCGCGACATTTGACGAATATCGGGTATCGTGAAGTTTTGCTCGCGACACCTGACGAGTGTCAAGTGTCGTGGACTTGGCTTTGCGATATCTGACGAATATCCGATATAATGAAGTTTTGCTCGCGACACCTGATGAGTGTCGAGTGTCGTGGACTTGGCTTCGCGACATCTGACGAATATCGGTATCGTGAAGTTTTGCTTGCGACACCTGACGAGTGTCAATTGTCATGGACTTGGCTTCACGACATCTGACGAATATCGGGTATCATGAAGTTTTGATTGCGACACCTGACGAGTGTCGAGTGTCGTGGACTTGGCTTTGCGACATCTGATAAATATCAGGTATCGTGAAGTTTTTCTCGCGACGCCTGATGAGTGTCGAGTGTCGTGGACTTGGCTTCGCGACATCTGATGAATATCGCGTATTGTGAAGTTTTGCTCATGACACTTGACGAGTGTCAAGTGTCGTGGACTTCGCTTCGCGACATCTAACGAATATCGAGTATCCCAAAATTCTTCTCGCGACATCTGTTGGACATTGAGTGTCGTGGAGTCACTTTTGTGTCAAGTGTCGAGTATCGTAGACTTTGCTTCGCGATATATGACAAATATCGAATGTCATGGAACTCATCTGAATGTTGAATGTCAAGTGTCCTGGAGTTCTAAGAATGATACTTGTCCTGTGTTGAGTGTCGTGAATTTAGCCAATGTGAAGTGTCGTGCAGGGAAATCCTTAGGTATTTTAGTTGGAACTTTCAACTCAATAACAAATTTTATATAACTTTGGAATCTAGCAAGGAGCATTGGCAGCTAGAAATTATCTAAACTCAAGTAGAGCTCTTAAGTGAATGAACCTAAGATCCCGAAAAACCTTAGGGAGCCGAAGAAGTGTAATCTCTTCTTTGGGAAGTGTATCCAAACCAAGTATTCACTCACACTACTCTGAAACCTCGAGTGAGTCTGAAGAGGAAACCCTTACGGCCTCAGAAGACATGCAAAATTCTGTACTAAGAGTTGACATGATGTCAATTATTGAGGGTGAATATCGAACATCCTTAGAATATGTGAGCACCAACCAACATGGTTTACACATCTACCTAGATGGGCTAAATAGATCAGTGGCTAGACTGAAGAAAGCTTCAGATGCTTACATAGTACCTAGGCCAGCTGTTATGTATGCAGGAGGATTCTACATGGATAAAAGAGAGATAATGTATGTAGTTACAGAGCATCCTAAAGACATCAACGAGCAAAGAGAAGAAGGCAATACCTACAACCCTAATGGAGAGGGACATGAAGAACAAGTGTCTACCCCTAGAGGGAAGTCCATTGTAATTAGGGTCTGGAGAGGAGACCTAATTCCCCAAGATGATTCCCTGATGGTTATTTATTTAATCAATGGGATGGAGCATCTACTTAGAGCAAACTCTTCATTGTGGGAAGAAGCCACCAACTCAGCCACCATCTATGAATTGCAAGATCCTGAAAACCCCACTCATATTACATATTTGGACAAGAATCAGAGAAGGTACTGGCCCTTAACGGAATTTGAAAGAGCAGGATTGAAATATCAAAACATCCCAGTGTTCCCACCTAGGGATCAAGCCACAACTTTGCAAAACCCCAAGGAACCTATCAGGATAATTCGTATCAGCGTTTGGGACAGACACAACAAACGAACATTCTAGTTAGACCCCATGTGCAGTTCGCTACTCCTAGCAATAATCCTAACTACCGACCACCTACACATGTAGAACCGAGGAATAGAATTCCTGTCCATGAGAGACCACCTATAGGAAGAGGACCACGTATACCAATAGGACGACCAGTCTTCCCTGTAATGCCTAGACCACCTGAACCTGGAAGAAGATAAAGGCCCATTCAAGTAGCCAAGGGCATGATGAGTCACTATGATGGCTCTAGTGAACCATATAACCACATAGCAGAATTCAAGCAAGTAATGAGAGCTGAACAAGTGGAAGACGATTTGATTCAATATGAATCATTTGGCCTGACCCTTACAGACATGGCCTTAGCTTGGTTCCAACCCTTAGACCCTAATAACTTCCAAAACATGGAACAATTCTATCAAGATTTGATTGAAGAATGTACGAAGTCGGGAATAAAAAACAACTCATCTTCATTAATCCATAGTTTTAAACAAGCTCCTATGGAATCGGTAAGATTCGCAGCAAGAAGATTTAAGCAATATGTGGATAGATACCCTGTTGAAGAGAGACCCACTCAAAACAAAATGGTTTCATTGTTTTTGGAAGGATTAGTGAATGGATCATTAAGATCATTAGTATATGTGAAAAGAGTCCAAAATTTGCGAGAGTGTTTGAAAGAGTGTATCGACCTAGAGGACAGTCTAGCAGAAGATTTGAAAATACCTCAAGGTAGTGGGAAAAGTGAGGATCCCGTGAGCAGCACGTCAAACCCCAGGAACAATGTAGAGGAAATATCTAACTTAATGGCAATAGGGGTGTAGTTCCACCACTTGCTTATGCTTACAATAGACCAGCACCGGGCCCTATGCATTATTGTAGCATAGAACAAAGGTACACAAATAACAACACAAAAAATTGTCCTTACAATTGGCAGTCAAGACCGGTACAACCACCTACGAGGCCTTATGGATACCCTCAGAGAGATCAGGGAGGAGAAGCCTTTAGATATCCCACATATCAGCAACAAGCACCAGCACCGTGACCTTATGCTTATCAAGGATACAACCAACCACAACGCGTGTTAGGATAACAACCACCACACCCTCAGAATGATGTCCTCGTAAAAATGGCTCAACCTAAAGAGAACCTAGAGAGAGCAATAGTCCCAGCCACGCCATTGGCTAGTAACGAGGTGTACGACCCATCTTATGACCATAGTCAAGGAAACTATTCCACATATGAGGGCACTATAGTCGAGTACGAACAATCTTACGAGCCATATGTTTATGGTTCTGAAGGACCTGATAGCTCTTATAGATATGAGCAAGACTATGTGTCATTAATGTACACAGCTCCTAGAGCAACCATACCCTCCCGACCAATGAATAGACCACCTCCACCTAGAGGACCATGTTATAGATGCGGAGGAGATCATTTTATCAGAGAATGTATGTTACCCAACCCACTACCACCATAACGAATTTGGGAAGGATATTGTTGTGATTGTGGTAAAGAACATCTTTTTAGAGATTGCCCCAAGCACCCCAACAAAGTTCACTCAAATGTGCAGATCAATGTGATAGAAGTGATAAAATATCGGGGAGTGATAAGGAGTACACTGTATCATTGAAAGCAATAACGAGGGCTAAAGCGAGAGCCACCTCAGAAAAAATCAGAGAGAATGATCATGCCAACAAAGACTTGAACATACCCACACCTCAAGTAGTTGTAGAATCCAAAGAGTCTGGGCAAAGTATTAAAAGTAAACGGCCCAAAGATGGAAGAATCGTAGAGAAAGGATGAAAGAAAAGAAACTACAACAAAAGATGGAGAACAAAAATAACGAACAATGCCAGGAAGGAGAACAAGAACTTGAGGGAAAAAACAAGAAAGAAATGTATAAAAACCAAGAGGCAGGATCAGTTCTAGTTGACCCTATGCTAGAAGAGTTAGCCATGTGGATTCAGGCATACCAGGCACCAATAAGAGTAGGAGCAACCATTCAACAACAAGAAAAGGAATATCCAAGAGGTGACTTGGAGAATTAAAGATTGGAGATATGTAAAAAACTAATCGAAGTGGCTCAAAGAACCCCAAAAAAACCTGTTCAATGACTACCCAACTCAAGAATTCCCGAAAAGTATTTCAAGGGAATGACCCCAAGAAAGGAAAAGAAGACAACACCTGTGGTGGAAATTACTGCGAGAAAAAAAGAGAAGGATCCCTTATCCCCGAAGTCGATGAGGAATGGCCTAAAGACTTGTGGGCAAGAATCCAGGAAGATAGATGGAAGAGAATGGAAGGAATTGAACCTCCCTTTGAGGAGTTAGAAGCAGAAGGTGAATTTGAAGCATCAATACCTGAATTAAACTCAGAAGGATTATTACAACTTGACGAGAGAAAAAATGATGAAGACAATGTGAAGGCTTTGCCGAATTACATGGGAGAATACGAACACAATTCTGAATTAACAGCGAGTCGTAACAAACGAGAACTATATCGTAAAAAGAGAACACTCTCGTCAAAAATCAAGCAAATGGTAGCTTATGTTTGAGATTCCTTTATACCAGTATACATATATTACAAAAATGAGGTGAAAACGTGTGATTTTTGACATTTTTTGTCATTTTCTCATAAAAAAAGAGCTCAAAATGTAGTCAAAATTTCACTATATAAGGCATTGACATGTCCCAAAATGTATATGATAAGACATTGACATATCCAAAATCTATATGATAAGACATTGACATGTCTAAAATCTATATAAAGAATGTAGAACTGAATAGTTCTTATACAAAAATAACATTTTAGACATATTTTTAATGGGTGGATATCTGATTGTTATTCAAAATTGCTACAAAACATGGTTTCATTAACCAAACTACTTCAAGGCATTTACAAAAGCACTAAAAATGTCTGAGAGTTTCAATGCATCTCACAACTTTGTCGATCTATGTCTACACCCTCATCATCTGATGCACTTGATTTAGTCTCATACTATTGAGAGCTCTCTTCTTCTTCTTCTATATCCACAAGAGCTCTATCTTCATCCACATACATACCAAATTCTGCAGGATCATGCACAACTCTTCTTGTTTGCCTATGATTTCCTGTACCACATACATCTCGAAGCTTTTTTTTTATCATGTTGATGGTTGCTTTCCTCAAGTGACCTGTTTTTGTCAAGGAAAAATCATAAACAAGAATATCTACATCATCCATTTTAAGAGTGGATGTGCTTCAAATATTCTTTTTCTTTTTTGAACCTGTTCGTTTAGTATCACACACCATTTCTAAGTTATATTTACCTGTGAATGCATTACTACTTTTAGTGTAATACCAATGCACCATCAAAGCCTCTATTCTTCTCTGATCAATATCTTTAGTTATCTCTAAAACCTTTGCAATCCAAAATGGTCTGGTAGCCTCATCACCATCAACAAGAATTGCAATAAGTGTTCCAACATTTATCTCTATTAAATTTCCTTGCCATCTTGCTTCTGCCTGTTTTGTCATCCTTGGGCCTACATAAATATTTCTTTCTGGTGGATGTATAAAACTTTGAAGTGCATCTGCATTACATGCTTGGGCCACATTCATGGATCTTTGTGTACAAAAATCCCATGTGAATGGAACATCAACTGGCCAGTGACCTGCAATTGTATACTGTATAATCTCTTCTTGATGATTGAAAAAGTCCTCCCACCAAGATACATCTTGATCTCCAGCATATTTTTTTGCACGCTCAATATGTCTCTTCTTTTCAATGAGTGCATGCATCCAGCTTTTACTTTGATCAACCACATTTCCACATCTTTCTGTATTGTTTTTATCTTCATATGGTGATTGTTCTGCACCATACACTGTTACAGTAGACAAATTAGGCACCTGCAATAAGAATCTGCATCCCTCTTTAGGCTCCCACCCAGGAGAAGATGAATACTGCTTTGCAAATAGAAGGGTTATTTCATCAACCCTCCTCATCAAGAATACATGGTTGAAACTAATATTGTGCAATGGAGCCAAAACCTTAGCACTGTTATCAAGGCCCATTGAGCAAAAGTGCTTAAAGTCATAAATCTGTGTGAGGTGTTGAACTTCTGGTTTTGGAGTATATGCTTCTGAAATCAGCTAAGATAAAATCGGAAGAGTAAAAGCATTGTTACGTGCCAACTTCTTAGAGAAAGTACTGAACATTTGATCAATGTGATCATGAGTGTGGCCAACCAGAAGGAAATTTACCTTAACCTTCTGAAATACCTGTTTTCAACAAGCATGCTTAAATATCCAAATACTGTAGAATTTTTATTCTCTCTTGCAGTATTATCTAGTTGCAAATATAGAGTTGGTGGCAAAAGAACCTTCCATGATTGCAAAACACGATGAATGACAGTAACTATAAGGTTTGGATCATTATGCACATTCGGATATGTGAAGAAAACCTTGGACATTACAGTTCCATTGTATACCAAAGCACCAACCAAATGCATTTGCACAAGGACTTCATCTCCAATGTCCTTAGGGATGCAATAAAAATGTGGCAAACAAGTTTTTTTTTGATCCATACCATCGATCAACAAACACATATAACGCTCCGGATTTCTGAGTGCTTTACTTCGATGATGAATTGCTTTCTTTCTCTCTAAAGCTTGACTCTCACGATGGTTGTTAAGAAGGTTTTTAAAATTATTCTTTTCCTGTGGTGTTGTAGCCCCTTTTGCCATGTTTTTCAAAGTGGCGCAAACTGAACATTCACCCATTCTAACTTTACGAGGAATAGAAACATTGTTAAACTCTTCCTTCCATAATCGAGTAAAGTGACGATACAACACATACTTCTCATTTCTATTTTCCATGTCTTCTCTATATATTTGAAATACCTCTCGACGAGTAAAGTTATCTGACAAGTGCAACCTTCCAGTTGTAGGCATAACCTCACAATGCAAGCTAAAATAGTTCATCATCCAATTCATTGCATGACGTCCAACAGATCCTTTGGTCCCAACATGGAACGTATCCAAAACGAGATCCCCATTCAAAAGCCCTTGTTTAACCCTATGTATTCTAAAATTTCCCACACCCATTGCAATTTTATATGCAGCCCTACAGCATCACATCCCTTGACTAAAGAAATATTCAAAACCAACACGTGTTACTGACATGTTATCCTCAATCATTTGCATGTGAGAAACAAGGTATATATCCTGCCTTTCACTATCTAAATGGAGGAATTTTTCTCTTAGGTGCTTTAGTTTCTTCATTTCTAAATTGAACAAACATTTCAAACCACAACAATGCTTCACAATATCCAATGCAATCTGTCTATCTGAAGTAAGAAATTTAAATCTTTTTTGACTTACTTCACGAGGCCTTCTTTTAAATCGTAGATTAAGGTTGCTTTGCTTTTCCATTGCTCCACATGCACTTGAGTCAGAAGGGAGATCAATGGTTGGATCAGATGGGAGAAATCATAGGGATCATCACTTCTGTCGAAAGGGTCAACTGAGAACAATGAACCCAAAACTGTATCAATATGAGTAGAAGAAGCTGATGCCCAAGCATCCACTGAAAAGATTGAGCTCATCTTCACTGAGTTCACAGAAGACTGAAGATGAATAACCTTTTTAAATAAGTAGAAATCCGAGATCAAGTGAAGATGTCACATCAAATGTCACATCAAGAAGATATGAAATCAAAAGTTTATTAAAGTACATTAAATAACATTAAACATCAAACTACATCAAATAAATTAATTACTCAAATATACACTAATAAGGGAACCAAAGATTTGATTCACTTTTGAAATGAGAAATACAGTTGATTTCTAACTAGATATGAGTCATTGAGTCTTAGCATTGTGAGTGAATCAAAATATATCCAAGTTGAGTTCCAACTGGATTATATATTAAAATTGTTTGTAGTAGTGCCATTGAAGACTATACAAGAAGAAATTTTACCTTTGGTAAATAAGATTTCAATGATTAGGTTTTATTGTGGTCTTGGCTAGATCTCAAAGAGGTAGATGAAAGTATATTAAAAAAGAATTATGTGTAAAAGAGGTACACAGAATGTTTATTCATACATTGATTTTCCATTTCAACAATGTGTTACAAGATAAATGTGAATATGAACTAAAGTGAGGAGGATAACACTATAAAGATGTCATTAATCTCCCGTATTCAACGCAACTTAGACTTGAAGTGTAATTTCCATGCAAATGTATATAAATAGTTGCAAGGTTCTTTACTTGAATGTTTATTCATACATTGATTTTCCATTTCAACAATGTGTTATAAGATAAATGTGAATATGAACTAAAGTGAAGAGGATAACACTATAAAGATGTCATTAATCTCCCATATTCAACACAACTTAGACTTGATTTTCTCCCAAGCAAGAGATTCTAAGAAAAAATTTCTACATGAGATTAGACATCCTCATGTACATACCATACTCTTGCCATTGAAGTGTAATTTCCATGCAAATTTATATAAATAGTTGCAAGGTTCTATGAATATTTCATTAAAGTGGCTCTGAAACAGCCTATTTGTGTGAGTGGTATTCCTTGGTTAGATTGGTTGACAGGTATAGTTAGCAACTGGACTCATTCAGTTAGATCCAGTTAGTCTCTGGTTCAAGTTACCCAATTGCCTATAAATAGCAGAGGAGGAGATCATTCTCATTTTCAAAATCCACGAGCAAGAGAGAGCAACAGAGCACAGACAGCTATGGAGCATAGAGCTCAGCATACCAGCAAGGCAACTCTGATGGAGAAGAAGAATGTTGGCAAGAGTACCAAGAGGTAGACAAAATCATACCATTAAAAAAGATTCCTAAAAGATTCCTTTTGTATGTTACAGTGTAAAGAGTCTGCTTTCTAGGTTTTTATTTTTCTTAGCTCTAAAAATAGATCCAATGAGGGTACAACTCGATGCCTGGCATCGACTTTTAGGTGTAAGTCGATGCCAGGCATCGACTTGAGGCTGCAAGTCAATGCCAGGCATCGACTTTGTGTGCAAGTCGATGCCAGTCATCGACTTGCAGGTGCAAGTCGATGCCAGGCATCAACTTGAGGCTGCAAGTCGATGCCTAGCATCGACTTGCAGCCTCAAGTCGATGCAAGTCATCGACTTGCCTGGCATCGAAGTTGACCTGAAAGTCGATGCCAGGCATCGACTTTAGGGTGCAAAGTCGATGCGTGGCATCGACTTTTGGGTTCAAGTCGATGCTAGGCATCGACTTGCACCCCCAGATTGATGCCTGGCATCGACTTGCACCCTCAAGTCGATGCCGAGCATTGACTTGCACCCTCAAGTCGATGCCGAGCATCGACTTGCACCCTCAAGTCGATGCCGAGCATCGACTTGCACACAAAGTCGATGCCTGGCATCGACTTGCACTTAAAAGTCGATGCCTGGCATCGACTTGAACCTAAAAGTTGATGCCTAGCATCGACTTGGGCCTTTGAAAACCACATTTAAGTATGAGCTGATATTTCCAAGCGCGTGCAGGGATGCAGAGTCCAAGAGTGAGAGGCCCTTCAAGCAGCTGAGAGTCACCATGGGCTCTGGTGATTAGCAACGTGACAAAGGCATTGGTCATCAAGCAAAACCAAAGAAAATTATTGCATCCTTATCCTCTAAGAAGGCCAGCAACCCGCTAGGAATATCCTCTGGTGGACAGAGTAGCATCAAAATTCCTGAGGATGATACAACTATGAAGGATAGGTCGAGGGACGCTGAGGGACAGATCGTCCACTGCGGGACATGACAAACCTGGAGTGGTGCCTTCAGTATGTTGAAGAAAAGAATGCAATCCTTCTTGTATTCGCAGGGGCATATGGGAGAGGAAAGATCACGACAACACAAGGTTTTCAGTACGGCCTTGTGTACAAATTGGATTATGAAGATGAGGATTCTAACAACCTCCTTTTCTTGATAGAGACATCGAAAGGTTTGAGAAATGTTATATGCAAGATGGATTTCTTGTGCCCAGAGTGCTGTGTTCCAAATGGTCTAGCTGAGATATGCAGGGACTCAATCAATCTTATCAAGGACTTGATGCCATGGATCCAGGGCAACATCATGCCAACACAACAGAAGATGAAAACCCCTGTAAAGGCAAGGGGTAAGCAGAGCGTGCAGAAAAAGTTCCAAAAGAAAAAGAAGAGAATTTCAGAAGAGGAGTCTTCTGACTCAAGCTCTAGCTCTGAGGATATAATTGTTGCACCTGGTGGAGAGCTTGCCTCGGGTGTTCTTGGTATTGAGCAGAACAAGATGAGGGAGGACATAGCTAGAAGAAAAGTTGTGAAGAAGGGGCAGTTGTTCCACCTGCCAATCAATATCATCCACAGGCCACCAATAGATCCAGTCACAGGGAGGAGGCCCCTTGAGATCGGGGAGCCACACAATTTGCACGTGCAGAATCTTAAGAAGAAAATGAAAATAAATCCTCATGCTACTGTTGTGCCATTGCTTGTCATGGTGGATCCGAATGAGTGCAGCTCTGTGGACGAGTTCAATGAGGGTTTGTTTGAGGATTATACTTATTATGTGATTGGAGGTTCACACTCTACAGAGGCCCGTAGACAGCTAGTGAAGGAGCACCCTACCACATTTTTCTTTAGGTATGTAGAGTGTAAGATATATGCTGGTCATACAATTGAGGAAGCCAAGCTTCTTGCTCGGGATCACAACAATGACAATGACTACAAGCAAAAAATGTCCTCCATAGAGAGAATTCGGTTCTTCCACCATGAATATGAAGATTGTCTTGTGAAGGAAGCTGGAAGAATACATCCCAATCTACGAAAGCAATGCCTTATTGAGGTTGGAATTGCACTGGATGAGAATAGAAAGTCTGATGCTTTGAGGAAATATGATCCATGGTTTCAACAGGCATTCAGATCAGGTGAGATCTGGGATCTACAGGATAAAATTTTCACAATGTGGGAGAACAAGGAGGCCCACAGGTTGATCTGAAGGGAAAGGGAAGGAAAGTTGACCTCTCAATTGAAGAGGCTCCTGAGGACATGAAGCTGACACCATGGAGGGCCCTTCAAGGAATCAAGGATGATACATTGATTATATCAACTTTATCAAGGGTAATCTTCAAGGAGTTTAGCCTGGAGCAGATGGTGACTGAGCTCAATAAGTATGTATGTTATTCTCATATCCTTTTTCCCTCCTCCCATGTTTCTGGTCTAACCTAGTCTCTTTTTTATTTCTGTGACTGTAGTCATAAAGTATACATGAAGATTCAGGAGGTGATGATGAAGAGGCTGGGTTGCTTTTCTTGGACAGAGATCCAAACAGACTATCCAACCACATTATCCTACAAAGCTTTATCAGAATATTTCATCCTGTTTCGTGATTGGGTAGGTTCTCTTTCTGAGGTTGTGCCTGGTTTGCCATTAGCTTAGATGCCTTGATTCACCAAACCAATTTGATGCCAGGCTTTTAGTACGAATTCGATGTCTGGCATCGACTTACGGCTAAAGTCAATGCCTGGCATCGACCAACAGCCAAAAGTCGATGCCTGACATCGACTTGGGGGCATAAGTCGATGTCTGGCATCGACCTGCAGCATAAGTCAAGTCGATGCCTGGCATCGACCTCGTGGCATAAGTCGATGCCAGGCATCGACTTATGTCCCAAAGTCGATGCCAGGCCTTGACTTTCAGTAGAAAGTCGATGCCTGGCATCTACCCCCACACGAAATCGATGCCATGCATTGGTTCCTTATGTTCTGTTTGTTGTATTGAAGAGCTCATTTAATTGTCTTTCCACTTTTTTCTGCAGAAACCAAAGAAAAGTAAGTCTGCAAAGCTACTAGATGATTGCCCCCTCTGCATTACTGGCTCACATTCAAAGAGCAAGGCATGAGAAATCTAGGCTGAAAGCCAAGGAGATGGATTTTGATGATGAACCTGATCTGAAATGTTTCTCCCATCCCCTAGACCCCCTTAGGCTTGTATATTACAATGTATTCTGTAGTGATGTAAATAATATTTGTTCTCCCTTCTCATAGCAGACATACCCTATGGATTTAGGATGTTGGGATCAGCTAATGATGATGAACCCTTCAAACACCCTCAGATTCGGAAGATGGTCACTGATTTTGCAGAGTTGACTATGTCTCCTCTTTGGAGGATAGTAATTTTCCATAGCAGAGACCAGTCTTTCTCTGTTTCAACTGCTCTGAAGGCAAGATGTCATGCTGTGGCTTTAATGATGCTCTCTGTGACTCATAGTTCTTGTTTGTAGGGTAAAGACAAACGTAAATCACACTCCTTTGCATAGGTTTGTGAGCTCCACTGAATGGATTACAGTTGGCTATTATGATGAAGCAAACAAAAGGAGAGTCAGGGAGCATTGCAATGAGAATGGGATCTCAAATGTGCTCATGTTCCCAACCGTTACCAAGAAACTTTGTCATGTAGTTGGGGACATGACATTGGTTAACCCCTATCAGAAGCCACAAAAACTCATAATGAGATTGCTTCAGCTATTCTCCAATGATGATGACTGGGTCCTAGAACTTTTTTCGGGCACAGGTAATTTCAATTTTCACAATTTTCATTAGTCATGGTTGATTGACGCGTCTAAGTGGTTTTCTGCTGTTTCAGGAATGACTCTCGCTTGCTCCTTAAAGATGTTCAGGCATTGCATAGCTGTGGAGAAGGATGATGCTCAAGTGAGATTCATTAGAATGAGAATCAATGGGCTGAATGAATGCCTAGATGAAGACCAAGAGGTTGGAAGGAAGCACATTGCAGACACGGAGAGATTCCAACCGGCTTCAAGGGAGCCTGTTCCCCCACTTGCAGATGAACCGGGGGACATGGCTGACCTTGAAGAGCCAATCTTGGAGCAAGAGAGGCAGGATATGTGTTCTAATGTTCCAGAGGATCCCAATATCCTTGAGCCTGAGGAAAGCTATGATCAGCTTCTATTGTAGATTCATATTACTCTTGTAGAACACAGGAAATGTAAAAAATCATTTTAATAGAAATATAATGTCGAGTTCTACTTCCACTTTGTGTTAAGCTTGATTTATCTTGAGCATTTCTCTGATCATGTGTGAATGTTTCTTAGTATAATTTTGTTGATTATTATCTTCTCTTGGGAATGCTTTTGTGAAATGTATTTCATATTCTATGAATATGGCCATGCATTCAATGAGGATCTTAACCATACAAAGGGGATGATCTTAATTGCCTTGTTAAAATGTTCCGATTTTTGCAACACATGTACTCTAATTTTCGAGAAACTTTTAATCAGCTATAATATGTGCTTGTTGAGGTTATAGATGTAAGGAAGGAGCTTCCCGAACTCTTACTTGTACCTTCAACTCTAATCTATTGTCAAAGATCATGATGTGGGATTCTTGATCATGCTGAACAACTAGTTTTCATGGCAACAAGAATTTTATTATATCTATCTTGACTACTTGGGATATGAGATCAAGGTTCTAGTGACAATATTTACAAGCAAGAACAAGTGATTCTTTCTAGATATTGTAAAATGCCCACTTTATTGCTTGATATAATGGTCTTTAGGTAAAAAGGAATAGAGAACATGTCTTTGTTCTCCTTTGTTGTGACTCAGTGTTAATTATATTGCATTCCCTTAGTGAGAAGAAAAGAGAAGAACCCATCGATTCAAACCTTAGACATTATACAACATCTTAAAAAAGTAAAAATCCCTTGTACTCTAACGTTGGAAGAACTCTTGAAAGTAAAACCGCAATTGAAGGAGAAGCTCACTAGTCAATTAGAGACAAAGTCAGATGAAAATGGGATGCCAGATGGAGTTACCACAATTAAAATCCCAGTCGATAAGGTTGGAGATTTTAGTGAGGGAGATGAAGGAAACACATGCCTCCCCATCACTTACAGAGGTTACACCACTAAAGCCATCTTAGATTCAGGAGCAGGAGTAGGAACTCCTACCAAAGGAATCTGGGAAAAATGGGGAAAACCAACTTTAAGACCAACCAGGATGAAGATTCAAATGGCAATAGGGCACATTGAAGGACCCCTAGGATTATTGGAAAAAGTAACTTTTACTACATGCGAAGTTGAATTCGAGCACACCTTAGAAATCTATCAATTTGAAAAGGCTAGTAATTATGAGATGATACTGGGAAGGCCTTTCATGAGGCAATAAAACAAGCCTCAAGATCAATTTGAAGTACCTGCCCACTTCAAGAAATATGAGGTAGAAGAGAGGAAGATTGTTATCCAAATGCCAAAATGGGAAGCACAACCAGGAATAGCATATGACAACAAAGAACACACCAAGAAAATAGTAGTAGCTTTGGAGGAAGGAGAAGAGCGATGCAATTTCATAGGACAAGATGTCTCAATGGAGGAAGAACAAGAGTTAATATGACTCATAAGAGGATATAGGGATGTCTTTGCTTGGACATATAAGGATTTAAAAGGGGTATATCCCTCTATTTGTGCCCATACAATCCCTATGACATCAGAAGCCAAACCTTCCAAACAAAGACCATACACATATAATGATGTCAACAAAAATTAAGGAAGAGATAGATAAGTTGTTGGATGCGGGCTTCATTTATGAAATCGAACACATAGGATGGGTATCACCTTTAGTGGTCGTGCCAAAAAAGAATGGCAAGTTAAGGGTATATATTAATTTGAAAAAAGTAAATACCACCACCATACGATATAGTTACCCACTACCTATCACCTATCATCTTTTGGAAAGGGTTGCAGGAAAGGAAGTCTATAGTTTTTTGGACGGCTTTTCAGGGTATAATCAGGTAGTAATCGCTCTTGAGGACCAACATAAGATAGCCTTTGCAACTAAATGGGGAGTGTATGCATTTGGAATTATGCCTTTTGGTCTAACTAATGCCCCAACAACTTTCCAAAGGTTGATGTGTCATGTGTTCAAGGAATTCTTAAGGAAGAGTATGGAGGTATACGTGGACGATTTATGCACATATTCAGCTATACGATCGGAAAATATTCCAGAACTAAGAAAGATTTTTGCTAAATGTCGACAATATAGAGCCTGCCTTAATCCAGAAAAATGTGTCTTCATGGTTTGACAAGGGAAGATATTAGGGCACATAGTCTCTAAAAATGGAATTTCCACGAATGAAGACAAAATCAAAGTGATTCTAGATTTGCCGAGACCAAAGACCGCTAAGGAAGTGCAAGCATTTATGGGACATTGCGGATACGACCATAGATTTATCCACATGTATGCCATAATTGCTAGACCTCTTTATGCATTATTGTCTTAGTTTATTTGGACGTAAGAATGTGAAAAGGCCTTCAATGAATTAAAGAGTCGATTGAGTTCAACACCAATCCTTAGAGTGCGTGATTGGAATAAACCATTTCATATTCATGTGGATGCTTCCAAGTTTGCCATTGGATGCATCTTAGCACAACCAACAGATACAGGAAAGTTAGACCACCTTATAGCCTATGCCAATAAACAATTAAATCAAGCAGAGTGCAATTATACCACTACGGAGCGAGAAGGATTAGGGATGGTGTATGCAATAAAGAAGTTTTGAGACTACCTATTGGAAAACAAATTCAAATTCTTCATCAATCATCAAGTGCTACTGTACATAGTCAATAAGTCGTGTAATATAGGACGACTAGTACGATGGTTTTTATTGCTGATGGAATTTGATTTTGAAGTAGTAGTTAAGAAGGGGAATACACACATCAGAGCAGATCACCTATCAAGAATGACACATGGAGAGCCCCCCATAGGAGTACCAGATGATCTACCAGATACTTATCTTTTCAATCTCAAAGTATGTCCCCAATGGGCAGAAAAGTTGATCCCTATCCTCACATATGGACCTAAACATGGGATCACTACAAACAAAAGTCACAAGTTGTAAAAGACTAAAAATCTCCACATCATCACTGGAAGACTATACCACCAGGATCCAAGTGGGTTACTCTTGAGATGTGTGGAGAAAGAGGAACAAGAGATGTGGCTTCAAAAAACACATCTAAATCAATGGAAAACTCATATAAATGCGAATGGAACATGGCAAACACTGAAGAGATTAGGCATATACTGGCCAACCATGCAGAGGGATACACATAAATATGTATCTACCTGCCCAACTTGTCAAGAAAGAAGACTAGAAGAGAACTCTACCCTATGTTACTCTACCGTAGCACCTAGGTGGAGTATGCCTCTGGTAAAATTCTTGAAACCAAGGAGTACCCAGAAGGAGCTACTTTAGGGAGAAAATGTTCCCTCTTAGAGCAAACAAAGGATTATGTTCTTATAGGAAAATAGCTCTTCAAGAGAGGAAGAGACAATCATCTACAAATGTGCATTATGAAGACGAGTACCATTCGGTCTTAGAGATGGCGCATACAAGAGCTGCAGGAGGACATTTTTCTGCAGATAAAACTGCAAAAATGATTCTCTTTGCAAGAATGTGGTGGCCAACTCTACATCAAGATGCAGTCACTTACATCCAAAGATGCGATACCTGTCAACAAACAAAGTATCCAATTAGAAGAGATGAAATGCCACTGAAGCCCATGATGAGTGCCAGAGCATTCACTAAATGGGGCATAGATTTTGTAGGACCTATTAGTCCATGAGCTAAAGGTTCTCATGTCGAGTACAAAATTGTAGCAATGGATTATTTGACCAAATGGATAGAGGCCAAAGCAGCCAAGAAGAATGATGCAAGAACTACGGATAAGTTTCTCTTTGAGAACATATTCACTAGGTTTGGATTGCCTATTGAAATCATGAGTGACAGAGGCACACACTTTGTCAATGAAGTGATAGAAGCCCTAATCAGTGAATTCTTAGTGATTCATAAGAAATCAGCCCCTTATGACCCACAAGCCAATGGACAGGCTGAAAGTTCGAACAAAATCTTATGCACAATCCTCACTAAGATTGTTAACAATGGCATATCCGATTGGGACAAGCAATTACATCATGCTTGATGGGCATTCCGAGTAGCCTACAAAATAGCCATAGGAACTACTCCCTTTAACCTAGTGTATGGACAGAATGCCATCTTGGCAATTGATTTCTTGGTACCTACTCTCAGAGTAGCTGCAAATTACTAATGGATTAGACATGAGTTATCAACTCAATTGGACCAAATAGAAAAGTTACATGAAATGAGATTACAAGTTGTGGTAGACATCTTCGAGTCAAAAAGGCGGCAGAAGGCATATTTTGATGCTCATATTAAAGATAAAAACCTGAAAGAAGGAGATTTGGTCCTGGTTTATACTTCGAAGCAACATGCAAAAAAACTAAAAAAAAGAGGATATGGACCCTTAATAACCAATCATATATCTATCAGCGGAGCCATCAGCTTAGCAACCCTAGATGGAGAAGTATTGTCAAACTATATAAGTGGTTGCCGAGTAAAAAAATATTAAGATCCATTGACAGAGGAAATAATGTCACGACTTCTAATAGCTAAAAATAGGCAAGAGGAGGATGAAAGAATATGAGAAGAAGCAAGACAAGAAGCTCTAGAATGAATAAGAAAAAGGAATGAATGGATGAGAGAGAGAGAGATGAAAGATATTGACAAGGAGATGAACTCATCCCGATGGCTAACTTTAGAGCCTCTGACAACCTAGGACATCAAACAAAGCAACCATATTTGAATCTGGGTCTTAGAACAGAAGAGTACCACTTGGTGGATGCTCTCATTGACATAGGAGCAACTGTTAGTTGTATCAAGTCTTCATTGAATAAGAAACTCAAGGAAGAATTACGCCCATCTAAAGCATAGCTGATTAGAATAGGGGGAGAAGTTAAAAAATGCATAGGTGAGCTTACATTGTCTCTAAATCTCGGAAATAACATGATGCAACAAAAACTCTTGGTGTGTCATGATCAAGATTTATTAGAAGAACTTGTGTTGGGGCAAGATTGGATATATGAATATGAAGTAACTATTCAATTAGCCTTGGGTTACATATCAGCCAAGATAGGGCACCGTGAGGTATTCAGCGTGTTAGAAGAAGGACCTGTCAAAGCCAAGTGCATAGGCCCGAGAGATGATTCACGCATGCATGATGACGAATGTACATTCACCTCCATTATGGAAACCCCGCCATCAAGTACTTCAAAAACTTTGCTAATATATGAGGCTCTCGAGATGAAATAATGTCTATGTTTGATGCCAAACTTCACCGAAATGCAAAATATGCGAAGTCGGCTACCATTTCAAAGAAAAAGAAAAGAGTTATCTCCACAGAAGAAGTGGGAACCAGTTCTAAGAAAGCAATGAGAGGGCATAAGCGCGCTAGAGACGAAGCCGCACAAGAAACACCATAACCCAAGCAAGCACATACAGTACCAAAGATCCCTCTGACACAACCGCTCATCACAAAAAGAGATCTCTCAGCGGCACTAGAAGAAACACATACGTACATGTGGGGTCAAGTGAACCTCAATGTCCAAGGACATGAATATAGACAGGCAGGATGAGGGCAACAACAAAAGGACAAGGAACATACTCTAGAACTAGCTGCCAGGTATAAAGAATTCGGACTAGAGCATTCAAGTTCTAATGAGGAATCTAGTCCAAGGAAGGACACCTTGGACACTGACATAAGAACAAAAACAAACAATGAGGAATGGACAGAGATAAACCAGGTCGAAGTCACACCCCACAATCAACAATCACATATATAGAACCAGGAAGCGTCCACTGAACAAACACACCTCATTCAATTGAACGAAAAGTAACAAATTAGCATAAAGGAAGCTTCAATCACACATAAAGATGCGGTGCCACTCATAAAAGAAGAAATACAAACAAGCATGGAAAAGGAAAGGTGTTTAGAACAAAATATGGAATAAATTGTGATTGAGATCCCTGATGACATGCCCCAAGGTAAGACAAAAGGTAAGGAGGCTGAGCCAAAAATACAACTTCATATTAGGCAGCCCCACGACAGGACATTACATGTGGCACAAGGAGAAGATGTTACCACAGATGAAGAACCTACCATCCCGACAACATGGTTTAATGTGGATGTTACTCAACTTAAACCAATAATCAAACAAATGATACAAATGGCCATGGATATGGAGCAGCAAATGATGGAAACAAACACAGATTATGACAAAGCCATGCGAGAAAAGAATCAATTTCAAGTGATGAGTGAACAATTGTTTGCGTAGTTGATCCAAGTTCAACAAGTGGTTTCAGCTAAAGAGATGGAAATAATAGAAGTCAAAGGAAAATGCACTACATTAATGGAGCAGAATCACAAGCTCTAGGAACAACTCATAGAGCTACAAAGACAGCATGAAGCAAGTGAAGCGAACAAAGAGAGAATGAAGGCTAGAAGCAATCTGTCAGAAATGCAGCTCAAAGTATATATGGAGGAAAATGATAATTTACGCAACAGGAATAAAGAACTGATGAAGGCATTGCTATACGACCAACCAATAGAAAAACAAGAGGCAACCACAACTGACAAGAAGGAATTGAACGCTCAGATTGCAAAATATAAAAATCTACTGAAACAAGAGCAAAGCCTAAATTTAAAGAAGAATGGGAAAAAAAGTGCATACAAGACACAAAGGAGCTTAGGAAACAACTCAAAGCTACTGAAGAAAAACTCTTTGATTTCTATAATGAAGATGCAGATAAAATAGTAGAAATCGGCAATGAGCTTCTTGTGGCCAAAGATGCACTGCAGACCACCCTTCATGAAGTTAAAGAAAAGACTGAACATATTGCACAATTGGAAGCTCAAATAAAACAAAAAGCAAACATCGGGACACCATTAGAGCCACAACCAGATAATCCTAGTGACGAGGTAGAGGTACGTCCTCTATCTCCCCCGATCTATCATTCTAAAATAAACCCGCAGATGGCGGAACCATGTGATGATCATTCCATGCCATATACTGTAGAAATAGGTTAGAAAGAACGGGCCCTATTGGTGTCCCGATTGACAGAAGATTTTGAAAATGAAGTCATCCAAGTCATAAAGGAAGCAAAAATTAAAGGAAAAGACTTGGATAAAATCATAAAGCCATTTAATATTCCATATGGGCTATTGAAAGAGCACACACGGTAGTATATAAAGAGGATCACACAAAAGGATCCTGATGAGCAGTTGCACTTCAAAGAAAAGACATTCAATTACACTCAAGGAGAATTTGAAGCTCCACAACCTTTATGGAGAAGGAAATTTTTGGAGAAAAATCCTACTTTGCGGGTGCACTAGCAAGCAACACCATATTTACTACAAGTAAATCCTTCCTTTTGTCCAACCCCACGTTGTCGTGAAGCACAAGAATTTTTGGATATGCAAAAGAGTGGTGTGCTCAATGAACAATGGTTAAATTATCCTCTGCTTCCAAGTCCACCTCACAATTACTTGCCGACTGAGGATTACATGGTGAAAACCATTGAATTTTGGCTACATCGATATGCGACAGTACCTGATCTAACTATCAAGATGACTAATAAAATCCCCAGCATGATACTTACAGTTTTGAAAGTGTTCAAACATGCAGCATATACATTTTTGAATTTCATTAGAACTAACTGGGGCACAAATATCCTTATTTTTAATCTATCTGTTATGCCTAGCCGCCTAGCAATCATGACGTATTATTCAAGGCTCATGTTCTTGCCAAGTCAATACATGCAAACCTTCAAGGAAGCATTTTTTACCGGATTTTTTGAAATTGACTCGGAGATCTTAAAAATGTCAACGAATCTGAATGCTAGAATGGTGGCATATGAATTGAGCTTCTTTGCAGACCATAGATAACCACCACATGATGGTGTGAAAGCTGAACAATGGAAGCAACTATTGATACATTAAGCTAATTTGCTTAATGAGACAGAGCAAAAGGTTTATAGAATGTACTCCCACCGCATTCCAAAGCCTGTCCGGGACGACAGAGTTCAGGAGGGGGTAGTGTTTAAGGAGCATCAGGCAAAAAGAAAAGAAGAATAAGACCAAGAAAGAAGCTTCACAAAAGGTATTATATTTGAAGACATATCACTGCAGGAAGCCTCGGAGGGGCACGCAACACCCATCTCTACATAGAGCCCCATAAGGGCATACAATAGGAGAAGGCACGTAAGAGGCAAGGGCGGATCAAGGCCAACAAGTATGCATGAAGAAGTGCGAGAAGATATCCAGCAGATCTAGAGCCCCAGGAAGGTCCTTCAACCTCTTGATCTTCACAAGGTCCAGATCGAAGGCTAAAGATTCACACCTTCATACATTCCACTAGTGGCGTGCGTGGTAGCCTGACTTAACATGGTAACCCAAATTTAAAGAGGTTATTGGTGAGCTAGACTACAAATCGCAGGTAGATCCATCTCCATGGGTTGCAAGCTATGAAAAGAAAAGCATAGGCAAAAAGAACGCATCAGGTCCCACAGGATATGAAAGAAGATTCAAGCACAGGGCCTTCAAAACGTAATGCCAGATGGACAAAGAGGCAAAGCCGACCAAATGATGCACGGGATGGAAAGAAGTAAGCGAGCTGCGGACAAGAAGTTAGCCTATCAAGGGACGACAGAGACAAAGAGGGGGAGAGTGTTGCAGACACTACAACATATGAGGGGCATACCGACGCTGCATATACTGACGGTCACAGTCAGCGTCGGTATGGGCCTCAGAAAATATCACTTAGAGATATCGACGGTCAAGTGACCGTCGGTATGACCGTTTTAAATGGATCGTCGGTGTGGCCCGCAATCGTCGGTATATGCGTAGGTGTATGCATCGGTATAGGCATCGGTATGGGCGTCGATATAAGCGTCGCTAATTTACTAGGAATTACCGACGCCTATACCGACGCCCATACCGACGCCTAGACCGACGGCGAGTTTTAAACATACTGCGAACCCGAGAGCAAAACTTCACATTTTTGCACGTGTTTGAGTAATGTTGGTCTTCTGTCGAACTTGCGCGCGCAAACCGAATTGCGACCTGCATTGTCTTGTGCACACACACACGCACATCTCTCTCTACACACACACACTCTCTCTTGGCTTAGATCTCACATTTTAGTAAGTGCTGCGCGTACTGTTAGCATTTGTGTTTCTCTATGCTTTAGGTTTTATAATTTCTCTTTTCTTTGATTTTGCAGAAGTTCTTTGGTATCGATTGTTTGGAATTGGATGATAGAAGACATACATTACGCTTTGACGACAACGATCCAAAAGAGGAGCATACTTGTAAGTGATTGTTTTATTCTCTATTGATAGAGAGAGAAGGAGAGAGAGAAGGAGAGGGAGAAAGAGAGAGAGAGAGAGAGAGAGAGAGAGAGAGAGAGAGAGAAAGAGATAGAAAGAGAGAGTGAGAGAGAGAGAGATAAAGAATAATCAAAGAAAGGAAGATAGAGATAGGAAAATAGAGCATACATACACACACACATACACACACATTTACACATGCATACATACACACATATAGGTACACACATGAATACATACACACATACATGTACACACATGCATACATACACACATACATGTACACACATGTATGCTTACATACACACACCTATACACAAATTCATGCTTACATACACACACATATATACACACATGCATGCATACACACACATATAAATTTACACACATGCATACATACACACACATGCATACACACATACATACACACACATATATACACATATGCATACATACACATACACACACACATATACACACATACATACACACACACACACATATATACACACATATACCCACATGCATGCATACATACACACACATATACACACATGCATGCATACACACATATACACATATACACACATGCATACATACACACACATCCATACACACATACATACACACACATATATACACATATGCATACATACACATACACACACACATATACACACATACATATATACACACATATACATTCACACACACACATACACACATGCATGCATACACACATATACATATATACACACATGCATACATACACACACATGCAAACACACATGCATGCATACAATATATACACACATACATACACACACATGCATGCATACAATATATACACACATACACATACACACACATGCATGCATACATACACACACATACACATACACACACATGTATGCACATGCATACATACACACACATATTGGCATACACACATATATACACACATGCATATATACACACATATACACACATGCATGTATACATACACACACATACACATACACACACATGTATACACATGCATACACATACACACACATACACACACATGTACACACACATGCACACACATGCATGCCTACATACACACACATACACATACACACACATGTATACACATGCATACATACACACGCACATATGTACACATGCATACATACACACACATATATACACACATGCATACATACACACATATAATCCTATTTTTATTTTGAAGTTTCTTTTTTACATCAAATATATAAAAATAGGATTAGGGTTTTTACACTATTTACACATACATACACATACACATAATATATATATATATATATATATACATGTATATATGCATGTATACAGAAATATACATATTTTAGGTCTAGATATTTAAGATTAGGGTTTTAGGGTTTAGGCATACATATCACTCAATTATATTTATATTAAGAAAAAATATAGAGAAAAATAAGAAAAAAAATATGAATATATAAATAAACATATATATAAATTATGATTAGGGTTTTAGGATTAGGGGTTTAGATTTTTATAGGTGTTTAAGTATTTAGGTTTTAGTATTTCAGATTTAAGTCTAAGTCTTTCTGATTAGGGTTTTAGGGTTTTAATACGTACATAACATATATACACAAACACACATATACATATAATACATACATACATGTAGACACACATGCATACAAAAATATACATATTTTAGATTTAAATCTTTAAGATTAGGGTTTTAGGGTTTTAACACCTACATAACATATATGCACACATACACATGCACATATAATACATACATACATGTAGATACACATGCATACAGAAATATACATATTTTAGGTCTAGATCTTTAAGATTAGGGTTTTAGGGTTTAGACATACATATAACTCAATTATATTTATATTAAGAAAAAATATAGAGAAAAATAAGAAA
Source organism: Ceratopteris richardii (assembly GCA_020310875.1). Classification (NCBI taxonomy): domain Eukaryota; kingdom Viridiplantae; phylum Streptophyta; class Polypodiopsida; order Polypodiales; family Pteridaceae; genus Ceratopteris; species Ceratopteris richardii. The sequence continues at coordinate 26,983,441 of CM035436.1, read as the reverse complement.
AAAAATCTGAATTTAGGGTTTTAAGATTAGGGGTTTAGATTTTTATTGGTGGTTAAGTATTTAGGTTTTAGTATTTGAGATTTAAGTCTAAATCTTTAAGATTAGGGTTTTAGGGTTTTCACACCTACATAACATATATACACACATACACATACACTATAATACATATATACATGTAGATACACATGCATACAAAAATATACATATTTTAGATCTAGAATTTGAAGATTAGGATTTTAATTAAATATATATAATTAAATATATGAAATTAAATATATAGAAATAGGATTATGTAAGGAAAAAATCTGAATATATAAATAAATATATATATAAAATAAGATAATTATATACATAAATAAATATAAAAAGAACTAGTGTTTTAAATAATTTAATTAAATTTATATAACTAAATATATATAAATAAATAAATGAAATATATATGATTAAATATATATAAATAGGTTTAAATTTAATCATTTTAAATAGAGTGAATATATATACAATACACAAACACACATATTTATACACCTATCTATATGCACATATATATACATATACACATATATATACACATGCATACATATATATACATGTTTTAGGTCTTGGTCATTTGGATTAGGGTTTTAGGGTTTTAACACCTACAAAACATATATACACACATACACATACACATATAATTTATACATGTATATACACATGTGTATAGAAATATACATAATTTAGGACTAGATCTTTAAAATTAGGGTTTTAGGATTTAGGCATACATATAGCTCAATTAAGAGGAAACAAATTTGAATAAATAAATAAAAATATATATATAAGTGGATAGAAAGGTATGAACTTGCCAAGGAAGCTAACGCAAAGGAAAGAGCTCTGTTTCGAAGAAATCATTCCACTCAATTTTTGCTTCTTCCAGAAAATCTTCCACCTCTCCCACCTTTTCCATCAAGCAGATGGCTAGATACAGGGGTTTCACAAGCAAAGGCAGCGGGTGAAGATATCTCTGAAGAAGAAGAAGAACTCGCAAAAGGATGTGATTGGGAGTATATTAAATACGGTGCACTACGGTCTCATGGACGACACTTTTGAATCGCACAAATCGATCGAAATAGGTCTACTTTTGATAGTGGAGTGATGGTGAATTTTTTGCAAAGAAGTAGAGCGAGTGCAAGAGATGATAATGCTCTAGAAGGCGAGTTAGATTATTGTGGTGTGATTCAAGACATCTTGAAACTATCTTTCAGAAAGTTTGATTACTTTGTTTTTTATGTGAAATGGTTCAAAGTAGTCACCTCTAGAAGAAACGCAACAGTGAGACAAGATAAGAGCGGTTTGCTTCAAGTCGACTCCACAAGATTATGGACAGATGAAAGGGATACATTTGTACTTCTCACTGTGAGCAAGTTGTTTTTATACCACATTCAAAAGACCGAGAGTGGCTATTTGTTTTATAAGTCGCTCCACGTAGTAGAAAAATTTTTGAAAACATAGATGTAGAAGAAAGTCCATCTCTAGTGGACTCAAAGATTCATTCGATAGTCGAGGAGGAAGAGATCATTGTTTGAGAAGAAGAGGTCATTGAAGAAGAGCTCATTGTTGGAGAAGACGAAGCAATAGATGATGATCAGGAGGAAACCAGCATAGCAAGCGATTTAGAAGCCATCAATATAGAGATAGATATTCTCGGTGCATCGGATCTTCAAGAGGATGCTAGAATAGAGGACTTTTGAATAAAACACTTGTACGTACTAATTTTTATTTTTTTGTTTATTCTCTATATTACTTTTCTTATCGCATGCTAATTATTTGAGTTCTTTTATTACAGAGCATGATGGGAGATAGTCCTCCAGTCACTCCACATTTCATGATAGAGGAGCAGTTTTTGGAGTTCATCTCTCAGGTTCCTCCTGCGTATATGGCCGCTGCATCACAGTATTGGATTGCTCGTGGTAGCACTCCTCCCGGCCTCACTCTTGGTGGCCTTCCTCCTGGCAGCCTCACTCGCGCTGGCCTCACTCCCGTTGGTGTCACTCCTACCAGTGTCACTCCTGTTGGTGGTGCTACTCCCGTAGGAGGTATGTCTCCTAGCTTTGTGACTCCACCACGACCATCTTTGCAGCCATCTCCTACTGGGTCTACTAGTAGACATGTGCGTTCGACACCTCACCACGATACAAGTTCTGGCCCATCTCATAGATCTAGGTCACCCTCTAGAGTAGGAGGTTCTAGGAGTGGATCTACAGGTAGGTCTGGAGGTGGAGGAGGCGGTTGTTGTGGAGGCAGTGTGACGGACATTGTGCCGCTGGCTTCTACTCCTAGGACGAGTATCTCTGATGTAGGTACGCCACGCAATATGCCATGTAGTACACCACTTGGAACACCACGTACACCTTGGGGTGCTCATGACCATGATGACTCCAAGGTGTATAGTATCTGAGATGGAGCTCCGGTGATGGATGCGGCTAGCAAAGCAATGCATGCACGCATACCACAGCTTTGCTCCATCGAGTTTGGACACTCCATCATGCTGAAAGGGAGTGAACAGGATAAAGATCGGAAGAATTATATCACACAGAGGATTTACCAAGAGTTCCGACCAGCCGATGGACAGTCTATTGTCAGTTCAGAGTGGATTCTGCACACCGCACGTGAGGTCATGTCCCATCGATGATCGGAGGCTCGTGATGCTTTTAGAGAAGGCTTATCAAAGCCTGTATGTTTAGATGCTGAGGAGTGGGACATGATTCGTAACGAGCAGCAGCAGACTCCTGATCGATAACGCCAGCAGCGAAATGCCGCAGCCACACATTTAGATACGATTGGACCGTCACATTTGGACAGTGACGGATATGACATGATGCATCATGAGTTTGTAAGTACCATTTCATTTATTGAATTTATTTCTGTTAAATTTATCATGTATGTTTCTCTAATCTTTTTATATATGTTTCAGGAGCTGGCAATGGGTCGTCCTCCAACACGAACGGAGGAGTCTTACGGATATAGTCCTGGGTTGACTGCACTATTGTAAGACTTGGAGGGATGCGGTGTGGTAGTTTCATGGGGGCATTTGCGATGAGGTCATTAATTTATAAACTTGGTTTTTACTTGTTGTTTGTAATTTTCATGTGAATTTATCTCATTCTATTAATGTTCTTTGTTGCAGGACTGTTGATATGGAACGTTCTTTGCATGTGTATGGCAGTGGAAGACCAATATTTTGTATTTGATTTTCATATGGCAATACATTGCTTTGCCACATTTTGTAAAAGCATCATATATGACAGTGGTTTGCCACACTCTTGTACATGCTTCATTATTGAAATATATAACTTCTTTTGTACACGGTTCATGGTTCATTCTTATTATCTCTTTTGTGTCCAATAATACTCTGTTTCATGAAATCATATTTCGGTTGTCATTAGAGTACACATCACATGTACTCGGTTTTTTTTGAGCAGAGTATATTGTCTTTTGTTAAGCAACATCATGGCAATATTGCTGTAGCAAAAGACAAAACACTCTGCCCAAAAAAAATTTTGCACGTATGGTCGTCGGTATACGCAATGGTAATCCCAGTAATGTGATCGGAATAAGTGTCGGTACACCTAGCAGGCGACAGTATAGACGACGTTATGCCGAGCAGAGGCCTCGGTATGGACGCCGGTATGGGCGCCAGTATTACCGATGCGTATACCAACACATATACCGATGCATATACTAACACATATAATGACGCTTTGGTACTGATGTGCACACCGACCTTTACACCGGCGTTGCGGCAAATAAAGCCGCGTTCATTTTCCTCGGTAAAAACCTCCGTATACCATCGATCTGTTGTAGTGAGAGCTAAGAAGAGCAAAGAGGCAGAGAAGAAGAAGGGGCCCAAAATTTCTCTAATTTGGACACTTTATTCTTGTATTATAGCCATGTTGTAACATATTTTCCAATATAAATGCACTAGACGGGTCCTCTAGATGCATATCCATAGAGATTTGTATCTTACCTTTGTAAATTAGTAGGAAATTAGCCTTGTAGTTAATAAAGTGCCAGTCTCTTGTGTGAAAGGACCATTTTTAGGGCACATGTATGTAAGTCAATTGGTGACTCTTTGTAGAGACTTTTTGCCATTGTGAGAATCAAGAGCACTAATTTTCAAATTTGTGTCTTCTCCTCTCTGTATCTTCTTCCTTGTGAGCTTGCATGCATGTGTGATGCTTGGAAAGTGTGCTTAGAAGTGTTGCCTATCCATGGAAGTGCTTGTTTGCAGTAAGTAAGGTGTGTGTGAAGTGTAGGAAGTACTCAAGTGTAGGAAGATCATTCCCACGACTCAATATTTTGCTCATAACTTAAACGAAAAGCGTCAAAATCTAGTGAAAATACCATCATTGGATGCATCTTCTCGAGAGCTTCGAAATGAACATGCTATTGGCTATATTGGGAGTTTGGAAGTGAGAGAAAAGCTTGATTTACTATTGAGTGCTTCTCCAAATGTCGTGACACCATAACTGATCCGTGAAACTTGTTTGGAATAGATTAATGCTTATTTGCACTTTGAGAGAGTTCATTTGCATTGACCATCATTTGAATGCATGACTTCATAGTACACTCCGCTAGGTTTTGATACTCCTTGGATTGATAATTAAAGCGTGAGTCCCCACTATATGTACTTGAGGGGGATCGAGGTATAGTCTCTTTCTCCACAAGTCCCTAAGTCGGTACTTAGGTACACAGGGATCTCAGACATAATGAAAGTATCTAAAATGGATGGTGACTATGCTATAAGAGATGCATTCAAGAATGCCAAGACCTTTCTCATCTCTTCTTTTCACCCAAAAGTGATTTACTCTAGAAGATACTTTGTGCTCATCTCAATATATGTAGTGTGATCAGATGGAAACAAGCATTATTTGGGGTGGTCATAATTGGATTCTCCTCAGCCCAATGGAAGATGCTTAAAAGTGAAGCCATATAGAAAATACAAAAGACCATATGTGTGGCTAAATTAGTTTTCTCGTGAGAAGAGTGGACTAGAGAGTCTTCCCTTTACCTTTGATCTAAAAATAGAAAGAACTAAATGATTTTCCCCGTCCATCTTCAAGCATGATAAGCACTTCATGATTGCGAATAACAAACTCAAAAGAAAATAGTTGCCTCACAAATGGGATCAAACCATCATCAACCCGTAGCTCAATCATTCAATGTTCACGGTTCTCTTGTTGCCTTCCATTTGTTGGGAATGATAGGCCTTTCGCCTCCTAAGATTCTCCCTTTTTTGTTGTATCTCTTCTTTTGTGAATCCATTGAACTTTGTTAAAATTTACCTTTCAAATTACCAAATATTTACTTTATATTTAAGTGCTTTTAACATTTCACTTAGAGCTGAACATCGTATCTATTACTGTAATGAAATTTCACTTTATACGTATGTGAACATTTGAATTTTGACCGTGTATAGATTTGAGCCTAGAGTATATTCTTTTAATTATTAAAAGAAAGATGTGTGATGTCGCCTTATTCATTACTATATAATGTACTATCGCGATTATCATATCGTTTTGATATTTTATAGAAACTCACCTCTATATGTATGAAAATTGAAGATCATGGTTATGGCGAGGAATTACAATAATTATGGTTATGAAAATCATATTATGGTAAATAAATTTTGTGCTTATTACGACCTTTCCGATTAATTTTTTAAACATGTGTTTTCGTTGTGGCTATCATTCGCACGTTCACAATCAAGGTTATCACAATTATAGCAAGTCATAATGATGGTTATGAAAAGTCATCCAGAAATTCATGTTTATCTATATGAAAACATTTTTTCTATTTTTTGTAAGAAATGATCCTCCTACTTATGCAGATGAGCGACAAGTATGATTATGTTTACAGGAACTGATGATTTTTATTTTTCTTTAAAAAATTGTTGGTTTATTTTGGAAAAACGTTTTGTATGATTATGCCAACGCGGAATATATTGTAAATATCATTTCGCAATTTTTAGGACAAACGTTTAATCGTGGTTATCATTATACATATTTATGGTTATGGTAATTAGACTTTTGCGACTCATACTCATGGTTGTGGAAATAAAATCTGACGATAATCATAACCTTGGTCCTAAGGGCTTTCCATACAATTTTTGTCTTCATTATAACTCTTGATTAGCATACATAAGGTTATAAATCTAGATTAGCATACATAAGGTTTATTGTTCAATTGTGCCGGGACGTTGTTGTATTCATTTGAAGTATATTTCAATACGTGACTCCATATAGGATTCCGTATTTCTCTCCAATTTATACAGATGTATCAGTCTGCATCTCCATGGACATATTTGTTTATAACTTTACCTATGTTAATGCGTGTTTCTTTCCAAGGTGAATGAAAGAACAGTTCAGAGATGGTTTTACCAATGAGCATATCGATGAACACATTGATGTCTATATTGATGTATTATGTCGATCTATTTTGAGAAGTTGATGCAATGTTAATTGGACTTGTTTTCAGTGCCTCCATATCGACATATGTCCTGATGCCAAAGGCGATAAATATTGTCATGATGTTCTCCATTATACACTTGATCTCTAGTAATTTTGTTGAAAGGATACCTCCCCCTTAAAGCAGGAACGTTAATCTCAGTAGAGAGATGGAGTTGAAGCAGGATACCGTATGTCCTTCTCTTTCAATGTCTTCGGTTTCTATTAGGCCGTTTCGATATCTATAAGCTAATTTTCTTTTAATTCTAAAAGGAAAAACGAAGGAGGATATGTATATTTCAAGGTACAAGTAGAACACACGCAGCCAAATAATATGTAGTCAGGATAAATCTAATTACCAGACATCACCTTTTACTAGTTTAACACAAATTACAAAAAACGAATGCTGTTCTCATATATGCATAATCTTTTCTACTTCATGGAACTCTTCCAGAAATTTTCATAGCTGGTGCCCCAAGAGAATTCTCATATTATTTGGCTCGTGCATGCATAATGTGTTCCTGTATTCTCTGGAAAGTAGTGGGTAAAAATTTGTTCCATAGCCAACTGTATGTAAAAAGCTTCAGCATAGAGGAATACATTGAGCTTATTCTGAATGCTCTGATGGTACTCAACTTCCTTCATCCCCTCACGATAAAGGCTTGTTGAAGAGAGGAAGTGTACCATTTGAAGCAAGACTTGTTCAAGATACTTAGATGGCCTGTTTTTCTTTTTCTGAATTCTTCGATCTAAATTTCGACATCAACTATTTGAAGAAGAGGGAAAACATGGAATTAGTATTCTTGTAGATATAATGAGTCAGTGAAACAGATGCTTCTCCTGTGCTTTTGTTGCTCTGGATTCTCAAAAGGAAGGGACATGCGTCATGGATCCCTATTTAAGATTAAATTCTAGATATTCTAAATCCTTTTTCAGATTTGCAATAGATTCGGATGTCCAGTTCCGCCATACATTGATATAAAGCTAGAAAAGACACATTACTTTCCATTTTTGTCTATTTTTCGTGGAAGATTTGTATAAATAGTCATGAAAAGAAAGGGAAGTTGGAAGGAGGATGAAGCTGCGTATATCTGCTCTAAGAGACGCACGTGCAGTGAACAGAACGAAAGCTTGCATGGAACCTCCTGTAGAACAAATGACATTCAAACGGCTGTCTCTACCTTTATTTTGCAAGGATTTCGGCAATCTGTAGTGATTGGCGGCGAAGAAATCCTACAGAAGAAATACTACAGTAAAGATACTCATTAATGCTTAAATAGGAAGTGATCGATGCTCAAATTGGTTTTGGACTAGATGGGCATTCAAGCTCAAGGACATGTGGCAACTGCTTATGGAGAAAAAGCAAGCATCCCTCATGTAGAAGATACTTCGGAGAGGCGTTCGTAAAGTGTAAAAGATGCTTAGCGAGGATCAAGAATTAGGCCACCTTCTCTTTTTCTATACAAAAGGATGCATGATCTCACAACATCTTGGTCAGTTCCTCTTGTTGGCCCATCAAATCAACTGAACACTTGTTTTTCTCGCAGAAGCTATTAGTTGCTTTTGTGAATCAATGGAACAGCATTAGAAGTGAAGTTCTCAAGAAAATTGGGGAGAAAAGATGCACAAACAACTTCTAGAGACCTCCCAAGAAATGGTGTCTAGCAATCCCTCAGATACCTAGGTAAAAGGATTTAGAATTGCAAATCTCGCCCTTTTTAAGCAGCACAACTTGTTCATTATAGAAAACAATAAGCTTAAACGCAAGTGAATCCCTCACAAAGGCATGAAAACGTTATCCGTTTTCTTTGTATGTATCTCTAATCCTCTTGGATCTCTTTGTTTTTTTATTATTTTAAAATGTTTCTTTTTAATTATTAAAAAAAAACTATTAGCCACTGGCAAAGACACAGAAGCAAATGCTTCTATGTAAGATTCGACTTATATCATAAAATACATGACAGTTCCATGGCTCACGTTCAATTTTTTTGCCAATCATAGAAGCTTTCTCTCGAGAAAATCACATCATAAACGCTTTGTCTCGAGAAAATAACGCTATGTGTGTGTGTATGTGAATTTATCTGTTTTTGTTTCTATTTTCTGAATTGAAAATATATTTTGCCTCAAGCTTCCACTCTCCTATTGTCTTATCGAGAATTGTACAAGATCCAAATGGTTTTATCTCTCAACAAAAGATCAGTCTCACTATCATGGTTAGATCGAGAATGTTCCTTTTGCCTTCCTCATTTGGCTATAGAAAATATATTGGACGCAACTGTGCTGAGCTCAATAGCCCTAATAATATATCTAGTTGGTCATCTAGTAGTAAGCGAAAAACGTGTTCCTCTTCCATTTCTACAAAGTATTCTGCCAAGTATTCTTTTTAGCACTCAATTAGTATTATGCAAAAATTGTAACGTGTTCTCTATTTTTAAATTAACGTTACGTCAGAAATAAAAGAAAAAATGTACAGTGCAAAAAACATAACCTATTCAACAGCTCAAGAGGCAAAATTAGTTCAGGTTTCTCGTGTGAAGGAGAAGAAAAAATAAGAAGAATATGAGAATTTTCCAAAAAAATCTAGAAGAATATGTACCTTCTGAAAATTTTAGGTTTATTTTAAAAAGTAAATTCCTACAATTGTGAGGTTTCGAGGTTGGAGTTACTAGATGCGTAATAAAACTGCATACTTGCCTGTGATCCATAACAAAGAACAATTGAGGCATAAGTAGAAGGTCATCATCAAGCTGGACTGAAGAGGCCTTACTAGAGGGTAAGAGGGCCCCATTGCCCAGTTGAAGAGTTCATAACTGAGATGTATATTTAAATACCTATCATCTGTCCATTTCAGTATTGGCAGATCCTCAACATCATACCTCTTCCTTGATAGTCAAGGAAAACGTTTTTAGTAAGAAATCTTAATAGTTCGTAACTCCTAAACATGATAAGAATGTTTCATTGAAATGCAACATCGTTATTGCTTTCTTTTTTTTTCTCAAAAAGGAAGTTCGACCTTGGCCTTCTCTACCGAACCTTAATTAAATAAAAAGAAAGAACAAGTTACAAGAAAAGGGGTCTAGTTCCCTTGGGACCCCCTGAATCCCACAAACGAGGGGCAGAACTTACAGGTTTGGATAGTATTACAAAGGAGGCTAACAACCCTTCCATCCCCTTCATGGAGGGCACATTTGGATTTAAGCTTCTTGTTCTCGATGAGGAACACTTTATGATGCCTAAACGGTGGGGACCTCTTACAATTGGAGATTCTTTTGTGAAGAAAGAATAGAGACTTCTCTATCAACCAGTGTTTAGAAGGTTGTCCGAGATTACTGGCATAACGCTCCCTCCAAATCTTCCAGAGGGTTTAGCCTCATACAGCATTCCACATTGTTGCTGAGAAGCCAATCGCTTCCCCTAGCAGCACTTACATCCAGGTGATTTGTGCTTGCAATCTCAAAACATTCCAAAGGATCTAGCAGAGCACGATCAACTTGGGGCAAGCAAAGAATATGTGAACTAGATCCTCGACCCAATGACATCTCTTGCACCATGGCAGGGCCCCATACATTTTGTAAGCCTTTAGGATGGTCCATACACCACGATGGAGAATTTGTCACATGAGAACTGATTTTTTGATCTTGATGAGCAGATGGCAGATAGAAGTGAACTTCAAATCCCAACATAGCCTAGTTCAAGTTAGACATCACTTCTTGTTAAGAGTTATATGATAGTTTGTGTTCACGTTGATTCTAGGAATATTGGACAAGCGATTTCCATTGTGCCACATAAGACCCTTGAGACATGGCAGATCTCCCCGCCGCCAATGAGGAGTCAGGTTTTTGAACATTTCCAAGCGATGCATCTGCTCTAGACACTACAACAGATCAGTCGTATATTGAGGCTCTTACCGAGAAAATTGATCGAGCGCATTTGTGTCCCGACGTCGGTGTTGGTGTCAGTATGCGCATCAGAATTAAAGCGCTGGTATAGGCATTGGTATAACCGTCGGTATGACTGTTGGTATGAGCATCGGTAATACGGACCGTCATATCGACGGTCATACCGATACCTCTCTTGGGTGCACCGTCACATATACCGGTGCCCGCTGCGTATACCAATGCTTATTTCGTTGGCATTACTAGGACTACTATTGCTTATACTGCTGATCATATTTGCAAAATTTTTTTTGGGAAGACTGTGTCGTCTTTTGCTACAACAACATTACCATGATGTTGCTTAGCAAAAGACAATACACTCTACTAAAAAAAACCGAGTTCATGTGATGTGTACTCTAATGATAACCGAAATATGATTTCATAAAATAAAATATTATTGGACACAAAAGAGATAATCAAAATGAACCATGAACCATGTACAAAAAGCGTTATATATTTCATAAATGAAGCAATTTGTACAAGAGTGTGGCAAACCACTATCATATATGAGGCTTTTACAAAATGTGACAAACCATTTCCATATAAGAATCAAATACAAATTTTGGTGTCCCACTGCCATACACATGCAAAGAGTGTTTCATATCAACAGTCCTGCAACAAAGAACACTCATCAAATGAGATAAATTCACATGAGATTTACAAAGAACAAGTAAAAATCAAGTTTATAGATTCATCACCTCATCGTAAATGCTCCCATGAAATGACCGCACCGCGTCCCTCCAAGTCCTCTAATACTGCAATCAATCCATGAGGATATCCATAAGCCTCCTCTGTTCGTGTTGGAGGATGACCCACTCCCAGCTCCTGCAACAAATATACAAAACATTAGAGGAACATACATGAGAAGCTTAACAAAAACAAATTCAATAAACCAAATGGTACTTACAAACTCATGATGCATCGTGTCATATCCGTCGCTGCCTAAATGTGACATCATGTCATATCTGCCGTTGCCCAAATATGACATCATGTCATATCCGCCGCTGCCCAAATCTCGTTCATGTTGGTGGTTTTCTTATCATGCTTAGGAAACTGCAGACATCGGTCTCGTTGATGCGTTGTCTACATGTGTAGTAAACGGGGTGGCTAAAGAATGCTGCTATGTGCTTAATCAGTGAGCGGGAATCGGCAATCAAATGTTTAGTATCAGCTCTGAGTATATGACGAAAATGAATACAAACACATAGGAAGGTTCCTTTACATTGAGGCCGTCATCTGCTCTTCAAGAGAGGAACTGTACCATTTGATGGAAGACTTGTTCAAGATACTCAGATGGCCTATTTTTCTTTTTCTGAATTCTTCGGCCTAAATTTCGACATCAACTATTTGAAGATAACGAGTCAGTCAAACAGATGCTTCTCCTGTGCTTTCGTTGCTCTGGATACTGATAAAGAAGGGACATGTGTCATGGATTTCTATTTAAGCTTTTATTCGAGATATTCTAAATCCTTTTTCAGATTTGCAATAGATTCGGATGTTCCAGTGCCGCCATACATTGATATAAAGTTAGAAAAGACACATTACTTTCCAATTTTGTCCATTTTTCGTGGAAGCTATGCATAAATAGGCATGAAAAGAAAGGGAAGTTGGAAGGAATATGAAGCTGCGTATATCTGCTCTAAGAGACACACGTGCAGTGAAGAGAACGAAAGCTTGCATAAAACCTCCTGTACAACAAATGACATTCAAATGGCCTACATGGTTGTGATTCGGTCCACAACTGTGTGTGGATTCAATCATGATCTCTACCTTTATTTTGACAGGATTTCGGCAATCTGTAGTGATTGGCGGTGAAGAAATCATACAGAAGAAATACTATAGTAAAGATACTCATTAATGCTTAAATAGGAAGCGATCGATGCTCAAATTGGTTTTGGACTAGATGGGCATTCAAGTTCAAGGACATGTGGCAACTGCTTATGGAGAAAAAGCAAGCATGCCTCATGTAGAAGATACTTCAGAGAGGCGCTCGTACAGTTGTTTTTCTCGCAAGAGCTATTAGTTGCTTTTGTGAATCAATGAAACAGCATTAGAAATGAAGTTCTCTAGAAAATCGCGGAGAAAAGATGCGCAAACAAATTCCAAAGACCTCCCAAGAAATGGTCTCTAACGAAACCCCTCAGATACCTAGGTAAAAGGATTTAGAAGTGTAAGATCTCGCTCCTTTCAAGCAGCACAACTTGTTTAGTATAGAAAACAATAAGCTTAAACGCAAGTGAATCCCTCACAAAGGCATGAATGCGTTATCCGTTTTCTTTGTATGTGTCTCTAATCCTCTTGGATCTCTTTGTTTTTTTATTATTTTAAAATGGTTTTTTTTAATTAAAAAAAAACTATTAGCCACAGCACATGTAAGATTCGACTTAATATCATAAAACACATGACAGTTCCATGGCTCATGTTCAACTTTTTTGCCAATCATAGAAGCTTTCTCTCGAGAAAATCACATCATAAATGGTTTGTCTCGAGAAAATGACGCTATGTGTGTGTGTATGTGAATTTATCTGCTTTTGTTTCTATTTTCTGAATTGAAAAGATATTTTGTGTCAAGCTTCCACTCTCCAATTGGTAGGATGATAGTTCTAATACTCCTCAAGTTTGAGGACTCCTCGGATTGCACATAATGGAGTTACAAAAATAGAAAATGGTATTTACAATGGTTTTTAGTGATAAAAATCAATATTTTTATAGGGATTTCTTCCGAAAATTTGACAGGTGCTTCTTGGAGCTCCCTACTTGCTCCTTCTTCTTGTGTGTCCACTTCCTTGATGCACCTCTATGCTTTGTCCTTGACCTTGAGCTTCAATAGAATTGTAGGAGCCTTGATACTTCTACATCAACCCCTTCCTTGTGTGCAAGCATTTGATGCATGCTTGTTGTCTTCTGAATTGTTTTGATTGTAGTTGGAATTTTTGTGACCTCTTCCTTTTCCTCTTGAGCCTCCTTTTGAGTTCCTTCCTTTACCTCGACCTGCATATAACATTTGGTTGTGGTTGTTATTTCCTTTGGGACCACCAAAGCTAAGATCTTTTGTGACAAGATGAGAGATTAGTTTTTCAGAACCTAGATATGCATCTTTCAAGTTCACGGAAGTTATAAAAGGCTTCAATCTTCCATCCTCATTCAGTCCATTGAGAGTATAACACAAAAAATCTTCATCTTCAACCGTTATGCCAATAGAAGCTAAAGCATCACTTAGCTCCTTAATCTTCAAAGTATATTCAACTATGGATTGACTCGATCTTTTCTTGATTGTGTTCAACTCTTCCTTGAGTTGAAGTTTCCTAGATTTGGTATTCATTGAATACATCCTTTCAAGAGCTTCCCAAGCATCCTTAGCTTTCTCTAGATGTTGAATATCCCCTACCATAGCATTAGTAATGACTTGTGAAATGAGGAACGTAACTCTCTTATTCCTCACTTCCCATTCTTTTGCTTGCCTCCTTTGGACTTGGATGGCTATAGCTTGATTGATTCAAGGTTGAGCCTCATCGCCACTCACAATAACCCATAAGACTTTTCCCATTAGGTAGTTGTTCATAATAAACGTCCACATGGGATAGTTATCCTTATCCAATTTGTCTACTTGTTGACCCAAGTCAGCCATTAGAGACTATCAAAGACTTTAAGAGTTACATCGAATAGTTATATTGTCCTTTGCTCTTGCATCTATGAAGCTCCCCCTTGTTTTGTAGCTCCTCTTTTGCTTTGTTTTAACTGGATCTCTAGTGATGAAGCTTGAGCAACATTTTTGCTCTGATACCAAATGTGGAGAATGAGTTCTCCTATGCAAAACAAAATGTGTAGTGAACCCTTGTATATTGTCAAACACTTGGAAAAATAGTTGCACTTAAAATAGCTTGCTGCTCTCAATACAAACCTCAAATGGACTTGTGCCTTTAGCGAATCAAATTAGACAAAGTGAGCTTTCCAACAAGCTATAAATAACGTAATTTGGACAAGTTTTGATTAGGGTACCCAATTGACAAATATGATGAACTACCTATCCACATAAGTATGTTGAAGAAATGAACTTCACTCTTGAACTGATAACTCCCTCAATATATATGCTCTGAGAAAGATATTTGGTACAAAGAAGGTACACACATATTTCTTTCCAAAAAGTTAGAAGACAAGTATTTTGGATGAGTTTTGGTTAGGAAATTCAACAGACCAAAATAGACCACCTGCCCACATAAGTATACTAAAAAACTAGGCTTCACTCTCTGACAGATATCTCACATAATATAAATCCTTTGAATAATTTATTTGACATAGAGAAAGTATATCCATAGAGCTTTCCATCAAGCCAAACATCAAGCAATTTGGATATGTTTTTGTTGGGAAACATAACCGACCAAAGTAGACTACCTATTTACACGGGTATACTGAAAAACTGGACTTCACTCTTTCATTGATATCTCATAGCTTTGAAGAGGATATTTGAGATGAAGAGAATGCACAAGATAATATTTCCAATGAGTGTTTAAACACAAGAAATAGTTACATATACACAAAGATATGAGCTTCACAATAGAGTTGTGTACAAAATGACGTACGACTCGAAGGAGTGGATGGAAATAAAAAATGTAAAAATGACTAGATCCGACTATTGGGAGCTCTTTTCTATTTCTCTCCTTGTTAAGAACGTGCTCCCACTCCACTTTTATAACCAATGAGCATGTGAAGAAGTTTGTGCCTCCTTCGTAACTCACCACTTTTCCCACTACATGCCCTTGATTACGAGGCAGATATTGTATCTTTTACTTGTCATGAATTTTGACTATACTTTTTTCTTTTCTTTTTTTCTTTTCTCTACTTTTCCTTTATCTTTATATTTGGTTACTTTATCCAAGCATAGCTCATATGAAAATGAGCTTGTACATCTATCTTCAACAATATACACACATGCATACATACACACACATACACACACACATACACACACATAAATACACACACACACATATACAGGCACAAACATACATACACACACATATACACACATGCATACATACACACACACACATTTACACACATGCATACATACACACACATATACACACATGCATACATACACACACACATAAACACACACATAAACACACACACACACACATATGCATACATACACACACATACACATATACACCCACATGCATATAGATATGCATACATACACACAAATATATAATCATATATATAAAAAGAGGGATTTATGGTTTTTTAATTAAATTAAATATATATAACAAAAAAAAATAAAAGCTTAGAATCTAAAATTAAATGTATATAAAAAATAGTCTTTGAGTATAGATAAATAAATATGAAAATAGGTAGTGTTTTAATTAAATACATATAATTAAATATATAAAAATAGGATTTTAGGAGTTTTTATCAAATTAAAATATAAAAAAAGATTAGGGTTTTTAGGGTATTTACACATGCATACACATATGCACATACACATATATATAAGATTTATGGGAAATTACGAAGCCCAATGGAACACTATCATTACCAAGAGCTCCTAGTGTGCTTTGGGGGATGGAAGAGCAACAATTGAAGAAGATAATTTTAGAGTTTCGGACACCTACTAGATGCATGCGGTGTCTTAAGACTCCCTTGACACGAAACGAGGATCTTGGAGGGCTTAAGTCTCATGATTGGCACAAGTTTTTACAGTTTGTGCTCCCTATAGCTTTAAAAGATTGTCTTTCGGAGGATGTGCAAACAACCATTTATAAAATTAGTTCCTTGCTATGGTGGATCTCTTCTAAAGAGATAAATAGAGATAGCATAGAGACTAAGAAGCTCAATGCTATATACGCTATTTGTATAGTAGAGAAATACTTTCCCAAAAGTATTTTCACAATTCAACTCCAGCTTTTGGTTCATGTGGTAGATGAAGTTGCAATAGCAATAACTCTCCATTATCGATGGATGTTCTTCTTAGAGCCCTTTATGAAGACATTAAAATGGTTTCTTTGATAGAGAGCACATCCAGAGGGTAGCATGGTAGAGGGATGGCTCGTAAAAGACTCTCCTGTATTCAACTAAGTTTATACGTATGTCAGACCCAAAAATGCCTCACTTATGGAGTGATGATGAAGATGTTCATCTCATAGGGGATTAACATCAAGGGAAAGGGATGCAAAGAAAAATAAATGGAGCTTTCAGAGAGAAGCCAATGAAGTTTTGCATTGTTAACTTTGAGCCTATACAGAAGTGGTTAGAAAGGTATGAGCTTTCCAAGGAGATAAGCACAAAGGAGAGGACTCAGTTTCGAAAGAATCGTTGTCAGCGCGAAAGTTACGGTTGGTGGATCAGGTCAACCACTGATAATACGGCGCACGCCGGGTTCTTGGAGCAAGCTTAGGTACAGTGAAAACTCAAGGAAATAATTAGGACAATTGAAATCTCTTAATATTGACTCATATATATTTCATCTCTTTCATGAACAATTAGTGATATTAATGGAACATGGTGAAGACATCCAATTACAAGAGTTTTAAATAAAGGAGTTCTCTTAATTGAGATAAGTCAACCTTCAGTTTTAAATGTTAACTCATAATCAACAAAAGAAAATCACAATTTCTATGAGTCAATCTAATTTTTCTAATTTCCAAGTAGAATTGCCATCATCTAAGTATATCTGCTATGCAGAATCACAAACATATGAGTCAATGGAGAAAACACTATCTTTGCTTCACTGCAGAAGAGTTGTTTTCTAAGATGTATTCAGATGAACATCAAACATAAGAGAATCACATGCGCTTTTAGAACTTATATTCAGAGACCTCAATCAATTCCATTAAAAAAAAAAACACAACGTGACCGTACATTAGATGTTCATCAATAAACAGTCTCTAGACTTAGCATATTCAGAACAACGATGGGAACCAAGAGGCATAACACATAATATCTACTAGTGAGGCATCATAATTCGATTCATGATGAAGGTACAACAACAAAAGATATCAGATCACAAAAAAAAATATTATCTCATAATTCTTAGTCAATGATGATGTTTGCCTGAACTTCAGCATTTGCGAAAAAAAAACCTTCCCATCCCAAGATTATCGTCGTGAATTGCCAGAAGTATACTGAATCTTGGCGTCTGAAGATTTTGGTTTGTTCTGTAGAAGAGTCTGATTCGAGATTCGATCTTGTCCTCTGAACGTTTGCAGAAGACCATAAAACAGCTTTAGAATTCGAGGTTCATGTCAAAGGTTCATGAATTGGTTGGCAACCATAGGTGTGTTTGAGATCAGAAGCGAAGCGGTTTAGAGCAAAATCCTTTTCTTCCTCTTCAATACGCTCTGTCCCTTTTCCTAGAAACATGCTCTTCCTCCTCTGTGTTATCTGACAGTCTTCACAGCGAGTCTTCTCTTACATAATCATCGATGATAGAATATATCTGTAGTAATTCATCCTCTGTAGCAAGAAACTTTGAACACTTCAGCGTTCAGAGCATAGCTCCCACAGATCATGTCCTTGCCTCCCTCTGAACATCCTCTGATTCTTGTTGCCCTTGCCTCCAAACCTTTTCCCAAAGAACATTGATTGCGCCCTTTATCTAAGCACCTTCAGTTTTCTATGACTTTTCTTGCCGCTGTCCGACATGCCACTCTTTTTCTTCCCTCCATGCCATCTCGTGCAAAGCTTTTTTCTTCTTTTTTTTTGTTTTTGATCGTTCTCCATCCTTTAGCCTTTAAAACTCTATGAATAGATGAGAATTCGTACAAATTGAGGAATTGAATTGTTCTGAAATTTGTTGGGTTAATACTAAGCAAATCCTTCATCTAAGAGTTTTGCTATTCCAGAAGTTCCAGAACATTGAATTCATATATAAATATTGCTGGAGAGTACACATCTGTGTAGGCGTCACATAAGCAATCAAGCTTTGTAGAGAAAAGCATGATGAAAAACAAAACCTTGTTTGTTGTCTTTCATGGAACCGCTTGCTTTCCAAGCTTGATCTATATGTTCAGATCACGAATCATTCTATTGATTGGAGAGAGTTTGGTTAAGACATGAAGGTAGAGATGAATATCTGTACGACATTCACCCCCACCAAACCTGTTCTTCCTCCGGATGCACCGACCTGAGAATAAACCTGAGAATTTGTTTCCATCTCATTTTTAACAAAATCTTGCAAGTGCATGGGTTAAAAACAATGAAGTGTCTTATGCACGGCCATGTATTGGGCCTAATAAATGCATATGTTTGGAGTGCATGGGTAACAAATATGGTGCAATTTATTTAGGGTGGAAGGCTTTTGATGATGAGGCTTGTGCACTCCCTCGCATACAAGCAATGGGAGAATACACAAAACCGTACAGAACCACTCGTGTGTGTTGGGAAAGATGGATGGATCCTCCAGAAGATTAAGTAGGTGCTGCTAATCCTGCTTTGCACCAGCCCTCAGTGACTCCAGATATGATTAGTAGACACCCTTAGCTTCCACATGATACCAAGAAATGCTATATGTACTTTGGAAAAGGTTTGAGTAATGACTTGATCAAAGTAGATGAGTTTGTGAATCACAAAGCTAGGAAACTTTCTATTTTGGTGTTGATACCTGCTCAGTCTTTCACTCAGTATGACTAGTACATTTACAATTGGCAAAATTCCTTCTAGAGGTATTCTATAAGCTTAGTAAGCTACCATTTCCAAGTGGAATCATTCAAAATGATAAACTATACAGGGAGAAATAACTTTAGCAAATTTATGGACACCCCCGACTTTTTAGGAAGTATGCAGACAAATACCAGTGAGCACTTCGACTGCGATTTCTCGAGATTGGCTGAATCAAGTTGCTTCAAACTTTGTATGGTTGTAGTATCCTTTGAGCTGAATCTTCCAAGCTTCGAATCACTTGATTTGGTGGAGTAGGTACTGAGATATGCCTCTTTGAAGTTGACAGACTTGAAGTGGTACACTCAGAGAACACAGAGTTGATGAATGTGAATATATCTATTAATTGGCATAATTGTACAATCTCATTAGCATGATTACCATAGCTAGATGAGGTAATGAAGTATGGGCTACAATGTAGCACTCATACACACTCAGATACAAATGATAGATGTCTCGGGAAATGAGCTAGAGTGAGCTAAGCTACCCGCGACTTTTTCCTTGCATCTTTTATAGAGTTGAGTTGAAACTTCAAGTTTGAATTCAAATTCAAACTCCTAGAATCTTTCACCGAAAAGGTAATGAGATATTCTCTCAATCATCCAACAACTTTTTCCACTACTCTAACTAGTAGGTGTAACATAAAGAAATCAAGTCATTTAGACTTTTACATGGGTAAAGTGGTAATAAACCACAAGCATAAGTTCCTATGGTTCTTCTCACATATAGGAATCTTCTTGTAGGTATCTAAGCCAAATTGTGAAGGCTTGAATTGCACCAACAGCTCCCCCTCAAGCCAAGCACTTTGTTAAGTCTTCATCTTCAATCTTCAATCACATCGTGCAATCCAATCATGGATTTGAATCTGCATAATTTGTTTCCATCCAAAGCTTTAGTGAGTAAATCTGCACATTGCATATTAGTAGACACATAGGTCAACTGAATGTCCTTGCTTAGCAACTTCTCTCTCACATAGTGGTAATGAACCTCTATGTGTTTTGTCCTAGCATGATATATTGGATTAGCTCCAAGGTGACGAGAGCTTGTGTTGTCTCCAAAGATAATTGGGGGCCTAGTGTATAGGCCTAGCTCTGTATACAAAAGTTTTAACCAAATAGCTTCTTGAGTGGCATTGGCTAGCCCTCTATACTCTGCTTTAGTGGATGACAATGCCACTGTTGGTTGTTTCTTGGCTGACCAAGAAATAGGTTTGTCACCTGCAAAAGATAAGTATCCTGATGTGCTTCTCCTATCATCCTTGCATCCTGCCCAATCTGCATCTGAATAAACGTTAATGTCAATATCTGATGTATAAGGAAAGTACAAACCATGGTTCTGAGTTCCCTTTAGATACTTCAAGATCTTCTTTGCAGCCTCAAGGTGAGGTATCCTTGGTTTGTGCATGAATTGACTTAGCACACTAACTCCATATGCTATGTCAACTCTGGTCAAGGTAGCATAATTCAAACTACCTACCATACTTTGATATCCTGTAATGTCTTGGACTTCATCCCCTTCATGAGCACTTAGCTTTAGGTTGACCTCCATTGGAGTACTTGAGACTTTAGCATCCTGCAGGTTAAACTTCTTCAACATGTCTGGTACATACTTTTTCTGAGTGATATATATACCTGAATTAGTATAAACCAATTCAAGTCCTAGAAAGTATTTCAATAATCCAAGATCATTGATCTTGAACTCCTTCATCATCTGGTTTTTGATGCTTCTGATTCCTTGGACATCATTACCTGTAATGATGATGTCATCAACATAAACACAGAGATAGATTACCTCTGAATTGCTCCTTTTGATAAACAATGAAGTGTCTGCCTTGCTCATAGTAAACCCTTGGTCTTGGAGGTATGTTGTCAGTCTATAGTTCCATGCTCTAGGTGCCTGCTTCAATCCATATAGAGCCTTCTTCAATTTACAAACATAATTTACCTTCTTGGGATCTTCATAGCTAGGTGGTTGTGACATGTAGACTTCTTCAGATATCCATCCATTCAAGAAAGCATTCTTGACATCTAATTGGTACATGTTCCAATTTTTGGATGCAGCTACACTCACCAATACTTTGATTGTTGGCATCTTAGCCACAAGAGAAAATGTCTCCTCATAATCAATGCCTTGGGTTTGTGCAAAACCCTTGGCTACCAACCTAGCTTTGTACCTATTGATTGTACCATCAGAGTTCCTCTTTAGTTTGTAGATCCATCTGGATCCTATCACCTTCATAGAGTCCTTCTTGGGTACCAATTCCCATGTCCTTGAATTCTTCAAGATTGATTGTGTCATCATCTTCTGAACTTGAGTCTTCCTTCTGTATTGGTTCCTCCTTTGAGAGTTTTGGAAACTCCTCTTCCAAATCATAGGGTAGACTAACCTTCCTGCATTCATTTTCATACCATGAGTCATTCTCATCAAAGATGACATCTCTACTTACCTTGAACCCTTTATTGGTTGGGTTGTAGAATTTGTACCCTTTTTGATTCAAGTCATAACTAATGAAAATACATTTTTCTGCTTTAGGGTCTAGCTTTCCCCTTACCTGTGAGGGAATATGCACATATGCTACACAACCAAAGATTTTGCAATGATCCAAAGATGGTCTCTTACCATGCCAAGCTTCATAAGGTGTCATTCCATCAAGTGACTTTGATGGCAACCTGTTAATGAGATAGGTGGCAGTAGATACACTCTCTGCCCAAAGACAATTTGGCAACTTCTTTTCATTAAGCATGGACCTGGTTGTTTCAACTATAAGTCTATTCCTTCTTTCAGCTACCCCATTTTGTTCAGGTGAGTACCTTGTGGTTATCTCCCTTTTGATGCCTCTTTCCTGCAAGAAGTCCTCAAACTCATTGGAGAAGTATTCACCTCCTCCATGTGACCTTAGCTTCTTCAAGTTCCTTCTTGTTTGATTTTCAACTAGTGCAAGATATTTTTTGAAACAATTAAACACTTCATCCTTGTGCTTCATAAAGTATAACACAGTCCATCTGCTATAATCATCAATGAAAGACACATAGTACCTTGATCCTGAAATGGAGGGATCCTTGCTAGGTCCCCAAACATCTGTGTGTACCAAGTCTAGGTAGTCTTCATGCATAAAACCTTTCCTTGAATAGGGCAATCTGTGAGACTTACCAAACTGACAAGCACCACATTTGTAGATCGTGCTGCTTGGATACATTAGGTATCCCAAGCACACATTGGTCCTTGCACATTTGTTTTAAGGTCCTTTCCCCTATGTGACCTAATCTCTTGTGCCATATTTCTAATTCTGAAAGTGTTTGATCCTTGTAATTGTATAAAGTAATGTTTTTTGTGTCTTCTAGCTCAAAAATAAATAATCTACCTGATTTTTCTCCCTTGGCTATCCTTTTGAATCCATGTCTTGGGTCCTCTACATATGCTCCATGTTGAGTGAACCTGACCTGCAAACCTTTCTCCACAATCTGACCAACACTCATTAGGTTCTTTGTAATGGTTGGTACATAAAGTACCCTGCTCAATAGGTTCTGGTTACCATCACAAGTTTTTACATTTCCAATCTTTACTACAGAATGCTTAGTATCATCACCTATCTGTACTTGATGTTTGCCCTTGGGTTCCTCAAGATCAGAGAGTAGTGCCACATTGCCAGCTACATGATTAGAACACCCTGAATCAATATAAAACAGATGATCATCATTGATACCTGACTTGGAAGTCATATTCATGATCAATAGGGAGTCATCTTGCTCCTCTGTGTAGTTGTTGTAGTCTTTCCTATTTCTAAATCCTCCTTGGTAGTTACCATTATGGTTGTTGTTGTAGTTGTTGTTGTAGTTATTGTTGTAGCCATTGTAGCCTTGATGTTGGTTGAACCTTCCTCTGCCTTGAGAGTATCCACCTCTTTGATAACCTCTTCCTCTCTGATTTTTGTAGTTTCTGTAGCACTCATCTGTGGTGTGGTTAGACAGTCCACAAATGTTGCATGGTGATGAATTGTAGGGTCTCCCCCTACCTTGTTTACCTCCTTTGCCCCTGCCTCTTGAACATCTACCTCTCCCTGCATAGTTGGCTTGGGAGGTAGAACCTTCATCCTCTTGCTTTTTTCCTTTACCTTTGTCTTTAACCTTTTTATCAGTATATAGGGCAGAAGGAGTGTTACCTTTAGATGTATCTCCAACCTTTGTGAACTTTGCTTCATGTGTGAATAGTTGGCCCATCAGAGTTGTGAGATCTGGGGTATGCATGTCCATGTAGAGATCCATTGCAGTGGTGAAGCGTTCCCACTTATCATCTTCCTTTAGTCCATTGGTTACTTGCCTTACTATTTGTTCCTCTTCAATCTCCTCTCCTATGCTTGCTAATTGGTATGCCACATCCTTGATCTTGGTCACAAATTCTGAGACTGATTGCTTTGGTTGCTTCCTAAGGGTTGTGAATTCAATCCACAATTGATTCTTCATGGCCCTTGTATTAGATGAAAAGTATGATGAAAAGGTTTCCCAAGTTTCTTGGGAAGTCTTACAATTCCTGATATGAGGTAAAAGGAAATCAGATATAGAGTTAAGAAGATAAGACCTTGCCAATGAATCTTTTGCACACCATTTATTAAGCTTTTCTTGTTCTTCCTTGGTGGGTAGACCCCTTGCTTTGAATGAGGGCAATTCCTCATCTCCTTAGATGAATCCAAATAGACTTCTTCCTTGTAGATAGGTATTCATCCTTAGAGACCAAGCTTGATAATTGTTCCTGTCCAATTTATCAATGAATGAAGGAAAACCATCTCCCATGTTACCTTGTTTGCTCTGATACCACTGTTGGGAAAGATGGATGGATCCTTCAGAAGATTAAGCAATTGCTGCTAATCCTGCTTGGCACCAGCCCTCACTGACTCCATATATGATTAGTAGACACCCTTAGCTTCCACATGATACCAAGAAATGCTATATGTACTTTGGAAAAGGTTTGAGTAATGACTTGATCAAAGCAGATGAGTTTGTGAATAACAAAGCTAGAAAACTTTCTATTTTGGTGTTGATACCTGCTCAGTCTTTCACTCAGTATGACCAGTACATTTACAATTGGCAAAATTCCTTCTAGAGGTATTCTATTATCTTAGTAAGCTACCATTTTCAAGTGGAATCATTCAAAATGATAAACTATACAGGGAGAAATAACTTTAGCAAATTTATGGACACCCCCGACTTTTTAGGAAGCATGCAGACAAATACCAGTGAGCACTTCGACCGCGATTTCTCGAGATTGGCTGAATCAAGTTGCTTCAAACTTTGTACGCTTATAGTATGCTTTGAGCTGAATCTTCCAAGCTTTGAATCACTTGATTTGGTGGAGTAGGTACTGAGATATGCCTCTTTGAAGTTGACAGACTTGAAGTGGTACACTCAGAGAACACAGAGTTGATGAATGTGAATATATCTATTAATTGGCATAATTGTACAATCTCATTAGCATGATTACCATAGCTAGATGAGGTAATGAGGTATGGGCTACAATGTAGCACTCATAAACACTCAGATACAAATGATAGATGTCTCGGGAAATGAGCTAGAGTGAGCTAAGCTACCCGCGACTTTTTCCTTGCATCTTTTATAGAGTTGAGTTGAAACTTCAAGTTTGAATTCAAATTCAAACTCCTAGAATCTTTCACCGAAAAGGTAATGAGATATTCTCTCAATCATCCAACAACTTTTTCCACGACTCTAACTAGTAGGTGTAACATAAAGAAATTAAGTCATTTAGACTTTTACATGGGTAAAGTGGTAATAAACCACAAGCATAAGTTCCTATGCTTCTTCTCACATATAGGAATCTTCTTGTAGGTATCTAAGCCAAATTGTGAAGGCTTGAATTGCACCAACAGTGTGCATGGTAAGAAAACATTAAGTGCCTATGCAAGGTCACGAAATGCGACCCTACTACGTATACTCTTCATGCATTAGGAAAACAAATGGTGCATAGATAGGGTAATTGGATTTTGATGTAGAGGTTTTCCACTCACCATTTAAACTTATTTGATTGTATCATGGCATTACAATTTTGTTGGTTGTGCAACTGGACGTCCATCTATGGGCATGAACATGTGCACATACATTTTCGAGCATGCAATCTATAGATGCAATTATAAAATCATGTGCAAGAAATAAGAAAGCTGGTTTAGAATCCTAAACACCACTTATTGAGAGCTCATTCCTTTATCCTGGCTACTTCAATTCTCCTTGGATCTGTACATGCAACTTCAAAACTCATAGCCTTGATCCCTTCTTCCTTCCTTTAAAACCTATCTCAAACTTAAAAATAGAGGTAATCAAATTATCATAAAATCAAATTACATTCCATAAACATATTACTCATCTTTAGTTGCTTGGTCCAGATGGTCATCTTCAGCCAATAAACATAAAAAATTGATCATAACATTTCTTCTTTTAATTTTGCTTCATGTACCTGTCCTATCAAACCAACTATTCAAAACACATTAGTTGGTCCTTTGAAATATAATATGAAGCATCAAAAGTCTCTGGCATAAATAACTCATCTTTTCCTTTAATAGTTCGTCGTGTATCCTTGCATAGTAAGTGTTTTATAAAAAACTTTTCATCAAATTCCTTTTTCATAGTAAAAAAAACAAAACAATTTGATTCATCTTTTCTCGTCAAATTAGTGTGTTAATCATTTCTTAGTTTAATCATTTCTTTTATTTTCTTCAATGGTAAATTCTTAGTTTTCTTGTTAAATTCTAAAGGTTTTGATTGTTTTGAATTTATGTTCATATTGTTTTCAATTTGTTTAATTATATCGTCAAGAAGTTGCTTCTCTATTCCATTTGTTTTTTTGTTACAATTTCGATTCGTAGTACTTTGTTTGGTCTCGTCTCATTTAATTCCTTCTTCTTTAAATTGATTGTATTTATGTTTTTTCAATTGATTTTGTAGTTCCTTAACCTTGTCTTGATAAAAAAAATTCTCATTAAAAAGGAGCATTGGATCAAGTGAAATCTGTAAATTTTTAAGTTTCCTTGCTCCTACTTGTAGTTCATGTTCAAAATCACCTAGATCAATTTCCAATTTCTCTTCCATAATCGGTTTTTAATCTTCTTCCTTTGGTTCTATACTTTTGATTTCTTCTATTAAATCTTTTTCGCAGTTTAATGTCCTCTCCCTCATTTGTTCTTTTGATTGAATGTTCATATGTATGATAGGTTTCCATACTTTTTTTCTTTTACATGGATTAGGTTTGGTCTTGATCTCCTTTAATAGTTCTTTCATTCCACCCCTTCCTACATTTAAATTTAAAGGTGATAGATCCTGATAATTACAATTTTTCCTCTCATTTTCAACCACTAGTTTCCGTCTTCGTGCATCTTCGTATGACCTACAAGTCCAAAATGCATGGCCATATTGATCGCACCAAAAGCACTGCAAAGGTCTCATTTGAATCCTATTTGATGTTCTTAATGAATTTCTATGGCCAAATTTTCTAAAACCATGAGCATGTGTTATAGGTGAAGGATGTATATAGAAACTTTGGCTCATTCCCTCATTTTCATGCTCAAATTTAGCTAGCTCTAATTCTTGTATTTGTTTGGATAATATTTCATATTTCTCCTTTATTTCTTGAATCTCAGCATCCATTTCCTCTTTGCAAGTTCTAAGACCAATTCCTAATACTTGTAGAGTCTCTAACATAGCATTGATCGTATCATTTAAAGTCAAAATCACTCTAAATTTCTTTTCTATAGCTTCATTTTCCTTGTTTTCCATGTCTATGAATTTATCTTCCCATTTTCTCAAGTGTTGATCTATCAATGCATTCACATATGCTTCATCAATAACAATACTCTTTGAATTATGCTCTTGTAATTTAATCTCAAAAGATTCTTTACGTTGATTTATATTTTTCATGCTTATATGCTGATTTTTACCGATGACTCACACTTGAATGTCAAAGGAGCACCACATAAACGAAAGAGAAGTGATGATTTTATATACACATCAAACATTTCCAGGAAATGATTTGAGGAAAAGGTTCAAAAATCGTGCACCTGAGCTACGATGCCGATTCTTCACATTGGGTTCACCAATGTCGGTGTGAAAGTTACGGTTGGTGGATTAGGTCAACCTTCAATAATACGGCGCACACCGGGTGCTTGGAGCAAGCTCAGATACAATGGAAACTCAAGCAAATAATTAGGACAATTGAAATCTCTTAATATTGACTCATATATATTTCATCTCTTTCATGAACAATCAGTGATATTAATGGAACATGGTGAAGACATCCAATTACAAGAGTTTTCAATAAAGGAGTTTGCTTAATTGAGATAAGTCAACCTTCAGTTTTAAATGTCAACTCATAATCGACAAAAAAAATCACAACTTCTATGACTCAATCTAATTTTTCTAATTTCCAAGTAGAACTGCCATCATCTAAGTATATCTGCTATGCAGAATCAAAAACATACAAGTCAATGGAGAAAAAACTATCTTTGCTTCACTGCAGAAGAGTTGTTTTCTAAGTTGTGTTCATATTAACATTAGGCTTAAGAGAATCCGATGCGCTTTCAGAACTTATATTCAGAGACCTAATCAGTTCCATTTATAAAAAAACACACAGTGTGAAGGTACATTAGATGTTCATCAATAAACAGTTTCTGGACTTAGCATATTCAGAACAGTAGAACAATGATGGGAACCGAGAGGCATAACACATAATTTCTACTAGTGAGGCATCATAATTCGATTCATGATGAAGGTACAACAACAAAAGATATCAGATCACAAAAAAAACTATCATCTCATAATTCTGAGTTTATAAGGAAGTGATTGAAAGTTAAGACATGAATGAGATCATACATATCAATTCCATTGAGGGGCATATTATATATCATTGCAATATACAAATTCAATGTGTGTGTGAACATAGCATGAGCAAATCCTGGGCGTTGACGTTTTAAAAGCGCAGCGGTCACAGATATTCGTTTGTATTGAAACTTTCATATCAAAATGGCATGGACAGAGTTTTAGACTCTTATTTAGTACAGAATATTGGTAAAGTTTAGCAACACAAGTGTCGTTGTCGCTGCCGGTTGTTTTCTATCAGAAAGAAAAAATCATTGAATTATTTTAACCAGCTAGAAAATAAACACTTCACCAGAATCTTCGTGTGCGATCATTGCAGAGTTTCAGAATTCATGAAAAAAAATTTTCTGATGTTTGCGCGTAATCAATCATGATGTTTGCCTGAACTTCAGCATTTGCAAAAAACAAACCTTCCCATCCCAAGATTATCGTCGTGAATTGCCAGAAGTATACTAAATCTGAGCGTCCGAAGATTTTGGTCTGTTTTGTAGAACAGTCAGATTCGAGATTCGATCCCATCCTCTGAACGTTTGCAGAAGACCATAAAACAGCTTCAGAATTCGAGGTTCATGTCAAAGGTTCATGAATTGGTTGGCAATCATAGGTGTGTTTGAGATCAGAAGCGAAGCGGTTTAGAGCAAAATCCTTTTCTTCCTCTTCAATATGCTCTATCCCTTTTCCCAGAAACATGCTCTTCCTCCTCTGCGTTATCTGATAGTCTTCACAGCCAGTCATCTCTTACATAATCATCGATGATAGCATATATCTGTAGTAGTTCATCCTCTATAGCAAGAAACTTTGAACACTTCAGCGTTCATAGCATAGCTCTTAGAGATCACGTCCTTGCCTCCCTCTGAACATCCTTTAATTGTTGTTACCCTCGCCTCCAAACCTTTCCCCAAAGAACATCGATTGCCCCCTTTATCTACACACCTTCAGTTTTCTATGACTTTTCTTGCCGTTGTCCGACATGCCACTCTTTTTCCTCTCTCCACGCCAGCTCCTGCACGCTTTTTTTCTTCTCTTTTTCGCCTTTGATTGTGCTCCATCCTTTAGCCTTTAAAAATCTATGAATAGATGAGAATTCGTACAAATTGAGGCATTGAATTGTTCTGAATTTTTTTGGGTCATTACTAAGCAAATCCTTCATCTAAGAGTTTTGCTATTTCAGAAGTTCCAAGGATATATATTAAAGAATAGCTTGTACATCATTTTTATGATAGTGATATGATTAGCATTCGAAATCTCATATGACCATCCAAAATTTTGGAACATTGAATTCATATATAAATATTTTCAAAGAGTACACATTTGTGTAGCCGTCACATAAGCAATTAGGCTCTGCGGAGAAAAGCATGATGAGAAACAAAACCTCGTTTTTTGTCTTTCGTGGAACCGCTTGCTTTCCAAGCTTGATTTATATGTTGAGATGACAAATCATTCTATTGATTGGAGAGAGTTTGGTCAAGACATGAGAGTAGAGATGAATATCTCTACGACATCATTCCACTTGATTTTTGCACCGATCACATGGATCAATAAAGAAGGTCTACTTTTGATAGTGGGGTGATGGTGAACTTTTTCCAAGAATGTATAGCTAGTGCAAGAGAAGATAATGCTCAAAAAGGCTAGCTAGATTATTGTAGAGTGATTCAAGATATCTTGAAACTATCCTTTAGGAAGTTTGATTACTTTGTTTGTTATGTGAAATGGATCAAAGTACTCACCTCTAGAAGAAACGCAAAACTGAGGTAGGATAAGGGTGGTTTGCTTCAAGTGGACACCACAAAATTATGGATATATGAAAGAAATACATTTGTACTCTCTGAACACTATGACCAAGTTGTGTTTATACGAGATTCGAAAGAACTAGAGTGGCTATTTCTTTGACAAGTCTCCCCAAGTAGTAAACTAATTTGTGAGAACATAGATGTAGAAGAAAGTCCATATATAGTGGACTCTGAGATTCATCTGATAGTCGAGGAGGAGGAGATCATCATTTGAGATGAAGAGGTCATTGAAGAAGATGTGATACACCATGAAGCAATAGATGATGATCAAAACAAAGATAGCATACCAAGAGATTTTGGAGTTGTCAATATAGAGATAGATATTCTCTCTACATCAGATCTCTGAGAGGATGCTAGAATAGAGGATTTTTTAATCAACCACTTGTAGTTACTAATTTATGTTTTTTTTTTTTGCTATGTTCTTTTGTACATTACTATTTCTCTATATTACCTATATTATTGTATGCTAATTATTTGAGTTCTTTTGTTACAGAGCACAATGGGAGAGAGTCCTCCAGCCACTCCACATTCCATGATAGAGGAGCAGTTCTTGGAGTTTATAGCTCACATGCCTCTTGCGTATACGGCTGCAACATCACAGTACTAGATCACTCCTGGTAGCACTACCCCCAGCCTGACCCCTACCGGCCTCACTCCTACCGGCTTCACTCTTGTCGGCCTGATTCCCACCGATGTCACTCCTGTTGGCGTCACTCCTATGGGTGTTGCTACTCCTGCTTGACATATGTCTCCCAGCTTTATGACTCCACCACGAACATCTTCTCAGCCATCCGCTAGTGGATCTAGTAGTAGACATGTGCATTTGACACCTAAGCGCAATGCAGGTGCTAGCCACTCTCATACATCAATGTCAAACTCTAGAGGAGGAGGTTCTAGGAGCGGATCTACAGGTAGCTCTAGAGGAGGTGGCTATTGTGGAGGTAACACGATGGAGGTTGTATCGCCCACTTCTACTCCTAAAGCGAGTACCTTAGATGTAGGTATGCAATGTGGTACACCACGGGAAACACCACATATACCTTGGGGTGCTCATGACCATGATGAATCCAAGGTGTATAGCATCCGTGATGGAGCTCTAGTGATGAATGGGACCGGAAAGGCTATGTATCAACGTATAAGATAGCATTTCTCCATACACTTTGGAAACTCTATCATGATGAAATGTAGTGAGCGAGACAAAGATCGTAAAAATTATATCACAGAGACGATCAATCATGAGTTCCGACTAGCACATGGGCATCCTCTTATGACTCGAGAGTGGATTCAGCACTCGGCACGTGAAGTTATGTCCCGTCGACAATCCAAGGCTCGTGATGCTTTCAAAGCAGGCTTACCAAAGCCTGTATGGTTAGATGTTAAGGAGTGGGATATGATTCACAACAAGTAGTAGTAGACTCATGATCCATATCCCTAGCAGTGAGATGTCGCTGCCACACATCTAGATACGGTCAAACTATCATATTTGGGCAGTGGCAGATATGATACTATGCGTCACAAATTTTTAAGTATCATCTCCTTTATTCAATTTTTTTGTGTTAAACATGTCATGTATGTTCATCTAACATTCTGTATGTTTGTTGCAGGAGATGGCAATGGGTCCTCCTCCAATGCGAATGGAGGAGGCTTAGGGATATTGTCGTGGATTCATTGCTCTATTGGAGGACTTGGAGGGACATTGTACCATCGTTTCATGGGAGCATCCATGATGAGGTGATGAATTTAGAAACTTGGTTTTTACTTGTTGTTTGTAAATATCATGTCAATTTATCTCATTTCATGAATGTTATTTGTTGTAGGACTATTGATATAGATATTTTGATCCTTCTATGCATGTGTATGGTAGTGGTGTGCTATGATTTTATATTTGGCTCATATATGGCAGTGGTGCACCCAAATTTTGTATTTGACTCTTATATGGCGGTGCCTTACAACATTTTGTATTTGCCTCATATATGACACTGGTTTGCCAAATTTTGTATTTGCCTCATATATGATAGTGGTTTGCCACACTCTTGTACATGCTTCATTTATGAGTTATATAACTTTTTTTGTACATGGTTCATGATTCATTCTGCTCATCTCTTTTGTGTCCTATAGTATTTTGCTTTATGAAATCATGTTTCGATTGCCATTAGAGTACACATCACATGTACTCGGTTGTTTTTGGGTAGAGTGTATTTTCTTTTGCTAAACAACATCATGGTAATGTTGTTCTAGCAAGAGAAAACACACTGTGCCCAAAAAAGCTTTTGTAGATATGGTCTTCAGCATGCCCAAGGGTTCTCCCGGCATGGTCTCCCGTGTGTGAAATGGTACACCTAGTACATGTGCCAGTATGGGTGTTGGTATGAGCAGTAGATTTTTGATGCTTATAGTGACACTTATACCAATGCTCATATTGATGCATATATCAATCCACATAGTGACGTTCTGATTCTGACACATATACCGACCCTTACACCGACGTCAAGGCAAAATCATACCCATTCATTTTCCTCCATAAGAGCCTCGGTTACACCTAATTTGTTATAGTAGTGTGTTTTTTTTTTATAGTTGGTAGTCATGGCCCAAAAATATTTACTGTAGTATCTCTTCACCACAAATAAGTAAAAATTGCCGAAATCCTTGCAAAATAAAGGTAGAGATTATGATTGACTCCAAAGAGCTGTTGTGGACCAAGTTACACCCATGTAGGCCATTTGAATTTAATTAGTTCCACAAGAGGTTTCATGTAAGATTTCGTTCTCTTCAGTGCACATGTGTACTTAGAGAAAATATACGCAGTTGCAAAAACCTCTAGAAACAGGAAACTGACCATAAGATCAGATTTTAGAATATAGACATTGAAATAAGAGTGAACTATAAAGAATGGACTCTCCTCTAGAGTAGATGCATCGCTTGGTAACATTCAAAAACATGACTCCTCATTGGGGGGGATCTGCCATGCCTCGAGATCAAAAAATCAATTCTCATGTGGCAAATTCTCCATCGTGGTGTCTAGACAAAGCTAAAGGCTTAAAAAATGTATGGGGCCCTTCCATGGTGCAAGAGATGTCATCGCAGCATTGACGATCTAGGTAACATATTCTTTGCTTGCCCCAAGTTGATCCTGCTTTTCGAGACCCTTTAGAATGTTTTAAGATTGTAGGCACAAATCACATGGAAGCAAGTGCTACTAGGGGAAGCGATTGGCTTCTCAGCAACACTGTGGAATGCTATAAGAGGCAGAACCCTATGGAAGATTTGGAGGGACCGTTGTGCTAGTAATCTTGAACACCCTTCTGAATAGTGGTTGATAGAGAAACCTCTATTCCTCCTTGGCAAAAGAGTCTCCAATTGTAAGAGGTCCCCACCGTTTAGGCATCATAAAGTAGTCCTCATCGAGAACAAGAAGTTTAAATCCAAATGGGCCTTGCATGAAGGGGACCGGAAGGTTGTTAGCCTCCTTTGTAATACTCTCTAAACCTATAAGTTCTGCCCCTCCTTTGTGGAATTCGGGGGGTCCCAAGGGCACTAGACCCCTTTTCTAGTAACTTGTTCTTTCTTTTTATTTAATTAAGGTTCGGGACAGTAGGCCGAGGCCGAAGTTCCTCTTTGCAAAAAAAAAAAAAAGAAAGCAAGAACGATAAATATTGTTGCATTTCAATGAAACATTCTTATCATGTTTAGGAGTTACGAACTATTAAGATTTCTTATTAAAAACGTTTTCCTTGACTATCAACGAAGAGGTACGATGTTGAGGATCCGGCAATACTGAAATGGACAGATTATAGGTATTTAAATATATATGTCATTTATGAACTCAAGAACTGGGCAATGGGGCCGTTTTACCCTCTAGTAAAGGCTCTTCAGTCCAGCTTGATGATGACCTTCTACTTAGGCCTCAATTGTTCTGTGTTATGGACAACAAGCAAGTATGCACTTTTATTATGCTTCTAGTAACTCCAAAATCGAAAACTCACAATTGTAGGAATTTAGTTTTGAAAATCAACCTAAAATTTTCAGAAGATACATATTCTTCTAGATTTTTCTGGAAATTTCTCATATTCTTCTTATTTTTCCTTCTCCTTCACATGAGAAAACTGAACTTAATTTGCCGTTTAATTCATAATTTTTAGACTCTGTTTGAGACCCCAAATAAGCCCTGGAACCTATTTTTTAACTAGGCCGGACATTAGGTCTGGACAGGGCCAAAACCACTCAAAAAACAATTAAAAGGGCTGGAGAGCTCATTTTTGAGGTTAGCTTGTTGTAGATTTCAGCTTTGTAAGAGAGCTCGTTTGTAATCGAAGTTCTTCCATTGTTCCACTCTTTGCTCTTACCTTGTGCGCGTATGTGTGTATGTGTGTGCATGCTTGTGTGCTTTCACTCACGCACTTGTGCCATCACTTGCTCACAATCTTCATACTTGTCCTCACGTCTCCACGGATTAACATTTATGAGGTGAAGCTCCTCACGTTGGTACTCATCATTGTGCTAGAGTGACACCAAATTTGGCGTCGTTGCTGGGGAGAGAGCTTGGAGGAAGAGCGTGTGACGGTAAGACGTAGAGTAGCGACGTTGGAAGGTAAAAAAATCACCATTTTAAGTTTAGTTTTTTCAGTTTTTCTTCTCCTTCATCTTCATCATCATCACCATCTCCACCCACCTTCATATTCTCAGCTTTTTCCAATTTTTAGAGTCCATTCACCTCGCGTTTTACTTGTGGTTGTGAGAAAGAGCCTTAGAGAGGGTGCAGAACTGAAATGCTGAAGAAATCGTACCAAAATAGCCGAAAACCAGAGTGAATAGCCCCGGAAGTGACATAACCTGCGCCAAGTATCGTGAGTGCAATATCGCGGATTTGAAGGAAGATTTGGCATCTACAGACACACAACAGTGACAAGGAGGACACAAGGTACCCATATTTGCAAAAAATTTTGAATTTGGACTCCAAAAATCCAAGTATCGTGTTCTCCCGCGATTGAAGTATCTCGACACCTAGATATCGTGAAACTCTTGTGGTCCAGTATCACGATACTTGCATTGGTCATATAACGAGTATCGTGTATCGTGGAGTTAACTCTCGCGATACCTGGTAGATATCGAGTATCGTCAGATACTAGACAGATATTGTGTATCGTGTATCGTGGAGTTAACTTTCGTGATACCTGGTAGATATTGAGCATCATTAGAAAATTTCTCACGATATTGGTCACGTTGTCGTCGAGATTTTCTCTCCTCTCTCACTTATGAAGGCCTACAAAAAACATATTTGGTGAAGGTAGCCGGAATTCCCCGAGAAGTCCAGGATGCATCAAGGATGTCAAAGGAAGCTCACATACAAAGTTTCAAAGAAATCAAGAAAGTCCATGGTAGCGGTCAAAGCTGGTCAAAGTTGGGAAATTAGGGCAAAAATTTCATTGTCACCAAATTAGATGAAAATCCATATACTTGTAAAGATTGTCAAAGGCAGTCTATAGCCCAAATTTCAACAGAAAATGGATTTTGTAGCACATTGATATGCTATGTTCATTTTGTAAAAATGTAATTTTTCTAGTTTGACCCTACAAATTCTTGTATAGAAATTTATGTTAGCCATATGGTTTGGCATGTATAAAGATCATATGTGGCTACATATTTGTACAAATTTTCAAGGCCATCAGAGCTTCCTAGAGACCACAATGCCACCTTGCAAGCTTCCAAATGTAGTCAAACTTGTACAAGGGAGATTCAGATGGGAGTTATTTCTGCATATTCCTTAAGGAGATCTTTGGAAACATAGTCCTACAAAGTTTCATCTTCATCAAAGCCTATTTGGAGGGTCAAAGATCACAAAGTCCAGTTTTCAGGATCACCGCAGTTTTCTAGTTTAAGCAAATTGAAGGGTTGAAGGGCCACCACATGGCGAAAGCTGATTGAGCCATGTTGTAGGATCAAGATGAGCTCATATTCAAGGGTGGGGATTCACTTATGCTTAAAGCAAGGAGGATCCACGAGTTTTTCCATAAAAGAAGATAATTTTTGACAATCAAAGATCAATAATGCAGCTTTTCTCCAAAAATAGTGGCTTATCTTATCCGAGTTGATGTCAGCACTGATCGGACGGTCCAGATCATCCCCAGATCCAATGGTGGAGAATGAGGGCGCCTAAATTTCAATCCTTTACACTAGATTTGATAGAAAGAACAATTCCAAGCCATTGATTTGATTAATCAAATGGTTGTAATCAAAAGTAGTGATCTAGAGTTGAGAGTTGATTTCTCTAGATCTAAGGGCCCAAATTCATTCAAAAAACTATATAAACCCCCCTCCAAACTCCTAGAGCATCATTGTTAGGCATCCATAGGGCTCATGCTAGCTTACGGTTTCCTTGAGACGATCACCCTCGGTTGAGCGAGTGAGGATCCAAGGTGAGCTAGTATGAATATAGAACCTAGTTTCAAATTTAAGTTAGAATTCCAATCTAGGATAGGCTCTTGAAACCAGCATCTCTATCTTGACTCACCCTCGGTGGAGCGTGTGAGTGAGTTAGAGCTCATTTTAATGAGTCTTAGACTTCTTTAGTTAGACGTTACGAGCCTAGACAGACATAGGGTCACTGGAGTGGAACTCACCTTCTTACGTGTGACATTCGGTTGAACTGTCATGGTTTGAGGGTCGGAACCACCTTTGATCAGTAGACTGCCTAGCTTGACGTACCACGACGATCTTATACATGTATCTTAATTCAAATCCTTTTAATTCATGTCACTTTGTCACTTGTCTCTTGTCTCCTCTCTCAGTCTCTTAAGTATTTTTACATGTCTTCTATTTCTTCTATGTGTGAGAAGGCTCCGTAGTATTGCGTTGAACCAGTGAGGATGTTTCTTTGAGCTTGTGAGTAAACTCTATCATCATAATTCACTTGCATGCCTACAATCCATACATACCCATACATATTGATTAGTTTCTGAAAGTGTATAAGAAGCTCCAATATTGGACCATTCTTCCTTTCGAAATTGGTTTATGTGTAAGGGATCCATCTATTCTCGTCATGCATACATATCATCCAAAGAAGACTATGCATATGGATTGGAATTAGGAAGTGTTTAAGAAGCTCCTTCAATGGACCATTCTTCCTTCCAAATTTCATTCGTATGTATGGTTCTCTTTCATTATTATCATTCATGTTCATAAATCTAACTTGTACTCCTACATTCCTATTCCCATAATCATTTCAACATCTCTCTCTTCTCCATACTCAACATTAATTTCACTTTCATGTCCTTAAAGCTTCCAACATTCATTAGCTTCATACACCCTATGTGTGCCACGACCGGACCCGATCCACCCGGATTGCGATCACCTCCACAACGTATCGAGTATCGTAGAGACCTGAAAACAATACTTGAGGAATATCGAATATCGTGGGAATTCCAAGTATCGTGTATCGTGATTTTTTTTCGCGATACCCACCCAATATCGTGTATCATGACCTATACTGTCAAGTATTGTGAGTCTAATTCTCGCCTGATATCGAGTATCGTGTATCGTGGGATTCCTCTTGGCGATACTTATACAATATCGAATATCATGAGGGTCCTTCCGTGATACTTGCTGGATATCGAGTATCGTGATCTGTCTAGTTGGTCGAGTATCGTGTATCATGTGGCCTAAGTATCGAGTATCGTGGACTTACTTCTGTGCCAAGTTTCGGGTATCGTTTAGTGGAGATATCGTGTATTGTGACAAGCCAAGTATCGCGTATCGCCTACTTCCAAGTATTGCGATACTTGACAAGTATCGTGTATCACCTATTCTAGAGTAATCCCAAAGAGATCCTGTTTCCCTGTTTTAACCCCCAGAACCATGAACTGGCATAACTTTCTCATACAAAATCCGTTTGCTGTGATTTTGGCTTTGTTGGAAAGCTCGTGGTTACGATAAAAATAATACATGAATTATTAGATAGGGTATTTTGAAGTTTACCCTTAGGGAAACTAGAAAACCAAGGAGTTCCAAAGGATTTTGAGCAATATAAGAGAACTTTGGGACTAGAAGCCAAGGCTTATGAACCTGAGATCTCGCATACACTTAGGCAAGGATACCTGAGATCATCTGAGGCTAGTGTCAACCATACAGCCAAGTCTTGGGCTCACCAGCTTAGTGGTTATCCTTACACACTAAGTTCAGAAACTAGTGACTCAAAAATGTCTTTTAGCATGGAAAGACCCACATGTAGCTCAGGCACTGCCTATTTACAGACACGAGAAGGTCCCTATAAGACCCAATTGGAGTATATCAGGACCAACCAATTAGGTGCTCGCATCTATGAGGATGGGCTAAGACGATCAGTGGTTCAACTCAAAAATCCTGACCAACCCTTTGGACTTGAACACCTAGTGGTCAAGTTCGAAGAGGGTGCACACAATGATAAGGAAGGAACCATCTATGTGGTTACCAACTTACCAGACAGGACAGATGAGTTTGGAAACATCATTCTTGAGAACGAGATAGGAGACCTAGAGCAAGAAAACCTAGGACGAGAACCCAAGACCCCTAGAGGTAAGGCAGTCTTGACTAGAGTGATCACTCCAGAATGGATTTCTCAAGGCAACAAAAGCATAGATCTATTCTTGAATAGAGAAACGGAGGATGCCTTTTGGTGATTTAAGCCAGATCAACCGAGCCCTATAGTCACCATCTATGAGTTCAAGGATCCGGAGACACCAGGGAAAGTTGTCTATCTAGACCACACATCTGAGAAAATGTTCTTGGTGACAGAGCTAGATAGCCATGCATACACTTGGCAAGGTGAGTCAATTTTCCCTCCATCAAGATCTTATGTTTCCCAAGGCCTCCAAGGAGCCGGATCATCCAAGGCTCATGAAACCCAGAGGGAAAGAACTAGAGAGAGACCTGAGGTAAGCTTTGCAAACACTGTAGGTAGAGACAGATCAGGATATGGAACAGAAAGACCTGAAAGAGAGAGACATCGCGTACATAGGCATCAAAGAGACAAACATGATTTCCCATTGCCTAGACCACGAGAGCACTCAAGAAAATTTAGACCCTCTCAAGTGGTTAAGACAATGAAGAACTATTTTGATGGGTCAGGAGATCCTTATGATCATGTGGCCGAGTTCAAACAAGTGTTAAGAGCTGAACCGGTTGAGGACTTGTTCACCAAGTTCGAGGCATTTGGTTTGACTCTTAAGGGTACTGCCTTAGCTTGGTTTCAACCCCTGAATAGTCGCAATTATCGAGAGATAGGTCAAATGTTAGAAGAACTCATTGTAGAATTTTCCAAGAGTGGTATCAGGCATAACACATCATCCTTGATCCATAGCTTTAAGCAGACACCCCAAAAAACAGTGCGACTTGCAGGAAAAAGGTTTAGACAGTACTTGGAAAGATGCCCTGTACCGGAATTGCCCACACCAGCCAAACAAGTGGCCTTGTTTTTGGATGGCTTACTGAGCACAAAATTGCGATCATATGTTTACTTGAAAGAGCCTAGATCCATAGAAGAGTGTGTGAAAATGTACATAGACATAGAAGACAACTTGGGTGAGGAGCTAGAATTGTCTAAACTCTATAAGGATTCAGACAGTTCTACTAGTCACACGTCAAGGACCTCCACTGAGATAGATGAGATAGCTCAGCAGGTTGCCGAAAGGCTAGGAGTTCAAAATAAACAAATGCCAAGGGTCACCTCATTGAAACAATGTTACAACTGTGGACGAGACCACATGGCTAATGTTTGCCCAATGATGGCTCAGCCCCAAGGAAACCCGAATGCTCTATATTGCACTATTGAGAGAAAATACACGAACCATATGGCTCAAGATTGTCCCTATAACAGGCAGGCTGTGTTAGACAAAATTATCAGCAACCTTACCAGTAGGGTAGGTATCAGAACGAGTACCAATAGCTATATTATAGGCCACAACAACAATATCAACCTCAATACCAGCAGCAATATCAGACACCAAATAGGCCACAGCCAGTCCTAGGAAACCAACCACCAGCTCTTGCCAATGTGATCCCAGTTAAATATACGATGGCGGAGGAGAACCATAATACAGCATTGGTGCCACTAACCCCGTTGGTCTCAGAAAATGACTCTCACACTCAAGGTTTAGACTACTTCCATGAAGATAATTCACAAGCTTATTACATAGAGTCACTTGAGCAAAGTGAGACTTCTCCATATCAATATGAGACACCACCAATGGAACAAAATTGGGAGCTAGAATACTCCAATGTCATGTATACGAATCCAAATCCTAGGCCCCAAGTGAGACAAGTAAGACCACAAGCCCCTAGAGGACCATGTTTTAGATGTCAGGGTGACCATTTCATTCGCGATTGTCCCCACTCACTCACTATGGGACAAGGACAAAACATCACAATACAAGGCTTTCGTCCTGAGTGCGGCAAGGAACATCTTCCGAGAGAATGTCCTAGGAACCCCTCTAGTGCACCCAAGGTTACACCCATCAATGTGGTAGGCTTAGTGGCGGATTCAAGTTCAAGTAGCAGTAATGTGGCTCCTGTACAGGCAGTTACTAGGGCACAGGCTGCTCAACAAGCAAAGCCATCTGAACAATCGGAGTCAAGTGAATCAGGAGCCTAGTAAGAGGAAAGTAAGAGCTTTGAAGGATACCAGAGAGAAGGCTAATCGCAAGTGGAACAAAAAGATATCTGAACTAGAAGACAACCTAAGGGATACCAAAACAAAAGTAGAAGACATTGCATCTCAAAGCCCCTCTCATGCCAAACCTCCATCCACACTACCTCATTCCACCCCACCGCCCATTTTAAATAGACTGCAATTAAGGTCTGTTCTTGCAGATCCAACCCCAGAAGGCTTGGACATGATGTTCAAGGCCTATCAGGCTCGTCTTCAAGAAGGGCCAACAGCTGCGAACCTGGACAAGAGTTACCCGAGATCAGACTTAGAGATTGAATGATAAAAAATGTGCATGAAAATGGTAGAAGTAGCTCAAGCTATGCTCGAAACTAGTCAAAAGTTCAATCAGACAAACTCTGTCAAACCCGATTTGCATTTCCAGGGCTTACTAGAAAGATTAGAGCAGTTGGTAAACAAGCCGCAGGTTTCTTTACCTCTACAGGCTCAACCTGTTTTTGAAAGAGAAAGCTCACCGCCTGGGAAAGCTTATGTTCTTGATTCCGTGGATGAGGGAACACCTCTTTCAATGCAAGAGTACTCTCAAGAGTTCTTGCGGGAAATACAAGAAGAAAAATGGGCCAAGGAGAAGGGTAATCCCCCTCCTATTCCTCAGATTGATGATCTTCATGACCAACTTCCCCAAGACATTCCGTCTATCTATGGAGACCAAGCAGAGCAACAAGAAGACGGAAGATTAGATTTTGATTCTAATTCTTTACAAGAGTTGCCTCATTTCATAGGCCCATGGGAATCTAAATCTCTTCACATCAGAGCTCCCACAATATTGGTAAGAAATGAAGACTCAGTGGTTCCAAGAAACACTGATGTTGTGAAGAACACAAAGGTTCAGTGTCATCTCACTGTAGAAGAGCTGCTCAAAGCAAAACCTGAGCTATGGAATCATGTGAAGGATCAGGTTCCAGAACTTGATTCCAATATGCCAAAAGTGGGCTCTAAGCAAAAAGTTCCAAAAATACCTCTTCATAAAATAGGAGACATGAGTGAAGGTGAAGATTGTAATACTTATCTTCCAATCACCTATCAAGGTTACAACCAAAGCAATCGTAGATTCAGGTGCTGGTGTGGCTATTGCGACCACCTCCTTGTGGAAGCGATGGGGCAAACCCACATTAAGACCAACTAGCAAGGTCATATTGAAGGTTTACACCTTCAGAGATGTACCACCCCTACAGTGGAATCCTATCCACAAAGCGAAAGAAGATTCTATCTCTATGCATTCTGGAAGTTCACCTGATCCATCTTGGCTGCAGGAAGATACTCACTTGTGGATGTGCAAGGTCATAGAGGAAGAGGAAAAGCGCCTAAAAGCAAGGGAAGAAGGAACTCCCCCAGGAGATAGACCAGTTAAAGACCGAGCCTATACACCAATGGTTTTTCCAGATGAGGAACTTGAGCCTGATGAGGAGCTTGAGCCTCATGGCTGGGTAGAAATTTTAGCTACCATGGACATTGTAGTCAATGAAGAACAATGGACACCTCATTGTGATGAGGAGGGTTATGATATTTCTGTGTTCATGTGTGAGCCCTTGTTAGAAGAATGTGACCCTAGTGATATCATAGAAGAAGAAGAGAATGAAGATGATCTAGAGTCCATTGTGATGGATAGCTACTTCCTCTCAGAGGAGCACTATCTAGAAGATGTAGGAGTATTGACTCGAAAAGAAGAAGAACCTCTCACGAGCATTAAAACGGTAAATTCAAAGGATGGAAGTGAAGGAGGTAAAAGGAAAAAAAAAAAGAAAAGCACTGAAACAAGAAGAGGAGGAATCATTGTTTGAGGTACCAGAAAATTTCAAGAAATATGAAGTTGAGGATAGGAAAATTTTGGTACGAATGCCTAAGAGAGAGGCCATTATAAGAGAAGCATATGATATTAAAGAAAAGACCAAAAAAATTGTAGTGACCATTGAAGGGAACAAAGAGCGATGTACGTACATAGGAGATGACCTAAGTGCAAAAGAAGAAGCAGAGCTTGTAGCTCTATTAAGGGAATATAGGGACATGTTTGCGTGGCACTATAGAGACTTGAAGGGAGTAGATCCAAAAATTTGCTCTCATACTATACCCATGACGACTGATGCCAAACCCACCAAACAAAAGCCCTACACATATAATGACACTTACGCAGCCAAAATAAAAGAAGAAATTGATAGACTGATTGAAGCGGGATTTATCTATGAGATCGAGCATACTGAGTGGGTGTCCCCCATTGTAGTGGTGCCCAAGAAGAATGGAAAATTGCAAGTGTGTATTAACCTTAAAAAAGTTAATATTGCTATGATGATAGTTATCCACTTCCAATCACTGAACATTTATTAGAGCGTGTCGCAGATAAGGAAGTTTATAGCTTCCTTGATGGATTTTCAGGTTACAACCAAGTAGCCATTGCCCCAGAAGATCAACACAATATGGCTTTTGCCATAGAATGGGGAATCTTTGCATTCCGTGTGATGTCGTTTGGGCTCACCAATGCACCTGCAACATTCCAAAGGCTCATGTGTCATGTCTTCAAGGAATTCTTGCGAAAGAGCTTGGAAGTATATGTGGATGATTTATGTGCTCATTCCCATGAAAGAAGTTACCACATCCCTCAGCTCAGACAGATTTTCAACAAGTGTAGACAATATCGAGTTTGTCTGAACCCAGAGAAGTGTGTATTCATGGTACGACAAGGTAAAATCTTAGGTCACATTGTTTCTAAAAATGGGATATCTACAGATGAGGATAAGGTAAGAGCCATAGCAGAGTTGCCAAGACCAAGGAATGTTAAAGAGGTACAAGCCTTTATGGGCCATTGTGGATATTACCATAGGTTTATCCACATGTATGCCATCATAGCTAAACCTCTTTATGGGTTGTTGACAAGTTTTGAGTGGAACGATGAATGCAAAAATTCCTTCAATGAACTGAAGAGACGTTGGTGCTCAGCACCAATACTGACCACTGCTGATGGGAGTAAACCCTTCCATGTCCATGTAGATGCTTCCAATCATGCAATAGGATGTATGCTAGTAAAACCCACAGGTGAAGGAAACCTAGATTTGCCGATAGCATATGCTAGTAGGCAATTAAATGCAGCTGAAAAAAATTATACCACAACGGAGAGAGAAGGCTTAGGCATGGTATATGCCGTGAAGAAGTTTAGACACTATCTACTGGCCAATAAGTTCAAGTTTTTCACTGATCATCATGCTTTACTATATTTGGTCAATAAACCTTGCAATACAGGCCGCTTACTAAGAAGGTTCCTCTTACTAATGGAATACGACTTTGAAGTTGTTGTCAAGAAAGGTAGAACCCACCTTAGGGCAGACCATCTTTCTTGCATCACTTCAGGAGAGCCACCGCAAGGAGTGTCTGATGAACTACCTGATGCTTATTTGTTCAATTCAGAAGTTATTCCTAAATGGGCAAATAAGTTAGTACCAATCCTAACCTTCGGACCTGCAAACAAGAATGTGAAAACAAACAAAGAAGAAATTGTAAGATCAGAAAAATATCAAATATTGGCAGGAAGCATGTACAAACAAGAGACAAATGGCGTATTAGCTTGTTGTGTCGAGGATGATGAACATAGTAGTTGGTTGCAACAAGCCCATGAAGGATTGCTCGGAAATCACTATTCTAAACAACGAGCATTGCAAAATCTACAACGTTTAGGAGTTATTGGCCTAGCATGGACAAAGAAATTCATGAGTGGATCAAGAATTGCCCCGTATGCCAGGTGAGACCCCCAGTGGAGCATGCCACCCTTTATCACGTGTCACTAATTCCTGACTGGAGTGCTCCATTGCTAGAATTCATGAGATCGGGAACACTACCGAACGAGGCTAGTCTAGCAAGAAGACGAAGCATGGAGCAACAGGCTCAAGACTATGCCTTAGTAGGAGAGAACCTATATTGAAGAGGCAAAGATGGTTACCTAAGACTGTGCGTTCATGAACTAGACTATTTGACAATCTTAGAAATTGCACATAGTAGTGTTGCAGGTGGACACTTTGGGCCTGACCGAGTAATTAAGACCATTCTATTCTCAAGACTTTGGTGGCCCACTCTTCATATGGATGCACATACTTATGTGAAG
Source organism: Ceratopteris richardii (assembly GCA_020310875.1). Classification (NCBI taxonomy): domain Eukaryota; kingdom Viridiplantae; phylum Streptophyta; class Polypodiopsida; order Polypodiales; family Pteridaceae; genus Ceratopteris; species Ceratopteris richardii. The sequence continues at coordinate 26,938,917 of CM035436.1, read as the reverse complement.
AAATGTGACACATCCCAACGTGCCCAATATCCGATAAGAAAAGATGAGATGCCTTTGAGGCCAATGATGGGAGGACATGCATTCTCGAAGTGGGGTTATAGACTTTGTTGGTCCTATTAACCCCCCAGCTAGAAACTCCCATGCGGAATACATTATTATAGCCACTGATTACCTTACCAAGTGGGTGGAAGTAAAAGCCACAACAAAGGATGATGCTCAAACAATGGCAAGTTCTCATTCGAAAACATGTTCACTAGATATGGGCTACCAATAGAGTTAGTAAGTGATAGAGGTAAACACTTCTTGAATGAAGTCATTGAAAATCTCCTTCAAGAATTCATGGTGATACATAAGAAGTCTGCCCCCTATCATCCCCAAGCTAACGGACAAGCTGAGAGCACAAATAAGATCCTATGTAACATATTGACAAAACTGGTAAATAATAAACGCTCTGATTGGGACAAACAGCTTCATCATGCTGTTTGGGCATACGGAGTTGCCTACAAAACGGTACTCAATGCCACCCCATTTCAGATGGTCTTCGGACAGAATGTTATGCTACCATTGGATTTTCTAATTCCAGCCTTGAAAGTAGCACAAGAGCACGAGTGGAATGGACACGAGTTGTCCTCCAGGATCTTTGATCTAGAACGCTTAGGTGAGACGAGGCTACGAGCAGCAGCAGGCATCTATGCTGCAAAGAAAAGACAAAAGGCATACTTTGATGCCCATGTAAAGGACAAAGGATTGAAAGAAGGAGATCTAGTGCTGGTTTATACGCTAAAGCAAAATGCCCACAAATTGGAGAAACGAGGATATGGACCCATAATCATTAATAGAATCTCCACTAGTGGTGCAGTTCAATTAGCCACCTTAGAAGGTGATATCTTGTCGAACTATATAAGTGCTTGTCGAGTCAAGTTATATCAAGAACCTCTTACAGAGGAAATGCTAATGAGACTCAATACTGCTAAGAAGCAAAAAGAAGAGGAGTTAAGGGTTAGAGAAGAAGCACAAGCAGAGGCTAGAGAGCGCATCAGAAGAAATAAGTTACGGCGACTAGGCCTAGATGTCAACACAAAAGCTCCAAAATATCACATGGACATGTGCCAAAAATCAGACCTAACTACTTCTCGAATAATTGAGCAATGCCCCTTTGTGACCATAGAGGTAGGACAAGGAAAGAGTGTAAGGACTGTGAGAGCATTGGTTGACTCAGGTGCAGCAGCTAGTGCAGTTAGACTTTCATACTGCCAAGACCTGGAGGTGGACATCAAGCCCATAGAAGCATATCTCATAGGATTGGGAGGTGTGGAAACCCCTTGTTTGGGCGAGGTGGAACTTCCCATCTACCTTCAAGATGTTCCAATAAAAGTCAAAATGCTAGTGTGTCACGATGCAGACCTTACAGAGCCCCTCGTCTTGGGTCAAGATTGGATTTATGACAATGCAGTCAACCTGAACCTAAGGAGTCAACTTCTTCAAGTTTGGGTACAAGAACAATGCATTACTTTAGAATTAGAGAATTTCATGCTCACAAGTCCAGTTGTCACACATTCTCTGAGTTCTTCTAGGACTAATCCTAGCAAAAAAGATGTTGTATGTGTTAAAAGCTCTATGTTCCAGAACAACTCAATCATGGAAGAAAAGGCTCTAAGACAAACAAACTCCTCCTCCTGTGCAAAGACTAATACCGTCCCCAAAACTCAACCAAAAAGGTTAGCAAAACAGTACATGACAACCGCTATATCAAATATCCAAAGAGAAGTCAAGAAGAAAGTAGCTCCGAGCATGAAGCAGATCTGGGTACGGAAAGGAGAGCAACCAGCAGCCGCGCCAACACAATTCCCACACAGGCAAGCCAACCATGCAAAGACAAGAAACAAGAAACCAGGACCATCTCAACCAAAAGATCTCCGACAACTCTGGGTGCCTAAGTAATTAGCTGTAGCTCAACGAGGGCGATTATAGATGTAGGTACCCAAGTAGCTCTTGCATACACAACAGCCTATGCTCCCCACCATGCAAAAGGTCTCGACAAAGAAGCTAAGGAGAGAAAGGGGAAAGAACAGAGCACAAAGACCAAAAGAAGATAAACTCAATCCTTTGGCAAAAGGAAGAAGACAATCATCAAGGATATGGGTTTGTAAGCCCAAAGTACAAGTAACTTCCACGGAACCGAAGACCCACCCTCACTAGACACCAAGTTTTGGCAACCATCCAAAGAGGAAAAGGCCAGAAGTGATCTGTATAAGGCCAACTACTATTCTAAAATGGAACCCTAAAGGGAGGAATGGTCAGTTGTCATCTCTTGATCTACTGATCACATCATTTCAAGTTCCACTGGCCACCTCCAGACAAATATTGCATCAAGTGTGCAAGTAACATCAGAAGCCTCGACGAGTGACAACCATCTGCCTTTGGCATAACCTTGTCTTTTGCACCATTCAGATCATGCACTTCCAAAGTATGCATCAATATAGGGCCACATTACACGGCCGTGCATAAACACAATTGAGAACTCCCAGGCACATGAGACACACTTGACATATGTAATATATTTTATTGATCCTAACCACCTTCTTCTTGTTTTGTCATTGTTCCAAAAAAAAGAAAAAAGAGAACAAGTCCATGCGCTCGACGACACTCATCGATGAACCATCAGCAAGGACGTTCATCAACCAGAAAGACAAGCCAATCATCAATCATCATGATGGGCATACAACACAAAGAGACAAAAACCGACTGACCTTTCACCATGGTAAGCACAACCTACTTCGACAACATGCTCACCATGATAGATTAGGAAGCCTCTTCGTCAACATACCCTTGAGCACCTAGCTCAAGATCCAATCTCTTGCACCATACTTCTCCCCATGCATTTTCCAGGTACGCATACATCGGGCCACATTACAAGGCCATGCACAAGGCACATATTCTGCTCAACCCATGCACTAATGCACTTACCCACCATCCATTATGGATTACAAGTACTTGGCATGAACACTATGAAAGCCATCTTTGGAAGAACCAGACGACATCAAGGTGACAACAACAAGAGCAGGGAAGCAATCCACCATTGAGAGTTGCTCATAATCAACATTGACCACCTCCTTTGAGCAGCTAGCAGTTTTGGAAAGCCCACAAATGCACCATCAAGCTGGAATACGAGGAAGAAGTACATACAAAGGGACTACAACCTGCAAGAGCTAGCAGTGGCAAACTGAAGAACCCGACAATCGACTAGGCTACATTGGGAAGATGGACCGCTACTGTTGATACATGGAGGACACTACCTCTCAACGTACTACATGGAAAAACCACTACAACAAGGGTCTGTTAGGGACGACAGACTCAAGAGGGGGGGAAGTGTTGAAGCTCAACGTCAAGGACAAATCATGGAGGTGCATCAAGGAAGTGGACACACAAGAAGAAGGAGCAAGTAGGGAGCTCCAAGAAGCACCTGTCAAATGTTCAAAAGAAATCCCTATAAAAATAGTGATTTTTATCACTAAAAACCATTGTAAATACCATTTTCCATTTTTGTAACTCCATTTTGTTCAAGCTGAGGATTCTTTGAGCTTGAGGAGTATTAGAACTATCATCCTACCAATTTTCATAATTTTTAGACACCGTTTGAGCCCCCAAATAAGCCCTAGAATCTATTTTTTAACTATTTCGGACACTAGGTCTGGACAGGGCCAAAACCACTCAAAAAGCTATAAAAAGGGCTGGAGAGCTCATTTTTGAGGTTAGCTTGTTGTAGATTTCAGCTTTGTAAGAGAGCTCGTTTGTAATCGAAGTTCTTCCATTGTTCCACTCTTTGCTCCTACCTTGTGCATGTGTGTGTGTATGTGTGTGCATGCTTGTGTGCTTTAACTCACGCACTTGTGCCATCACTTCCTCACGGTCTTCATACCGGTCCTCACATCTCCACGGATTGACATTTATGAGGTGAAGGTCCTCACGTTGGTACTCACCATTGTGCTAGAGTGACAAATTCTCATAAAGGTATAACATGCTATCATTGTGGTAAATTAGGACAGTATGCAAGTGATTGTTGGCTAAAGAATGGAAGACCAAATGGAGGCAATCAAAGGAACCACAGGAACTATGCAAGCACTTCAAGTGAAGGAAGCAATCACACACTACTTGCAGTGAGACATGAGTATAGAAGCTCTTGTGAAGATGACAAAAAATGGTAGATTGATTCACGTTGTAGTGACCATATATCATGCCAAGGAATTTTTTTCACTAATCTACAAGTACCAGGTGGAAAAGGATGTGTTGAAACAAGCGAGGATACTGAACAAATAATTGAACATATTGGAGATATAAGCCTTGGAGATACAAGTAAAGTAAAGGTACTATCTAATATTCTTCATGTTCCTACAATTTCAAAGAACTTGATTTCAATAGGACAAATGGAAGAGAAGGGTTATCATGTCATACTCGATGATAATGGGTGCTTCATAAAGAGTCCAAACGAAGGATTCAAAGTCATTGCTTGAGGTAGAAGACAAGGAAGGATGTTCACTTTGGACATCCAACATCCACATGGAAAGGTCATGTACATTCAATGTGGGAACAAGAAGATTTGGGAGCTCCACTTATGTCATAGAAGAATAGGACACATCAACATTCCAAAGATGAAGGACATGAGCAAATATGAAGTGGTAAGAGGTCTTCCAAAATTTAATAGCATTCGACTACATGAGTTATGTGAACCTTGTCAAATAGTAAAGCAAACGAGGAAGGCATTCAAGAGGATCAATTATGTGGCCCCAAATGTCTTGGACGTGATACATACAGATGTATGGAGACCAACCGAAGAGGCGTCAATGGCTGGTAATAAACTTTTTGTCACCTTCATTGATGATCACTCAAGAAAGGTATGGTTGTTTTGTATGAAACAAAAATCAGAGGTGTTTTCTATATTCAAAAGATTCAAAGTTGAAGTTGAAAAAGAAACAGGAAGTTCTCCGATGGTGGAGGAGAATACTTCTCCAAAGAAGTTTTAGATTTTCTACAAGAGAATGGGATCATATGGCAGTTCATTGTTAGGTATACACCACAACAAAATGGACTAGCTGAGAGTAAAAATAGGAAAATTGCTGAAATTGCAAGATGCATGCTCAACGAGATGAAGCTACCATTGTAGTATTGGGCTGAAGCTACCACAACTGCCATTTGCTTGATGAATAGGTGCACAACATCAAGAATACATCACTTGACTCCAAAGGAAGTATATTACGATAAGAAACCTCATCTTACACACCTAAAAGTGTTTGGATGTGTTTGCTTTGTTCACATTCCATAAGAAGTTAGAACAAAGATGGAACCAAGCTCATAAAAATGCATTTTCATCGGCTACTGGATGGAGCAAAAAGGATACAAGTGTTACAACACTAGAACAAAGGAATTAAGAGTCTCCCGAGATCTGCTCTTTGATGAACTAAGACCATGGTATGAAGATAAAGGAAAGGAAAAGATTATTGAAGAAGACTGTGATGATTATGTAGGAACAAATCAAAGAGAAGTTCAACAATCAAGCACAAAGGTTTTAGGTCAAGAGGCATCTACATCAAATGAAGAATGTTCAACATGGAGGGGGAGTCATTCTCTGTCTCCAAATTTAGCTTATACTAGAGTCGAGGAAGCAAGTGCTACTCCAAATAGTGAGATAGATGCAAGTGAAGAAGAATATGAAGAGGTAATCACTCTGATGGTAAAGATGAATAGGTTAAAGAAGCAACTTTCTAAAGGCAATGAAAGAAGATCTTCAAGGACAAGGTATCCAACTCAGAGGTTGAGTTATGATAATTTCATGGTGACACATTTTGCATACATGATGTAGGTTATCAAAGACAAAGAGCCTGAGACATATGAAGAAGCTTGCACACGAAAGGAATGGAAGCAAGCTATGAAAGAGGAGATCAAAGCGCTCAAAAATAATCACACATGGGAGCTAGTGCCAAAAAAAGAACGTCTTAAGATTGTTCCAAAAAAATGGGTGTTTAAAGCAAAGAGGAATGTTGATGGTTCACTAGCTAGATATAAAGCTAGATTAGTTGCCAAAGGATTTAAACAAACACAAGGCATAGATTATGATGAAGTTTTCAGGCCTGTTGCAAAGATGGGAGCTATCAGAACATTAATAGCAGTTGGTGCTTCAAGGAGATGGCCATTATATCAACTCGACATCAAAAATGCTTTTCTCAATGGAGAGATACAAGAAGTGGTATACATGAGTCAACTGATTGGATTTGAAGATGAAAACCATCCAGACTTTGTTTGCAGGTTGAAAATGGCACTTTATGGCTTGAAGGAAGTACCAAGAGCATGGAATTAGAGATTGGTAGAATATCTAACTAAGTGTGGATACAACCCAAGTAGTGGAGATCCTTCATTGTACATGAAGAAGGAAGTAAATAGAGAGTTATACATTTGCATATACATCGATGACCTCATCATAATATAAAATGATATTACACGGAGGAGATATATTAAAAGGAAGCTTGGTAAGGAGTTTAAAATTTTAGATCTTGGAGAGCTGAAATAGTTTTTAGGAATTGAAGTTGTTTATGGAAAAAGTGGCAACTGCTTGATGCAAAGGAAGTACTTCTTGGATGTTCTTTTGAGATTCAGAATGAGTGAATGCAAACCACTCACTCAACCCATGGACACAAATAAAAAGATTTGCTCAAATTATGGAGAACTATTGGAAGATGTATCAACATACAGAAGCATTGTAGGATCATTAATCTATGCAAACATTACAAGACCTGATTTATCTTATGCTGTTGGTGTACGTAGTTAGTTTATGCAAGCCTTGAAAAGTTAACATTTAAATTCAGCAAAGAGAGTGTTGAGATACATAAAGCATATAGTTAATCATGCTTTGTTTCACAATTTTGATGAAGAATTACAGGTCAACGGCTTTAGCGTTGCTCATTGGGGAGGTTCAAAGGAAGACAGGAGATCAACCTCAGGTAATGTGTTCATGATAGGAAGCAAACCTATCACCTAGAGTTCAAAGAAACAACATACTGTTGCACTTTCATCCATGGAGGCTGAATATAGAAGGTTAGCATTTGCCACATGTGAAGCAATGTGGATTAAAAAACTTTTGGCTGATCTTGAAGTGCAAGTTGGAACAATCCCTATATAGGGTGATAAAGTGTCAAGTATTTACTTGGCAAGCAATCCTATGTTTCATGCAAGGAGCAAGCACATAGAGGTCCACTACCATTATGTAAGCAAGAAGGTATTGAGCAAAGATGTGGAGATAAAGTTCATCAGAAACAAAGAGCAGATGGCACATATGTTCACAATGTTCTTGGATGCTTCCAAACTCAAAGGTTTCAAGGATGTGATAAATTTGCAAGACGTTGTTGAAGATAACTCCCAAATGAGATTGAGGGGGAGTGTTGAAGATAAATGTACAAGCTCATTTTCATATGAGCTATGCTTGAATAAATCTATCAAATATAAAAATAAAGGAGAAGAAAAAAAAAATTCTAGTCAAAATTCATGATGAGTAAAAGATACAATATCTGCCTTGTAGTTAGTGGCATGTAGTGGGCAAAGTGGTGAGTTAAGGAGGCACAAACTTCTTCACATACTCATGGGTTATAAAAGTGGAGTGGGAGCACATTCTAAACAATGAGGGAAAGAGATAAGAGCTCCCAATAGTCGGATCTAGTCATTTTATCATTTTGTCTTTTTATAGACTCCTTCCAACTGCACATCATTCTGTAGACAACTCTGTTGTGAAGCTCATATCTCAGTGTGTATATAACCATTTCTTCAATTTAAAAACTAATTGGAAAGCTTATCTAGTATGTTCTCAGCATCTCAAATATGCCTATCAAAGCTTATATATTCTATGAGATATCAGTGAAAGAGGGAAGTCTAGCTTTTCAGCATACCTCTCTAAACAGGTAGTCTGTTTTGGTTGGTTAAGTTTTCTAGCCAAACCATATCCAAATTGCTTGATTCTTTGTTTAATAGGAAGCTATATGAATATGCTTTTGCTATTCTAAATAGCTCATTGAAAACATGTATATTCTGTAAGATATTAGTGAGAGAGTGAAGCCTAGTTTTTCAGTATAGTTATGTGTGCAGGTGCTCTATTTTGGTCAGTTGAGTTTCCTTACCAAAACTCATCCAAATTACTTGATTTTTAGCTTGTTGGAAAGCTATTTGTGTGTAATTACCAAGTATCTTGCTCAGAAGATATATATTTAGGGAATTATTAGTTAAAGAGTGAAGTTCATATCTTCAGCATACTTGAATGGATAGGTAGTTCATTTTTGTCAATTGCGTTCTCTAATCAAAACTTGTCCAAACTAAGTTACTTATAGCTTTTTAGAAAGCCCTCTTTGTCTACTTTGATTGGATAAAGGCGCAAGTCCATTTGAGTTTGGTATTGAGAGAAGCAACCTATTTAAGGTGCAACTTTTTATCCAAGTGGTGGACGTACAAGGGTTCACTACACATTTTCATTGTGCATAGGAGAACTCATTGTCCACATATATGTGTGTGTGTATGCATGTGTGTACATGTGTGTGTATGTATGCATGTGTGTGTATGTATTTATGTATGTATGTGTGTTTGTATGCATGGATGTGTGTATATGTGTGTATGTATTTATGCATACGTATGTGTATGCATGTGTGTATATGTGTGTGTATGTATGCATGTGTATATATGTGTGTGTATGTATGCATGTGTGTACATGTGTATGTGTACGCATGTGTGTATGTGTACGCATGTGTGTATGTGTGTGTGTATGTATACATGTGTATATATGTGTGTGTGTATGTATGCATGTGTGTACATGTGTGTGTGTATGTATGTGTTTATGTATGCATGCATGTGTGTATATGTGTGTGTGTATGTATGCGCGTGTATATATCTGTGTGTGTGTATGCATGTGTGTACATGTGTGTGTATGTATCCATGTATGTATGCATGTGTGTATGTATGCATGCATGTGTGTATGTATGTATGCATATGTATGTGTGTGCATGTGTGTGTGTGTATGTATGCATGCATGTGTGTACATGTATGTATGCATGTGTGTATATGTGTGTATGTATGTATGCATATGTATGTGTATGTGTGTGTATATGTGTGTGTATGTATGCATGTGTGCATATGTGTGTGTGCATGTATGTATGCATGTGTGTAAATGTGTGTGTATGTGTGTGTATGTGTGTGTATGTATTTTTATCTCTCTCACTCTATATCTTTCTCTCTTTCATCTCTCTTTATATCTCTCTCTCTATCTTTCTATCTTTCATCTCTCTTTATCTCTCTCTCTCTCTATCTTCCTCTCCGTCATCTCTCTTTATCTCTCCCTCTCTCTCTCTATCAGTAGACAATAAAACAATCATTTATAGGTATGTTCCTCTTCTGGATCGCTCTCTTCAAAGCTAATGTATGTCGTCTCTTGTCAAATTTCAACGAATTGACGCCAAAAAACTCCCACAAAATCAAAGAGAAGAGAAATTATAAAACATAAAGCATAGATAAAGACAAAGGGTAAGATTATGCACACCACTTATCAAGATGCGAGATCTAGAGAGAGAGTGTAGAGAGAAAAATATGTGTGTGTGTGTGTGCACAAGACAACAGGTCACATTATAGTTTATGGTGCAAGTTCGACAAAATCAAGCAGTACTTAGTGTAAAAGACACACAAATGTTGATTTTTGTTCTCGGGTCCTGGTATGTTTAAAACATGGTGACCATATAACCATCAATATGAGCCTCAGTATGGGCATCGGTAAATTATTGGAAAATCATGAGGCTTATACGGATGCTTATACAGACACTTATACCAATTCTCATAACGATGCCTGTACCGACACTTATACCGGCGATCACAAAGCATCTCAATGATCCATTTTAAACGGTCGTACGGATGTCAAATGACCGTTGCTATGCTTAATTACATCTTTCCAATGTTCATACCGATGACGAGGGGTGACTGTCGGTATAGACATCATCGCTATGCCCCTCATATGTTATAGTCACATGGATATTCATCAATGCTTAAACAGCAAGTGATTGATTCTTTAATTGGTTTTGGACTAGATGGGCATTCAAGTTCAAGGACATGTGACACCTACTTATAGAGAAAAAGAAAGCATCCCTCATGTGGAAGATACTTTATAGAGGTATTTTTATAGCGTAAAAGATGCTTAGCGAGGATGACGAATAAAGCCACCTTTACTTTTCCTATACAAAAAGCTGTATGATCTCACAACTTGTTGGTCAGCTCCTGTTGTTGGCCCATCCAATGAACTAAAAACTTGTTTTTTTCTCGAAAAGGCTATTAGTTGCTTTTGTGGCTCTATGGCTAAAAACGTGTTTTTCTCTCGCAAAAGCTATTAGTTGGTTTTGTGGATCTATTGGAACACCATCAGAAGTGAAGTTCTCTAGAAAATTGGGCGGAGAAAATGCAGAAACAACTTCCAGATACCTCCCAAGAAATGATCTCTAGGGAAATCCCTCAACTACCTAGGTAAAAGGATTTAGAATTGTAAAATCTCGCCCCCTACAAGTAGCACAACCTGTTTGGTATAGAAAAAAATAAGCTTAAACGCAAGTGGATCGCTCACAAAAGGCTGTAAAACGTTATCCATTTTCTGTGAATGTTTCTTTAATCCTCTTGGATCTCTTTATTGCTTTTTTATATTTAAAATGATTTTCTTAAAAAGAATTATTAGCCACAGGACAAACACAGAAGAAATTCCTCTATCTATGTCAGATTCGACTTAGTATCATAAAATACATGACATTTCCATGGCCCATGTTTAATTTTTTTGCCAATCATAGAAGCTTTCTCTAGGAAAAATCATATCGCATTATACAGCAATGAATGACGCTATGTGTGTGTGTATGTGAATTCATCTGCTTTTGTTTGTGCTTTCCAAATTGAAAAGATATTTTGCCTCAAGCATCCACTATCGTATTGTCTTACCGTGCATCGTACAAGGTCCAAATGGCTTTATCTCTCAACAGAAGATCAGTCTCACTATCATGGTTAGATCGAGAATGTTCGACTGCTAACATCACTCTTCCTTTTGCCTTCCTCATTTCGCTATAGAAAATATACTGAATGCAACTATCCTGAGCTAAATAGCCCTAATAATATATCTAGGTGGTATCTAGTATTAACCGAAAAAAGTGTTCCCTTTGCATGTCTGCAAAGTATTCTGCTAGGTATTCTTTTTAGCACTCAATTAGTATTATGCAAAAAGTGTAACGTGTTATCTAGTTTCAAATTAACATTACTTCAGAAATAAAATAAAAATGTAGAGTGCCAAAAACATAAACTATTCACTAGGTTGAGACCAGCGATAATTATGATTGTGTTTACAAAAAATGATGATTCTGAATTTTCTTTCAAAAAATGTTGCTTTTATTTTGAAAGAACGTTTTGTATGTTCTTGCCAAGCATGGAATATATTATGAATATCATTTCGCATATTTTGTATGAATGTTTAATCATGGTTATCATTAGACATATTTATGGATATGGTCATGAGGCTTATGCGACTCATACTCATTGTTGTGGAAATAAATTCTGATGATTATCATAACCTTGGTCCTGAGCGCTTTCCTTGCAATTTTTTCCTTGATTATAACTCTGGATTAGCATACATAAGGTTATGAAGGCAACGCAGAATTTTGTTTATTGTTCAAGTGCGCCGGAACATTATTGGATTTTGCTTCATTTAATGTATATTTGAATAGGTGACTCCATATAGGATGCCGTATTTCTCTCCAGTATATACATATGTATCAATCTGCATCTCCATGGACATATTTGTTTATAACTATGCCTATAGTAATGTTTCTTTCTTTCCAAGGTTAATGAAAGAACAGTTCAAAGATGGTTTCGCCAATGAGCATATTGATGCACACACTGATGTCTATATTGAGTATTATATCTATCTATTTTGAGAAGTTCATGCAATGTTAATTAGGCTTGTTTTCAATGCCTCCATATCCACATATGTCGTGATGCCAAAGGCGATAATTATTGTTATGATGGTTTCTAGTATACACTTGATGTCTAGTAATTTTATTGGGATACCTCCCCCTTAAAGCAAGAATGTTAATGTCAGTAGAGAGATGGATTATCAATCCGACCGTATGTGCTTCTCTTTGAATGTCTCCTGCTTCTATCAGGATGAGTCTAAGCAGACATCATCTTTAACTAGTTCAATAAAAATTACAAAATAAGACTCACGTAAAATGCTGTTCTCATTTATGCATAATCTTTTATACTTCATGGAACTCTCCCCGAAATTTTCATAGCTGGTGCCCCAAGAGGATTCTCATATCATTTGGCTCGTGCATGCATAGTATGTTCCTGTATTCTCTGGAAAGGAGTGGGTAAAGATTTGTTCCATAGCCAACTGTATGTAAAAAGCTTCAGCATAGAGATATATCCTTAAGATTAATCTGAATGCTTATATGGTACTCAAATTCCTTCATCCCCTCACGATAAAGGCAAAGGAACAACTAATACTACTTTACGAGCTTCCTCTCCACTCTCTTGTCTTAGATGTCTGTATAGATCAGCGTTGTCTGAATACGACAAATTGGTATGGCTTTCTTGTGCTGCTTAAGACACCGCGGACATCGGTCTCGTTGATGCCTTGTCTACATGTGTAGCAAACTGCGTGGCTAAAGAATGCTGCTATGTGCTTAAATCAGATGTTTAATAGCAGTTCTGAGTATATGAGGAAAATGAATACAGACATATAATAAGGTTTTTTCTTTTATAGTGAAGCCATCATCTGCTCTTCAGGAGAGGAAGTATACCACTTGATGGATGTCTTTTTCAAGATACTCAGATGGCCTGTTCTTCTTTTTCTAATTCTTCGACCTAATTTCGACATCAACTATTTGAAGAAGAGGGCAAACATGGAATTAGTGTTCTTGTAGATATAATGAGTCGGTGAAACAGATCCTTCTCCTGTGCTTTCGTTGTTCTGGTTGCGAAAAAGAAGGCACATGTGTCATTGTGTCCTAATTAAGATTTTATTGTAGATTTTCAAGATCCTTTTTTAGATTTGCAGCGGATTCGGATGTTTCGATGCCGCCATAAATTGATATAAAGATAGAAACGATTGGATTATTTTCCATTTTTGTGTATGTTTCGTGGAATCTATGCATAAATAGGCATGAAAAGAAAGCGAATGAATATAAAACTGCGTATATCTGCTCCTTGTACACACGTATAGTGAAGAGAACAAAAGCTTGCATGGAACCTCCTGTAGAACAAATGGAATTCAAACGGCCTACATGGGTGTCATTCGGTTATGGACTCAATCATGATCTCTACCTTTATTTTGCAAGGATTTTGCCAATCTGTAGTGATCTGCGGTGAACAAATACTACACTAAACATTTTTGGGCCATGACTACCAATTATAAAATTAACATGGCTATTCATGAATGCTTAAATAGGAAGTGATCGATGCTCAAACTGGTTTTGGACTAGATGGGCATTCAAGTTCAAGCACATGCGGCACTTGCTAATAGAGAAAAGGAAAGCATCCCTCGTGTGGAAGATACTTCCGCGATGGATCTGTCTAGTGTAAAGATGGTTAGCGAGGATGAAGAATTAGGCCAAATTTTCTTTTCCTATACAAAAGCCTGCGTGATCTCGCAACATCTTGGTCAGTTCCGCTTGTTCGCCCATCAAATCAACTGAGAGCTTGTTTTTTCTCGCAAAAGCTTTTAGTTGCTTTTGCGGTTCTATGGAACACCATTAGAAGTGAAGTTCTCTAGAAAATTTGGGGGAAAAGATGCACAAACAACTTCCAAAGACTCCCAAAAAATGATCTCTCGAGAAATCCCTCAACTACCTAGGTAAAAAGATTTAGAATCGGAAAATTCCGCCCCTTTCAAGCAGTACGTGTTTAGTATAGCAAACAATAAGCTTAAACGCAAGTGAATCCCTCACAAAAGGCATGAAAACGTCATCCGCTTTCTTTGTATGTGTGTCTAATCCTCTTTCGTTTTCTGAATTGAAAAGATATTTTGCCTGAAGCGTCCACTCTCCTATTGTCTTATCCTGAACTGTACAAGGTCCAAATGGTTTAATCTCTCAACAAAAGCACAGTCTCACTATCATGGTTAGATCGAGAATGTTCGACTCCTAACATCACTCTTCCTTTTGCGTTCCTCCTTCCGCTATATAAAAGGCATTGAATGCAACTATTCGGAGCTAAATAGCCCTAATAATACATCTAGTTGGTAATCTAGTATTAACCGAAAAAAGTGTTCCTTCTGCATTTCTGCAAAGTATTGTGCTAAGTATTCTTTTTAGAAGTCAATTAGTATTATGCAAAAGAATATGATAAATTGCAGAAACATCTAGAGGACGAAAAGATCCATTATTTTTGTATCTTCTGTAAATTCTAGGTTGATTTTACAAAGAAAATCTCCATGATTATGTGTTTTCGAGGTTGGAGTTACTTGAAGTTGCTTATGAAGTCCATAACAAAGAAAAACTGAGGCCCAAGTAGAAGGTCATCATCAAGGTGGACTGAAGAGTCTTACTGAAGGGTACAACGGTGTTCGGAATTGAACTCACAACCTCCCGGTTAGGAGTGGGATGGGCTAACCACTTGCCCCAAAAGCCATGGTTGAGGATTACTTCCTAATCCTCTCTCTTAAGGCGTGGTTCAACCATCTCCTACTAGGATTATGTGACATTCCTTCCCCCTTACATTGAGCATTGTCCTCAATGCTAAGTTGTGGACCCTTCTAACTCTTGGACCCACTTTCCATGCATGAGCGCTTCCACCAACCTCAAACTCCAGCACATGGACCAAATTTGGACCTATCCCACTATCTGTGGGTGCCCAAATGCCCATGTGCCTTCATCCAAGGCCAGTTTCACACTCACCATGGATAAGCGTTTTTTCCAAGTGCCCACGAATGAGGCGCGAACCTCCGTCTTGCCCAATTCCTCAACTAGGCTCTGATACCAATGTTGGGAATTGAACTCACAACCTCCCGGTTAGGAGTGTGATGGGCTAACCACTTGCCCCAAAAGCCATGGTTGAGGATTACTTCCTAATTCTCTCTCTTAAGGCGTGGTTCAACCATCTTCTACTAGGATTATGTGACAAAGGGCCCCATGGACAAGTTGCAAAGTTCATAAAGGAGATGTACATTTAAATACTTATCATCTATCCATATCAGTATTATCAGATCCTCAACATGATACCTCTTCCTTGATAGTCAAGGAAAAAGTTTTTAATTAGAAATCTTAATAGTTTGTAACTCTGAAAGTGATAAAGTTACCAACAGGAAATAAATAAATCAGAATCTGTTGTTTTAGCATTTATAGAGATTAAATCTTTAAATGCAGTACAGGAAGCTGATTTCCACCTTACATTTCTTTTTATTTGAAAATTAACCTATTGAATGGCTTTTGTGTTCCAACAAGGTGCGGAGTAGATGTGAAGGCTATGTTTAGATAGTAAGTGTTTCTTATACCTGAACTATTTTTTCATTAAAGTAGAGTATCTCAGTTCAATCTGTCTTCCTCAAAGGAAAATCACTCAAAATATTTTCATTTATATGCATTTCGATTATATATCTGTTTGAATGGATATATAAAAGGAATAGTTGTGTCTTCTTCGACTTCCTGTGGAGCATTTCCAGTACATAAACAAGGTATCGTTGATGGAGAAGGAATTAGATGATTATATGACATTTGTTTTGATATGTATATGTACAACATGGGAAATCCTTTGATGGGCAAGAAAAGAAACTAATTCTATGACGATGACCTTGATTTGTCAATTGTGCATAACTAGTTATGGGGAAAGTAAAAAGCGTATTGAAACATTGGAATGATTAATTGACTGAACTTGTCCGAAAAACAACGTATTTTTGGACATCGGCTTTTCTTTCGTCAAAACATATCTCAAAATACAGACAACTTTCACAACTCCCTAACTTCTCCAGAAGTTTTAGCGATCAGACACTTATACCGTGGAATTTACATAACCAAAATACGTGGATACATTGTGCCTTGATTATGTCCTTGCATCAAAAACATGTACGGAAATGTATTGAGATATTTCAGATTGATATTCAGACATATTCAGCACCATCAAGTTGATGATACCCTATACTGAAGACCACATTTTTATGCTCATAGCACTGGGAAACGAGATTATGTTGTACTAAGGTGATGCACTTGTAAAGGAAATATAGTCAGCACTTCGATATGTGAAGAAGCACCTTTATTTCAAAATCCATGAACTTCAATCATCGTGCATGGAGGTTTGCATGCTCTATATGCAACTGAAAAGAACATAGCCAGCCTAATCTAGGATGTTATACCTTGTAGATCAAAAGATTAAATTAAAAGCTTTAAAATGAGCTTTTCAAGAATTTTCTTCTTTTTCATTTTTTTCCACGCTTCCTTGTAGAATTATTTTTCTGAAATAATAATCAAGAAAATGGCTATTATCTATTTGATTGGAAGCTCCTCTATGCTACTGAAAGAAGTATATATCATTTAAAAATCCAAGATCAATGTAATAGAAATCAAAGTCCAAGTAATCCAATAAATTTCTCGATCATGTTTATTTTTCTTAATTGCCTTTCACTCTTGAACATTTTCATTCATTCTAATGCTTTGAAGCCAACAGCCTTCAAATGGTTTGTTTAAAAAAATTTTCAAACCATAGATTGTTTTTTTTAATTTTCTCAAATCAAGTTTTCAATTAGAAAGCACGTGAAAATTTTACTATATTTTTTTTATCAAAAGGAAGTCCGGTCGTGGCCTATTCTCTGGACTTTCATTAAAGAAAAAGAAAATGTTAGAAGTGAATGGTACTAGTGCCCTTGGGACCCCCAAATCCCACAAATTAGGGGTAGAACCACTACAAGGAATACGGGCGTATAGCGACGGTTAAGGCGATAGAATTTTGTCGCTATAAAATTGCAACATGTGTCATAATTAGCATCACGCATGGACCATTGATTAAACGACGACGCAAACGATGGTTTTTGCAACTTGTGGCTCGATCGGGCTGCAATGCTCCCATACAACGTCCCTAACACGACCCTTTTAAATAGCATCGCATAAGTGACACTTTTTTATGTCGCATAGGTGACGATCTTTGGCGTCGCATAAGTGGCGCTAAAACATGTCGCTTATGCGACGACGGGTAGCATCACTTACATGACCGTCTGTTGACGAACAAAAATTAGAACGTTGGAGGCTCTTCGATCGGCATTTTCACACATCCGATCGAAGAGCTCTCCAATGTTTGTAATTACACTACGCGTACGAGCTCAAGCAAGTATATGCAAAATTGTTATTTTGCCTAAGCTCTCTCTTATTGTCTCCCTCTGTCTTTGTTTCTCTCTTTCTACATCTTTCTCTCTTTGAATTCTCTCTCTCTCTCTCTTTCTCTCTCTCTCTCTTCTTTCTCTCTTTATTGCAGGTTATTCAAGAAGCTAACCAAGCAAAAAGTATGGCTAACTATTGTAAGTACAATTTCTATTGTTTGTATATCATTTGAATTGTGTTATTTTCATTTCATAGCATACTCACACTTATTGATATGCACTTATACACTTATGCATGATGAAGATGCACTTTCACACATATACACATATACACATGCACATACACACACATATATACACAGATACATGTGCACATACACTAAGACATACACACATATGCACATGCATATGCACAAAAATTCCTACAACCATATAAAAAGACTTACATGCATGCATTATTGCATATATATATATATATATATATATATATATATATATATATATATATATATATATATATATATATATATATATATATATATATATATATATATATATATATATATATATATATATATATACATACACACATTAACATATACACAAATACATGTATATGCACATCCACATGCATGCACATGGATGCAAATGGAAATGCATCCACATACACATGCATGTTTCATACATATACAAATGCATATACATACACATGCATATACATATACACATATACATGCATATACATATACACACACATACACATGCACATGCACATACTCATACACACATATACACTTATACATGCACATGCACATACATACATATACACACACATATGAATGAATTATATAATTAAAGTATAAAAACACATATACACATGCACACACACATGCACATACCTACATATACACATATACATGCACATACACACATATACACATAGAGTTATACATATACATGCATACACATATACACATACATACACATGCACATGCACATACTCATACACACATATACACTTATACATGCACATGCACATACATACATATACACACACATGCACATTCACATACATACATATACACACACATACATATACACTTAGGTACACACATATGAATGAATTATATAATTAAAGTATTAAAACACATATCACATGCACATACCTACATATAAACATATACATGCACATACACACATATACACATAGAGTTACACATATACATGCACATACATATACACACACAAACACATGTACATGCACATACTCATACACACATATACACTTACACATGCACATGCACATACATACATATACACACACATACACATGCACATACATATACACTACATACATATACACTTAGGTACACACATATGAATGAATCATATAATTAAAGTATTAAAACACATGCTTAATATAAACAATAATAACAATCAATAGAGCAAAACTCTTCATTACTTAATACCATACACACAATTCAAAACAAAACTGAAATGAAATAAATAAATATATATATATATATATATATATATATATATATATATATATATATATATATATATATATATATATATATATATATATATATATATATATATATATATATATATATATATATATATATATACATATAATCCAGTGTCATAATCAACTAAAATCCGAAGAACCATCATCATCATGATCATCATCATCATGATCATCATCATCATCATCAGCAGCAATATCATGATCATCCTAATCTTCCTCATCCTCATCGTCATGATCACCTTGTGACGATCGAGATCATCCCTCCTATGTCTGTCTCTCCACCTCATCCATATTTGTCTCTCCATAATACTCTTGTATTACATATAACAAACATAAATAAATAAAACAATTAAACCATTCATAAAAATGAAATAATTATATAAAATTTAAAAATACTCACAAAGGCATCACGATGATCTTGCATGTACTCCCTCAAATGCCGATATCCAAAATGTGTAGCATAATCGATCTCATGTTTTGTAGGATATCGGCCATAATCCTTTCGCTACAATGAAACAAATAAAAAACATTAGTTGCTTGCATTTTAACTAAAATAAAAAATATACTCACAATAACACATATACTTACAAACATTGCTACAAAACCATTTTGGCCCATTTGGCCTAGGTGCGATGTGTGGCCCGACTCCACTCTCTTCTTTGTAGCAACTTGTTTATTCAAGAAAAAAAATACATAAATTAAATGTAAAAAAATACTAAAATATATAAAAATTATAAATATAAACTATTAATTTGTGTACCTTCTGCTGAGGAAATGACTTCTGAAGACGTAGTTGTCTAGAAAAAACTGCCACGTCTCAGGTGGTATGTTAGCTCACCTCTTACTTTTTCAACCATACAATATCTCCTGTTAATTTAATCTCAAACAAAAAAAAAATCAGAATACATACACATATATACACACACATACACATACACATACCCACATACACATATACATGCAAACATATATGCATACATATATGTATACATACACATATACACACATATAACATAAACACACATATACATATCCACATATATACGTACACACACATGCATGCATATACACTCATTCATACAAAATACATGCATTTATCCCACAATAGTGTGTAGTTGTGTATATGTGAATATGTGTGTATGTGTAAGTGTGTACATGTGAATATGTGTGTATGTGTAAATATGTATATGTGAATTTTTTGTGTATGTAGATAATCATATTATTAATATCAAATACCATTATTTGTAGATTGTGATCAATCAGATGGAACTCCACCACCGTCTCCTCATCGTGCAACGACTTTATACTGTAAGTATATCAAACATTTAATTTTAAATATATTTGATGTGTATGTGTATGCATGAATGTATGCATATGTGTGTGTATGCATGTGTATGTGTGTGTATGCATCATTATGTGTGTATGTGTCTATGTGTGTATGTGTGTGTGTGTCTATGTGTACGTGTGTGTGTCTATGAGTGTGTATGTGTTTATGTGTATGTATGTATCTATGTGTGTGTATGTGTCTATGTGTGTATGTGTATGCATGTATGTATGCATATGTGTTTGTATGCATATGTATGTGTGTGTATGCATCATTATGTGTATATGTATCTATGTGTGTATGTTTGTGTGTGTGTATATGTGTGTGTGTATGTGTATGTGTCTGTGTATGTGTCGCTATGTGTCTATGAGTGTGTATGTGTCTATCTGTGTGTGTGTGTGTATGTGTCTATTTGTGTGTATGTGTCTATGTGTGTATGTGTATGCATGTATGTATGCATATGTGTGTGTGTGTATGCATTATGTATGCATATGTGTGTGTATGCATTATGTATGTGTATGTATGCATGTATGTATGTATGTATATATGCATATGCATATGCATTATGTATGTATATATATGCATGTATGTGTATGTGTGAGTATCTCTCTCTATGTGTGTGTATGCATATATGTGTGTATGTGTGTATGTGTGTATGTGTGTATGTGTGTGTGTATATGTGTTTGTATGTGTGTATGCATGTGTATGTGTGTGTATGCATCATTATGCGTGTATGTTTCTATGTGTGTTTGTGTGTGTGTATATGTGTGTGTGTCTATGTGTATGTGTGTGTGTCTATGAGTGTGTATGTGTTTATGTGTATGTATGTATCTATGTGTGTGTATGTGTCTATGTGTGTATGTGTATGCATGTATGTATGCATATGTGTGTGTATGCATGTGTATGTGTGTGTATGCATAATTATGTGTGTATGTCTCTATCTATGTATGTGTGTGTGTAGATGTGTGTGTGTCTATGTGTATGTGTGTGTGTCTATGATTGTTTATGTGTTTATGTGTATGTATGTATCTATGTGTGTGTATGTGTCTATGTGTGTATGTGTCTGCATGTATGTATGCATATGTGTGTGTATGCATCATTATGTGTGTATGTGTCTATGTGTGTATGTTTGTGTGTGTATATGTGTGTGTATGTGTATGTGTCTATGTGTATGTGTCGCTATGCGTCTATGAGTGTGTATGTGTTTATGTGTGTGTATGTGTCTGTGTCTGTGTATGTGTATGCATGTATGTATGCATATGTGTGTGTATGCATTATGTATGTGTATGTAAACATGTGCATTATGTATGCATGTAAGTATGTATGTATGCATATGCATATGCATCATGTATGCATATGCATATGCATTATGTATGCATATGCATTATGTATGCATATGCATATGCATTATGTATGCATATGCATATGCATTATGTATGCATATGCATATGCATTATGTATGCATATGTGTGTATGTGTGTGTATGCATTATGTATGCATATGTGTGGTGTATGCATTATGTATGTGTATGTAAGCATGTGCATTATGTATGTGTATGTAAGCATGTGCATTATGTATGCATGTAAGTATGTATGTATGCATATGCAAATGCATCATGTATGCATATGTATGCATGTATGTGTATGTGTGTGTATGTCTCTCTATGTGTGTATGCATATATGTGTGTGTATGTGTGTGTATATGTGTCTGTACGTGTATATGCATGTGTATGTGTGTGTATGCATCATTATGTGTGTATGTGTGTGTATGTGTATATGCATGTGTATGTGTGTGTATGCATCATTATGTGTGTATGTGTGTGTGTGTCTATGTGTATGTGTGTGTATCTATGAGTATGTATGTGTGTATGTGTCCATGTGTGTATGTGTCTATGTGTGTGTATGTATCTATGCATGTGCATTATGTATGCATGTAAGTATGTATGTACATTGTATGCATATGCATATGCATTATGTATGCATATGTATGCATGTATGTGTATATGTGTGTATGTCTCTCTATGTGTGTGTGTGTATGCATATATGTGTGTGTATGTGTGTATGTGTGTGTATATGTGTCTGTATGTGTGTATGCATGGGTATGTGTGTGTATGCATGTGTATATGTGTATGTGTCTATGTGTGTATCTGTGTGTGTATATGTGTGTGTATGTGTGTGTGTCTATGTGTATGTGTGTGTATCTAGGAGTGTGTATGTGTCTATGTGTGTGTATGTGTCTATGTTTGTATGTGTATGCATGTATGTATGCATATGTATGTGTATGCATGTGTATGTGTGTATGTGTCTATGTGTGTATGTGTCTATGTGTGTATGTGTCTATGTGTGTATGTGTTTGTGTATATGTGTGTGTGTATGCGTGTGTGTCTATGTGTATGTGTCGCTACACGCCTATGAGTGTATATGTGGTTATGTGTGTGTATGTGTCTATGTATGTGTATGTGTCTATGTGTGTATGTGTATGCATGTA
This sequence comes from Ceratopteris richardii, assembly GCA_020310875.1. Classification (NCBI taxonomy): domain Eukaryota; kingdom Viridiplantae; phylum Streptophyta; class Polypodiopsida; order Polypodiales; family Pteridaceae; genus Ceratopteris; species Ceratopteris richardii. Next base: position 26,916,228 of record CM035436.1, on the reverse strand, counting down.
TGTATGCATAGCTGTGTGTATGTGTGTGTATGCATTATGTATGCATATGTGTGTTTATGCATTATGTATGTGTATGTATGCATGTAAGTATGTATATATGCATATGCATTATGTATGCATATGTATGCATGTATGTGTATGTGTGTATGTCTCTCTATGTGTGTATGCATATATGTGTGTGTATGTGTGTATGTGTGTATGTGTGTATGTGTGTATGTGTGTATGTGTGTATGTGTGTATGTGTGTGTGTATATGTGTGGCTATGTGTGTATGCATGTGTATGTGTGTGAATGCATCATTATGTGTGTATGTGTCTATGTTTATGTGTATATGTCTGTGTATGTGTGTGTGTGTCTATGTGTATGTGTGTGTGTCTATGAGTGTGTATATGTTTATGTGTGTGTATGTGTCTATGTGTGTGTATGTGTCTATGTGTGTATGTGTATGCATGTATGTATGCATATGTGTAGACGAGGTACTGGGGTATCCGCTTTTAACAAGAGTAAAGATTAAGGATTAACACTTCCAGTACGTCGCCTACTCAAGGGGGGTTCTCTTTAGGGAAGTATACCCTTTAACATTTCTGTGAGCAGGTAGATAACACGGATTGCACAGAGTGGTAAATACTTCGGAAATATGGACAACAAATGACCAAGAAGACCGTACACTTCCTGATTCAAATAAGGTGATTACAAGGTTGGGCAGAGTGATGCTCAAAAGTGCAAACTTTGTGCTAACGAGCCACAAACTTAGGGCTAACAAGCCACCCTAAAAGTAAATAACTCTAACACAACAGATTCTTCCCATCAGCATAAGGGGCCACTGATACGCAGACTAACTCTGAACAATACAAAAAATTTCTCAAGAGGATAGAACCTAATCAACAACACTAACTCACAGAAAAGAAGAATCCAAGCTACTCTCTTACACTATAGTGCTCATAGCCCTCCACTGAGAAGCCTACCCTCTGCATACACACTACAGAGTAGCTCCTACAATAGGCTTGAAACCACCAAGTGCAAGAGAGGACTTCTGCACGTATACACGAACCACTGTATCTCTAAAATTGTTGTACTTGTACATGTACCCCAAATGAGCACAAATCCCTTGTTTTTATAGGCCTCAATAGGCCAAGAGAGCCTTGCCGAATCTTCACGTCCATTGATCACGCGCCGGTGGAATGCCCAAAATTGGAGGGTAGGTCAATTATTCCTTTGATTTGAATTAGATCCACAAAAAAAGGTCGTCATGATGAATGGTTGGTGGCAAATATCTTTTCTCTGCTTCCACACTTTTATCCCATACCCTCGTAAGATTGGTGACTAATAAATCAGCTCCAGCAATTTGAACTTGTATTTCACAACCTCTGTCCAAGAGTTCCTCATTACTACATGCTCTCAATATACAAGTCAAGATAGCTGCATCTGGCGAGAAATTTTCAATGAGTGCATTGACAACAAAAGTAGCTGTTTCCAACAAGTTATTGCCGACAGGTTGAGCTTGAATATAATGTCCCCTCAAATCAGCTCACATGTAGCCACATGCTTTCAAAATGGTGGCATATGTAATTTGTACATGTGTGTAATTGTGGGCGTGTGTGTATGTGAGTGTGTGCGTGTGTGTGTGGGTTGCATGTGTTGGTGTGTGGGAGTGTGTGTATGAGTGGGGGAGTGTGCCTATGTATGGGCGTGTGTGTGTATGTGTGAGTGTGAGTGTATGTGCTTATGCGCATGTGTGGGTGTGTGTGTGTATGTGAGGATGTGCAGGTGTGGGGGTGTGTGTGTGTGGGTGTGTGGGTGTGAGTGAGAATGTGTAGGTGTGTATGTATGTGTGGGTGTGCATGTATGTACATGAGGGTGTGTGTGTGTATGTGAGGGTGTGTGTGTGTGTGTGTGTTTGTATGCGGGTGTGTGTGTGTGTAGGTGGCAGGAGTGTGAGGTGGCGGGGTGAGGGGGCAGAGAGGGACGACAGAGGTGAGTGGGAGGGGTGGCGGGGAGGCTACTAGGAGGAACTAGGCGGAGTGCAAGGGGCAAACTAGGAGGAACTGGGCGGGGGGTTTAGGAGGAACTGGGCGGGGGGGGACTAGGCGGAACTAGGCGGGGGGGAACTAGCCGGAACTGGGCGGGGGGGAACTAGGAGGAACTGGGCGGGGGGGACTAGGAGGAATTGGGCGGGGGGGGCTAGGCGGAACTGGGTGGGGGGGACTGGGCAGAACTGCGCGGGGGGGACTAGGCGGAACTGGGCAGGGGGGGGGGGAACTAGGAGGAACTGGGCGGGGGGGACTAGGAGGAATTGGGCGGGGGGGACTAGGCGGAACTGGGTGGGGGGGGGGACTAGGCGGAACTGGGCGGGGGGGGGGGGGGGGGAACTAGGAGGAACTGGGCGGGGGGGGGGGGGGACTAGGAGAAATTGGGTGGGGGGGACTAGGCGGAACTGGGTGGGGGGGGGACCTGCGGAGGATAGCGGGGGGAGGTGGCGGAGGGCAGCGGAGGGTAGGGGGGGGGGGGACCTGCGGAGGATAGCGGGGGGTGGCGGAGGTAGCGGGGAAGGGGAGAGAGAGAGAGAGAGAGAGAGAGAGAGAGAGAGAGAGAGAGAGAGAGAGAGAGAGAGAGAGAGAGAGAGAGAGAGAGAGAGAGAGAGAGAGAGAGAGAAAGAGAGAGAGAGAGAGAGAGAGAGAGAGAGAGAGAGAGAGAGGAAGGAGGGGTCACACGCGGGGGAAGAGAGAGAGAGAGGAGAGAGAGAGAGAGTGAGGAAGTTAGAGAGAGAGGGATAGAATGAGAGACCGAGAGAGAGAGATAGAATGAGAGACCGAGAGAGAGGGAGGAAAAGAGAGAGAAAGGGGAAAGAGAGAAGGGAAAGGAGAGAGAGAGAGAGAGAGAGAGAGAGAGAGAGAGAGAGAGAGAGAGAGAGAAATATGTCCATGTAATGGAAAGGAGCACTTGAACACTTCCTGAAGCTGCAGCCCACGGCATTTGTCCTCTCAATCTCGGCAACCGATGTTACGACAGTGATGAAGCTGTCTTATGTGAGAAATTAAGAAGCTCTGACCTCTGGCACATGACACAAATAGAGAGACAAAAAAAAGGAGTACTACAGACCCCCACATCAAGCTTTTGCACCGTCCCGGTGCAATAACTCCTTTATTTGCTTATTCCTTCAAAAATGAACTGCAGAAAATGAAAGAACTATGGTATGTACAGGGAGTGAATTTCATCTGCTTGCATCAATTCAAATAACCCTTCACCCTAGAGATGTTGACCAAGGGAATCTTTTTACTTCTTCTAGTTTTGTAATCTCCACTTTTACCACCTCTGCATACTTCGGATTGAGTCGATATGGTCTACTTCTTATTGGCGTGGCTCCCTCAACTAAGGGTATCCGATGTAACCCAAGCTCTTCTGGTATCCCTATTAGATATTTGTAGGACCATGCGAAGACACTTTTATAAGTAAAAAGCAAAGAAGTTACCTTCTCTAGCAAGGGGAGAGAAAGGGGAAAGGAGGGAGAGAGAGAGAGAGAGAGAGAGAGAGAGAGAGAGAGAGAGAGAGAGAAGGGAAAGGAGGGAGAGAGAGAGAGAGAGAGAGCACTTGAAGAGGAGCACTTGAACACTTCCTGAAGCTGCAGCCCACGGCATTTGTCCTCTCAATCTCGGCAACCGATGTTACGACAGTGATGAAGCTGTCTTATGTGAGAAATTAAGAAGCTCTGACCTCTGGCACATGACACAAATAGAGAGACAAAAAAAAGGAGTACTACAGACCCCCACATCAAGCTTTTGCACCGTCCCGGTGCAATAACTCCTTTATTTGCTTATTCCTTCAAAAATGAACTGCAGAAAATGAAAGAACTATGGTATGTACAGGGAGTGAATTTCATCTGCTTGCATCAATTCAAATAACCCTTCACCCTAGAGATGTTGACCAAGGGAATCTTTTTACTTCTTCTAGTTTTGTAATCTCCACTTTTACCACCTCTGCATACTTCGGATTGAGTCGATATGGTCTACTTCTTATTGGCGTGGCTCCCTCAACTAAGGGTATCCGATGTAACCCAAGCTCTTCTGGTATCCCTATTAGATATTTGTAGGACCATGCGAAGACACTTTTATAAGTAAAAAGCAAAGAAGTTACCTTCTCTAGCAAGGGAGGATAATGCCACAACCAGGATGCCAAATGGACCATTTGAGGGTTCTCTTCATCCCCTAAATTTACTTCTTGAACCAATGTTTCAGGACTGGTCTTGCTTGAGAAATCATCTCCACTATATGCAGGAGTGGATTTTAATTTATATTCTGCAACATGTTCTTTCATCCAACCTTGAGGTATATCTGCAAAAGGGAGATCTTCTCTGCTATTAGGTTCATAATTTTCCCTCTCTGATACTTTTATATTGGTATTCTCTTCACAGATTGTATTTTCCTTCAGTTGCTCATTCTCCAACACCTTGTGGTCTTCATTGCCCTTTTCTGTAATTTCCTTATCTGCAACTTCTTCCTCAATTTCATTGATCTCCACTGTGCAACACTCTGCACTTCCCATCATCCAATTTAACAATGTATCATCTTCTTGGGGTAGAGAGGGCATTACCTGAGTATCCACAGTATATCCAGTAGTTTTTCCTGAGTCGAATCCTTCTTCCAAATGTAGTTGCAGTTGGCTATTGGTATTTGTTGAAATCCATAGTTTATTTTTTCCCCAATATTGCAAAGCTTTTGCTTGTCTCAGCCAAGGTCTCCCGAAGAGCAAAGGATAGGAAGTCTCCTGTGGAAGTGCAATGACAACAAAATCCAACACAAAGTGGCAACCCTGTACTACCATCAATAACTTTTCAATAATGCCAAGTGGCGCAACCCGATGTTGATCTGCCAATGTAACCGTGAATGGTGCCAACTTGGGGGGGTTCAATTTCAGCTTCTTCATTGTAAACTGGCATCAAATTGATACCAGAGCCTCCATCTATGATCACACCTGTAAGAGCTTCATCCTTTATACAAACTGATAATCTCGAACTTTGGTAGTCTGCAAAGGGTGCAGGAGGAAAATCAACCATGAAACCATCTATACTAGGTGATTGGACCAAGTGAGCAGAGTGTATAATCTTTAATAAATCACTTCTTATTTGTGAATCCATCCTTATAAGTTCATAGAGACTAATCTTGTGATGAATACCTTTCAACATCTGTTCAATGTTTACCTCCTGAGTATTTTCTTGTAGACGTGTTGGTTGGCCCCTTAGAGAAGTAGTCATTTCTTCATAAGCTCCTTCAATTTCCACTTGGTCCTTCCATCCAGACTTCTTTTCTTCCTCTTTATCCTGAATTCCTTGTTGTTCCCCCCTAAGGTTTGCTGCTGCTTGCCTAGCTCTGGTCATCATGGGCATAGCAGAGGATGAAACAGCATAGGATTGAGTAGTCATACCTTCTACTGGTGGGGAGGTTGCAATCATGTGAATTGGAGCAGGACGACCTCTTGGGCAATCTTTGGTATAATGATCCTTGGCCTCTGGACAATGCTGACAAGGAGGTGCATCTTCTGGAAGAGAACACCTATTTTGCATGTGGCCGTACTCACCACAACGATAGCACATCAAAGGTCTATTATATCTAGGCCTTGCAGGCCGATTCTCCTCTCTATTTGAAGTATTTGATGTACTAGCATAATATGAATCCAAATTTTGAGGGTTACCTCTCTGCTGTGTACCCTTGAGGTAGTAGCAATCTCTGGCTTCATGACCATCTTTTCCACAAAATTGACAGCTTACCTTAATAGGGCAATTAGCATTGGAATGTCCATTGTTGTTATAGATTGTACACCAAATTTGTCTCCTTATATCCTGAGTGCTCTTCAAATCTTCTAACTCTCGACGAAGTTGAGCTACTTCATCATCAGTGCCACGTAGTGGTGGCAAGACTTTCTCTTCTTGTTGATTTTGTTGCATTTTCAATGCTTCCAATTCCCTCCTCAGTTGCTCAATAGGATGCAGATCTGCAACATACTTTGATTGTGTATCCCCTTCAAAATGTTGCCTTGCTTCTTCAATGCGAGATGCCGCTGCAACAAAATCGTTGAGGGTGGCATCCAATCTAAGAGATTCACGAAGCTTCTGCTGAGATGACCTGGGCAGAGCTTTCTCTATCCACTTTTTAACCAAAAAGTCACCTGGAGCATGTGGAAGACGTGCAACAAGTGCTTTTGTTCTAGTCTGAAGTTCATGAAAAGATTCACCTGATCTTAGCTTCAAATTCTCTAGCTGATCTAGAGCTCTTTCTGAGGAATCACTTGGTCGGAATGTCTGTGAGAATGCCGCCTTTAGAGCCTCCCAAGTAGTGAAATGGCCATCTGCATATTGACTATACCATTTATCTGCAAGACCCTCCAATGTGGATGGAAAAAGTGCCAACATTGCATCCTCTCTATTTTGCAGACCTCTTCCACGGCATAAAGAGATGAATCTCCTCACATGATCATCAGCATCCTCATAAGCTTGTCCCTTGAAGGTAGGGAATTTGATATTTAATCTGGAGAGTAAATGAGAGAGATCCTCCATTTGTACTGGTGTTTCTTCGGATACGTTTAAGGAATACCAAGGTAGAATCTTATCAAATTTAAAATCCTTTCATACCTTTAGCTCCTTTGTTGTAGGGTTATAACAATTCAAGTGGATGATAGGTCATATAATTTCTCTTCTTAAAGAAAACCTAGTCTACTTACCAAATTGATAAGATTCACGCACGTGCTTGAGATTCACATTGTTAAGATTTAGTACTCCAACTACTAATATCTTTCTATCCATTTCCTTGAATCTCTAAGAATTCATATGTCCATTGCTTTGGTGCAATCGATTCTATTGGCTTTTTTCCTCTATATGTGAAGCAGGTAGTGTGGTTGAAATTTGGTGTCACATCCAATGTTAATATACTTTCCTTCCTTCCTACCTTTGGATACCAATATGTACCCTTCCTTAGGGTTTTCAACAACACATCCGTTCTAGTGGAATTTGACATGCAATCCTCTCTCAACCATTTGACCCATAGAAACAAGATTCTTTGTGATTGTGGGAATGTAAAGAACATCCTTCAAGCACTTAGCCTTATGGGAACCATCCAAAATAACATCATCTTATATGTGTGATAGAATGGGGTGTCATCAACTATATCCACATGCCCTTTGGTTGATGATACCTACATATTTGAAAAGAAATCCTTGTTGAATCTCATGGGATTTTTGCATCCACTATCAATGTACCATGCACTTGTACCCTTCTGTTTTGTAGTCACTGACTGCATGATATCTAATATCCTTTCATGCTCATTTGAAATAGATGAATAATTACCTTGTCCTTTGTATGATGAATTGCTTTTGGTCCCTTGATAGCAATTCCTTGCAAAGTGGCCGTACTTAACACAATTGAGTGGTAGATAACATCCTTTGATTCTCATTTGAAGTAGATGCATAATTACCTTGTCCTTTGTATGATGAATTGCTCTTGTTCCCTTGATAGGAATCCCCTGCATAGTGGTGATACTTACCACATATGAAGCATCCTTCTAAGTTAGTATTGTCTCAATACATATTGTACCTTCCTCCTCTTCGTCTAAACTTTCCTCTTCCTCTTGATGAAGAGAACTTGCATCCTTGATCTTGATTAGAGTTTGCATATTATCCTTTTCTTTGCCTTCCTTTGCCTCTACCTTGATTGCCTTCCTCCACCTCTTCATCTACTTGCATAAAATGCTATGGCTTAATTGTACTTTTGCTTTGAGCCCCTAATGTTCATTTCCTAAGTGACCATCACAACCACTAATTGCTCAAAGTTGGGAATATTATTTCTAACATATATAGAAGTGATAAAAGCCTTTTACTTTTCATCATCTCTAAGCCCATTCAATGTGTATGCGACTAGGTCAACATCATCTATGTGACAACCTATGGATTGCAATGCAACACTTACTTCTTGGATCTTTAGAATGTCATCATTGATATTGCTACTAGGTATTTTCCTCAAGACATTGAGTTCATTCTCTAATTGAATCTTTCTAGATCTGGTTAGTGGATTATAGACTCTCTAGTGTTTCCCAAACTTTCATTGAAGTGTTTAGATCTTGTATATTCCCTATCTTTGCATTGCTAATATGTTAGTATAAGGTAAAGATAACTCTCCTCTGTCTCTCATTCCACTCTTTTAAGATCTTCAACTAATTGAGAGTTGTATTCTCACCCAATTTGGTCTAACACATGTACCACTAATAAGATTCCATAAACATTTTCACATGAGGAAGCTAGAAACTCTAAACTTCCATGGCTAATAATTGTTTTTATCTCTTTTCTCAATTTGAGTGCAATATTTTGACATGATGTGCTCTAGTGTGCTCTTCTAGAGCTCATTGATGCAAGAAGAGTGAAGAGTATAAATATCTTTAATTATAGACTTCAAAAACTCCAAAAGAGATGGGGTAGATGCCTTGCTTCTTCTCTACTAGACTTGCCTTTAGTTGATTGTGTTCCCTTGAACTTGAATAAAAAACTCATCTAACTCCAAGTCCTTCAATGGTTCCTTATCATCCTCTTTAAGTTTCATCATGTGTAGAACTTCTTTGATACCATTGATGTGAGAATGTAGTCTTCCCTATGTAGGTTGAAGCATAATTGGCCTCATAGTTGTGTTTTAGAAACCATTGTTCACTCAAAACAATAGTTCTATTAGATCCTAAAAAATGAAGCCAAGATCTTTTTCACGCTCAAGCAAGACTATCAAGATTTCTTAATCGAAGTTATCTCACTGAGAATATTTGATCCTACGCTGAGAACTAATGCCTCCACAAAAGACTACTTATTGCCTTCACTAGGCATGCACAGAGAGACACCTATTCACTCCAGAATCAATTTCTCTCCGCATATGTAGACTTTAGACTTGAAATTTAAGAAAAAATTAGAAGAAAATAGTAGCTTCAAAATAAATCAATGACTATAGGAAATGGATACAAAATGACCAAGAAACTTTGTGCATCACTCATAGCTAAGTAGCTCCTACACAAAAAAGTCTATGTGAGGTATGGCAACATAAACTATGAATAAAATCCTCAAAAAGGCAAAGGGATAGCTTAACAAGGTGTCCACTAGCTTATTCAAATTGTATAAGAGATAGCACATGTGGGATCTAATGAATTCGAAGGAAATGTGTGTTTATATAACTTTGAAAAGACTCCCTAAATGATAGGGAGATCTTTCCTAAATTCATTGCTTTACCACACCTAAGTGTGATAGGTGATTCATTGAGTACTATGAGGGGGATTGAAGTTCAACTTTGAATTGAATTCTCATGCTTGGTTTCTTTGCCTTACATTGGTTGAAGTGTCATCCATTCAAGGGTTCATAAGCTCCTAAGGTTGGAGCTCCATTTTAAACACTAGGGTCATAAGAAATCTAGAGTAGGAATCCCTGGTTAAGAAGATACAATCTTTTTCCTACCCTTGGATGAGATGGGAAATTAAGTTCACGGACCTCTAGCATGTGCTTATAGTAAACAACAAACTGCTCCTTATGTGGAAAATCCTTCTAAGGGGATTCACACCAATGTCAAAGGTAGTTAAAGATATTGTGCACCCCATGGTGCAAATGTTGCCATAATGGAAGAGAAATCTTGGATCACCTCTCCTTTTCATTCCCAAAGAGCTTGAGAAAATGTGGTTGTGCCTTAACGAACCTCTTATGCTATAGTATTAAGGTAATTTGAAGAAAGAAAACCTAGGTGAAGCAATTGATTTCTCATTTGCTCTATTAAATGTCATGAGGAGCAAAGCACTCAAAAGATTTGGATAGAAAGGTATGCAATCATCTTCGACTAGACTCCTAAATAGTGGTTGGTTGAGGAATCCCTAGTCTTTCATTGTAGAATCATTTATGATTGTAAGAAACGTCCTACTTAGACAACACAATGTTCATTTTCGAAATCAACAAGTTGAAAAGCAAATGGGTCCCCCACATGGAAGGGGACGAAAAAGTTATAGATCTTCTTTGTAACTCTCTCTACCCTTATTTTTCAAAGAGTAAGTTGAGCCAAAGTTTAACTTGTGTTCGCTTAAATTGATTAAACAAGAAATTTTTTCCTTGTTCTTAATTAGAGCATAATTTAAGAGAAAAATCATAAGTTTATGAGTAGGCTAGAAAAAGGTGATTTCTTATGGTTTTTTTGAATTTTAGAGAGACTCATTAAAATAGTAGAGCTATGTCTTTAGTAATGAACTAATCTTTACAATGCTTGGATGATCAAACTTTCCACCTTACCAACTAATAAGTAGAAATCAATTACAAAGGAATAATATTATTATGAAGATGCATGAAAATGAAATTGGTACAGATGAATTTTTTTTGAGGAAGCTAAGGAAACATCCAATAATATTATAGATCTCGAAGGATGTACTCAAACATACAAACTTTGTTTGAAATTGAAATAACTACCATTTGAGTTATTGTACAATGAATAATAGGGGTAAGTTACGCCGTAGATAGACTTTGGATGTATATTTCGAATTCATGATGAATTTCTAGAATCTTCAAATAAGAAAAATAGCTCCAAATGTACATGAAGCTCATATAGTCAAAATTTGGCCATTACGGAGAATTCAATATTCTCAAATCACTTAATTATTTTTCTAGGCAAGGAATGAAGTGGAATATAACTAAAGAAGGAGCACAAAGATCCCACCAATGTTCAGGAAATACCTAAAATTTGTGAAGAAGAGTTAGAGCATGATCGATCACCTGTATATTGTGGTATAAGTATCTGCTAGAAAAAAGCTTTACTAAGGTCCACATGGTTCAAGACTATAGAAATAACACCACATATAGAACTATGATGATTTAAGGGACAAATTATCTCTCGAAACATGCTTTGATGGGTAAAAAGTAAACAAAAAATAATATCTATGAAGTATGAACAGCCTTAAAGTCAGACGTGGAATATGGAACATTGAAACCATGACTCAGAACTTCAATGGAGGTTGCATAAAGTTGAATATTTTGTCTATAAAAAGCATAATTTGAGAACAATGTACTATCAAAGTCATTTTGCATTCACTATCAATGTACCATGTGTTTCCCCCTTGTGTTTTGTAGTCACTCATCTGTATGATAGCTAATATACTTTGATTCTCATTTGAAGTAGATGCATAATTACCTTCTACTTTGTGTAATGAATCACCCTATCTGTTTGATAGCAATCCCTTGCATAGTGGCCATACTTTCCACATATGAAGCATCCTTTTGAGTTGGTATTGTCTCGAGTCTCATTGTACCTTCCTCCTCTTCCTCTAAACTTTCCTCTTCCTCTTGATGAAAAGAACTTGATTCCTCGTGTTTTCCTCGAGATATTTAGTTCATTCTTCAATTGAGTGTCTCTAGCACTAGTTGAAGTGGAGTATAGTCTCTCTAGGGTTTTCAAAATTTTCATTGAGATTTTTAGATCTTGTATATGCCTTATCATTGCATTGCTAATATGTTGGTATAAGATGAAGATAACTCTCTTATTTCTCTCATTCAACTCTTCAAGGATTCAACTAACCAAGAGTTGGATCTCACCTAATCTAGTTCTAGCACATGTACCTGTTAGTATATGATCAATGTCTACCCCTCATGATTGTATGCACATTTTGTAAGGCCCCCTTTATGAGGAGAAGCCAAGCATGCATTACCCAATTGATGGGAATCCCAACTTGAATGTTGGATGAAGGTCATATTGGACCATGTAAGATATTATAAGGAAAGGGAGTTATCAGGGTCCCCAATTGTGGGGTCCGGGGCAGCGGTGAGCAGCCCCGGCTGGGGGTCCAAGGGGGCCAGCGGGCCCCCTGGTGGGGGTCCGGGGGCAGCGCCCCCGACGCGACGGTAAAGGGAATATTCCATGGAATATTCCCTGTCGGAGTCAGAAATCATTTATATTTGTTAGGTCGGTTCAACCAGTCTAAGCCGTGTATGGCAATTACGCGGGCGGTGGCCGCCCACGCTCTACCGCCCATGTATAGCCGTCCATGGCAGGCCACCCATGATCCTATATATACATGACTTCTACACTACCTAAGACACCGAGTTGAGCCAGCATACCTCTACCTTGTATCTCCCTATCTAGAGTTGTCTAGATCACCATTTAAGCTCTACCTTGAGAGCGCACGGGTGGACAACGCCTTCATCTTTGTACTTGCTGCTAGTAGAAAATTGTTGAGATTCTCCTATATCTGTTATCTTCTCTGTTATTGCTCCTGTGTTATATTGCGTAACTATTGTCTTACATGGTATGAGAGCTGTAAGGTTCGAATAGCTTGAGAAGTATCATTATTTTAGCCTACTAGGAGACTAGAATATCAGTAGATTATTCGAGTGATTACATGATGGCTTCATCATCGAACAGTAGTCTTGGTGCTTCAGCTAATGTTAATGCTGCACCTATTCGAATTCGTCCACCTGCATTCACTGAAGGGAAGCTGGATGGAACCAACTATACACTCTGGAAGTTCAAAATTTCTGCAATTTTGGACTCCTATGAATTACTTGACACTGTCATGGGACCGATGGGATTGGATCCAGAGCCTATACCAGTTGAAGATCCAGCAAATTCAAGATTGATGATTCAGCCAGATCCAGATCTTCTACGAGCTTGGAAGAGGCGGAATGCTAATGCATTATGTGCGATTGTCACTAGTGTAAGTGATTCTGTGCTTACTTTAGTTCAACATACTACTAAAGCACATGAGGCTTGGGGCATATTGGCTCGACAATATGAGACCAAGAACCACACTAGGATACAGAATTTAGAAAATCAGTTGGCAAATGAAAAACATTCTGATTCTGAAAAGGCTGAAGATTTTATCAAACGGATAAAGCATCTTCAAGATCAATTGGCTGCAGTTGGTGTTGTTATAACACCAGAAGAGCTGGCTCGAAGATCTGTACGTGTTCTTCCAACAAAGTATGATGGATTAGTAACAGCCCTTAACACTCAGGTAAGGCCAACTCCTCTTACATTTGAAGAGTTTTGTGCCATGCTTTTAGAAGAAGAGATGCGGCTGAAGAATCGGCAAAGTACAACTGATGCTGCATTCTCAGCAAATGCAAAAGGTAAAGGCTCTTTAGAGGGATCAAAGAAGAAGCCAAAGAAGAAAAAGTTCACAGGAAGTTGCTTCTATTGTGAAAAGAAAGGCCATGCCATCAAGGATTGCAGAAAGAAGCAAGCTGATGAATGGAATGGGACTGTAAAATCATCATGGAAGAACAAAGAGTCTGCAAACAACACAGAGCTGGAACTTTGGGTAGCTATTGAAGAGGTATGTTCATCTGCTCAAGCTCGTGTTGATGAGCCATGGATTTTAGATAGTGGAGCTTCTCGCCATATGACTAGTAAAAAGGATTGGTATAGTTCCCTAGTGCCTCTGCGGGAATCCATCAATGTAGTGGTGGGAAATGACTCCAAGTGTCCAGCTCAAGGAACTGGAACCATCTCTTTTATCACTTCTCCAGGTGTTGAGAAAAAGTTATCCGATGTTCTCTATGTACCTACACTCAAAAGAAATTTGTTGTCAGTTTCTGCAATAACAGATCGTGGACTCGAAGTTCACTTCAATAAGAGTGGTGCGGAAATCATGGATTCATCAGGTAATGTTGTAGGTAAAGGCATACGACGGGATAACTTGTATGAGTTAAGTGCTTTAACTGCTACAGAAGATAAAGATGTAAGCAGGTTATGGCACCGATGATTTGGGCATCTCGGATTTGCAGTTTTGAAGGAGATGCAACGAACAGGGATGGTTGCTCATATGCCTGCATTTTCAGAGTTGCAGGAACCTTGTGAAGCTTGTATGATGGGCAAGCACAACGAAAGGCATTTCCAAGAGAGACCAGCAATCGATCTCAAGCTCCTCTAGAGTTGGTACATGCTGATCTCTGCGGTAAAATGTCTACACCTGCTTTAGGAGGATCTTTCTACTTCTTGCTGTTAGTCGACGATTATAGTAGAAAGATGTGGGTTTATTTCATTCGAGAGAAGGCTGATGCTTTTGAAAAATTTAAAACGTGGCATAAGTATGTAGAAAATGAATCAGGAAGGAAATTGAAAAAATTTAGAACAGATAGAGGAGGTGAATTCTTGTCAACAGAATTCAACAATTACTATAAGGAGCATGGTGTGAAAAGGCAACTTACCACAGCTCATACACCCCAACAAAATGGCGTTGTTGAGCGCAGGAACAGGACAGTAGTTGAAATGGCTCGTTGTATGTTGAAGGCTCAAGACATGCCTGATTCATTCTGGGCAGAAGCAGTCAATACAGCAGTCTACATCCTCAATCGAAGCTACACAAAAGCACTGAAGGGGATGACTCCTCAAGAAGCATATTCTGGTAAAAAGCCTTCAGTTTTGCATTTCAAAATTTTTGGTTGTTTCTGTTATGCACATATTCCTGATTCAACAAGATCAAAGTTGGATTCAAAAAGCAAAAAGTGTGTCTTCCTAGGATATAGTGAAGAGTTTAAAGCATACAGGTTATGGGATCCTGAGGCAAGGAAGATTTTTGTCAGCCGAGATGTGGTGTTTGATGAACGACCACACTTAGTAGAAGATAAAGGTAAATCTACTATCTCATCAAGCGGAGAAATATCTCACCTTGTGCCTATCAAAAGACAGGTTAAAGTTGAGGAGGAGGAAACATCTGATGGAGAAATTTCCTCAATAAAAAGCCAACCAGTTGTAGCTGCACAGCGTAAGCCACTACCGAAGTGGGCACAACAGCTCTTTGATGATCTTAATCCACATGTAGATGTACCAGAATCATCATCAGATGGATTACCAAGATCAAAGAGAATAGAGGAGCAAAGAAGAGCCTCAGAACACATTGTTAACATGGCTCTAATGGCAGATATCATGGGTTCGATAAAGGAACCTACCACCATTGAAGAAGCCATTGATGATCCAGATTGGAGAGCGGCAATGCAGTCTGAGTATGATAGTATACTCAAAAATGATACATGGGATCTAGTCGACTTGCCGCCAAAGAAGAAGGTAATAGGTACTAAATGGATTTGGAAAGCTAAGTATAAAGCTGATGGAACATTAGAAAAGTATAAGGCACGATTAGTTGCACAGTGTTTTTCACAGATTGAAGGATTTGATGTTCAAGAAACTTTTGCACCAACAGCACGCATGACAACTATTCGGACGGTACTTGCAGTAGCTGCACAAAAGTCTTGGCCTATTTTCGAGATGGATGTCAAATCTGCATTTTTGAATGGTCACCTCAAGGAGGAGGTATATGTATCTCAACCACCAGGTTTTGAGGTGCCCAATTCAGAAACTAAAGTTTGCAGGTTGAAGAAAGCTTTGTATGGACTTAAGCAAGCTCCACGGGCTTGGTACCAACGAATAGATCATTTTTTCAAAAATATGGGTTTTGAAAGAAGTACTTCTGATGCTAACTTGTATGTAACGAAAAGGGATAGCAAGCTAGTTGTTGTCATTGTATATGTAGATGATTTGATCATTACAGGAGATCATCAGGAACTCATCAATCAAACTCAGATCAGCTTGGGAACTGAGTTTGAAATGACAAACTTAGGTCTACTCCATTTTTGTCTGGGAATTGAAGTATGGCAAAGGAAGGATGGCATTTTCATCTCACAACAAAAATATTCCAAAGAAATTCTCAAGGCATTTGGAATGATGGACTGCAAACCAACTAGCACACCTATGGAGGTAAATCATAAGCTATCTATGGATGATAACATGCCTGATGTAGATGCTAAGAAGTATAGGAAGCTCGTTGGAAGTCTTATTTTTCTGTGCAACACTAGACCAGACATTTGCTATGCTGTTGGAGTGTTAAGCAGGTTTTCCAACAAACCTAAGGAGAGTCACTGGAATGCTGGAATGCGAATTCTAAGGTACATTGGAGGAACCTTGGATTTTGGTATTTTGTATACCACAGGTGATACACTCCAAGGATATTGTGATTCAGATTGGGCTGGAGATTGTGATTCTAGAAAATCAGTTTCTGGATATTGTTTCTCACTTGGTTCAGGAATATTTTCTTGGGTAAGTAGGAAGCAACCAACTCTCGCACTCTCCTCCACTGAAGCAGAGTACAAAGCAGCTTGTTTTGCTTCTTGTGAGGCAGTCTGGTTAAGGAGAATTCTTGCAGATCTTGGCTTTCCATCAAATATGCCAACTGTACTCAAGTGTGATAATCAAAGTTGTATGGCTATTGCAAAGAACCCAGTATTTCATGCTCGCACCAAGCACATAGAAGTACAGTACCATTACATTCGTGAGCTAATTGAAGATGAAATTGTGGAGCTAGAATATTGCCCAACAGAGGCAAATTGTGCTGACATATTCACTAAAGCACTTGGAAGAGAGCAGCTCAACAAGCATCTTCAACAGATGGGCATAGGACCGAGACCTACTTGATTTATCATCGGTAAACATTGAGGGGGGGTGTTAGTATATGATCAATGTCTACCCCTCATGATTGTATGCACATTTTGTAAGGCCCCCTTTATGAGGAGAAGCCAAGCATGCATTACCCAATTGATGGGAATCCCAACTTGAATGTTGGATGAAGGTCATATTGGACCATGTAAGATATTATAAGGAAAGGGAGTTATCAGGGTCCCCAATTGTGGGGTCCGGGGCAGCGGTGAGCAGCCCCGGCTGGGGGGTCCAAGGGGGCCAGCGGGCCCCCTGGCTGGGGGGTCCCAGGGGGCCAGCGGGCCCCCTGGTGGGGGTCCGGGGGCAGCGCCCCCGATGTGACGGTAAAGGGAATATTCCATGGAATATTCCCTGTCGGAGTCAAAAATCATTTATATTTGTTAGGTCGGTTCAACCAGTCTAAGCCGTGTATGGCAATTACGCGGGCGGTGGCCGCCCACGCTCTACCGCCCATGTATAGCCGTCCATGGCAGGCCACCCATGATCCTATATATACATGACTTCTGCACTACCTAAGACACCGAGTTGAGCCAGCATACCTCTACCTTGTATCTCCCTATCTAGAGTTGTCTAGATCACCATTTAAGCTCTACCTTGAGAGCGCACGGGTGGACAACGCCATCATCTTTGTACTTGCTGCTAGTAGAAAATTGTTGAGATTCTCCTATATCTGTTATCTTCTCTATTATTGCTCCTGTGTTATATTGCGTAACTATTGTCTTACAGTACCACTAACAAGACACCATGAACCTTTTTCCATGAGGAAGCTAGACAATCTAAACCTCCATGGTTGATAATTGTTTTTATCTAGTTTCTCAATTTGAGTGCCATATTTTGACATGATGTGCTCTAATAAACTCTTATAGAGTTACTTGATGCAAGAAGAGTGAGGACTATCAATATCTTTAACTCTGTACCCCAAATGCTCCAAAAGAAATGGGTTGGACACCTTGCTTCTTCTCTACTAGACTTCTCTTGAGTTGTTTGTGTGCCCTTGAAATCGAATCAACAACTCACTTTACTCAAAGTACTTCAATTGTTCTTTGTCGTTCTCTTTGAGTGTCCTTATGTTTCAAAATGCTATGACACAATTGATGCAAGAATGTGGACTTTCCCTAAGCACCTTGAAGCATAAATGGACTCATAGGTATGTTTTCAAAAACATCGATTCACTCAAAAAGATAGTTATATGAGCTCCTAGCTAATGAGCCAGAGTGTTTTTTACACTCAAAGAGGATTGTAAGGCTTTCCTAATCCAAGTTATCTAACTAAAAATACATGCTCCTATGCTTGGAACCAATGCACCCAGGACATACTTATTTCCTTCACTAGGCATGCACACAAAGACACCTGTTCACTCTAGAATCAATTCTCTTAGACCATACTGAGTATAGAGTTGAGCTTTAAGAAAAATTTAGAAGATATTAGCAGCTTTTTGAAAAACTAGGGACTATGAGAAATGGGTAGAAAATGATCAAGAAACTCTATTGATCACTCACAAATAGTTAGATCCTACACCAAAAAAATCTATGTGAGATATGGGAACTCAAAGTATGAATAAAATCCTCAAAAAGGAAAAGGTATTGCTTATCAAGGGGTATACTAGTTCATTGAATAAGAGATAGCACATGATTGATCTAATCAATTCAAAGTACAATGTGTGTTTATAAAACTTTGAAAAGATTCCCCAAATGATAGGGAGTGCTTTTCCTAATTTTAGGATTTATCAGACCTAAGTGTGATAGATGTTTAATTAAGTGTTATGAAGGGGATTCAAGTTCAAATTTGAGTACGAATTCTCATGCTAGCTTTCTTTGATTTACATTGCTTCAAGTGTCATCCATTCAAGGGTTCATAAGCTCCTAAGGTTGGAGCTTTATTTTCAACACTAGGATCAAAGGCAACCTAGATGATGACTCCTTGCTTAACAAGAAATGATGTTTGGCCTATCCTTGGAAGAGATGGAAAAACAAGTTCATAGTCCTCCAGCACCTGCTTATCAAAAACAACAAAGTGGTCCTTATGTAGAAAATTTTCCGAATGGAATTCATATAGATGCCAAAGCCAATAAGATATATGGTGCACCCCCATGGTGCAAGTGTTTCCATAATGGAAGAGAAGTCTTGGTTCACCTATTCGTTTTCCCAAAGAGTTGAAAAATGTGGTTGTTCCTTAAAAAATATCTTATGCTATGGTATCAAGGTAACTGGAAGAAAGCCTTCCTAGGTGAAGTAATTGATTTCTCATCTACTATGTGAAATGTCATGAAGAGCAAAGATCTCTAAAAGATTTTAAATGAAAGACATGAAATCAACTTGGACTAGACTCCTAAATAGTGGGTAATTGAGAAATCCCTAGTGTGTATTGATAGAAGCATTTGCGATTGTCAAAACCCCCTACTTAGACAACACGAAGTGTTCATTTGGAAAACAACAATTTGAAAAGCAAACGGATTGCCCACATGGAAGGGGACGAAAAGGTTACTGAACTTCTTTGTAACTCTCTCTACTGTTCTTTTTTTTTTTTCAAAGAGTAAGTTCAGCCGAAGATTAATCTCCCTGTGTTTAAATTGATTGAAGGAAAATGATTTTCCTTGCTTTTCTTACTTGAAGAATGATAAAAGAAAAGAATCGTAAGTTAACGAGTAGGCTAGAAAAAGGTGATTTCTTACGGTTATTTGAATTTTAGAGAGACTCATTAAAATAGTACAAATACGTCTCCAGTCATGAAATCATCATTACAATGCTTCGATGATTGAACTTGCTGCCTTACCAACTAATAAGTAGAAATCGATCACAAAGGAAGAATATTATTACCAAGATGCATGAAAATGAAATTGGTAGAGATGAGTTTTTTTGGGGAAGCTAAGGAAACATCCGATAGTACTGTAGCTCTCGAAGGATGTACTTCGAAGTGATAAACTTTGTTTGAACTTGAAATAACTGCCATTTAAATAAATATACAATGAATAATAGGGGTGTATATTTCAAATGCATGACCAATTTCTGGAATCTTCAAATAAGAAAAATAACTGCAAATGTACACCAAGCTCATATAGTCGAAATTTAGCCATTACGGAGAATTGAATATACTCAAATCACTTATGGAGAATTTGGTCATTACGGAGAATTGAAAGGGAATCTAAAACGTGCTACAATCCAAAGGTATACACGAAGAAGGAGCACGAAGATCCCACCGACGTTAAGGAAGTACCTATAAGGTCTCAAGAAGGGTTAAAAAAAAAAAAGGAAGTTTGGCCTTGGCCTATTCTCCAAGAGTTTAATTAAAATAAAGGAGAAAAGTTACAAGTGAATGGGACTAGTGCCCATGGGACCCCCCAAATCCCACAATGGAGGGGATATGTTCGTTAAGCTAGAGGGCATTACAAATGAGGCAGACAAATCTATCATTCTCCCTCACGTGAGACCCGTTTGAGTTTCAACTTGTTATTTTCAACGTGGTTCTGTACCCCATGCATTTCATCACCAAATGTTGATGCAAGTATTCTATGAACTATCTTGCATGTAGAGCTTTGGATCGAGCGGAGAAGTTAGCAATGGATTCAAAAGCTCAGAAGCTCAATGGCCATGGACTGCAAAGCTTGAGCTTGTTGTATTTTCGTATTGCTATAATTCATAATCTTTGCTGTGTTGTGTGGTACTCTAATGGAGTGGTAGTTTGTTGTTGTTGTGATTGGTGCCTTGTCGTCCGACAGCGAAGCTGGTTGTGCGTACTCATCTTGTCACGCTCACTGTGGGTGAGCTCTCATTGCGTGGTTGCGCTCTCATTGTGTGGTTGCGCTCTATGGCTCGATCGGCTTCTGGTTTCATATTTGGAACGTCGAGGTCCTCGTGTGCTTTTGATCTCTTCAAGGCTTTTCGCTCTCCTCGAGCCCTGTGCTCGGCAGACACTGTGTGGTTCATTTCAGGCATATGAGATTCTTGGTCACCGTCTTTTACAAAGTCGTTTGAGAGAGCTTGAAGATTTTCGGCTTCTTTGTTCTTAACTTATTTGAGATTCCCTTTTAGTCATCGCTTTATTGCTCTTGTCTACCTTTTTAGTAGACCTATGCAATGCCTGCCTCATTCCGATTTTATAGGGATGTGGCTGCTTTCATCTGGTCTTTGTTTGGCGAAAGTCTAATCTCCCTTGACTTGAATCTATTGAAAGAACTACTGTACAAGTGAAGGGCATGGTACCCATCTGACCTCCTCTATCTCATAAAGCACAAGAAGAGCATTCACAGCGACCTTCCCTCTCGGATCAAGAGGCACCAATCACGAAAAGCACGAAGATGCAGCCAGCAAACAAACAGATGTACAATAGAAATCATACATTATGGCACAACAACGTCATTTCTTGTAGTGCATGGCCTTCATTCCATCGAGCTCCTAAGACTTTGATTGCATTGCTACCTCGCTGCTCGATGCAAAGCTCTACATCCAATTTTTTGAAGTAATACAACTGAAAGAGGGCATAATACACATGAGACCACTTAAATCTCACAAATCCCGAAGGCGATATAACGACCCAAGCTCTACATCCCAATACAGTTTTCTGCTGAAGTGCACACGCAAAAAACCAGTAAAAAAAAATGCGTGAGGGAGTGAGTGATTGAAGGGAATGAAAATAACTTTGAAGCCATTCAGCATCAACCTCTCCTTCGTATTATTTAAAAGACTCATGCTCATTATAACGACCTAGCCCCACCATTTGATGGACCAAAATTATTCACGTTTTTAGTCCACTCTCTCCTTTTTCAGCAAGGCCACTTGTTCTTGAATTTTTACAATGGGAGTGTCTTCCATGTGAGTCAAATAATGAACCAGTTTTATAATATAGCACTTTCAAATAGTATCCAGAATCCATTAAAGCTCAGAGCCATGGTTTCATTTTTTTGTAATGCGTGTCTGACTTTTAGGCTTTCAGAACTCCAAAAGTCTTCATTACGTTTATTTTGTACCCACGAACTTATGTTTTGAAAGACAACATGTCCCTTAGAGCATCGCAGTTCTTGATGTCCTCTTTGTTTTCTCCAACAGCTATTCATTGGACAAAATGTGTTTGTCTTATCGTTATCCTCCACACCTTTTAATTCATTCTCCTTCTATAAAAATTACAATTAATTATTAGCAAGGCTCTGTCTACAATCATAGATTCTATATTCATGGATACTTATGGGCTCCTCTTTTTATTCTACCCTATTTTCTAGGCTTCTTTGTCTCAACATGTGTGGGCCAATTTGGCTAGTTTATCCATCCAATTGTAATGCTTTCAGGTCATTCAAACTTAATAGCTTCAGGTAGCTCTTTTTTAGTGTTGCTTGGGCTGTCGAAGAAAGCAATAAATAAGATATTGCATGTTTAAGAAAGAAGATCTTGTAAGAGAAAGAACTTGTGAATGCAAAGAGAGCCCTGTTTAAGAATTAGCTATAACACTTGAAGAAGAAGAATGATATAAAACTCTGAAGATGAATTAAATAACAATAAAAAACCGACATTTTGTCCAATGAGTAGCTGCTGAAAAAATAAAAAGCAGAGGCTCACGCTAAGGTAAAAATAGCACATGTAGACTTCAGTGCTTTAAGGGACAAGAAGTCTCTCGAAACCTGATTTCATGGGTAATAAAATAAACGAAAAGAAAACTTAGGGACCTGTGAATGTGAGATTTTGTCACAATGTGACATACTTATAATCTTTAGACGCTATAATTGTAAGTATTCTACTTGAAAGTGGTATATTATAGAGCTGAAACATTATCTAAACCACATTGAACCAACGACAGGTAGGCTTTCTAAAAATTCAGAGAGTGAGGAATAAAAACATGAAGAGTTTTGGCCCATCAAATGGCTGTCACTTTGATGAAGATTATGAGTAGCCTAAAGAAGAATACAAAGATTAATGCAAAGGATCTCGGATGTGCAACTACATCTGGTTGTATATGAACATTGCATGCATGTTTTGAGGTATTGCACTCAATTTCATGAATGAAAGTTTCTATTATGTAGGAAGGTGAGTGTTGAAGCTTATATATATGCTTGATGATAGTATTATATGCTTATGGAATGAAGATGATTATGTATCCATGCTTGTGAAATTTATCCTCAAGATGAATGATAGTTTTGGATAGCCATGCTTAGACTGAATATAAGTTGAATTTAAAGTTGACCATTGATTTCAAACATGAAAGAATGTACAAATGTGTATTCAAGGAGAATATATAAACATGTTTGATAATGTGTAGATGAGTTTAAAGGTGGCCAAGGCAAGGAGAAGAAAAATACAAAGAAGAGCTACCATAAAGCTGAAAAAATAAAAAGCAGAGGCTCACGCTAAGGTAAAAATAGCACATGTAGACTTCAGTGCTTTAAGGGACAAGAAGTCTCTCGAAACCTGATTTCATGGGTAATAAAATAAACGAAAAGAAAACTTAGGGACCTGTGAATGTGAGATTTTGTCACAATGTGACATACTTATAATCTTTAGACGCTATAATTGTAAGTATTCTACTTGAAAGTGGTATATTATAGAGCTGAAACATTATCTAAACCACATTGAACCAACGACAGGTAGGCTTTCTAAAAATTCAGAGAGTGAGGAATAAAAACATGAAGAGTTTTGGCCCATCAAATGGCTGTCACTTTGATGAAGATTATGAGTAGCCTAAAGAAGAATACAAAGATTAATGCAAAGGATCTCGGATGTGCAACTACATCTAGTTGTATATGAACATTGCATGCATGTTTTGAGGTATTGCACTCAATTTCATGAATGAAAGTTTCTATTATGTAGGAAGGTGAGTGTTGACGCTTATATATATGCTTGATGATAGTATTATATGCTTATGGAATGAAGATGATTATGTATGCATGCTTGTGAAATTTATCCTCAAGATGAATGATAGTTTTGGATAGCCATGCTTAGACTGAATATAAGTTGAATTTAAAGTTGACCATTGATTTCAAACATGAAAGAATGTACAAATGTGTATTCAAGGAGAATATATAAACATGTTTGATAATGTGTAGATGAGTTTAAAGGTGGCCAAGGCAAGGAGAAGAAAAATACAAAGAAGAGCTACCATAAAGTTTTGAAGATTAATGAGGACTTAAGGACACTCCCCATGGTTTGAGCACAAGAAATTGCCAAGATAGAAGGAAGAGTCACCCTAGAGAAGCGTGAGAAAATGGATGAGGATGAAGAGGGTAAAGAAGTCCATTTAAAAAGATAAAGGCAGATGTAAAGGGTAAGCAAAATTCACATTCATTGTTGTGGTAAGTTCCAAGCATAGAACAAGTGAATGTATAGTCAAAGGATGAGGCTAGTAAGACCACCAAAGAGAGTGGCAAGCCTATTTAAAGGCAAGTAAGACCATTCCAAGAGGAGTGGCACACCTATGTAAAGGCAAGTAAGACCATCCCAAGAGGAGTGGCAAGCCTATCTAAAGGCAAGTAATCCCATCCCATGAGGAATGGAAAGCCATGTTAGGTGCAAGAAGCACCAAAGACCAAGTGAAGGTATAGTTAAACGTTGAGGCTAGTAAGACCACCAAAGAGAGTGACAAGCCAATGCAAAGGCAAGTAAGAGCATCTCAAGAGGAATAGAAAGCCTTATTAGGTGCAAGATGCACCAAAGAACAAGTGAAGGTCTAGTGAAAGGTTAAAGCAAGAAAGACCACAAAAAGGATTGACAAGCCTATATAAAGGCAAGAAAAACCATCCCAAGAGGAGTGACAAGCCTTGCTAGGTGCAAGAAGCACAAAAGAATAAGTGAAGGTCTATTGAAAGGCTGAGGCTAATAAAACCATCAACAAGAGTCGCAAGCCTATTCAAGGGCAAGTAAGACCATCCCACAAGGGGTGACAAGCCTATGTAAAGGAAAGTAAGACCATCCCAAGAGTAATGGCAAGCCTTGTTAGGTGCAAGAGGCATCATTGTTCACATTGAAGATTTCTTCTATTGTTTTATAGGTGATGAAGAAATCTTGGAAGATGTGGAACCTACAAATGCTTCACATAAAAGGGAACTCATGAAAGAGTTCATGCATGATCAACCCATTGTTGATTTTGTAGGTATCTAATCAACCATGAAGAATGAAGAAGATTATGAATCAAGGGGGAGTTAGCTTGCAAGGATTGGAAGATCCAAGAAGAATCCAAAGAAGACAAAGTTGAGCCAAAGCAATTTTCAAATTTGAAGAGACATAATTACACTCAAAGAAAGAGCAAGCGCAACCATCAAAGTAAATTGAAAGCACGAGGAGGAGTCACCTATGGAAGGAGTGCTTAGAAGGCAAAAACCAACCATGATGCACAAAAGAAGTCATGTAGACAAGTTAGAAGAAAGCATCACAAACATCACAACATCAAAAAGTAGACGCGAAGATTGCACCTAAAGAGAGGAAAACAAAAAGGAAGAGACTAAAGCAACAAAGGTATATGTAAAGTTGATCTCATATTATAAAAGTTTGTATGAAGCATGTAACACTTGAAGAAGAAGAATGATATAAAACTCTGAAGATGAATTAAATAACAATAAAAAACCCACATTTTGTCCAATGAGTAGCTGCTGAAAAAATAAAAAGCAGAGGCTCACGCTAAGGTAAAAATAGCACATGTAGACTTCAGTGCTTTAAGGGAAAAGAAGTCTCTCGAAACCTGATTTCATGGGTAATAAAATAAACGAAAAGAAAACTTAGGGACCTGTGAATGTGAGATTTTGTCACAATGTGACATACTTATAATCTTTAGACGCTATAATTGTAAGTATTCTACTTGAAAGTGGTATATTATAGAGCTGAAACATTATCTAAACCACATTGAACCAACGACAGGTAGGCTTTCTAAAAATTCAGAGAGTGAGGAATAAAAACATGAAGAGTTTTGGCCCATCAAATGGCTGTCACTTTGATGAAGATTATGAGTAGCCTAAAGAAGAATACAAAGATTAATGCAAAGGATCTTGGATGTGCAACTACATCTAGTTGTATATGAACATTGCATGCATGTTTTGAGGTATTGCACTCAATTTCATGAATGAAAGTTTCTATTATGTAGGAAGGTGAGTGTTGAAGCTTATATATATGCTTGATGATAGTATTATATGCTTATGGAATGAAGATGATTATGTATGCATGCTTGTGAAATTTATCCTCAAGATGAATGATAGTTTTGGATAGCCATGCTTAGACTGAATATAAGTTGAATTTAAAGTTGACCATTGATTTCAAACATGAAAGAATGTACAAATGTGTATTCAAGGAGAATATATAAACATGTTTGATAATGTGTAGATGAGTTTAAAGGTGGCCAAGGCAAGGAGAAGAAAAATACAAAGAAGAGCTACCATAAAGCTGAAAAAATAAAAAGCAGAGGCTCACGCTAAGGTAAAAATAGCACATGTAGACTTCAGTGCTTTAAGGGACAAGAAGTCTCTCGAAACCTGATTTCATGGGTAATAAAATAAACGAAAAGAAAACTTAGGGACCTGTGAATGTGAGATTTTGTCACAATGTGACATACTTATAATCTTTAGACGCTATAATTGTAAGTATTCTACTTGAAAGTGGTATATTATAGAGCTGAAACATTATCTAAACCACATTGAACCAACGACAGGTAGGCTTTCTAAAAATTCAGAGAGTGAGGAATAAAAACATGAAGAGTTTTGGCCCATCAAATGGCTGTCACTTTGATGAAGATTATGAGTAGCCTAAAGAAGAATACAAAGATTAATGCAAAGGATCTCGGATGTGCAACTACATCTAGTTGTATATGAACATTGCATGCATGTTTTGAGGTATTGCACTCAATTTCATGAATGAAAGTTTCTATTATGTAGGAAGGTGAGTGTTGAAGCTTATATATAAGCTTGATGATAGTATTATATGCTTATGGAATGAAGATGATTATGTATCCATGCTTGTGAAATTTATCCTCAAGATGAATTATAGTTTTGGATAGCCATGCTTAGACTGAATATAAGTTGAATTTAAAGTTGACCATTGATTTCAAACATGAAAGAATGTACAAATGTGTATTCAAGGAGAATATATAAACATGTTTGATAATGTGTAGATGAGTTTAAAGGTGGCCAAGGCAAGGAGAAGAAAAATACAAAGAAGAGCTACCATAAAGTTTTGAAGATTAATGAGGACTTAAGGACACTCCCCATGGTTTGAGCACAAGAAATTGCCAAGATAGAAGGAAGAGTCACCCTAGAGAAGCGTGAGAAAATGGATGAGGATGAAGAGGGTAAAGAAGTCCATTTAAAAAGATAAAGGCAGATGTAAAGGGTAAGCAAAATTCACATTCATTGTTGTGGTAAGCTCCAAGCATAGAACAAGTGAATGTATAGTCAAAGGATGAGGCTAGTAAGACCACCAAAGAGAGTGGCAAGCCTATTTAAAGGCAAGTAAGACCATTCCAAGAGGAGTGGCACACCTATGTAAAGGCAAGTAAGACCATCCCAAGAGGAGTGGCAAGCCTATCTAAAGGCAAGTAATCCCATCCCATGAGGAATGGAAAGCCATGTTAGGTGCAAGAAGCACCAAAGACCAAGTGAAGGTATAGTTAAACGTTGAGGCTAGTAAGACCACCAAAGAGAGTGACAAGCCTATGCAAAGGCAAGTAAGAGCATCTCAAGAGGAATAGAAAGCCTTATTAGGTGCAAGATGCACCAAAGAACAAGTGAAGGTCTAGTGAAAGGTTAAAGCAAGAAAGACCACAAAAAGGATTGACAAGCCTATATAAAGGCAAGAAAAACCATCCCAAGAGGAGTGACAAGCCTTGCTAGGTGCAAGAAGCACAAAAGAATAAGTGAAGGTCTATTGAAAGGCTGAGGCTAATAAAACCATCAACAAGAGTCGCAAGCCTATTCAAGGGCAAGTAAGACCATCCCACAAGGGGTGACAAGCCTATGTAAAGGAAAGTAAGACCATCCCAAGAGTAATGGCAAGCCTTGTTAGGTGCAAGAGGCATCATTGTTCACATTGAAGATTTCTTCTATTGTTTTATAGGTGATGAAGAAATCTTGGAAGATGTGGAACCTACAAATGCTTCACATAAAAGGGAACTCGTGAAAGAGTTCATGCATGATCAACCCATTGTTGATTTTGTAGGTATCTAATCAACCATGAAGAATGAAGAAGATTATGAATCAAGGGGGAGTTAGCTTGCAAGGATTGGAAGATCCAAGAAGAATCCAAAGAAGAAAAAGTTGAGCCAAAGCAATTTTGAAGAGACATAATTACACTCAAAGAAAGAGCAAGCGCAACCATCAAAGTAAATTGAAAGCACGAGGAGGAGTCACCTATGGAAGGAGTGCTTAGAAGGCAAAAACCAACCATGATGCACAAAAGAAGTCATGTAGACAAGTTAGAAGAAAGCATCACAAACATCACAACATCAAAAAGTAGACGCGAAGATTGCACCTAAAGAGAGGAAAACAAAAAGGAAGAGACTAAAGCAACAAAGGTATATGTAAAGTTGATCTCATATTATAAAAGTTTGTATGAAGCATGTAACACTTGAAGAAGAAGAATGATATAAAACTCTGAAGATGAATTAAATAACAATAAAAAACCCACATTTTGTCCAATGAGTAGCTGCTGAAAAAATAAAAAGCAGAGGCTCACGCTAAGGTAAAAATAGCACATGTAGACTTCAGTGCTTTAAGGGACAAGAAGTCTCTCGAAACCTGATTTCATGGGTAATAAAATAAACGAAAAGAAAACTTAGGGACCTGTGAATGTGAGATTTTGTCACAATGTGACATACTTATAATCTTTAGACGCTATAATTGTAAGTATTCTACTTGAAAGTGGTATATTATAGAGCTGAAACATTATCTAAACCACATTGAACCAACGACAGGTAGGCTTTCTAAAAATTCAGAGAGTGAGGAATAAAAACATGAAGAGTTTTGGCCCATCAAATGGCTGTCACTTTGATGAAGATTATGAGTAGCCTAAAGAAGAATACAAAGATTAATGCAAAGGATCTCGGATGTGCAACTACATCTAGTTGTATATGAACATTGCATGCATGTTTTGAGGTATTGCACTCAATTTCATGAATGAAAGTTTCTATTATGTAGGAAGGTGAGTGTTGAAGCTTATATATATGCTTGATGATAGTATTATATGCTTATGGAATGAAGATGATTATGTAACCATGCTTGTGAAATTTATCCTCAAGATGAATGATAGTTTTGGATAGCCATGCTTAGACTGAATATAAGTTGAATTTAAAGTTGACCATTGATTTCAAACATGAAAGAATGTACAAATGTGTATTCAAGGAGAATATATAAACATGTTTGATAATGTGTAGATGAGTTTAAAGGTGGCCAAGGCAAGGAGAAGAAAAATACAAAGAAGAGCTACCATAAAGTTTTGAAGATTAATGAGGACTTAAGGACACTCCCCATGGTTTGAGCACAAGAAATTGCCAAGATAGAAGGAAGAGTCACCCTAGAGAAGCGTGAGAAAATGGATGAGGATGAAGAGGGTAAAGAAGTCCATTTAAAAAGATAAAGGCAGATGTAAAGGGTAAGCAAAATTCACATTCATTGTTGTGGTAAGTTCCAAGCATAGAACAAGTGAATGTATAGTCAAAGGATGAGGCTAGTAAGACCACCAAAGAGAGTGGCAAGCCTATTTAAAGGCAAGTAAGACCATTCCAAGAGGAGTGGCACACCTATGTAAAGGCAAGTAAGACCATCCCAAGAGGAGTGGCAAGCCTATCTAAAGGCAAGTAATCCCATCCCATGAGGAATGGAAAGCCATGTTAGGTGCAAGAAGCACCAAAGACCAAGTGAAGGTATAGTTAAACGTTGAGGCTAGTAAGACCACCAAAGAGAGTGACAAGCCTATGCAAAGGCAAGTAAGAGCATCTCAAGAGGAATAGAAAGCCTTATTAGGTGCAAGATGCACCAAAGAACAAGTGAAGGTCTAGTGAAAGGTTAAAGCAAGAAAGACCACAAAAAGGATTGACAAGCCTATATAAAGGCAAGAAAAACCATCCCAAGAGGAGTGACAAGCCTTGCTAGGTGCAAGAAGCACAAAAGAATAAGTGAAGGTCTATTGAAAGGCTGAGGCTAATAAAACCATCAACAAGAGTCGCAAGCCTATTCAAGGGCAAGTAAGACCATCCCACAAGGGGTGACAAGCCTATGTAAAGGAAAGTAAGACCATCCCAAGAGTAATGGCAAGCCTTGTTAGGTGCAAGAGGCATCATTGTTCACATTGAAGATTTCTTCTATTGTTTTATAGGTGATGAAGAAATCTTGGAAGATGTGGAACCTACAAATGCTTCACATAAAAGGGAACTCATGAAAGAGTTCATGCATGATCAACCCATTGTTGATTTTGTAGGTATCTAATCAACCATGAAGAATGAAGAAGATTATGAATCAAGGGGGAGTTAGCTTGCAAGGATTGGAAGATCCAAGAAGAATCCAAAGAAGACAAAGTTGAGCCAAAGCAATTTTCAAATTTGAAGAGACATAATTACACTCAAAGAAAGAGCAAGCGCAACCATCAAAGTAAATTGAAAGCACGAGGAGGAGTCACCTATGGAAGGAGTGCTTAGAAGGCAAAAACCAACCATGATGCACAAAAGAAGTCATGTAGACAAGTTAGAAGAAAGCATCACAAACATCACAACATCAAAAAGTAGACGCGAAGATTGCACCTAAAGAGAGGAAAACAAAAAGGAAGAGACTAAAGCAACAAAGGTATATGTAAAGTTGATCTCATATTATAGAAGTTTGTATGAAGCATGTTCTATGACACAGATTGAAGATGAGCTCTTACAAAGAGCCAAAGAAGCAAAAGAGAAGCTAGAAGGAAGCTAAATAAGCTTCAAAGCAAAGAATAAAGATCATCAGCCTATCAACGAAAGGGATACAAGGGCAATAGAAAAAAAAGATGAAGATGGCAAGAATTGGAGAGTAGCTTGGACTTCCAATCGTAGCTTGAGGGGGAGTGTTGAAATTTATGGAACTTGATCAAGATCCAACCGTGAGGCTTGATACATAACCACCTTTGATTATGTACCTCTTCATCATTTATGCATTTTTTGTAAGCTCAAAAGGAAGCTAAACCCTAAAAATGTAGAGTATACTCATAACCTTAGAGGAGAGTGTTAAAGTAAAGATTGAAAGTTATTTATGGCTCAGATAAAAGACCAAACATTATCAGAGATATTGAATACTCAAAAAAGGCACAATGTTATCCAGATGGAGTGATTTGGAGCACCAAAAGTCACCTATGGAAATGGAAGGAAAAAGGACAAGAAGTGGAAAGTTAAGAGGTGAGAGAAGATATAAGGCTAAGTGAAGAGAGACAAACTCCCATGCACATATCTCTATATATAGAAATCATTTGAACGGGTAGATTTATGTAGATGACAAGAAGATTGTGTTCAAGCATATGCTGATCACTCTTGCACCAATGGATATCAAAAGGATCATCAAGAGTGTGCTAAAGGCACATAGGTATTCCAACTCCATACTTTTCTGTACATAGCCACCTTGTGAAGCTCATATCTTCCTACATTACTTATCCATTTTATGCATATGGTATCTCATTGGAAAGCATATCTCTAATATTCGCTATATGGCAAATAAATATATTGGATGACCATCTAATAATGAGTGTGAATATTTCGTGTGAACCTCAATTTTTTGCTCAACTTGAATTGACAGGTAGTGTATCTTTAGATGGCCAGTTGCACAGTCATATGAACTCAACTCAATTGTTATTTAGCTTGTTAAAAATCTAGTAGTAGCAACTATGTGTGGATGAAATTGGAGAGCCATTGGATTGCTGAGTTGTGATGGAATTAGGTTTTAATAAGCATGTGTCTTATAGGGCAGTTTCTAGAAGTGGTTCTCTAACTTTCACTCGGTATGTTGGAGTCAAATCTCTCCATAGGGATACATTTCAATCTATATTGCAAGAAAAAAGTGATATTTCTACTTTTATAGTGTATAATAGCAAATGCATGCAAGCAATCATTAATAAGTATGAACATGACCTTCAAAATGTCCAACGTAGAAGACGACGAAACAAAAGATAAAGACCTAATCACGATATTAATGAGAATAGAGATATATCTACTTTCATGGATTGGCTATATACTCATATACGATGAGTCAATGCAAATAATGAGCCGAAGAAAGGTAAATTTGTTCTACTAATATTCTATTCTTCTGCATATATTTATATTTGTTTCTCTTCTAATAAATTATTTATTATTGCAATCCCAAATGTTCACTAAAATGTGGCCTTAAGCATTGCATATCACAATCAAACTTATTGATTCTTTGCATAAAACAAAGGATTCATTGTTTCTTCTCTCAAGCAATTATCACATGCTAGTTCAAAATATATGAGCCTTATAGACAATGAAGTTGGCTACATAGGGACTTTTGTTGGTATCTATGAAATATCATTTCACATCTTGAAATAAGTAAACAAAATATATATTCTTTATGGTATGATTTATTTTTGTTTTAAGCACATAATAATGAAATTTTGTTTTCTATATTTTGATAGGTTATTTTGAAGGCCAATTGGTTTTGAGCTGAGAACAAACGTAATAATTCCACAACTAGAATTGAATTATCTAGCTTTTGGGCAATTGACTCTTCAAAATTTGGAAAATAATTGTATCTTCTTCCTAAGCATATGGAAAAAGCATTTTATAAATATTTGATGATCATTCTTTGTGTCAATTTATTCATGTTCAACCTAGAGATCATTGTGTGACAAATTAACTATTAGCACTAGTGTTGTACCAAAACAGGACAATATAGTGTCCTTTTTTCTAATAAAAAAAAAAATCACACATACTAATCAAATAAAATTTTGAAAAAACTTAAAGCCCCATAAAGATCTGTACCTAGATGCTCTATAAATAATATATATTTTAAAAATAAGCTTTTTTGATAACTCAGAATATAGACATGATTGAACATGGTTGAGAAAAACTATTTTTCTTTAAACTTATATACGAGAAGAAAGAGATATCTCCATAAAAAGAATTTTCCTCCTATTGGAATAATTTTTCTTACGTTAATTTATCTAATCATTTAAGAAAAGTCTTGGGAACTAGAAAAATTATTTTTATATTAAAAAAATTAGTACAATATAGGTGCTCATTATATAAGTATACACTTTAGCAACCTTCTATATGATATTGATTTGTAAAAACACTAAAACGGTTTGTGTTTTGTTTCAAAAACCATCATATAGTAGCATAACGATATGCTACATGTCTTTGAACCAATAATTTTGTATGTATCTCACATACCACAAAAAAACTCAATATTTCATTGAATGGCCATAATCCTCTCTATCAAGAATAAAAATCATCCTAAAAAATTAGGTTTTCTCAATGATATAAGGTATATATTATTAATCCAAATAATTCTATAAACATTATAAACTACTTTACATAGAAAAAACTAGCATGTTAACTTTAATCATGTAGCATATGCAATATTTTCTGATAAAATTACCTTTTCTTAGCATAGAAAAACAACGGTATTGTTTAATTTGAAGAAACGACATAGAAATTAGACTCCTAAGGTTGTCCAAAAAGTATTTCTAGTTGTAATAATATCAGATATTATTTTGATAATAAAAAATGATGCATGTTCATACCATCACTTTGCAAAATAATTCATAGATGATAAGATTGCCATATCACAGACGAGATTCATTTTATTCCATAAACCTAGTAAAATTCATTACAAATCTCTAATTATGGATAGAAACATGTTGACATATATAAAAATAAAAGATTTTATTGCATTTAGACCAATGAAAATTATGAGATCATGATTTTGATAAAAAATAACCACTAAATTACATCACTGTATTTTTCGTGCCAGCATTGAAATTAGCATCATAAAATTAGTGAATAAATATTAATTTCAATAACCATTAATAAAAAATATATTTTTCTAAAAATATTCAACCCTTATGCCAACATGTTGCATAGTTACATTTACAAATGCTTCCTTCTAGTAATCTAAAAGAATCATCAAACATTGTCTTTTTATCAAGACATTAAAGTGTACAAGGACACTAAAGTGTCCAAGTACAACACTAGAGTTAGCGAGATTGAAGAAGTTCATGTCAATGATTCATCTTGAAATATTGAAATGTTGGCATCTAAGAGAGAAATTAGAATGTTCTACATGATAATGATGATAATCTACTTGATGAGAACGATAATAATCTACGTGTTGATTCTACAAATGATGAAGAGGAACTCCCACAGATCAATATTAGTCCATCAATAGATGATGTCATTTATGACAACATAGATTTAACAACAGAAGAAACGATAGAACTAAATAAAGATAATGAAGCTGGTACTATATTGATATCTTACCAGAATGATGATAATAATGGAAAAACATGAGTAGATTAGATAGTAGATTCACCTCTATTCAATTGGAATACGAACCAAATCCAAACATATAGCTAAAATATGCTCAAGTTTAGAACATGAGGCTTGGAGATATGCCTGAAGTTTTTGTATAGCTTTATTTTCAAGGAAAGATCTTAAGTTCTGCCCAATGAGATCTAGAGCCTTCTACCTCGAGTTAAGGATTGTTAACCTAAATCGAAAGAGATGTATCTCGAGTGGCAAGCATACCTACCACTAGTGCACCAAAAGTAAATGGCATAATTTCTCACACATTTTACATAGAATTCTCAAGCCCAACATGATAAGTAGCCCATGCTTTCATGATGCCAAGCAATGCATATCAATTTATCAACTACAAAGCTAAATGGTGTTTTGAATCCAATAGTAAATTCCTCTCTATTCAATTGGAATAAGAGGCGAATCGCACGACAAGGATGAAAATTTGTTCCTTTCAGTTAGAGCATGAAGCTTGGGTGTATGCCTACAATTTTGTATACAGATTTATTTTTGAGGAAAAATATCTCTACCATTTGTGTATGGATGTGTGTGTGCATGTGTATATGTATGAATGCATAAATGTGTGAATATATGTCTATGTATATGGATTTTTGTGTGATATATGCATGTGTATGTATGTGTGTGCATGTGTGTGATATATGCATGTATTTGTGTATAAGCATGTGTGGATGTGTTTGTGATGTGTATGTAGCTACATGTGTGTTTGATATATGTATGTATGTGCTTGCATTAACAAATTTGTATGTATGTTGTACGAATGCGTATATGTATGTATGTGTGCATGATGTGTATGAATGTGCATGTGTGTTTGATGGACCATAAAAAGTTTAAACTTATTTGCAAGAAGATAATTTCTAAAATTTTTAACCACATAGGACAAGTTTAATCCTTCTCATTCTATCATGGTGTAACTTTTTTGAGCACCATTTTATTGGGTACTTGCATAAGCTATCAAAAGATCCATGTTACCTTCAACAGTAGGTTGTGCTAGCTCACACCCAATAGCATGATTGGATGCATCCACATGAACATGGAATGGCTTATTCCAATCTACTATAGTCACGAGTTGTGCTAAACAAAATAGTCACTTAACCTCATTAAAAGAGTTTTTGCACTCATATGTCCACTCAAAATTCATTAGAAGGTTGTCCAAAGGGTTTGCATGGACTGCATACATATGGAAAAAATGTGGTTAGTAGCCACAATGTCAGATGAAAGATTACGCTTCCTTGAAATTCTTTGGTCTTGGTAGCTTGGATATGGCTTGAACCTTATCTTCATCCAATGATATGTTGTTCTTTGACATGATACGTCCTAGAACCTTTCCTTGCCTAACCAAGAAAACCCATTTTTCTAGGCTCAAACAAACTTGATATTCTCTACATTTGTGAAAGATAGATCTCAACTCATGAATATTTTTTTGTATGATGTTGGAATAAGAACCTAGATCATCAACATAGACCTCTAAATTAGTGCACAAGAATTCCTTGAAAACATGAAGCATAACACTTTGCAAAGTCGCAAGAGCATTGGTGAGACCAAAAAGCAACACACGAAATATCAAGATACCCCACCACATGGCAAAAACTATCTTATGTTGGTCTTTCAGGGAAATAGCTACTTGATTGTAGCTATATAACTCCTAACAAAAATTTTAGAATTCCTTTCATGCTACACATTCCAACAAAGTGTCGGGTCATAGGAAGCGGATAGTTATCTCCAATGGTGGCAACATTAAATTTATTCAAGTTAATGCAAACATGTAGCTTCCCATTCTTTTTGGGCACTACCAAAATGGGGGATACCCTTTCAATATGCTCAGTCTCATAGATAAATCCAACTTATATCAAGTGATCTATTTTCTCCTTGATCTTTGCGGCATAGTTATCATTATATGTATATGGTTTCTACTTAGAGGCTTTGGCATCTAAGGACATCAAAATTCTATGAGAACAAATATTTGGGTCTACTCCTTTAAGGTCTTTATAGCTCTATGCAAATACATCTCTATATTCCCTTAACAATGCAATCAACTCCTCAACTTCGTCTTTGGTCCAATCATTTCCTATGTAAGTACATCATTCTTCACCTTCTTCTAAGGTGACAAGAATTTTCTTAGTTTTCTCTTTGTTTTTGAATGCTACTCTTGTGAATGCTTCTCTATTGGGTATCTTGATCATGAAATTTCGATATTCTATTCATGTTTCTTGAAGTTTTGTTTGATTTCCAAGGGAATCTCTTCCTCTACAACCTTGGGGCTAGGTTTCTTTCTTTTCTCCTTCTTGGTTGCTTTCCATGTCTCTTCTTTTTTTTATCTCTCTTCCTCTTGAGTTTTGGCTTTGATAAGATAAAGATATTCTTTGTGTGAAAAACAAAAACGCCTCCATGAGGATGGAATCTTCATCTTTGTCACTCTCTTCCTTGAGTTCACTCTTACTAGGTGGACATGCTTTGATAACCAAATCATTTGGGCATGCCTAAGTATTTTGTCTTATACACATTTGTTTTGAGAATAGGAGAAAGTAATCTCAGTTAAATAACTTGGATTAGGAAGGCATCACAATCTAATAGCTCATAATCTCGTTTTCTAGGAGCTCAAATAACTATTTTTTTTCATGAACATAGGTTTTTGAAAACATACCTATAAGGCCATTGATGTTTCAAGCTACATAGAGAAAGTCTACATTCTCCCATTAGTGGTATCAAGTTATTTTGATATGTACAAGCACTCAAACAGGACAAGAAGGAACCATTGAAGGGCTTGCAGTAAGTTGAGGAGTTGATGCCAATTCAAGGGCACACAATCATCTTAATGGAAGTCTAGTAGAGAAGAATCAAGAAATCTTCCCCATCTATTTTGGAGCGTTTGAAGTACAAATTGAAAGATATTGATACTCCTCACTCTTCTTGCCTTAAAGAGTTCTTTAACACTATATTAGAGTATATCGTTTCATAATATGGAACTGAGATTGAGAAATTAAATTAAAAAAATATTCACGCATGGAAGTTTAGAGTATCTAGCTTCCTCATGGGAAAAGGTTTATGGGGTCCTATTAGTGGTACAAATGCTAGACCTAGATTGGGTGAGAAAACAACTCCTCATCAGTTGAGGATCTTCGAAGAGTGGAATGAGAGATCAGAGATTTATCTTCATCTACTATAAGCATATTAGTGCTCTAATGATAGGGCCCATAAAAGATCTAGAAACTTCAATGAAGCATGGGAAACCTTAGAGAGACTATACTCCACTTCAACCAAAGTTAGAATAGTTCAATTGAAGAATGAACTGAATATCTTGAGGCAAACACCTAGTAGCAATATCAATAACAACATTCTAAAGATCAAAGGAGTAAGCGCTGCATTGGGATCCTTAAGTTGTCACATAGATGATGATTACCTAGGCACATACACATTGAATGGGCTTAAGAATGGTGAGAAATGGAAGAATTTTACCACTTTTGCATAGGTTAGAGGTTCTGTTCTTGACTTTGAGCAATAACTAGCGTTGATGGTCACTAAGGAATGAATGTTGGGGGCCCAAACGCAAATGGCAATGAGTGCCAACCATTTTATGCAAGTAAAGGACGGCATAGAGGAAGAAATCAAGGTAGAGCTAAAGCAAGGCAAGGAACAAGATCAAATGAAGACTCTGATCAAGAACATGGAAGGATTTTTTCTTCATCAAGAGGACGAGGCAAGTTGAAAGGAGGAGGAGGACGAAGGTACAATAATGTTTGAGACAATAGAAACTCAGAATGATGCTTCATACATTGCAAGTATGGCCATTTTACAAGGAATTGCTATTTATCATACAAAGGAAAATGTAATTCATCATATAAAGGAAAAGGTAATTATGCATCTACTTCATATACAAATGAAATTATGTTAGCTATCATGCAGGTGAGTGACTACAAAACACAAGGATCAAACACATAGTACATTCATAGCTGATGCAATAATCAAATGAGCTACCACAAAGACTTGTTTTCAAATATGTAGATACCATCAACGAAAAGGGCATGTGAATACATGTGATGAAACCCCATGATATCACATATAGAGGTGACTTTA
This sequence comes from Ceratopteris richardii, assembly GCA_020310875.1. NCBI lineage: Eukaryota > Viridiplantae > Streptophyta > Polypodiopsida > Polypodiales > Pteridaceae > Ceratopteris > Ceratopteris richardii. The sequence goes on along the minus strand of CM035436.1, from coordinate 26,878,224 downwards.
TGTTGGATGGTTCATACAAGGATAATTGGTTGAAGTACATTATTCACATTTCCACAATTGTGAGAAGTGGAGAATGTCATGCCTGGGACTCACCTCCCAGCCTATTTACAACCCCTACCTAGTCATCATTTAGAGTTCTCTCTAAGGTCCCTCTACTCATCTAGCCATCATGAGTAGATACTTCGTATGAACTCTCTGGCTTTTGGCCTTAGCTATCCCCCGAGAAAGCAACTTCTCGTTCCTCCAAGCATGTACATCTCTGGAATGTAACACTCTCTCCCCCTTATAAAGATCATTGTCCTCAATGATATAGAAGGAGCTACAAATCTGTGAATCAAAATCTATGATTCCAACTAATAAGAGTAGAATGTACTAGATGTCTGAAATACTAGATAATCAAAAAGTGGACAACTCACCTCTATGCTTCCTATCTAGCATTTCCATCCATAAATAGTAGTCCTTGCCTTAGGCATACTGTAGGAATCCCTCTAAGGCCCAATGAGTCCATATGTGCACAACATAAGTACTCGGAATATCCTTAGAATCCCTATGCCTGGACCTTGACCACTAACTTGTGATGACTTGTCACCTGTAGAGACCTCGGTAGCTTGCCCTTGTCTCCCTGAAATACCCACTGAGAGCTTGTCATATGGTATAATAATGAAAAATCACTTACCCCACTAGAGTAATGAAAAAAATACTATGCTCATCCAAAACAATCTGATTATGTCACAGTCTTTGTGGAAAAATTATATAAATAAATGGAAATCTTTTCCAAATAGTGCTTAATCTCTAAGATCAATCAAATGTGCTTGATTTACTCATTAGAATGGAATGAAACTCAAGAAAGTCTCATGATGATCCTAATTGAGAATCCAAGATGATAATCTATCAATGATCAAGACTATGGACCAAAATGTCAATCTGTCAATGTTCCAAACTATGGACCAAGATCTCACTGTGTCACATCCAAACTATGGATAAAAATGTCGATCTGTCATATCTAAATCCAAACTATCGATCAAAATATCTTGCATACAAAGTAAATCCCAATCCACTCTGTGGAACTAAGTCCATCATGCCAAGTGAGGAAGTGCTAAGAAAGTATAGCAACTAGTGGAACTACCACCACCTTCTCAATAATAACATGCAAGATGTTCCAAGTGGATGAAACTTGCTTTATCTTTGACCACCATCTGATCATCACTACGATCATATCATTCACAACTAGGAATGAGGTGTATCAGGTAAACTAGTGTAATAATATGGCACTCCCAGATATAATGAGAACCAGAATGTAAGTCCACTAAAAAACACTAAAAAAGGGTAAGTAGATGTGGGCACACTCATAGCCCACTAGGCTAGGAATCTAGCTCACCTCATACACACTATGTATGAACCATGGCCTATTCTTAGGCATATCAAATAAAGTAGTATGTACTCTGTGAATTTCGTCTCAATGCAGTTGCCTATTCATAGTTCTTATGTGCAAACCTTGCCTTTGTGCTTCTAGGCTACTTGCCTGGGGACTTGCCTTATTTGCGATCACATACAAAGTGACTGCCTCAACTGCCCCTTTGTTGTCTAATAATATGAAGATCATATGAATAAACTCTAAATCATATCAAAAATATAATCTCCGAGACTTCTCTCCCATACCATCTGTCCTACACCTAGGTAGAATACAAACTTTGATGTCCCATACCACCAAACTTTATACCCCACATAGATGTGTGTATGAGATTAAAGTCGAACAATTCTCTCAAAAAAATACAAGAAAAGATCGGTGAGTACTCACAACCATAAATCGTAATAAATGAAATCATGAAGTGTTTCCTTTCGTCGATGGAAAGAACACAGTCATTCCTATGACTCTATCACTCATAACTATCTCGAGACATGAGGAACTATTTTATAAATCAAGTCAACTAGAGTTGTGAAGGATGTGGCTAACATCAAATACTCATGCGACTTGAGTCAAAGATTAACTCACAAGAAATTGGAATTTATACAACTTGTATGAATCCAATTATATGAAATGAGACCAACTAGCAAAGTTCTCCTGTTCCATGCTCTCTTGGCACTATATATATTCTTGAAAATTTCGACAGAGTCTCCTCTATCCTACTGAGAATAGTCACCATAAACCAATTCTCAAAAACACAAGTATCTAAGGCATATCTAGCCCATGGTGATCACACCATCTCAAAGAAATATCATAAAAAACCTGTAAAAAGTCTTTTCCTTTCAAGAATATCTCCTCCATAAACAATTTCCAACAGTAGTATATTAAAACTTGATTTTAACTAACTTTACTCATCCAAAATCTATGAAATTCTCCGAAACTTTGTAACTTTTATCAAGCTTTCATTAGAAACAAAAATCACTTGATTTGGATATTTGCTTAGAGTTTTATGACCATTTTACTAGAAGGGTCGAACACTTGATGACCAACCCTGAAAATGTATAGGGTCATCTTCTTGAAGCCCTTAGATGATAAAAAAATTTAAAATTTCCTTTTCTTTGTGCCCAAATACAGAGCAACATATCTAGTTTGAGCTCACCAAATTTGAATTCAAAATTAAATCAAATACTCATTCAAAATTTTAATTCTAATATTGCTACACCTGCGCTTAGGTGAGCCTAGAAATAATGTTGCTGCACTTTTATAATATCTTCTAACTATGAAGATGAATTTTGGCATAGCATAGGTCTATACTGGAGTAGCTTCTCCAACAAAAATGTTTGAAATTGGAGTTTTGAAGATGAAAATATCATGTGCTCAGCAAACACATGTACCACTCTTTGGAAAATGCTTGCCAGAGATTGGTCTGAGAAGAATATGTCATTTGACCTACTACTTGATATCCAATTTCTTCCACATTTTAATAGCATAAAGGTACTTCTATCCACTTGTATTGACATAAGTTTCATTGTATGTGGACATTTGGATCTTTCACAATGACCAAAATACTATGCCTCTATACGTGCAATATTATGAACATTTGTAGAGGCTAACTTTTACTTATTTTTTTATATCTCCTAAATGGAGAAATATTTCATCTTGAAATTTTGTACACACCATCTAGAGAGGTCTAGATACTATTAGAAACAAAAATAATTCAATTTGATTAAATGAACTAAGAGAAATAGTCACCTCTATGTGACATGAGAACTAATCACCTCTATGTGACATGGTCTCTCATCATTTCATAAATTCCAGAGATTGCAGTTTGATGTGCAGAGATTATTTGGCCTTCCAAATGATCTCTAGAAATAATGATAATGGGTATCCACAAATTTCCTCTATCAAGCTTTCATTTCCAACAAAAAGCATTCCAGTTGAGTCTACCAATTAAGAGAAATGTCCTTTGTAACTGGCCTATGTCACTTGTTTCAGGCCTCTACCTCTACTAGCATCACTTTTGTAGAGAGGCTATTTTACCTATCTAAAATTCTCCAAATTACTTCAGAATTTGGCAACATAAAGAAAAGCATAGGGAATACTTTCCCTCCAAATTTCAATAAATTTGGGCATTCCGACAAAGAGTAACATCCAAATATCTATGGGGCTGCTACCTCACTAACTATTTGCTCAATCATTTTTTTAACTTAAAAAATGACGAGACATGTTAATCCTTATGATTAAAAAAACTCATTAATTATCTTGGATGGATTATGAAATTGATATATATCCATGCATATAATGATCGTCTAGATCAATGCAAATCAATTAACCATCACAAATCGTCTCGTTGAAAACAAAAATCGATTCTTCACAATATCCATTTTTCAATGAAAGGGAATGATCATGTATGTCATTCTATTCATTGTGCTTCTTGCACATTCATTAATCTCATCACAACCAATCACATACAATAACTTAATACTTGTATTGATTATCATAACCATACCACTCTCGTGCGGACTCGAGATAAATGTCTACATCAAGTACATAGACTCGCATGAGAAACAATTTATGTGCTCATGCATTACCAGTCCAAAAGACATTCTAGTTGTTCTTGATGTACATAACTTGTCATTTACTCTCTAAAGGCACAATTAGCCTATGCATGATACCTCCATCACATACCTCATATTCACCCTAATTCATTGTGGTGATACACAAAAGTGATCTTCTATAAATAGAAAATTCATCATGCATTTCAACTTTCTAACAATCATATCGTTTATATATGCATGCATCCACTCATGCATCTTCTTCTCTACTTCAATCAATTTATATGCTTTTAACTATGTAGACATAAGACTTCCTCTCTCACACAACACAACATCACTCAAGTTCTCACATGGCATATAAAGCCATGTGGCTACAAAATTTCAGGCAGCATTTCGCCAGGAAAATGAAATGATAGGCATCAGCCTTGTGGTTGGAAAACGGCTTTCCTTACTCCAAAACCTGTAAATAAGAAACTTTTCCACAATGCATATGTGTACATACATACATACTTACATGCATACACACACATATGCATGCATAATGCACATGCATACATACACATACATAATGCATATGCATACATAATGCACATGCATACGTACACATACATGATGCATACACACACATATGCATACATAATGCATACACACACATATTGTAGTACTCCTTTTTTTTCTCTCTCTGTTTGTGTCATGTGCGAGAGGTCAGAGCTTCTTAATCTCTCAGATAAGACAGCTTCATCACTGTCGTAACATCGGTTGCCGAGATTGAGAGGAAAAATGCCGTGGGCTGCAGCTTCAGGAAGTATTCAAGTGCTCCTTTCCATTACATGGACATATTTGAGTTCTGAGCAGTCGTTGCTGTCATCTTTTCTTTGCTACGTCGGTTGTTTTGATACCTATCTCTCTCTATCCCCTTCTCTCTTTCCCCTTTCTCTCTCTTTTCCTTCCTCTCTCTCGGTCTCTCATTCTATCTCTCTCTCTCGGTCTCTCATTCTATCCCTCTCTCTCTCTCTCTCTCTAACTTCCTCTCTCTCTCTCTCTCTCTCTCTCTCTCTCTCTCTCTCTCTCTCTCTCTCTCTCTCTCTCTCTCTCTCTCTCTCTCTCTCTCTCTCTCTCTCTCTCTCTCTCCTCTCTCTCTCTCTCTTCCCCCACGTGTGACCCCTCCTTCCTCTCTCTCTCTCTCTCTCTCTCTCTCTCTCTCTCTCTCTCTCTCTCTCTCTCTCTCTCTCTCTCTCTCTCTCTCTCTCTCTCTCTCTCTCTCTCTCTCTCTCTCTCTCTCTCTCTCTCTCTCTCTCTCTCTCTCTCTCTCTCTCTCCTTCCCCGCTACCTCCGCCACCCCCCGCTATCCTCCACAGGTCCCCCCCCCTACCCTCCGCTGCCCTCCGCCACCTCCCCCCGCTATCCTCCGCAGGTCCCCCCCCCTACCCTCCGCTGCCCTCCGCCAACCCCCCCCCCCCCCCACCCAGTTCCGCCTAGTCCCCCCCCGCCCAATTCCTCCTAGTCCCCCCCCGCCGCCCAGTTCCTCCTAGTTCCCCCCCCCCCCCCCCCCCCCGCCCAGTTCCGCCTAGTCCCCCCCCACCCAGTTCCGCCTAGTCCCCCCCCGCCCAATTCCTCCTAGTCCCCCCCCCCCCCCGCCCAGTTCCTCCTAGTCCCCCCCCCCCCCCCGCCCAGTTCCGCCTAGTCCCCCCCCGCCTAGTTCCGCCCAGTCCCCCCCACCCAGTTCCGCCTAGCCCCCCCGCCCAATTCCTCCTAGTCCCCCCCCGCCCAGTTCCTCCTAGTTCCCCCCGCCCAGTTCCGGCTAGTTCCCCCCCGCCCAGTTCCGCCTAGTCCCCCCCCGCCCAGTTCCTCCTAGTCCCCCCCGCCCAGTTCCTCCTAGTTTGCCCCTTGCACTCCGCCTAGTTCCTCCTAGTAGCCTCCCCGCCACCCCTCCCACTCACCTCTGCCGTCCCTCTCTGCCCCCTCACCCCGCCACCTCACACTCCTGCCACCTACACACACACACACCCGCATACAAACACACACACACACACGCACCCTCACATACACACACACAGCCTCATGTACATACATGCACACCCACACATACATACACACCTACACATTCTCACTCACACCCACACACCCACACACACACACCCCCACACCTGCACATCCTCACATACACACACACACCCACACATGCGCATAAGCACATACACTCACACTCACACATACACACACACGCCCATACATAGGCACACTCCCCCACTCATACACACACTCCCACACACCCACACATGCAACCCACACACACACGCACACACTCACATACACACACGCCCACAGTTACACACATGTACAAATTACATATGCCACCATTTTGAAAGCATGTGGCTACATGTGAGCTGATTTGAGGGGACATTATATTCAAGCTCAACCTGTCGGCAATAACTTGTTGGAAACAGCTACTTTTGTTGTCAATGCACTCATTGAAAATTTCTCACCAGATGCAGCTATCTTGACTTGTATATTGAGAGCATGTAGTAATGAGGAACTCTTGGACAGAGGTTGTGAAATACAAGTTCAAATTGTTGGAGCTGATTTATTAGTCACCAATCTTACGAGGGTATGGGATAAAAGTGTGCAGGGTAAAAAGTGGAAGGGGAGAAAAGATTTTTGCCACCAACCATTCATCATGACGACCTATTTTTGTGGATCTAATTCAAATCAAAGGAATAATTGACCTACCCTCCAATTTTGGGCATTCCACCGGCGCGTGATCAATGGACGTGAAGATTCGGCAAGGCTCTCTTGGCCTATTGAGGCCTATAAAAACAAGGGATTTGTGCTCATTTGGGGTACATGTACAAGTACAACAATTTTAGAGATATAGTGGTTCGTGTATACGTGCAGAAGTCCTCTCTTGCACTTGGTGGTTTCAAGCGTATTGTAGGAGCTACTCTGTAGTGTGTATGCAGAGGGTAGGCTTCTCAGTGGAGGGCTATGAGCACTATAGTGTAAGAGAGTAGCTTGGATTCTTCTTTTCTGTGAGTCAGTGTTGTTGATTAGGTTCTATCCTCTTGAGAAATTCTTTGTATTGTTCTGAGTTAGTCTGCGTATCAGTGGCCCCTTATGCTGATGGGAAGAATCTGTTGTGTTAGAGTTATTTACTTTTAGGGTGGCTTGTTAGCCCTAAGTTTGTGGCTCGTTAGCACAAAGTTTGCACTTTTGAGCATCACTCTGCCCAACCTTGTAATCACCTTATTTGAATCAGGAAGTGTACGGTCTTCTTGGTCATTTGTTGTCCATATTTCCGAAGTATTTACCACTCTGTGCAATCCGTGTTATCTACGTGCTCACAGAAATGTTAAAGGGTATACTTCCCTAAAGAGAACCCCCCTTGAGTAGGCGACGTACTGGAAGTGTTAATCCTTAATCTTTACTCTTGTTAAAAGCGGATACCCCAGTACCTCCTCTACAGTTTGGCACGCCCGGTGGGACCTTTGCATTTCTGTGAGAGGTATTTTTGCCCTATTACATTGGCAAGTAGGTACATGACCCATACACGGGCAAATAAGGAGTCTCTTCGTGTTCGGAGGAGCCTTAACAAATTAGCCATAACCACGACTAGTGAGTCTACCTCCCCTCTGCCCTCCCTAAATTTATCAATTGATTTGGGTGCGACACCATTGTCAAAAGAGGGGTATAGGAGAACTCTAGACTTCTCCTCAATGGTCTCAAGAAAGACCAAAGGTAATGGAATCACAGGTTTGTAGACTACATGGTCAGTTGTTGATATAATAAATGCAAAGTAGATCCATCATTATTCCACAAAAGAGAATGTGATGCATCTATCTTCTTGTGTGTGTATGTAGAAGGCTTGATTATTGCAAGTGATCATGAAGAACAAATCAATGATATCAAATAAATTCTTGGAAAGGAGTTCAAGATCTTAGACCTTGGATATCTAAGATATTTCTTAGGAATTGAAGTCATATACAATGATAATGGTATTTGGCTCATGGAGAGAAAGTTTAGATTGGATTTGTTGAAGATGTTTGGAGTCACAAGGTGCAAACCATTGAGAAATTGAATGGAAGTAAGTATGAAATTGAACTTAATGGAAGGTTATAAAGTTCATCATGCACTCCTATGTGGGTCAATAGTGGGCTCTTAGAATTATGCCATTATCAGATGGCCTAACCTAGCATAAGGACTTGTTGTGCTATCTCGATTCATGCACACAGATAGGGTTCCTCATTTACTTGAAACTAAAAGAGTAATTACATATGTCAAGGGTACCTTGAAAGAGGGCCTTTTCTATCCTTTTGGATATGATCTTTGGGTCAAAGCATATAGAGATGTTGATAGGGCTAGATCCAAAGAAGATAGGAGTATAGGTGCATACGTAGTGATGCTAGGCAAGAAGTTCATCTCAGAGATGGCAAAGCAGCAACCTATACTTCCCCTATCTTCCACAAAAGCTGAATACAGAGCAATATTACAAGTTACATCTGAACTTATGTGGCTCAAGAAGCTCATGATTGGAATTAGTATGTAGGTCAATCAATTCCCAATCATGTCTGACAACATGAATAGTATGTACTTATTTGCCAATCCTATGTTTCATGCTAGGAACAAGCATGTAGAGGTACATTATCACTAGATGAGAGAGATGTGTTGGCTCAAGAGGTAGAAGTTCAACACATAGGTACTAAGGATTAGTATGTTGACATCTTCACTAGATAATTGACTCAATCAAGCTAGCAAAGTTCAAAAGAGACATTGGAATGATGGAGATAGGTTGAAGACTTGAAGGTTGAAGCTTGAGGGGGAGTGTCAAGAATCAAGCTCCCCACTTAAGAGCTTATGAACCCTTGAATCGATGACACTTGCTGCAATATAGATCAAAGATGCCAAGTAGGAGAATTCTTACTCAAATTTTAATTTGAAGCCCCCTCATAATACTCAATTTATCACCTATCACACTTAGGTGTGATAAAGCCTACAATTTAGAAAAAGAGCACCCTATCATTTAGGGAATCTTTTCAAATTCTTACAAACACACCTTGTACTTAGAATTGATTATATCATGTTTGTGTGTGTGTGTTATCTCTTTTAGGATTTGAGTGAGATAGTAGACCCCTTTCTAAGCAAGTGCTCTACTTGCTTGAGGATTTTATTCATATTTTGCATTGCCATATCTCACACTTAGATTTTCTTGTGTAGGATCTACTTAGCTCTGAGTGATGAGTAGAGTTCCGATATCATTTTGTATAAATATCTTATAATCTGCTTTGAATCATCTCAACCTTACTCCATCCAAGGCCTTGGTCATCATCTCTACGGATTATTGGTGAGTAGATACATATGACAGCTAAACTTCCTTGCTCGTGATCTTATCTCTAACATAGTAATAATGCACTTCTATGTGCTTAGTCTTTTCATGGTAGATTGGGTTAGTATCAAGATATAATGAACTAATATTATCCCCAAAATTGTGAGAAGTAAATGATTGAAGATCTAAGTTAGAACTCATGGTCTTGATCCACATTTCTCTCCAAGTTGCATTGGCTACTCATGTGTACTCAGCTTTTGTCAATGAGAAAGAAGCAATAGTTTTCTTCTTTGCGGATGGTCAAATTAGCTTTTCACTTCAAAAAGTTAGGTATCCTGATGTGGTCCTTCTTTCATATTTAGACCCTACTCAATTTGCATCAATGAAAAATTTGATGTCTGTATCAGATTGTGTATGGGTAATACAAACCTCATTGATGGTTCCCTTCAAGTATTTCAATATTTTCTTAGTTGCTTCCACGTGAGGTTTCCTAGGAGTGTGCATAAACTAACTTAAGACACTAACACCATAACAAATGCCAACTCTTGTCAAGGAAGCATAGTTTAGACTCCAACTAGACTCTGATAGCAAGTTATATCTACAATTTTCTCTCTTTGATGTGCACTTAAATTGAGGTTCATGTCCATGAGTGTACCTCCAACCTTTAAGTTCCCCATTTTTAACTTGGAAAGCATGTCTTTGGTGTACTTTCTATGAATAAGATACATACCCTTTTCTATATATGCCAATTCCAACCCTAGGAAGTATGTGAGCTGTCCTAAGTCACTAATTTTCAAATATTCTTTTCTTTTTAGCTTGATCCTCCTTATTCCTTCAACATGATTATGTGTAAGTATAATATCATCAACATATACACAAAGCTATATGGCTTTAGATTCATTCATCTTGATGAAGAGGGAAGGATATGCTTTTCTCACAATGACTACTCTATCCTACAAATAGCTGACAAGCCTATGATTCTAAGCCCTTGGGGCTTGCTTCAGACCATGTTAAACCTTCATTAACTAGCATACATACTCAAGGAATGATAATTCTTCAAAACCAGAAGGTAGAGCCTGTTGGAGTTTGAGGTGTTTGGAAGCATACGAACAAACAATGAAGAAGAAGCTAGGAATGCAACACACAGTACTGAATGTATTACGAAGAGAATTTACAAAGATATGCGACCCGCTAGGGTTATAGGCTTACATACAAGTCAAGGGGAAAAACCTCATAAAGAGGGAAAAACGTGCCTCAGGAGTCCTAGTGTTTTCACACACATCACTACTCAAATATATGAACAAATCCCCCCTAGGCATGATGTGGTGAACAAGGAGTTGGAACTCATGTATAAGGAAGTGTCATTCTATATGGAATTAATCCATAAAAGGAAGTGAGCCCAAATCTTTGAGGAAAGCTTCAAAATTCTCCCTAGGTAGAGGCTTTGTGAAAAGGTATGCAACATTTTCCTATGTGGGCACATATGCCAAATTGATCTCTCCAATAGAGAACCTCTCCCTGGCATGATGATAGTGCACCTCAATGTGCTTAGTGTGAGCATGGAGCAGAGGGTTCCTTGCAACTACGAATGTGCTCTCACTGTCTATGAAGATGGTGGTGGTAGAATACTGACGAACACCCAAATCAGCCATAAGGCATCTTAGCCACACACACTCAATATTCGCTGTGAAAGTTGCCCTATACTCAGCATTACAACTAGAAGTGGCCAAAGTAGGCTACTTCTTTCTCAACCAAGATATGCATGAGCTATCAAGCATGAAGCAAAAACTAGTGGTGGACACAGAGTGCCTTAGCAACTACCATCAATAGTAGTTAGAATGATCTTACCAACTCCCACGATAGGACAAGAGGAGTTGTTTCGACATGTGATAGTATTCTCTATAGGGACAGGCTCAAGTGAAGTGAAGAAACTATGCTATGAGCCAATATGTTTGCTTGCCCCCTCATCAAAGTACCAAACATTTGAGTCTACTATAGACATACATTGTTCACGAGAAGATGAGTCAAAACTGCAAAAAATAATAAACACCCATTCTTCATTATACACAAGATTAACCAACTCTATTTTAGGTGTAGAGCCCTTTGCAACCACCATTCCAGCATCTTTCTTCTTTGCCTCTTTTGCAGCCAATTTTGGACAACTCTTTATGACATGATCATTTCCTTAAAATAGTTGTAAAAAAAAATCTATATTTCTTATTTCTTCTTATCTTTGTTCTCTTTCTTTGACTATGCAACTTTAGTAGATTTTTTCTTGCTAATAGATGAGCTCCATTTTTGCGTGCCCTTCTAACTAGCTAAGAAAGCTTTATCTAGACATTATATACCTATTCTATCTACACTCATCTTCTTGCAACAGAATAGAGAATAACTCCTCAAATGTTAATGCACATGGATTGCATTTCATCATCAAGTGAAGAGTAGAAGCAAAAATCCGATATGAATCCAAAAGACCATTAAAAACAGTCTACACAAGTGAACTATCAGGTAAGACTTAATTAGTAGAAATGAATTGCTCTTTCAAATCTTGGATCTTTGTCAAAAGACTCCATGGAATCTTGTTCACTCATGTGCTCATTCTCCAAGTATTTTTGGAGGTAAGGAAAACGAGCCTCATTCCTTGCATGGTATGAAGTGGTAAGTGTATCCCAAACATCCTTTGCTACTATTTCGTAGGAAAAATGTGAGGAATAATGACATGTTTGATACAAAAGGAAATCAATGCATGTGTTTGAGTGTCTCTACCATCCCAACAAAGTAGTTTTGTAGTAGGTGCAATAGGAACGGTAGCATGAACATGCACCTAAAGATCATCATCTTCCTTGCCATCGAAATCATCTTTAGAAACTATATTTGTAGGTGTAATAAGACCCTTTTAACACCCTACACAATATTCAATAGTCCTTTTGCAATGAATACATGACACATAATATTTCCCCATAATGAGCAATTAGTACCATCCAATCTATTCTCAATATCCAACATATAGAATGCGTCATTGCTTTTAGCCATGGCCACTAACTAAAATACCCTAATGCAAAAAAATGACTACATCTCAAGAATTTGAACAGAACTACCTTGTCAAGCTCTACTAGATCTATACCAGACTTTGAGGTGCTTGTACAAGCGAACCAAAACTTGTATATATGTTTGGCAGAAAAGATGAAATTGGATGCATATGCACTATGATAATGTATTTGAAGCCCAAAACAAGCTCAAATATCCATTTTGACACAAGCGAGAAGATGTTTTGAACTCCTAATCACCTTGAGTATGCTCTCCAATTTTCATGTGATTCTAAGATAGTGACTAGAGGGGTGTTGATGACTCACTAGATGAAGTGGTGACCTACTTTGATACCAATTGTTGGAGTTTGAGGTATGCAAAAGCACACAAATAGGACAAGTGAGAAGAAGAAATTAGGGGCACAACACCAAATATTGAATGTATTACCAAGAGAATGTACAAAGATATGTGACCTGTAAGGGTTATAGGCATATATACAAGCCAAGAGCAAAAAAATCCTAAAGAGGGAAAAAAGTGCCCCACCACTGCTAGTGTGTTCACACACATCACTACCAACATATATCAACAATGCCATGTGCACCTCTTCAAATATACATTCACTAAGGAATGCATTTTAGAGACCCATTTGGTAGACCTTCTAATTCTTTGAAAGTACAATGCTCATAAGCATGTTGATAGTTGGCATCTTTGCCACATGTGAAAAACTTTGTTCATAATCAATCCCTTGTGTTTGTGCATACTCTTGGCCTTAATTCTTACTCTGTACATGTTGATAGTTCCATTAGAGTTTTTCTTTCCCTTTTATATTCACATTGATCCTATGATCTTCATAGATGAGGTCTTGGATACCAACTCCCAATTATTATTTTCCTATAGGGCTTCAATCTCTTCCTCTATGGAATTCATCCACTCAGGTTTCTTCTTTGCTTTGTCATAATATGAGGTTTCCTTAGAGTTAGAATCTTGTTCTCAATAGATAGATTGTTTAGTGACCAATGAATATCATAGCCATACCTTTTTCACTTCTTCTTTTATCTAGTAGATCTTGTGGTTTTGTGTTGAGAGGGTTCTGCTACATCCCTCAATTTTTGCACTTTGGCTTTTTCTTTAGGATTCCAAGAATTAGTTTCTCTCCTTGGAGTCTTTTGATCATCTTTAGAGTGACTTGATGCTTCAAGGGTGTGATCATTCTTTCTTGAAAAAGTTGGAAAGTCCTCCTCTAGGTCATAAGGTAGCTTAATTCTCCTGTAATCATCTTCAAACCATGATTTGTTCACATCAAACATAACATCTCTACTTACAATGAATCCTTTAATGCTTTGATTGTACAATTTTTAAACTTTCTTAATAAGGTCATAGCAAATGAATACACAATCCTCTATATTAGGGTCAAATTTACCTCTTATCTATGAAGGTACGTGTGCATATGCAATGCACCCAAAAATCTTCAAATGATCCATGCTAGGTCTTCTTCCATTTCATGCCTCATATCGAGTCATGTGATCCAAAGCCTTTGATGGAAGCCTATTAACCAAATAGGTGGTTGTTGATAGAGCCTCTACCAAAAAGTAGTTGGGAATCTTCTTCTTGTTGAGCACGGAATTTTCAACCTCCATAATTCTCTCTGCCGCTACATTCTACCTAGGAGTTTATCTACTAGAGATTTCCCCCTTGACCCATCCATCTTTGAGATAATAACCAAATTCATGGGAGAAGTATTCTCCCCCTCCATCTGACCTAATGCTTTTTAGGGTTTTACCTATTTGGTTCTCCACAAGAGTAAAATACATTATAAAGCATGGAAGTACTACATCCTTATGCCTCATAAAGTACAAGATAGTCCATCTACTACAATCACCTATTAAACACATCGCATCTTGATCTAGAAATTGAAGGTTCCTTGCTTCGTCCCCAAACATTTGTGTGGACCAAATCCAGGAGATCTCCATGTATATAGCCTTTCCTGGTGAAGGGTTGCTTGAGTGACTTAGTGAACTGACAAGCAATACATTTGTACATCATGTGTTGTTTTGATATGTTGGGGTCTAAGTATACTTTGATCTCTACTGATCTATTTGAGGGCTCTTTCTTGAATGTGAGCTAGTATGTTGTGCCAAACCTGTAACTCTGATAGGTTTTGAGTGCCATAGCTGAACAAGGCAATGTTCTTAATGTCTTTGAGTTCAAAAGTGAACAGCCTACATGTCTTATCTCCCTTTGCTACCTTCTTGAATCCTTGAAATGGGTCTTCAATATATTCTCCATGTTTGGTAAATCTTACCTGCAAACCTTCCTCAACAATTTAACCTACACTAGTATGGTTTTTTGTGATGGTAGGCACATAAAGTACTCTACTTGGTAAGTTCATGTTGACATTTGAAATCTTCACATTGCCTATCTTTTCAATTGGATGCCTTGTGTCATCTCATGTTTGGACTTCATGTTTGTTCTTTGGGTCTTCCAAGTCTAAGGCTCGAATCACATTTCCTGTCACATGATTTGAGCATCTTGATTCTATATAAAACAGATGCTCAGACTTACCATCCTTCATGGTCATGTTCATGAGAAGAATTGAATCTTCTTGAGCTTGAACATTTCTATAGTTGTTGTAGTCTCTCATTCCTTTGTATCCATCTTGTTTATTGGTGTTTTATGAGTTGTTGTTATAGCCATAAGAGTTGTTGAATCTCTCTCTTGAATTTCCATAGCCTTCTCTATTGTATCCTCTTCCTCTTTGATTCCTTGGGTTCTTGAAATAATTCTCTGTAATGTGATTTGTTAGCCCACATATAGCACAATGTGATGAGCTTTGAGCTCTCCTACTACCTTATCTACCTCCCCTGCCTTTTTCTCTTTAGCCTCTACCCCTAGCTACAAAATTTTCTTGAGAGGTACTTCCTTCAACATCAGATGTATCCCCTTTCCCTTTGTTGTCCTTGCTTTTATTATTATCTATATAGAGGGTAGAGGATTAGATACCTTTCTAGTCCTCACATTTCTTCATGAGCTTTGCTTCATGTGTGCAGTGAAGTCAGGTACTTCCATGTCCATTTTGAGGTCCATATCTATGGTGAAGGATTCTTGTTTGTCATCATTTTCAATCCCATTGATAAATTGCCTTACATTTCGCTCTGCATCAATGACATCTCCAATGCTTCCTAGTTGGTCTCCAATTTCCTTTATCTTGGTAAAATCCATCACATGTTGCTTTGGCATCTCCTTGAGTGTTGTAAAATCCATCCATAAATGATTCTTCCTAGATTTGGTACTAAGGAGAAGAATGCTTCCAAAGAAATCTATGTCTCTTGGAAAGTCTTAAAATTCCTCATATGATTAAGTAAAAAGTGAGCAATAGAGTTTAGAATTTATGATCTTTCCAAAGCATCCTCTGAGCACCATGAATTTAACCTTTCCTATCCCTCTTATGTTGGTTGGCCTTGCTTTTGAGTATTGGCATCATCTCTGCTGGTGCAAATCTAATCCTTCACATTTGGCTAACTATAGAAGAAGACATGTGAGACCATTTGATGGACCACATGAACCTTTTCTTGTAATAGTTCAATCTTTAACCACTTGTAAAAGTGCCTTTATCTTAAGAGAATCTTGTGACTCCCTACATTTCGTGGAGTTATGAGAATCAAGAGTTACAAAGTTAAATCACTTATAAAAAGAGGTTGTAATCTCGCGGCCTTGGAGCCCCCATGAGCTTATTGTTGATCATTTGAAAAGATTGAGAGGGTTGCATCATAGCCTACTCTTCTCACCATCATTGGGAATAATATTTATGCCAATAATCATGTATAACATTGTTCTATAATACATTATATTATTGATCACATCTATCTTCATCTCTGTTATGTTCACTCAAAACAATAATTTGAATGCTCATATCGTAGTCATTTCTCCATCATTTTTTTATGTTCTATATCTTGTTGAAACCAGCCCAAAGTCTAATACAAGCTGTCAAAATTTTACAAAGTTTGATTTAGCAGATTGGGAGAAAATGGCCTCAATGTACTCATTGTTCATTCTCTTTGTAGCTCCTAAAAAATCGGGGGTAATCTATTGATTGTTAAATTGATTGCTCAGTACATAGTGAATCATTTTAATTAATTCCACTTGGAATCATTAGCTCTATAGTCTAATTTAATTCCACCAAAGGTAATTTTCCTAATTGCTACTCCACTGTGAGCATTGATAAAAACGTCCAGCAGGTGTCAAGACCAATATAGCAAGTTTTTGGTCACTAGCTATTTGCAAAGTTATCTGTTTTGATCTAATTGTTTGATGCTCCAAAGTACATAGGCACTTATTTAGTGTCATTAGCAAGCTATACTATCAAACTCTGAGGTGAAAGAGGGTAGGTACAAAGCAGGAATTAGCAGTACCAACTCATCCTCTTGTGGTATCCATCAATTTGTCCAACAGTGGTATGAGAGGAAGTTGAGGTAAAATGGGAGATGGTTTCCCTTCTTTTATTGATAAATTGGAAAGGAACAAATATCCAGAATGGTCCTTGAGGATGAAGACATATTTACAAGGAAGGATTCTCTATGGATACATATCAGGAGATGAGGAGATGCCCATTTTTAGAAGCAAAGTACAACCTACAAGAGAGGAGCTTGAAAGACTCAACTCATGGTGTGCCAAAGATGCTTTAGCAAGGTCATATTTACTTAACTCTATCTCTGACTTCCTTCTTCCTCACATTAGGAACTGTAAAACTTCCCAAGAGACTTGGGAGACATTGTCTTCATATTTTTCTTGCAGCACAAGAGCTAGAAAAAATCAACTATGGATTGAGTTTACCACTCAAAGGAAGAAACCTAAGTAGAATGTGTCAGAGTATGTAACCAAAGTCAAAGATGTGTTTGACCAATTGGCAAGCATAGAAGAGGGGATTGAAGAGGAGCAAATAGTGAGACAAGTAATCAATGGCATCAAGGCATATGATAAGTGGGAAGCTTTCACAACTGCTCTAGACCTTTACATGGACATGCAGATTCCAGATCTTACCACACTCATGGGGCAACTCTTTACTCATGAATCCAAGCTCAACAAAAATGGAGAATTGTCAAGAGGTAAGAACTCTTCTACCCTACACACAAATAAAGGAAAGTCTAAAGAGAAAGGGAGACGCAAAAAGGTTGAAGATGAAGGTACTACTTCGCAAGCTAACTATGCACGGAGAGGTAGGAACTCAAGAGGTAGGGGAAAAGGAGGTAAGCAAGGTAGGGGGAGACCTTTCAACTCTTCCCCATGCAACATATGTGGATTGTCTAATTATACTATAAATGCGTGCTATAGGAACTTCAAGACAAGAAGAGGATATTAAAGAGGTGGCTACTCACAATCAAGAGGAAGGTTCAACCACAATCAAGGCTACAACCATGGCTACAACAACAACTACAACAACAATTACAATAACAACTATCAAGGAGGATACAAATCAAGAAAGGACTACAACAATTACACAGAGGATCAAGAGGATTCTTTTCTCATTATGAATATGACATCAAAACAAGGTATGAATGATGAGCACCTCTTCTATATTGACTTAGGTTGTTCAAATCATGTAGCAGGCAATGTAGCTCTTCTTTCTGATCTTGAGGAGCCCAAAGGAAAGCAGAAAGTACAAATAGGTGATGATACCAAGCATTCAGTGGTCAAGGTAGGAAATGTCAAAACTCTTGATGGGAATAGAAATCTATTGAGGAGGGTTCTTTATGTACCTACAATCACCAAGAACTTGATGAGTGTTGGATAGATAGTGGAAAAAGGCTTTCAGTTTAGGTTCAACAAATTTGGAGCTTTTTGGAGGACCCCCAACATGGATTCAAGAGAATTGCCAAGGGAGAAAAAAAAAGTAGACTATTTACATTTGAACTTAAGGACAGTAGAGATATTGCACTTTACAATTACAAGGATCAAACATTATCAGAGCTTGAGATTTGGCATAAAAGATTATGGCAAATTGGTAAGAGAACCTTGAAGCAAATATGTAGAGATCAATGTGTGCTTGTGATACCTAATGTATCCAAGCAACACAGGATCTCTAAATGTGGTGCATGTCAGTTTGGTAAATCACACCGGTTACCCTTCACAAAGAAAGGCTACATGCATGACGATAACATGGAACGTGTCCGCAAAGATGTGTGGGGACCAAGCGAGGACACTTCAATTTCACGCTCAAGGTACTATGTGTCTTTCATAGATGATTTCAGTAGGTGAAGTATTATCTTTTACTCTATGAAGCATAAAGATGAAGTGCTCAATTGATTTAAGAAGTATCTTGCACTAGTGGAAAATCAAACAGGAAGGAGTCTAAAGATTAAGGTCGGATGGAGGAGGTGAGTACTTCTCCAATGAATTTGATGCATTCTTGCAAGACTAAGGTACCAAAAGGGAGATTACTACAAGGTATACCCCTGACCAAAATGGGGTAGTAGAGAGAGAAATAGGTTGATTGTGGAAATAGCTAGATCAATGCTTAATGAAAAAAGCTTACTTGATTATTTATGGGAAAAGAGTGTTTCTACTACCACTTATCTTATTAACAGACTACCATCCAAATCACTTGATGGGATGACCCCATATGAAGCATGGCATGGTAGAAGGCCATCACTTGATCATTGTAGAATATTTGGATGTGTTGCTTATGTGCATGTTCCATCTCGAATCATAGGTAAGCGAGATCCTAAGGCAAAAAAGTGCACCTTGATAGGGTATTATTTAAATCAGAAAGGATACAAGTTATATAATCCATCCAATAAAGGATTTATGGTCAGAAGAGATGTTGTGTTTGATGAGAATGACTCTTGGTTTCAAAGTGAATGCAGGAAGGTCAAGTTGCCATATGACTTGGAAGAGGAGTTTCCAAGCCTCACCAAGGAGAAGCCAAGCCAAATTGAAGACATCGAATCAGATGATGAGGACATCATCAACCTAGAAGAATTCAAAGCATGGAAATCAAAGGGCAAGGCCAAGATGAAGAGGTTAGAAGACTTACCTAAGTCATCCAACCAAGCTCTAAGGAGATCACAAAGGGAGAGCAAGAAGCCAATCAGATATGGGTATGACACTTTATTAGTTACTAAGCATTCCATTTATCTTGCTAAGTATTTATCACTTGAAGAACCTACTTCATATGAAGAGGCCAAGACCAAAGCAGAATGGAAGGAAGCTATGAATGAAGAAATAGAAGCACTCCAAGAGAATGATACTTGGCAGCTAGTACCCAAGAAGGAACCAATGAAGCTAATTGGTTCTAGATGGATTAACAAAATCAAGAGAAACTCAGATGGATCCATAAACAGGTATAAAGCTAGACTTGTGGCCAAGGGTTTTGCACAAACCCAGGGAGTAGATTATGAAGAGATATTTTCTCCTGGGGTTAAAATGCCAACCATCAGAGTATTGGTAAGTATGGATACATCAAGGAATTAGAATATGTATCAATTGGATGTAAAAACTGCTTTTCTGAATGGTTAGATTTCAGAGGAGGTTTACATGGCCAACCTCATGGCTATGAAGACCCAAACAAGGTAAATTAGGTGTGCAAATTGAAAAAAGCTCTTTATGGTTTAAAGCAAGCACCTAGGGTGTGGAATCATAGGTTGACTACCTACCTTCAAGATCAAGGATTCATCATGAGCAATGCAGATTCTCAAGAGAAGTACTCACAGATGATATATTTATGTGTGTATGTTGATAACATCATACTTACAGGTAGTGATGCCAATGTCATCAAACAGATCAAGAGACAAATGATGGAGGAGTTCAAAATCATTGACCTAGGGTTTCTAAAGTATTTTCTTGGACTTGAATTGTTCTACACAAATTTTGGAATTTAGATTGCTCAAACAAAGTATGTGTAGGACATGTTCAAGAAGTTCCACTTGGAGAATGCCAAGATAGCTAAAAAACCTATGGAAGTAAATTATAAATTGAGTGCTCATGAAGGTGATTTGCTTGAAGACATTGCAGGATATCAAAACATAATTGAAATTTTAAACTATGCAACATTGACAAGGACTGACATAGCTTATGGAGTAAGTGTTTTAAGCCAATTCATGCATAAACCTAGAGCACCTCACTTGGAAGCTGCCAAGAGGATTTTGAAGTATCTCAAGGGTACTCAACATCAAGGTTTATACTTTCCATGCACTTCAGATTTAGACATCAATTTTTTCTCAGACCTAGATTGTGCAAGTTGTAAGGATGACATGAGGAGTACTTCTAGTTATCTTTCTTTTGCAGGTGATAACCCATTTCATGGTCCTCCAAGAAGCAAGCTACTATTGCTTTATCTTCAACAAATGTTGAATAGAGGGGATTAGCCAATGCTACTCAAGATGCCATATGGAGTAGATTGGTATATTCAGATTTGGGACTACACTCTAACTCACCTATGATATTTGGTGACAATACAAGCTCTTTGCATCTTGCAGCAAATTTTATCTATCATGCAAGAAGCAAGCATATAGAAGTTCACTATCATTATGTTAGGGATTTGAGTATCTACAAATACACAATGTGCAGATTTATTGACCAAAGCACTCGATGGTACTAAGCTTTGCGGGTTAATAGCTATGATTGGATTCTAGGATATTAAAGAGGATTGATGAAGAGAGCTAGCCAAGATGTTTGGCTTGAGGGGGAGTTGTTGGTGCAAATCCAAGCCTTCACATTTGGCTAGCTATAGAAGAAGATATGTGAGACCATTTGATGGACCACATGAACCTTTGCTTGTAATAGTTGGATCTTTAACTAATTGTAAAAGTGCCTTTATCTTGAGAGAATCTTGTGACTCCCTACATTTTGTGGAGTTACGAGAATCAAGAGTTATGAATCTCATTTGGTGGCATCACTCCTAATTTTGAGGAACACTTTTAGGTACATCCAAGTTTGATTTCAAATTCAAACATTAGAGATAAATCACTTATAAAAAGAGGTTGTAATCTCGCGGCCTTAGAGCTCCCATTACTGAGCTTATTTTTTATCATTTGTAAATATTGAGAGGCTTGCATCATATCATATGCGTCTCATCATCATTGGGCATCATATTTGTTGGTGCATTTTACCCAAGCCTACATGCTTGATATATTTGATATCATCCTCATTTGTAAGTCACATGAGTAGTCATGTGAACACCTCTTGTAAAAGGGTTCATTTTTATCTCTTGTAATTAAAAAAAGAGAAAGGAAAAGGATGGCTTACCTCATGCATGATGTAAAAGCAATTTCGTGGCTCTAACTACCAAAACCCACGACTTTTTGAGCTGAGGGAATATCTCCTAACTTTGGGGATCACTTTTACATGGAGCCATTCGAATTCGAATTCAAAACTCCCTCCAAGAATAGCTATAAAAGGAGCAAGAAGGAAGAGGCGATTAGCAAGCCTTGTACGTGACCACTTGATGTCATTTTGTAGAGATTGAAGAGCTTACTCCATAGCTCTATCATTCTACTCCCATTCTGTAAAGATTCATTGCCAATGTGGTTGTAATCATATGTGAATCTATACATTTATTATCATCTACTCCTCTGTTTTGTTCTCTGCTATACTCACTCAGAGCAGTACCTTTAGAAGGTCATATCTCGAGTTATACTGATTTTTTTTCAGTGATTTAATGTGCGTTGCATAGCTCTTACTGCCTAGTTTCTGCATATCAATTTTCAAGGTCATTGGATTTATAATTTTTGGAGATATGTGCATTTTACTGCTCACTGGTCTATCTCTGCAGATCCCCGAGAATGGTGGGCATGTTCCAGAAATTGATAAATCTTGTTCTCAGTGCTCAGTCCATCATTTAAAGTTTTTTAACTTGGATTGGGAAGATTGCTAAGTCTATTGGCTATGCCCAAAAGGAATTTTTCTAATTCCTACCAAGTCGAGAGCACTGTTCATTTTTTCCAATAGGTGTATGTCCAAAAATAGCAAGTTTTGGGAGCTAGTCATTTCGCAACTAGTTTGTCTTGACTTAAACTTTTGGGATACATGTTCCAAAGTACTTGGCTGATATTTTGGTGGATTTAGGAAGCTCAAAGGGTCTACTAATCAACTCTGAAGTCTCAGTTGGCTGGTGTGAAGCTGGTTGTAGCGGCACCTACTCATCTTTGGATTGCATCCACCATCTCTCTTCACAATATTTATGCCAATGATCATGTACAACATTGTTCTATAATACATTATACTATTAATCACATCTCTCTTCATCTCTGCTATGTTCACTCAAAACAGTATACTTTGAATGCTCATATCGCAGTCATTTCTCCATCATATTTCATGTTCTATAGCTTGTTGCAACTAGCAGAAATTCTAATACAAGCTACCAAAATTTGAAGAAGTTTGATTCAGCAGATTGGGAGAAAATGGCCTCGAAGTGATCACTCTTCATTCTCTATGTAGCTCCTAAACAATCGAGGGTTAGCTATTCATTGTTAAATTGGTTGCTCAGCACATAGTGCATCATTTTATGTGATTCCACTTGGAATACTTAGCTCTCTAATCTAAGTTGATTCCCACAAAAGGAATTTTCCTAGTTGCTACTTTACTGTGAGCAATGAGCAAAACATCTAGTAGGTGTCGAGACCAAAATAGCAAGTTTTTGGTCACTAGCTATTTGCAAACTTATCTGTTTTGATCTAATTGTTTGAAGCATCATCTTCAGAGTACATAGGCACTTATCTAGTTTCAATAGCAAGCTAAAGGGGTCTACTATCAAACTGTGAGGGGAAAGAGGGCAGGTAGAAAGCAAGGATTAACACTACCAACTCATCCTCTTGTGGTATCCATCCATCTCTTTCAACGATCTCATTTCTAAATATGTATCCATATAATTTCATTCCTTGTAGATAATTTTAGATTATGAGTGGCCATGTTGAGTAATTACTTGCATCCAATTTTTCAATGGATGAGGGGAATCCATCACCCATGATCCCTAGTCTTGATCTTTGCTCTGATACCACTATAAAGGGCTGATGGGAAAAGTGTAGTGATGAGAGAGTGTTGGCAAAATTCAGCTCAACATCAGCCAATTTAACTTTATGGATACCTAGTATACTCCATTAGCTTCCCAAGTATGCTTTCACAACATATAAGTACTTTGGAACATCATTCAAAAATATTTTTGTTATACCATCTAAGTTGGAATATCACAAATCTTGAGAAACCTTCTATTTTTCGATGAGGATCTCCTAGGAAATTGTTCAGAGCTCAGCCCTGTTATAGATTAACGAGATAGTTTCTCCACAGTTTCAATTGAAATTTCAAGCTAACCAAAGAAATTTATTTCATGAATTTATACTCATTATGAACAAAGCTAGAAGTTTAAGAAGCCTAGTGGATCACCCCGACTTGTCAGGAAGAAGATATAGAGACACAATCACATATAAACATTTGTATCATGAGACAGAGACACGTGATAAATTAGACAAAGACTCAAAGAAGATGATTGTTTAACTCAAAGTACTACAACAAAAATAGAGAAAGAGTAGTAAAGGAAAATCAATCATAATCTGTACTACAAGTATGACACAAAGGAGTTGTGGAGGACTTCTCTCACTTCAAGAGAGTAACATGTATGCTTAAGGATTGAGATAGAACTTTTTGTAATGATCTTTCTTTGTCATGTGATAAGAAAAGAATGTATATGTACACATTTGTGATCCTGATGGTGGTTGAATCTTCTACCTAAAACGTAGTCCTAAATCTTAGCAAGTAATTTGAATTTGAACTCAAAACTATTTGCAGATTTTGGTCCCATTGAGTTACAAGTTCTTCTCCTTCTCTCTTTTACAATTTACTAAGGTAAATTCAAGGCGTTAACCTTTGAAACTTATGACCATATGGTGATTTACATTCGTGCATGATAAATATGAGAGAAATTCAAAAGGTATAGGTCAAGCTCTTGGGCTTGATCCTTGCACCAACAACTACACCATCTATATTATCCCCTTGGAGAATACCAATGGTCAACATGGATTCTTGGCCAGAGGAAACCTAGAGATACAAGTATCTAGAGGAAACCTTTTTACTTCTAGATATATTCTTGTCTAGTTGCTCCTTTGTTCTCACAATATTGTGCAATCTACTTACTATCATTACACATTCATGTGGATAACACATATCAACTAATTTTGCAATCGATTTGAAAGATACACTAGATATTTATCTTCATTGAATGATCTCTTCCATTATTGATTTAATATTTTATATACATTCTTCTGTTCATAGATCTGTGTCTAATATTTATATAAGTACCGATCCAGGTAGTTTCAGCTCAAATCTATCAGCATAATTGAGGAATTTTTGACAAATGATGTATTCCCATCTTATTGATAATGCCTACGAGGAGCCGTACGAGGTGGAAGTCTCACGTACGGTTCTATGTAGCGACGTTGTAGCTGTCGGCTATTTCACAACTACACCAAAAAAACCCAACTCTGCCCTATGGCCCAGGCAAGCATTCCCTACATGGTGTAGCTGTAGCATTCCCTACATGGTGTAGCTACGCGCCTTTTTATTCTGCTTGCATAACTTGACAAAATGTAGTTTAGTTGTATAAAATAAAATAATTTGTGTAGAAGCATTTTTAGTTAGGGCTATAGCTCAGCGGTAGAGCGAATGCCCACGACCAATTTTCTATGAACGTTGATAAAACCCACGCCACACTCCCAAGAAAAGCTCGAACGACCTTTAACAAGTGGGCACCTGTACCCGAAACCGACATAGGTGGGTAGGTAGAGAATACCTAGGGGCGCGAGACAGCTTTCTCTTGAAATAGAGGCGGGCAAAACCGCCGACCGGACAGTCCACGTTTGTACAGCTTCTTGAGATCTCTAAGGGGAGCATGTGCCTTGGATTGAAACTCCCAATTTATTTATTCCTTTGTGAAAAAAGAAATTAATTATTGTTTTTTCTCTACTCGAAAAAAAAATATTTTACAAAGATAAAAAAAAAAATCTTTTAGCTCAGGTTATAAGATTTGTCGTCATTAAAGATCACAATATATCTTAGCGTCTATAACCTATGACGCTAAGATATATTGTGATCTTTAATGAGGACAAATCTTATAACCTGAGCTAAAAGATTTTTTTTTTTATCTTTGTAAAAGATTTTTTTTTCGAGTAGAGAAAAAAAAAATTAATTTCTTTTTTCACAAAGGAATAAATAAACTGGGAGTTTCAATCCAAGGCACATGCTCCCCTTAGAGATCTCAAGAAGCTGTACAAAGGTGGACTGTCCGGTCGGCGGTTTTGCCCGCCTCTATTTCAAGAGAAAGTTGTCTCGCACCCCTAGGTATTCTCTACCTACCCACCTGTGTCGGTTTCGGGTACAGGTGCCCACTTGTTAAAGGTCGTTCGAGCTTCTCTTGGGAGTGTGGCATGGGTTACTTCGGTGCGGCTCGTATTTTAGCTGAAACCTGTGACTTGTTGTTCAATGCAGCGGCGAAAGGGAAGGAGTTCTTAATAGTTGGTACAAAGCATCAAGTCGCTGATTTAGTAGCGACTACTAATACATGGGAGTGGGAAAGGAATATTAGAAAAGGAGCAAGCATGGTCGATACTACTAATACATGGGAGTGGGAAAGGAATATTAGAAAAGGAGCAAGCATGGTCGAACATTGTGCATACATGATGTAATTGAACCCAAAATGAATTACTATGGAAAATCTATACGTGCTTCCAGTTCTGCATGAGGCTTCTCCTCTTGTTCTTCAAAATTAGAAAATTCAGCTTGCAAGGGTGCCCAGAAACTTTCATGTGCCTCTTTAAAATTTCATTGAATTTTCTTCTAGAAGAACTTTATTGTAGTAGAAAAGATCACTTGATCCATGATTATTAAATCTTCTTCTTAATGTCCATTAGCCAAGCTTTCATATAGGGTGCACTTGACTTGCATTGGAGCTAGTTGTTCCTATACTTCTTCTTTCAAGTAAAACTCTTGCTACAATGTGTCTTTAGCTTTCTTATTATGAGCAATAGTTGGAGTGGGAGCTTCAATTAATGTCACCTCGACCACATGGTGCTAGACATGTGATGCTAGGCTCTCATTAAGTGGGTTACCTTTGCAAGAAACTCAATGTTAGTGGTTTGAAACTTGGTAGCTTTTATCTAGAGCATGGGCATGTGATCTTTAATTTGTTTTAGATCGTAAGAGGTTTCTTCTAGAAAATGTTGCAAGATTTTAGTCTTTTTGATAAGCTCTTCAATACTAGATTTATGTCACTTCTTGTTTTCTTGTGAATTCTAAGAGCGACCTTGCTCTACATCCCATTCTTGAACTTCTTGTTTGAAAAACTCTTTAAATGCATTGAGCACCGTTCAGCCCGTTCAATGGCATCCTAGGGTTCTATGACCATGTTGTGCAAAAACATTACAGCATGCTCTTGGAGAGAGTTTTGTACGAACCATTGCACGAAGGAATTCAATGATGATCTTGGACCAAACAATCGGCCATTGAGGCAAGCCTTCTAGTACTTCTCTTGTTTTCTCAAAACATCTTCAAATGGGAGACCTCTAGGAGTTTCACCCCAACAGCATGAGGGATTGAACAATTCTCGTTTCCCTTGCCAAAGGAATGATGTTGCTAGTAATAAGGGAGGGATCCATCAATCGAGTCATGATGCCAATCCTCCAAACCTCCTTAGCCACTATTAGAAGCTCCTTCACCAGAAAGAGAGAGAGAGAGAGAGAGAGAGAGAGAGAGGGAGAGAGAGGGAGAGGAAGAAAAGAAAATGAGGGAACGAAAGAAATAGAGGGAGAGAGACAGAAGGAGAGGGTAGGGGGAAGAGAGAAAGATGGAAAACATCCATGAGGAAGCTTTTGTCCTCCTCTAGACTCTCCTGGGTATTAATAGCTCTTAACAATCTAAATCTCAAGAATGTCTTTGAAGCCTATCAATTTTGTCAGTAGACTAGGTTACCTTTAAGAAGTGCAATTATATGAACTATCATCCACTTGAACTAGTTCCCGCAGATGTGCGAGGGCTGACAAAGGAAAAATCAATTTGAGGTAAAGCTAGTATCAAGTGAAAGAAATTGGAGAAGCTTAGAGAGGCTTACATAGTTGAGTTGTCAAGTGGTGAGGTTGGTCAAGCAAACCGCATAGGACTAAACTTAGCTCTTTGGAAAACCCAAGTTGGATATGTAAAGTAGACCTTGTAAGCTTGTGTTTAGTGTAGTAAAACCCAATAAGTACTTTGGAAGATTAGCAAGAACAAGTTGATGTAAAACAAATAACTTGCACCTTGACTAGCTCACAAAAACCTTCTAAAAAAGGGTGGAAGTTGTGACTTCAAACACTAAGAGCATCCAACATAGTAACAATTGGAAAATTTACTCTTAATCTAGTTTCATACATAGAGTTGGCTTGCTAAAATGCATAAAATCCCTACTTTATATTAGGCAATGAAGGAGCAATCACCTCAACATTGATTGGGTGTCATCTCGATTTTTCAAGGATGTGTAGAGAATGACCCCGAGACTCTAAAACTCCAATTTCTCTTAATTTAATTTTTCAAATCACTTGAAAAATCTATACACATAAATAAGTCATTTATACATTTCCAATGAATGTGTAAATATATGCTGTGGAGCTCCGTAGAGAGATAAGCAATCTCAAGTTAACTCAGTCAAAGGAAGGAGCAGAGAACTGAAATGCCACCAAGCAATGATCAAAGAGTATATGTATTTCTTCAAATCAACACTCAATGTGCAAATGTTTTGGAGTCTTTATATAGACTCTTGAGGATATTAACACACCTTTTCTTCATGAATTTGAATTCGAAACTAGGCATGTTTGATAGTTAGATTGATTGGAATCTTTTGCTACAATCTAGGAAAAAAGAAAGTTGAAGTCATATCTACTTTTTGATTGATTGATTGAGAATCAATCCCAACCACTTCTAACTCATGGATTTTAGACCTTTTACTCCTTTCTTTTACAAATTTAAATACCTTGAACCTTACAAGAAATGATCATAACATTAGGGCAAAAAACGGCCGAAAAGGGGCTGTTTGCTTATGAGAGATTAAGGAAATTGACAAATAGAGTCTTTCCACGTGTACAAGAATATAACATTGTTGTCTCTTTTAACCGTATGAAGAATTTCTTTTTTTAATACAATTTTCTCTAAAAGCGCCGCTAAAGTGATGAAGAGTCTCGTACTCAGTGTACAATTTTTCGCTTTGATGCAAGCAAAGATACTTTGGCACTACACAAAGCATATTCTCAAATTTCCAAGAACGAATTGATTTTTGAAGATACAAAATATTTTTGGGTTCACAAAATTTCATGATCATTCAGCGATAGAGTTTACATCAAATCAAAAGTTTCCACATGTACAAAGCCTTTTTCTCTATAAATACTGCCAAAATTTGTGAATGTCGGTTTCTCGCTTTGAACATTCTTCTTCTTCTAAGTTCAAATGGCTCTTTCTTCTCGTCGTCCTTCCAATCATGTAACCTCATGTGAGGTTTACAACAGAAGAGAGGATTCTTTGTGGAAACCTCTTTCTGTGAAAGTAAATGAATGGGTAACTATGCTTCCTACCTGTAGAGGTGCCCATAAAGTCAAGCGTGCCAACAGAGACAACACAAGAAACCACTAGAAGGGACGTATTTTCAACTTCAAATTGAAGAGATGTGGTTGGTTTGCACGAGTACAACATGTGTACACCGCTAAGGATCTTATTCTAGAAAATCATTTGCAATTCCCTTTCTACTGTAAGTGAAGTTTGACAACATTCTTCTATCATTCCAGTTGTTTTTGTATAATAAAACATATGTTCTTTTATTGTAGATATCTTTCCTTCCAATATTGTGGGATGGCAACATGTTGAATGTTTAACATGAACATTCAGAGTTCTTCATAAGGAATATGCAGAACTCATGTATGCAGACAAATCTGTTCAATTTACAATAGCATAGAGTTATTTTTCCATTATGCAGATTATCAAGTGCCATCAGGGAGGAGTTCTTATGGAAATCTTGTACATGTACCTGGTCCTTGCATCTCTTCATTAGATTGGGATGCTCGTGATCATTCAACAGTTCCAAGTTTTCTATGCAAAATTAAATTTGACATCCAAAAGGCAATGTCAGTAGGCCGAATTTCGAGAAGGATAAAGATTCAATGGTTTTTGCCAATTCATGTCTTTGTAGCATGCTTTAAAAACATGTTATTACAGAAAACAAAAACAATGTGGTTGAATAGGAGAATCTCTATTTCAGAGATTGATGATGTTTTAGGTAGGGAATGGGATAGCAAAGAAGTTCAAAAGCTAGCTGACATTATTTTATGTAAAGTTAGTCCCAATTCTCTTTTAATCTCATATCAGATATGTCGACAATCTCTGGTTCTAGGATATGACTATAGAAGGTGGAAAAAAAAAGCTTGGACTTTGGATTGCCTCAGACTTAGAGGAGAGCTGTCCAAAATTTGAGTTAGAAGTAATGATTCATCCAGATTTTCAAACAAGGAAAATAATTGTCACTACAAATTGGAGTCTCAGAAATGTAAGGGAGCTCCTAGAATACCTTGATGAGGTATCATCACAGTGTAGATTCTCAATTGATGATGCAATAGTTAACATTAGATCAGAGAAATCATTATCTTGCATAAGTTGGGGTGATTAAGTTCCAACCTTTAAGATTGTAACTAGTTAACCCTGACATTCTTACATAATGTATCTTCCTCTAATAGAAGCTTCTATTGATACTTCCATTGAATTTTCTTTGCAGGATGGTGACAAAGAATGTGTGTTAAATTATGAATTTTAAATTTCTATATTCATATTTGCATTTTTTTATTTACTTTCAAGATTTTGATGAGGTTCTTATTGTACAATGATAAGAATATAAACCAAGACATTCTTAGATATTTTTTGGGTCCTTTATTTCATATTTCCATTGATTTTTATTTGCAAGAGTGAATTGATGACTTCAATTATTCCCCTTCATCTAAACTCATATTGGCATTTTTTTGTTTAATATTAACATTCTGATGAGGTTCCGACTATGAAATAATTATACAGGAACTTGCATAAGTTAATTCAATATGAACAAGAAATCTAGAATTCAATATCTACTTTCAATTTAATTATCATAGTCTATCAAATGTGCACATTAGTCTCAATTAAATAATTTGATTCTATCCAACTTCTTTGTCCTCAAGTAATGCAAGAGAAAATATCATGGTTCACATAACAAGTAAAATAAGAGAGGGTGGAGAACCTGGTGCAAATTCCAATCCAAGGTTTGGTATTTCAAAACTAGAAGAGCATGACTTAAGGCATAAAACAAAGGAGACGAGATAAGAGAAGACGACCGATGCAAGCGACTAGTGCAATCTAAACTTGTCAGATGGCCATTATCGCTTACATCGGTCATGTTAGCAATCTACCGCGAGAGACTTCAACAAGTGACCTTGCGTAAAGATTTGACTCATGAGTATAAAAACAAATAGCAACAGCTCATCTCATGTGAGGTTGCTAAAAGGGGATCCTATGTTGAAATGGATAATATGACCGATGCAAGCAATAGGGCAATCTAAAATTCTCTGATTCCCCGTATCGCTTATATCGATCATGTCCTCTTAATTCTTTATATTCTTCTGTATCTTCTCCAATTTAAACTTTCCAACAAGAATGAAGTAAGAAACCCACAATGCAATCATATTTGTGACATGAACAAATTTAATTGGACCATGCAATGAACTTTTGTTTAACTCTCAAGAGGTTCAATACAACTGTATATTTCTCAAGGCATATAAATATTGTAAAGGCAAATAAATATGGTTCCAATGACCATCTTTCAAATGAAGATTGGCATAAGTACATACAATTTGAACATAAATAAATCTTCCAACCTATGTTGGTTGTACAATAGATTTCAATCTAAGACTCAAAAATGATTCAACCCTTTCTATCCTTTTTGGAGCCCTGCTTTCTCTGTTGCTTCTGTCCCTTTTTGGAGCTTTCAGCTTGACTCTTTTTGTTGGTCCCATGATTTAATGGTGAGTGAAGAGCAAGCCATTTCTTTTTATCTTCAGACTTTCTTTTCTCAAGTGGAGAGGGTGGAGGTGAGTCTGGATCATAGGGGTAGATTGCATGTTTCATGATGCCATTTATTGCTCTCTCTCTTATCAAGATGATCCATGCATCTGGGTAGTCTGATAAATTCAATTCAGGACTATAAAACCTTCTTTCCAAGAATCTTACAGCATTTGCAATCACTCTCCAACCACATGATGTTGAGTCTCTCTGCAATGGCACATGAATTTGTATGTATCCAAATTGCTTTTGTTCATTCATTTTAGCAATTCCAGGAGAATTCTAATAAATATGCATCTTGAGAAGCTTTGCAGCTCTGCATTCTAAAGTAAAAATCAGAATGGATGGCATGGCTTTTAAATAGAGAACAAGAAAATATATAGCAACTTACACTTTGCAATTCCCATGTTGTGATTGAAGAGAATTGAGGAAAAGAGCTTGATGTGCATTGAAGTCAACAATAATCAAACTCCAATGGCCCTTGTCAATGAGTTGCATGTAAATATACTTTCTTAAATGAAACAAATATCTTTCCAAAATGAAGATGAATACTTACTTTTCAATATATGGGTAGATAACACATTCTACCTCTTCTCTACAATCCTCTAGAAAGGACATGGCATCTGCATGTTTATGCAAAAAACACTGTGTCACCAGAGGATCTAAAATAAATACTTTTCTTTGAACCGCTTCCTTACATTGTTGAAGAAGAACCCTACAAATCAAGAAATAAAAATTTAGTTAAGGAACTAGAAAATTAAGCAAAACAAGAGCACTTTAAGTTCTCTAGATATACGTGAGTGAAATGTTGACCACACCATCTGATATTTGAAAATGAAGCTCCCTAAACATTTTGTTGTCTTCAGGTCTAATGTCAAGAAACCAATCTTTTTGCCATGGCATTGCAACATTAACTACTATCTGCCCATCTCCTTTCTTAAGGAGCTCTTTATTTGCTTTCTCTAACTTTTGAATCTGGGTTAAGATGACACTTTCCTCTCTAAATAATCCCTACTTTTTCCTCTCCTCCTCACTATTTGTTGCAGTTCTAGTTTCATGATCATGAGTGAGCTGAGGGTTGATCTCTTCAATGACAATTGTTGTTTTGGGTGCTCGAGCTGGAGGTATATTTAAAATATCGAAGAATTTTTTATCATGGTGATCAATAGGAACCTGAGATTTATCAAATTTATATCTTATTCTTAGAACAATAACATAATCCTTCGCCATTAGTGTTACCCTATGAGAATGAGCAGCACATAAATAGGCATCATTCATAAAATCAATAGCAAAGTCCTCTGCAGCTTCTTGCAGGCATAGTAGTGCTTGAGTTTGCCACCTCACATTGACAAAGGATGAGGTCTTCATCAAAGAACAGAGGTTGGCTGAGATCTGCTTAACAACTCTCATAAATGGAAGTCTAGGGATCAACAATCCCACAGACTTTTGAGCTCTTCTAATTTCCCTCAAGGACTTTACATGGTACTTGACCCTTTTTTTGAAGGCTTGTCTGGTACATTGGCTTGACCTTCTAGGGATTTTGCTCCTGGACATTTTGCTCCTAGGCATTTTGTTCCTAAGCATTTTGGTCCTGACCCTCAAGGTACAACTTCCTTGCTGTCTTTTTGGTCCTAGCCATACTCTACACAAAATGAGAGTCTTTAGGCAAGGAATTAGGAAAAGTGGAAACTTACTGTCAAAAACCTATGATCAATGAATCTTTCCACTGTCAGAGACACAACCGATCCAAGCGATAAGAGTCATCTAGAAATGCCCGGATGTCCCTTATCGCTTGCATCGGTCGTCCTTGAATTCATCATCAAATATCAGTCAAATATATCTTAGAATGCAAAATACTCAACTATCACTAAGAAAAACATAATTTGCAAGCTATGATCAATGAATCTTTGCAAGCTATGATCAAGGACTCGATGCCATTTAAGAAACATGAAGGATCCAAGCAATTAGGGTTATCCAAAAATCTCGGATGTACCTTGATCGCTTGGATCGGTTGTGCCCATATTACCTAACGCAGAGAGTGCTCTCTATAGAAATTGTGAAGAAGCAGCTTAAAAACTTGGTGGCGATGGAACCTCGACACCTAGAAAGTGTTGACAAAAAAAATGAAAGAAATGAATAGGGAAGCTTAAGTAGGTACTAGAACTAAGTTGACCATTGGTGCCATGTGGCATGCCACGATTGTTCCATGTCATATAGCCGTTGTGAATTCCAACGTCTTTTGCCATGTGGCATGATTTGATTGGTCCATGTCATCTATTCGTTGAATCAGCCAACGTATGCTTTGCCACATGGCACTCAATGATTGGTCCACATCATTCGGTCGTTACTTCTTCCCTCCTCCCCTATAAATAGCTACTTCCTTCACAAAGTCAAATTTTGAACCTTCAGAGAATCTGTCTCATTTACATGCATATTTTTCTTTTGTCCCCGACACGACCGATACAAGCGATTTTCCCTGTTTGACCTACGTTGACTCGCTTTAGTCGCTTGCATCGGTTGTGTTCTCCTCATAGACATACAAGAGAAGCTGCAGCTAAGATGGTGGGAATGAATGAGATCCTTAGTGTCTCTTCATCAGAGAAACTTCTTGATTTCATGGTTCATGAGGGTTTAATTGTAGATTATTTTCCTGATGTTATGAAAATATTAAACCCCAAAATTGATTTTGAAAAACTCCTAGAGAAGTCAAAAAGTTTTCTTAAGGATGAGTGGGAGATTTTCTTGGGGTTGATCAATGGAAAGATCCTTTCTATTTCACAGAAAACCTATGTCCATCCTCACATCTTTGGGAAGGATCCAATAGATAGGTCTAAAATCACAAGAAAATGCAAAAGGATATCCCCTTTGTCAGGGAAGTTTGATTTATGCCCAGAGCATGAAAATAACTACTGCTTGCTCTGTTTAAACATTACCTTCTTGATATGGCTTGATCACATCTCAGTTGAAAAGGAGGAAAATGTTCATGTTGAAGATGAGCCTTTCATAGAGCTCACACTTCAGGGAAGCTCAAAAACTATGAAAGGTGTCATGGAGATTGTTGAGGAGATCAATATCCAAGCAGAAGAAGAGCGGGTCAAAGGTTTTGATGTGGCCACTTTTAAAGCATAAACTGAAATAATGGAGCCAACTGAAGAAGTTTCTGTCTGAGAAATCCCTACTTCTCCCAAATCTACGTTTTTACTTTATCTCTGAAAAAGATTTTATACCTCTATTTTACATTCACGACATTTTCAATCTAAGGGAGGACTACTGCCTTGCAGCTATAGCTGAGTCAGCAGAAGTTGCAAGGAGATTCATCAATAAGAAAGGAGAAAGAAAAGAAGAATTTTTCCATCTTGATTTGGATTTGTCTAATGAAGAATTCATGAAGATTCATCACAAGCTCTTTCAAAATTCTTTGAGAAAGCTATCTTAGAGAAGCCAAGACTTGCTGATGAAGAGTTTGATGAGCATCAGAACCAACTTGGAATATACTCATTTGGGCGTGGCTATTCATTCTTGGATGTTGCTGAGGAAAAAAAAACAATTTGTATTGACTCAAAAGAGCTCATCGAGGAGGAAGATGCAAGCTATGTTGTTTAATATATTCTTATGAATTAAAGGTTTTGTCTGAGATCTCCATTTTTAGTGAGAAATCGACCACGACCTATGCAAGCGATAAGGCCCATCGGATAATTTCTGTTGGGCCTTATCGCTTGCATCAGTCGTATTCGGACTTGAAGAGGTATATGAGGTCAAGGTATGTAGTAAAATATATTCTCATGATTTTAAGGCTAAGGAGATGAGATGCGACAATCGGTTTTCTCCAAGGTCTCCATTTAGACTGTGAGAAGTCGATCATGACTGATGCAAGCGATAAGGCCCATCGGATATTTTCCATTGGGCCTTATTGCTTGCATCAGTAGTGTTTGGACTTAAGGAAGATGACGTCAAGGTATACAGTTAACTATATTCTCAAGAATTTTAGGCTAAGGAAATGAGATGGGACCGATGCAAAATCTCTAGATTTTATCAGATTTGTTCAAGATCATCATTAGAAGTGTCAGAAATTGATCATGACCGATGCAAGTGATAAGGCCCATCGGATATTTTCCATTGGGCCTTACCGCTTGTATCGGTCATGTCTAGGAGTTGCATGCAGCATTGATAATAGATATTTGGCTTGTAAGAATTCCCCTCATTCAGCAAATATAACATGTTTCTAGGTAGTTTGCAAAGAGATATTGATGACGACCGATGCAAGAGATAATGACCGTCTGAATTTCTCTAAAGACCCTAATCGCTTGCATCAGTCGTGTCTCTTGCTTTTTGTCTAATTGTTTCAAGTTACTTTTCATGACTCCTAAAGTGTGCTTGCACTTCATCTAACCTTGTTTTTCATTTTTACCATAGTTAACTTTATTCGATGAAGACAATTACCTTGGCAGGGGCAAGGGAACAAGAAAATCCATAGAAGAGAAAGGAAAAGCCAAGGTGGATATTCTATTATCCACTATCTTCAAAACTTGAACCCATAAACTTTTTGTGTTATTCACAAGCACTATAGTGAGGAGCCAGACTTTGCATTGTTCTGCTTGAGGACTCTATCATCATTGCTCTTTGTTACTCCTCCTCCTTTCCTTGTACACCTAAAGAAGCTTGTCCTTGCTTGATAATGAGATTTTTCCATGCCTTGGGTGTTCCACATGGCAAGTGGTTTTTTTTCTGCAAAGAATGCACCATGCACAAGAAGAATATGCTAGAAGAGCAGAATACTCTCATTAGACCTTTATTTCAATTAAAAATAAATAAATTGAATAAAATATCCCTGGAACTCACCAAGTAGTATGTTATGTCTTTGGCACCCCATGCCTCTATGATGGTTTCTATAAGCTCTGTGGTCCCCTTTCTGAAATCTGTCACATAACCTTTTGATGTTACCTACTGCCTCATGATCTTAAAAAGATTTTCTAGTTTTACCCACACCTCCATTCTCTTTTTTGCTATTTGAGTTTTGCTTTTTACATTAGTCGTGACCTCAGAAAATATTTTCCAACAATTCCACATGGCATTTAGTTGTTTGTAATCATGGTTGCTAAAGAATCTCCTTGCTTTTGCACCTCCCATTGAGACATCTTGTAGTACATCACCTGCATTTTGTGAAAGCTTTGGATCTTTTCTTAGATGAATATCACCACCATGAAATCCCATTTGTGAAAGAAGACATTCACATTTTTTTATGCACTCATCTACAAGAGTTGTAGGCTTGATAGAATATGCATAATCCAAGTGAAGACGAACCGACTTGTCAATGATTCTTAACTCTACATGTAGTGTACATATGTGTACATTTGTCAATGCTATTGGAAGTATGGGATCCCAAATCATTGAAGAAGATGAGTAGTTATGAGGAATAACATATATGTTGTTAAATGCATTGTTGGTGAAATGTAACTTTTGTTTTCCTACTTTGTAAGGCATGTTACGGTGAATATGTTTATATTCACCAAATATTGATGTGATCTTCTTATTCAAGCAGAGCGGAAACTTTCCTACATGATGGGGTCTAGGCAATCCAAAACTTCTAACTTTGTTAAATTTTAAAAATTCACACCAAACTTTTGAAATTGCTCTATAACCTTTCCTATTCACTCCGACACTATCACAAATCTTCTAAATTTGAGATGGTTCTAGTAATAGATTCATTTCTGTCATGAGTTTTTGAAACCAAAGTGTTTCAAGCATGTATTTTCATTTAGTTCCAATAGTATTAAAACATCATTTTGACTCAAAATTTCATTAAAGAAATGTATGCGCTCAAACCTGCTCGACATATTGAAACCTAGCACATTTGTCACATGATCTCTAACAATTTTCATTCTTTTCTTTTTCGGGCCAGATTTTTAAGTCAAATCTAAAAAAGGTTTTACTCGTTTTGACCGCATTCTCAAACCTATAGGAGTTTCTTTCATTTTTTTAAAAGACTCTAACTGAGAAGATAAAGTGGATTATTTGTTTTCTAGCTCCCTCATCTGTAAATCCTTCTGATGTAGTGTGCTTTGTAAACAGTTTATGTATTGTACATAATTCCTTGAAATATCCCAAAGCCTTGAAAAATAGCCTCGTAAACCATCCTCACCATCTCCTACAAATCTAATCAGATCATGAAGATTATGAAAACAAGGGTACCTTCTAGTTTGTGGATCAATTGGATAAACATATCCATCTATCCATATGTCGATATGTTTCTTGCCTTCCTTTCGCAATCCATCCACTTGAGGAGGATGAAGAGCCCTTCAGAATACTTTTCTTGTCGTCGCATACTCCTGACTAACTGCAATGTGGATATGGAACTTTTTACAATGATTTCGATTATTTGAAAGCTCAATGAGAGTATTTGGGTTAAGGTTCTCCATGGTCTGCTATGAAAAATGATCGGCAAGTGTCTAAAATGACGTGAAAGAGAGAAACAGCCCTGCTATGAAAAGTAGAGTAAAAAAGCGCAAAATGTCATCAGCACACATTATATAGGTCCGTGAACAAGAGGAAAATTCAAATTTTGATCAGCGCCCGATGAGCACAAACTTTGAGGCATAAGATATCACACAAACTTTTCATGATTATCATACAAGTTTCTCTCTCTTCAAAATTTGCATAAGATACGTTCTAAATGAACTCACAGAGAATTTCTTAAACGATTTGACAACTTTAATCCAGATTAAGCAAAACTAATTGAAATCCTTACAAAGCCCTTTTTGGGCCATTTTTTGCCCTAATGAGTGATCAACCATTTAATACAAAGGAATAATGTGCACATAAGTGTTATCCTTCAAGGCATATATATGGTAGATGGTGCCATATCATCCAAATGATGTAGAGCATATCCTCTTCAAGCATAATGCAAGCTTGATCTTCCAACAACTCTCTCTGAAGCTAAAGTATGCTTGAGTCTTCATTCTCTGATAGATTGAATACCTGCCATAGCTTTGAGTCTACAAAGCTTTATCCCATTAAGTGTGTTTGTCATCATGTCTGCTATTTTCTTCTCAACAAGAACAAATGAAATGTCATTTTCCTTTGCAATAAGTTTCTCTCTTCCAAAGTGGTAATGGACTTCTATGTTCTTTGTCCTTGCATCAAAGATTGGATTTGCAGCTGGATGCATGGAAGTTAACTTATCTCCAAGTAATGAGGTTTGGAAAATACAAGTCCCAAATCTGAGTACAACTCCTTGAGCCATATTGCTTCTTGAGTTGCAATAGTCAAACGTTTATATTCTTCTTTAATTGAAGATAAAGCAATTTTTGATTGCCTTTTGGAACTCCGTGACATCAATTTTGAACCCGCAAATGCTAAGTATTAAGAGGTACTTCTTCTATCATCCTTTGCACGTGATCACACTTCCCAGTTTTGTTGGATCTCATGCGTACACCTATAATTAGCATATGCTTCTTGTGTTGACAGTCTCCAGCTTGCATCATTACTGACCGCCATGCCTCCACTTTCGATCTGAGTAGGGTGAATTCTCAGGTGATTTCCCCTTCCTCTGATGTTCACCGTAATATCATCCGGCCATCACTGTAATATGGTCCAACTGCTATCGTAACTAGCCTTCACATCTTCGGTGCTTCCCTGCCCACGATGCGCTCCGATGATAATCACGGTGCTCTCTACTGCTTCCCCAGTGAATGCATGGCCATCTGGTGATTTCAGTTGTACCCTGATCTCCTTCTCTTTGTTCGGTGCCCTCAAACACCTCCCTCCGGCTCTCCTGGCTCATTGGTTGATTGCGGTGGGTTTTGCTCTAGTGCACTGATCATTTCAGCACTCTGTTTTTAGTGTTTAGCCAAAATTTTCGGTACACATCTCTAAGTGCACGTCCTCTAGGATTGATTGACTACATGTCCCTAGTAGATTCCTGATGAAAATTTGGGTCCATACCACTGCACATCCACTCCACTATCCATTCTAGTGAACTTCGATGGCCAGTGTGCATTTTCGTGCTCTCTAATTAGCTTATTCTAGTGACTCGTTCATGATCCGGTAGCTTGGGGTTTCCGCCTTTTTTTTTTTGTTTTTGGCATAGAGTCTGATTGCTTTGAGATGCACATTGATACCCTGTATTATAAAAACACGGCTTTCTAGGATCCAAGGTGCGCTAGGAAATGAAATAAGAAAACGATAGAGTGAAACAATATATATGATGACACTTTCACTGATTGCTAGAGTTGTTGGCCTTACTTAAACATTTTGTGGTTTCCACCTAATACAGCACTCATGGTGCTTCAATGTATACCTTACGGTGGCAATGGTGGCTACAATTCCTATGCTGGAGATTCTCGGGTTGAGTTTCACAGTGATTCATCGTGGCCTTTTTCTACAATAACCAAGTAAGAGCTTTAGAGTCCTTGAGTATCATTGCAGGCTCCACACAAATCTTCT
Organism: Ceratopteris richardii; assembly: GCA_020310875.1. Taxonomy (NCBI): domain Eukaryota; kingdom Viridiplantae; phylum Streptophyta; class Polypodiopsida; order Polypodiales; family Pteridaceae; genus Ceratopteris; species Ceratopteris richardii. The sequence goes on along the minus strand of CM035436.1, from coordinate 26,838,398 downwards.
ACGTGATATCACTTACTCTTGCCAAAAAAGTTAGGGATTTTGTTTCATGTGAAAGAATTGAACGATTTGTTTATTCTCTCATATGATTCTACTCAGCACAACAAATATTGCTGACTCTATGCATAAAAATGGAAAATGCACTACCTTTGTTGGTGATAGTTCCTCTACTTTATGTTGGCCACTTAATTTTTTGTCATTCTTATGATTAATTATAATCACAATATTTAAAATTATGGATTCAGTTCTATTTTTGCATTAAGGGGGTAAAGTGAGGAATATTTCTCATCCCAAATTCATGGATAATTATGGGGTATGCTTGAGTTATGGAGACCTTAATCACATGATGGTTTGTATTCTATAAATTCGCATGTTGTATGATGGATTATGATAAGGGCTTGCATGAGCTAGTACGGTCTGAGTGTGAGGTAACGTTAACTCAGCAAAAGCACTCATTTGTTTTGTTTTTGATAATGAGAGAGTGTGAGGTAGCATTAAGTCGGGAGAAACACTCCATGTGGATTGTGAATGTGAGGTAGCGTTGATACGGCAGAAGCATTCACTGATTTTCTTTTTCTTTTGTGTGCATGTTTTGAGTGGTGGATGATGTGGGACTATGGGATACATGCCTTCATGTTGATTCGAGTCTTCATATATGGTTATTTGATACTGACCATACTAATCCAAAAAGACAAGCTCTACGTGCTCATTATTTGATGATTTATGTTGTAGTCCTTATGGGGAGCCGGATATGCAATATAGAAGTGAAGATTGGCAATGATAATGCTATGATTGGATGATCCATCCCTCTTACTGATTTACATAGATTGTATATGATAATTATGTATTGTCGAAAGACATATGACAATGATTTTATTGATGTATAAGACGAAGTAATGTAATCATGTCACTCTTGAACTTCATGTTAAGGCATATAGGAGGGTAGACTATGGGTTGTGTGTAGTGTACTTGCATATCTTGGATTAAGTTCTAGGCACTTTGCTTTGCATTAAACATTCCTCATAGTTCTGGACTTTTTATGGGCATTGTTTTACCTTCCATACCATGGATTTGGGCCATGCACTTTGGTTGGTGAATAACGTTTGATAGGGTAGTTGCATATCGTAACCCTAGGACATTGGTATGCATGGTGTGTGACTCGAGTCCACCGTGTGTGCCAATGTTAGAGTGGCATGTGCGTGTTGGCATTTTGTAGTGTTATTAAGGTTTAATTGAAGGGTTGACTAAGGGGTGCAATGAATGGGTACAATTCCCATACGAATGGGCATGAAAATGTGTATAAATATATGGCTTCAAACTAATGAAAGGTGCATGCATTTTGGAATAGCATTGTTGTGGAATCATGTCGGTACTTCTCCCTTCCCTCAACTTCTTCACCCTTCTTGTGTATTGTCTATTTGCATATTACTCTTTATCTTCTTCACTTCTTGGTTAAATCATGGATATCTGTTATGTATTATTTAATAATTACACAGAGAAGAACATTCTCCACACTCTTGCATCTTTGCTTTGCCTCTTGACTTCCATAGCTTGTAGTCCTTTGCTTTTTCATCTTATTCATCATCTATATCACTTCTGGGATCTAGACTTGTGTATCATGCTTTCTTCCCAATTGATGAGAATTAGAGTCAAGATCATATGGTAGAGTTACCTTTTATTTTTCTTCATCATACCAAGACTTGTGTTCTTCAAACACAACATCTCTACTTGTAGTAAATTGCTTGGTTGAAGGATTATAGAACCTATAACCCATACGGGTTGAGTCCTACCCAATAAAAAATACCTTTGTTTCCCTTTCATCTAGCTTACCTCCTATTTGTTATGGTACATGAATGTAAGCTAAACAACCAAACACCTTGCAATTTCCAAGACTAGGTTTTCTTGCATGCCATGCTTCATAAGGATTCATATCTTGGAGTGATTAAATGGTATTCTATTGACAAGGTACACAGTCGAAATAGCCTTTGCCCATATTTAATGTGGCAACCTCTTCTCTTCATGCATTGTTGTGGTTGATTTAATCATCAAAATGATATTTACAAACTCATGATGCATAGTGTCATACCTAGTGCTACTCAAATGTGATACTCTAATCATATTTAGATGTGTGGCCACAACATCCGGTTGTTGATTATATGAATGAAGATTTTGTTATTTCTCATCATAGATCATATCCCCCTCCTCAGCATCTAATCATACAAGCTTTGGTAAGCACGCTCTGAAAGCATCACGAGTCTCTAATCATCGATGCAACATCACCTCACGTGTCGTGTGTTGAATCCGTTCTGAGCTAACGATAGGGTGCCCAGGTGCTACCACTACTCATGACAGATCGACTCAATGATATAATGTTTTCAATCTTTGTCTTGTTCACTCCATTTTAGCATGACAAAGCATCCAAACTATATGGATCAAAGGTGTTGTATGTGCTTATGCATGGCGTTTTGAGCTATATCCATCACTAGAGCTCCATCACATATACAATAGACCTTGGAGTGCTCATGGTCATGAGCATCCCAAGGTGTACATGGTGTATTATGTAGCATACATGCATCTCGGGTACTCGCTCTAGGAGTAGAAGTGGGAGACTCAACATCTGTTGCATTGCGTCCACAACATCTGCCTCCTCTAGAGCCACCTATAGATCCACCTTTGGAACTTGCTTCTCTAAAGCATGACCTAGATTGATGGGATGGATGAGATGAGCCAGCACTTATATCACGCTATGGTGTTGAATGCCTACGTGGACTACTAAATCCACTAGGGGATGGCTACGCAATCTTGGAAGAGTCATAAGCTAGAAGTACCTTCAAAGGGAGTATTCCCACCAAAGGGAGTACCTCTAGTGGGATTAGTCTTGCCAAAGGGAGTGGTGCCGATGGGAGTGCTACTGGTGGGAGTGAGACCGGGGGAGTGCTACCATGAGCAATCTAGTATTGTGATGCTCTAGCCATATAAAAGAGGCAGATGTCTACTTTTCTCTCTCAGGTTCGATTATGTTAAAAAACACCATCTCTATAGGCATCATTATAAGCATCAGTATGAGCGTCAGTATTTCTAGGAATTTATCGATGCTTATACCGGCATGTATACTAGTGTGTATACTGACTCTGAGCTCTTTCGATGCATATGCTGGCAAAAACTCTGTGATGGTTATACCGAGGATCAAGTGACCATCGATATGACTAAGGTGGCCTTTTCGAGCGTTTCCAATGGTCATACTGATGTCGAGGCATGACCATCAGTATGGTTAGCATCGGTATGCCCCTCATATCTTGTACTGATATAAATACATGAGTATATATATATATATATATATATATATATATATATATATATATATATATATATATATATATATATATATATATATGTGTGTGTGTGTGTGTGTGTGTGTGTGTGTCTATGTACACACATACGCACACAAATATATATATATATATATATATATATATATATATATATATATATATATATATATATATATATATATATATATATATATATATATATAAATATATATATATATATATATATATATATATATATATATATATATATATATATATATATATATATATATATCTCACAACCATTCGAACCTATTCTAGTTCCTGTTTGGAAATCAACCTAATCACCATTCATAGTGTATTTATTTTGGAACGTTAAAGATGATATTTCATTATCCTTGATTCAAATCTTTTGAAGCCTACTAAGCTGTGAAGTTTGTAAAAGATGGGAAGTGGTATAGTTCAGAGTGTTTTTCAAGTTCAAGTGTGTTACTAAGATCCAACAAGCTTTTCCACATAAGCAGACAATTTTATGAGATGTAGAGGAAGTTGTGATAAAAATCCCAACTAATTGAAAGGCCAACTAACTTTGTAGGAAAATATAAGTTTTAGTTTTATGTGGTGAATGGATCTTTAGTCAACTAGCTATACACATCAATCACATATTGATGTAATTTAAACAAGGGATTCATAATACTGTTTTTGTTAAAGGATGTTCATTATTATTTAACTAGGATAAGCTATCACCATTTGCTTGCTAAAGTTAGTCCCTACTTGCTTATTACTCCACATAAGAAAATATATTTAGCTATTCTTATCTCTCTTTACAAGGCTTCAATTGGTAGCCTTTTGTTTGACTTGATTTGTATCATTGAGAGGAACAGTACTATGAACTATTCATGCTTGTTTGCTTCATGATCTTTTGTGCTTAGAACATCATAGCTCTCTTGGAATTAATAGAACGAACAACTGTACAAATGAAGGTGCATAGAAAACATGAGCCGAATCAAATCCCACAAAGCTGTACATCCAAGATAGTTCACACAATACGTGCATCAACATTTGCTGATAAAATGCAAGCGCTTATAAAACAATTAATTGGGAAAGTGAAGAAAAGCAATGACTCAGTGAGTGAGTGATTGAACGGGATTCAAAGAACATTGAGCACATTTATCCTCAACCTCTCCTTCGTATTATTTAAAAGATTCATTGAACCTCAGCATAACAAGGTTGGCCACCCATTTGATGGGCCAAAACTCGCCATGGTTTTATTATTCACTCTCTTAGTTGTCATTGATTTTCCGAATGGAAGTGTCTTAAATGTGGTTTTCAGAGACAACTTGTCCCTTAAAGCATTGCATTCCACATGTGCTAATTTTATTTTAGCGTGAACCTTTGTTTCTAATTTTCCCAGCAACTACTCATTGGACAAAATGTGCGTTCTTTATTGTTATCAAATTCCTCTTCAGAGTTTTATATCATTCTTCTTCTTGAAACGTTATAGTTAATTCTTAACCAGGGCTCTCTTTTCTTCTTGAAACGTTATAGTTAATTCTTAACCAGGGCTCTCTTTTCATGCACAAGTTCTTTCTCTTACAGGATCTTCTTTCTCGTATCCCCTAGTTGTAAGGCGTCTTTTTTTTCAACATGCAATATCTAATTTATTGCTTTGTGTGTTACAATAGAAGCAAGCATGCAGTCTCTCTCATTTTACAGGCTTGTGCTTCACAATAGAAGCAAGCATAGGGTAGGTTCTTTAAAACGAGTTCATATTAGAACATGTAAGGTCCAAGATTGGCATTGATTAAATAGGAGCCTCCAACATTGGCCACAAAACAACTGGGATTGACCACCAGAGGCCGATCAAGCACGCATACCTTCTCTGCTCGATGCGAAGCTCTACATCCAACAAGTTTTATAAAGAAGAAGTTCGGTTGAAGTCTACTCTCCATTGCTTGAACTAATAGAACGAACAATTGTACAACTGGAAGGGCATAGTACACATGAGACCACTTAAATCCTACATAGCCTAGGTTAATACACATGAGACCACTCAAATTCCACAAAGGCGGGGTTAACTCTCCCCTTCTTTTAGAAAGCCTACTGGTTCTTGAATTTCATAATGGGAGTGTCTTCCATGTGCTTTAAATAATGAACCAGTTCTATAATATAGCACTTTCAAATAGCATGCAATGTCCATTAAAGCTCAGAATCATGGTTTTCTTTTTTTAATTCTTGTCTGACTTTTAGGCTTCAGAACTCAATAAGTCTTCTTTTAATTCATTTTTTACTGTGAACTTACGTTTTGAGAGAAAACTTGTCCCTTAAAGCATCGCAGTTCTAGATGCGCTCTTTGTTTTATCCACAAGCTATTCATTGGACAAAATGTGGGTTTTTTTATCGTTGTCTAAGTCTTCTCCACACCTTTTAATTCATTCTCCTTCTAGAAACATTATAATTTATTCTTAGAAAAGGCTCTGTCTACATTCATAGATTCAATATTCATGGGTGCTTACAGGCTCCTCTTTCTCTTCTCCCCTGTTTTCTAGTCTTCTTTGTCTCAACATGCAGTCTCTAATTCTATAGCCTTGTGTGTCACAATGGAAGCAATCATTGGGTACGTTCTTAAAAACAAGCCCACACTCTAAGAACATGTTAGGCCCAAGATTGTTGTGATTACCTAGAAAGGTCCTTAGATAGATCTTATTGCACACGCACTTGTGGCTGCCATCGTGAGTTGAATGCATGGCTGATTGCCATCATCTTTAGTTGCTAGAGGATCACCGATTTGGAGATAAGGTCTCATTGTAAATATAATGTAGGTAGAAGGGAATGCTGAAGAGTTTTTTTATGTCTTCCAAAGTAAACGAGAGCACTCGAGGGAAGACACTGAAGAGAGAATTTAAGGCCCCAAATCTTGAGCTACACCCCCTAGATGTATGTCAAGTTTAGTCATCAATAGAGAGTGGATCACCATTAAGAGTGGATGGAGGAGTCCGTGCATTGTAGGTGAGTTGGTTGAACTCCTACTTCTTGAGATGGAGGTTGTGAGTTCAACACCCCTCTTGGTCGCATAGGGTACAAAACCGGTCGAACAAAGATATGAAGAAAAGTAAATGAGTGCATGATTAAACGGAACTAAAATCATTTTGAGCCCATTCATCATCTTCCAAGCTTTTGTATTCTTTAAGAAATTCATCTCTTTAATGTAACGGATTTGGTAGATCAAAAGTTTTCAAGTTTTAATTCTTTACTCTCTCTGTTTTCGGAATGCACAATCCTTCCTTGCTGTTGAATGGCAGCGTCTTCCATGTGGTTTAGGTGTGCGACACTTCTACAATATAGAACTTTCAAACAGTATATGAACAACCATAGCTTCCTAAGATTATGCGAGAGGCGTCATGTTCGTATTATAAAGTATTCCACATTCTTACAAAAACTCACACTTGAAGATCGCCTTTGTTCTTAACTTAGGCTTCTTATAGACAAAATCCTTAACTTTATGCAACATCCATTAAAGTTCCGACTCATGGTCTTAGTGTTCTGTATTCCTTGTCTGACTTTTAGGCTTTTCGTACTTCATAGATCTTCTTTTTCGTTTTCTACCCATCAAAACATGTTTCTAAAGACAATTTGTCCCTTAAAGCATCATAGTTCCTTTTTTTGTCTCTAGCCGTGAGCCATGTGGACCTTTGTTTAGGTTTTCCAGCAGCTACATATAGCACATTATATGGATTTTCGGTCATGCTCTAACTCTCCTTCACACGTTTTAGCTATTTCCTTAACGTCGGTGGGATCTTCGTGCTCCTTCTTCATGTATACCTTTGGATTGTAGCATGTTTTAGATTCCACTTCATTCCTTGCCTAGAAAAAGAATTAAGCCAAATTTCGACTATATGAGCTTGATGTACATTTTCAGTTCATTTTCTTATTTGACGATTCCAGAAGTTGGTCATGCACTCGAAATAAACACCCAAAGTCTACCTTCGGCGTAACTTTCACCCTATTATTCATTGTATAATTATTCAAAAGGCAGTTATTCTAAGTTCAAACAAAGTTTATCACTTCGAAGTACATCATTCGAGAGCTACAATACTATTGGATGTTTCTTTAGCTTACGGAAAAAAAAAATCTATCTCTACCAATTTCATTTTAATGCAATTATCCTTCCTTTGTAATTGATTCTACTTATTAGTTGGTAAGTCAGCTAGTTCAATCATCCAAGCATTATAAAGATGAGTTCATGACTTGAGACATAGCTATACTATTTAAACGAATCTTTCTAAAATTCAAATAACCTTAAGAAATCAACTTTTCCTAGCCTACTAACTAACTTACGATTGTTTTCGTAAATCATGATTTAATTAAGAAAATAAGGAAAATAATATTCTCTCAATCAATCTAAGCAAAGGGAGATTAATCTTCGGCTGAACTTACTCTTTGAAACAAAAAAAAAAAGAGTATAGAAAGTTACAAAGAAGGTCGATAACCTTTTCATCCTCTTCCATGTGGGCAATCCATTTGCTTTTCAACTTGTTTTTTAAAATGAAAACTTTGTGTTGTCTAAGTAGGGGGTTTTGACAATCATAAATGTTTCTACCAGCACACACTAGGGATTTCTCAATTAACCACTATTTAGGAGTCTAGTTGAAATTGAGTTCATGTCTTTGATTTAAAATATTTTAGAGTGCTTTGCTCCTCATGACATTTCATAGAGTAGATGAGAAATCAATTAATTCACCTAGGAACTCTTTCTTCCAGTCACCTTCATACCATAGCTTAAGAGTCCTCTTTCATTATGGAAACACTTTCACCATGGGGGTGCACCATATATTTTATTGTCTTTGGCATTGGTGTGAATTTCCTTAGAAATCTTTTCCACATAAGGACCAATTTGTTTTCGATAAGCACATGCTAGAGGTCGATGAACTTGATTTTCCATATCTTCCAAGGGTAGGTCAAACATCGTTTCTTGTGAAGCAAGGAGTCATAGTCAAGCTTTTCTTTGATCCTATTGTTGAAAACCAACCTTCAACTTTAGGAGCTTATGAACCCTTGAATGGATGAGACTTGAAGCAATGTATAAAGCAAAGAAAGATAGAATGAGAATTCATACTCAAATTTCAATTTGAATCCCCTTCATAACACTCATTTAATCATTTATCACATAGGTGTGGTAAAGCCTACAATTTAGGGAAAAGCTCCTTATCATTTAGGGAATCTTTTCAAAGTTTTATAAACATAGATTTTACTTCGAATTGATTAGATCCCTCGTGCTATCACTTATTGGATTTTTTAATAAGCTAACAGACCCCTTGCTAAGCAATCCCTTTTCCTTTTTTGAGGATTTTATTCATATTTTGAGTTGTCATATCTCATAGATGTTTTTATATGTAGGATCTAATTAGTTCTAAGTAATGAATAGAGTTTCTCAATCATTTTCTATCCATTTCTCATAATCCTAGGTTTTTTAGAAGGCTACTAAGGTTTTCTAAATTTTGGTTAAAACTCAAGTCTAAACTTAACATGGTCTGGGAGAAAATGATTCTAGAGTGAAGATGTGTCTATATGTGCGTGTCTAGTGAATAAAATAAATGTGTTGTCGATGCATAGGTTCCAAGCATAGGAGCATGTATTTTGAGTGAGATAACTTGAATTAGGAAGCCTTACAATTCTCTTTGACTATGAAGAATCACTTAGGCTCACTCAATAGGGGCTCAGAGAACGTTTTTTTTTTAGTGAAGAGATGCTTTTGAAAACATACCTCTGAGGCCATTTGTGCTTCAAAGTGCATATGGAAAGTCTACATTCTTGAAATAGGTTATCAAAGCATTTTGAAACATAAAGAAACTTAAAGACTATGAGAAGGAATCATTGAAGTACTTTGACAAAGGTGAGTTGTTGATTCAATTTCAAGGGCTCACAAACAACTCAAGGGAAGTCTAGTAGAGAAGAAGCAAGGCATCTACCCCAAATCTTTTGGATCATTTGAGTAGAGTTAAAAATATTGATACTCCTCACTCTTCTTGCATCAAGGAGATCTATAAGAGTATATTAGCGCACATCAGCCTAGAATATGGCACTTAGATTGAGAAACTAAATAAAAACAATTATCAACCATGGAAGTTTAGACTATCTAGCTTCCTCATGGGAAAAGGTCTGCAAGCTTATGACCACCATGTGCTAGAGAGATGACTCTCCTCCCAACCAAATGCCTCTATATATAGCTATCTCCAAGGGTCTACCTTCTTGGTCAAGTGGATTCTAAACATCCAAGTGTCAGCCATGTAACTACATGTGCACAAAGTGCCTCAGTTAACTAGAGTTAACTCAAATGGATGCTTCTCGAAGGTTCTAGATCTCTTTGGGAAAAACATTCTTCCCATGTACCTCATGGGGGTTGAGCCCAAGACCTCCTCCTTCACATCACTACCAAACAGTGTCCGATTTTAGATCTATTTGAACCGGTTGGACCCTTGGATCATAGACTTACTTTATTACATTCTTCCCCCCTTGGGAAATATTTATGTCCACAGAAATAGAGCTATATAAATATTTTAGGCAACCCTCAAGCCTCATGTTCTAAAACTAGAAGAACATGGTCATGTTCTAGAATTGGAAGAACATGTCTGAGCTCTATGGTGGCATCCCTGCCCAAATGATTCAAAACACTGTCTCGCTTTGCACTTTGACAAACTGATCAAAGTACAAAGTAGTGAATGAATAATAAGGGTGGATCTCAAAATATCCCTAGCCAATTCAGAGTTTCTTGATGTGCAATCCAGGCACAAACATGTGAACTGGGTGGATTCAAATTACTAGTCCATTTCTAGTCATGACTAGTGCATGGACTTAGAATTTCCACTTCATTCCTTGCCTAGAAAAAGAATTAAGCCAAATTTTGTCTATAGAAGCTTGATGTACATTTTCAGTTCATTTTCTTATTTGAGGATTCCAGAAGTTCTTTTTTTTAATATAAAGGAAGTTCGGCATTAGCCTACTCTTGAGGACTTGAAATAAAAGTAAGAAAAGTACAAAAGAAGGGAACTAATGCCCACGGGACCCCCCAAATCCCAGAAAGCAGGGGAAGCTTTTACAGAGCTTAGATGGCATTACAAAGAAGGTTAATCACCCTCTCATCACCCTCATGGGGAGCCCACTTGGGTTTAAGCTTGTTATTGATCAAAAGGAGTACTTGATGATGCCTGAAGGGGGGGGGGGGGGGGGGGGGGGATTTCTTACATTTAACAATCCTTTTGCCAAGGAGGAACAATGATTTCTCAATTGACCACTCTTTGGCGGGAGTCACCGAAGTTGAAAGCACATCTTTCTCGCCTGATTTTCCATAGGACCTCCCCTCTGATGATGTTCCAGAGAGTCACGGAGTAGTCGATCGCTTCTCCCAGCAGGGCTTGCTGCCAATTGAGAGGTTTTTGAAGTCTAATTTTCTTTCCAACTGTCTGCTAGAGTCTGTTGGAGTTGGGGCAGGTAAAGAAGATGTGTGAAACATCTTCGATAGACCGTTAGCAGCGTTTGCACCAGGGAGGGATCCCACAAAATTTGCTAGTCTTAAGGTTGGTCCAGATTCCATGATGAAGAATTTGCCATAAGAGGACAGACTTTTTGATTTCTATGAGGGGGTGCCAGATAGCCATGAACTTCATGTCCCACCGAAGTCGCGTCCATGACAGGCACAACTTCTTGTTGAGGTTAACCTGATAGTCAATCGTTTCTTTGATGTTCGGGATTTTTGATAGGCTATTCCCATTGTGCCATTTGAGACCAAGTGAGCTCGACATGTCATGTCCCATGAGAAGGTGAACTTTGTGTCGGTCCCAGGCAAGACATCTGCTTTGCAAAGTGTTCCATTCTTCATACAAAATGTTTACGCAAGGGTCAATATCCTCGAAGTTGATCCAGGGGTTGGTCTCTTGTTTCCATCTGCCTTCAAGCCATTGATGACCTGCCTTACAATTTGCTCTTCATCTATTACCTCTCCGATGCTTCCCAACTGATCCGCTATGTCCTTGAGCTTTGTGACAAAATCAGTCACATTTTGTTTGGGAGCCTTCTTGAGAGTTGTGAAATCCAGCCATAGTTGATGCTTCCTAGCTTTAGTACTTGAAGAAAAGAAAGCTTCAAGTGCATCCCACACTTCCTGAGATGTCTTATAACTTCTAATGTGAGGCAACAAAAAATCTGAGATAGAGTTGAGGAGATAAGACCTTTCAAGTGCATCCTTGGAGCACCATGTGCTCAATCTTTCTTGCTCTTCTTGTGTTGGTTGACTTTTGTTCCTGAAACTTGGCATAACTTCATCTCCAGCCACATAACCATATAAAATTCTACCTTGGAGATAAGCTTCCGTTCTTAATGACCAAGCTGAGTAGTTACCTCTGTCCAATTTGTCAATTGATGAAGGAAATCCATCTGCCATGTTGTATACCACTGTGAAGAGATGGATAGGTATGTGCTTGAAGATGAAGAGGTGTTGCAAAATCCTTGATCTACACCAACCAAATGAACTCCAGGAGTATATGGTGGGCCCTTTTAGCTTGCTAATGGATGTATTAGACACCCTATGTACCTTGGAAGATCACTCTCAAAAATATAGATCAAAACAGATAAGTTGGAGTTAGCTCAGAGGTGAAAACTTGTTATTCTTGGTTCATACACCTATCCAGTGTTTTACATAATTCTATGAGCACAGCAGCAATTAGCTTAATTCCTCTTGGGTAAGACTAGGTAGCTTAAAGATCTAGCTTTCAAGAGTAATCTCATAAAAAATAATAAACCACACACTGAGAATGAGTTTTAACAAGTGATGACATCAATCCCGATTTTCACGGGCTGCTATAGTTTGAGACCAGTGAGAAGAAAAATGATCATAACTCAAAATGTAGGAGTCCAATGATTATGAACATTTGTATGGTTATACTAGACAGTAATCTGAATCTAAAAAGCTTTAAATCATTGAATTTGGATACGTAACCACTGAGAAACGGCTCTGACAAGATGAGTCAAAAAGTCAGGTACCTGATAGAGAAGTGAAGATGAACAGACCCTGTTGACTTCAAATGCACATAACTGAAGATTGCAACATCCAAATGACATGAAAATTTATGAGCATATAGTACACTTATAGAGCTAACTTTACCAATTTAAATCAATGAAAATGATGCACCAAGCTCAGAGAAACAATCTCTGCAATCTGACTGAGAAAACTGAGAGTAATGGCAGTGAGTAGTACACTTCACAAGAACATGGAAATATGAACTCAAATGATCATGAAAATAAAGTATATTGCTTGTACAATACAATGACTTACTGATACATATGTGTGCCTTGTAATCACACCTTGATATGGCATAAAGCTCAGCTCTTGGAGGTCTTCACGTAGGTCTCTCTAACCACGACTAAAACTGCCATCTATTTGTAGTTGAGTTTGGGAGGCTAACTTCCCTCAATCACTCTCCAATCAATCAATGATTGATTTGATTCTCTACCTACCACAAATCACGAATTCGTGGCTCCTCTTTCCATTCTTGATCAAGTGGACTCAACCACTTAAGATTCTTTCACTTTTACATTAAGTAAACTCTTCAAAAGTTACAAGAGGTAGTTCACAAGTGAACTTTACATAGTCTTCATTTTAAAGCTTTTTCTATGACTTTGTGGGACTCAAGCCAATACTTAGGCTTGTCATAGACTTGCTCCAACACCCCTCCTATTGTGCTCGCCCGTCGAAAGGAGGTTTCTACAAATACTATCCAGTTTGGACAGATCTTGCTCTTTCGGTCTCCAACAAGAAAGGAAATAAATGGTAGAAGAAAGGAGGAACGTGTTGACAACCATAGCACGACCAACAAGATTGATTTGCATACCTCTCCAATAGTTAATCTTGTTTTCGAGTTTGGCCAGCACCTAGTTCCACTGCTGCTCCATAGAGATGCCAAACCCCAAGGGGATTCCAAGAAGCCAAAAAAAATTGGCCCTACAGAATGATTTGACAACCATGATCAATGAGAAGGTTGGGTTGTGACCCAATAATAGATCTAAAGGTGGTCTTAGAGTGGTTGATTGTGGATCCATAGGCTTCACAAAAAGTAGCCAGACACCTCCAGAACGTCTCCAGGCTGGTACTATCATTGTGAATAAAAGCGTTCATATCATCGGCAAAAAGTCTCATGGTGATCTGACTGTGGTCATGAGGCAACCGGAGGCGTTTGATATTACCAGCTTCAACCTGATGCACCACCAGCTTGCTAAGCCCTTCCCAGGCAATGGCAAAGAGAAGGGGAGCCAATGGGCACCCTTATCTGATAGATCTTCTAAGTTTGATCACCTTTGAAAGTTTGTCGTTAATGTTAATTTGGGTCGATGCATTTCCGAGAAGGGTCGTGATCATCTTGGTGAATTTCTGACTACATCCAAGATCTTGGAGCGATTCCAAAATATAGTCCCGTTCCAGCTTGTCATAGGCTTTATCAAAGTCAATCTTGAGGAAGACCACGTCTTGTTTAGACTCATTTCCAAATTCAAGACCTTCCCAGATATCTATAATGGTTTCCAAAATTGACCTGCCTTTGATGAAACCTTTTTGGTCCTCGCTTAACCACGCTCTCAAGTGGCAAGAGATTCTGTTGGCAATGACTTTGGCAATGATCTTGTATCTTGTTTGGAGCATCGTTATAGGACGCCAGTTCTCTATTCTGTTCTTTTCCCCTTGTTTGTGTCTTAACTCGATAATGCCATTGTTGAGATAAGAAGGAAGTGCACCAAACTTGAGCGCCTCTTGCCAAACCAGATGAAGAGGGGTGGCAACCACCAACTTGAAGGATTTAAAGAACTCATCAGTGAGCACGTCGGGTCCCGGGCTTTTACCAGAGGGGAGGGCATCGATGACCTCAATGATTTCTGCTTCAGAGATAGGGGCATGTAGTAGTGAGCGAAGGTTGAGTGGTATCCTGTGGGGGGAAACCCTAGATATGACTGCCATACAGTCTCTTCTATGCTGGGAGAGGGGGTTCGCGGTCCCCAGGAGTCTCGTGAGGTGCCCTTCAATGACCCCAAAATTATCTTCTTTCATATTGCATACATTGCCATTTAAGTCTAGCAATAAGGGGATCGATTCTCTATTATGTTTCCTTTTAAGGATACGGCACATCTCTTTGGTGGGTTTGTCTGCTTTGCCAGCCCACCACTCCTTGAAGAAAAATTGCAAATTTTTCCTTTGTATTTCTTCCTGGTATCTCAACAACGCTCTGATTTTCTGAAGACCTTTCTGGGCTTTAGATTTTCCTTTGTTCACTTCCTCCTTGAGCCTCCACAGTCTGTCATAAAGAGCTTCTCTACAAGCCTACCGCACAGTCTCGAGCATCTTCCTGGATCTAATCATGATCTTTCGTGACTTATCAACCACCCTTCTCCAGCACTTGGCTGGGGACAAGCTGGAGGCAAACGCCTCCTTCCACACATTAGCAATTTCTTGATGGACCGAGGGGAGAGAGAAGGAGGGCGCATTGGCGTGGAACAAAGGAGCCTTATGGATCTTGGTGGAAGGTTGGAAAGTGATAACGATCGGGTAGTGATCAGAGATGGTGAGGTCAGTGCATTTCGAGAGGGAAGGGTGGCCCCACTGATGAGTAAAACTCTGAGAGATGTAGCATCTATCAAGTCTAGCTTTCCTCAGGTCCTCGCCTGCTTGGAGATTTGACCAAGAAAAGCCATTCGAGTCTTTGAATTCGACCAAATCCAAGTGTAGTTTGATTTTGTCCCACGTTTCTTTCTCCCGACTATCGATGACCCTGTCCTTGCCCATCCATCTGTCCATAGGGTCCTCCACCATGTTGAAGTCACCACAAATAAGCACGTTGTGGGGGAGTGAGTCCAAGGAGGCCCAAGTGTTCAGTCTCTCTAACTCCCCATTAGGGGCATACAAAGAAACTAAAGTAAAACAAAAAGGAGCACCAAAAGAAACAACAATCCATGGATGACATTCATCTTCAAAGGAATTCTCAAGCTTTTCAAACCAGAATTGATTAATACCGATTATCGTTCCACCAGACCCCCGCTGGTGCACCGTTGAAATCCAAACATGAGTCGAGGAGACATTTCTAAGCGGTTTCTAGAGGTCTTCTCCGTCAATTTTAATCTCTTGAATACATATAAATTCTGGGTTTAGGCTAATGTCGCAAAGCCATTGACCAATGATGGTCGCTCTTGAGGGGTCGGTTAGCCCTCTAGCGTTTAACAAGATGATGATCATTGTCGTAGTGAGCCCTCTTTGCGCGAGGGAGCTTTTTCCTTTCTTTTCTTGGATTCATCTTTCTTTCTCGTTGGGATTGGATCTCGAATTAGCAGTAGGTTCTTGTGGGGGCTTTTCCAAGGTAACTTCATAGGTTGTTTTCCTTTGCGGGATGCCTCCTGCTGGGAAGAACTGGGCACCATTTTCGACACCGTTTTCGGAATAGTTGATCCGATGATGGAACTTCCACTATCCATGTTATCCTCGTTACTAGTAGTAAAGCCGTCTTCTTTGCTTGTAGTGTAATCCTCCTGGGAGGTTTTTTTATTGTCAAGGATATCTAGGGCTTTGTCGTTGGTCTCCATCTCAAGTTGGTTCCCACCTGGGTAGTCAAACTCATTGATCTCCTTTTTGAAATTGCAATACATGTTGCTGGAGGGGGTAACTGACATGTTGTCTCGCTCAGAAGTCGCCCTAGGGCTTCTTTTCCTTCTTCTTCTGACTTCGATGAACCCATCTGCATCAGCTTCTGGATTAAGGGGGCCCTTGACTTCCTCTTCCTTGTCAAGTGAGTCGATGCCCCTTTGTTGTCTTGAGCGTTTCTAGGGGCTTCTTGATTTCGCTTGCTTTTTTGTCTCAAAGGGCAATCTTTAATCTTGTGAACTTTTTGGCCACAACGGAAGCATGTGTTGGGAAGGTTTTTGTAGTTGATGCCTTGCTCCCATACATCCCCTTTGCCCAAGTCCACTTTGATCTTCGATGGAAGCGGCACGCTGAGGTCAGCCTTGACACAGATTTGAGGGTGCCATAGAGCATTGAACGAGTGTCTTGCACCTTCATAAATGAGACCACCAATGTCCTCACGTGAGGCCAACGGCTTGCCGATAGGAAAAACAATGTCCCACACGAAGTTGTACAAGAAGTATGGCAGGTTAGGGAGCTCAACCCAGAGAGGGTACCGAAGCGATTTTGATTTCTCGAGAGTAAAATCAGGGGCCATAAACAATTAGCCCATGGGAGTAAAGTCAGGAGACCATAAACGATTCCAAAAGTTGGTCATGCACTCGAAATATACACCTAAAGTCTACCTTCGGTGTAACTTTCACCCTACTATTCATTGTATAGTTATTCAAAAGGCAGTTATTTTAAGTTCAAACAAAGTTTATCACTTCGAAGTACATCATTCGAGAGCTACAATACTATTGGATGTTTCTTTAGCTTACCAAAAAAAAAAATCATCTCTACCAATTTCATTTTAATGCAATTATCCTTCCTTTGTAATTGATTCTACTTATTAGTTGGTAAGTCAGCTAGTTCAATCATCCAGGCATTGTAAAGATGAGTTCATGACTGGAGACATAGCTATACTATTTTAACGAATCTCTCTAAAATTCAAATAACCGTAAGAAATCAACTTTTCCTAGCCTACTAACTAACTTACGATTGTTTTCGTAAATCATGATTAAATTAAGAAAAATAAGGAAAATAATATTCTCTCAATCAATCTAAGCAAAGGGAGATTAATCTTCAACTGAACTTACTCTTTGAAACAAAAAAAAAGAAGAGTATAAGTTACAAAAAAGGTCGATAACCTTTTCATCCCCTTCCATGTGGGCAATCCATTTGCTTTTCAATTTGTTTTTTTTAAATGAAACTTTGTGTTGTCTAAGTAGGGGGTTTTGACAATCATAAATGCTTCTACCAACACACACTAGGGATTTCTCAATTAACCACTATTTAGGAGTCTAGTTGAAATTGAGTTCATGTCTTTGATTTAAAATATTTTAGAGTGCTTTGCTCCTCATGACATTTCATAGAGTAGATGAGAAATCAATTAATTCACCTAGGAACTCTTTCTTCCAATCACCTTGATACCATAGCTTAAGAGTTCTCTTCCATTATGGAAACACTTTCACCATGGGAGTGCACCATATATTTTATTGTTTTTGGCATTGGTGTGAATTTTGTTAGGAATCTTTTCCGCATAAGGACCAATTTGTTGTTTTCGATAAGCACATGCTAGAGGTCCGTGAACTTGATTTTCCATATCTTCCAAGAGTAGGTCAAACATCGTTTCTTGTGAAGCAAGGAGTCAAGCAAGGAGTTATAATCAAGCTTTCCTTTGATCCTATTGTTGAAATCAACCTTCAAATTTAGGAGCTTATGAACCCTTGAATGGATGAGACTTGAATCAATGTATAAAGCAAAGAAAGATAGAATGAGAATTCATACTCAAATTTCAATTTGAATCCCCTTCATAACACTCAATTAATGATTTATCACATAGGTGTGGTAAAGCCTACAATTTAGGGAAAATCTTCATTTAGGGAATCTTCTCAAAGTTTTATAAACATAGATTTTACTTCGAATTGATTAGATCCCTCGTGCTATCACTTATTGGATGTTTTAATAAGCTAATAGACCCCTTGCTAAGCAATCCCTTTTCCTTTTTGATGATTTTTATTCATATTTTGAGTTCTCATATCTCACACATGTTTTTCTATGTAGGATCTAATTAGTTCTAAGTGATGAATAGAGTTTCTTGATCATTTTCTATCCATTTCTCATAATGCTAGGTTTTTTTAGAAAGCTATTATCGTTTTCTAAATTTTGGTTAAAACTCAAGTCTAAACTGAACATGGTCTAGGAGAAAATTATTCTAGAGTGAAGATGTGTCTATATGTGCATGTCTAGTGAATAAAATAAATGTGTTGTCGATGCATAGGTTCCAAGCATAGGAGCATGTATTTTGAGTGAGATAACTTGAATTAGCAAGCCTTACAACCCTCTTTGACTGTGAAAAATCACTTAGGTTCACTCGATAGGGGCTCAGAGAACGTTTTTTTTTTAGTGAAGAGATGTTTTTGAAAACATACCTATGAGGCCATTTGTGCTTCAAAGTGCATATGGAAAGTCTACATTCTCGAATTAGGTTATCAAAGCATTTTGAAACATAAAGAAACTCAAAGACTATGAGAAGGAATCATTTAAGTACTTTGACTAAGGTGAGTTGTTGATTCAATTTCAAGGGCTCACAAACAACTCAAGGGAAGTCTAATATAGTTAGAGTATTGATATTCCTCACTCTTCTTGCATCAAGGATATCTATAAGAGTATATTAGCACACATCATGCTAGAATATGGCACTTAGATTGAGAAACTAAATAAAAACAATTATCAACCACGGAAGTTTAGGCTATCTAGCTTCCTCATGGGAAAAGGTCTACAAGCCTATGACCACCATATGCTAGAGAGATGACTCTCCTCCCAACCAAATGCCTCTATATATAGCTCTCTCCAAGGGTCTACCCTCAGTGGATTCTAAACATCCAAGTGTCAGCCATGTAACTACATGTGCACCAAGTGCCTTAGTTAACTAGAGTTAACTCAAATGGATGCTTCTCGAAGGTTGTAGATCTCTTTGGGAAAAAACACTCTTCCCATGTACCCCATGGGGGTTGAGCCCAAGACCTCCTCCTTCACATCAGTACCAAACAGTGTCTGATTTTAGGTATGTTTGAATCGGTTCATAGACTTACTTTATTACATTCTTCCCCCCTTGGGAAATATTTTTGTCCTCAAAAATAGAGCTATATAAATATTGTAGGCAACCCTCGAGCCTCATGTTCTCAAACTGGAAGAACATGGTCATGTTATAGAATTGGAAGAACATGTCTGAGCTCTATGGTGGCATCCCTGCCCAAATGATTCAAAACACTGTCTCGCTTTGCACTTTGACAAATTGATCAAAGTACAAGGTAGTGAATGAATAATAAGGGTGGATCTAAAAATATCCATAGCCAATTCAGAGTTTCTTGATGTACAATGTAGGCACAAACATGTGAACTAGGTGGATTCAAATCACTAGTCCATTTCTAGTCATGACTAGTGCATGGACTTAGTAAGGAAGGTGGGATTCTTATCCCTCGCATGAGTTTGAGAAATCTTGATTCACCTGAATTTGATTTGGAAAACTTGAAGTTTGGGTGATCCAAAATATCAAACTTGGATGTTTATACAATGGTATATTCTTAACCAACATTTACGTGATTTTTGCACCCGACTATAGGACTACATGGTCCAAATAGGTGGAAAAAATCCTATGTAAATTGGAGGAGAAAGTGTAAGTGTACCATTGACACGTGATCAACCATACTTTATCTTTGACTAATTTGAATTCAAAATGAAAATTCTCCAACTTAGGACACTTTCTCAAAGACTTGTGCTAAAAGTTCTTGGGAATCGTCAATCTACTAAGCAATTCCTAACTTCTTTATTCTAGGGTATACTGGACTCTAGTAAATCATTTATACTATAACTTGAAGCAAACTCAAATAAATATGTCCATTTAGACTTATTAACTTTTGAAGATTGAAAAGGTTCTTATACAAAACATCTATCTGGGATCTTTAATTTAGTTACTTGGTTCAAACGGACTAACCCTTGACTTTTGCGAAAAGAATCAGATACTATCTCTAAGTAAAATCCAAAAGATTTGGAAAGCAAACACAAGGAACTAAAAAATTTTTCAACCAATTCAAACTTTGAAGTACGTACACTTGCTATGAGTCAAAGTCTAGATGATTGAGGACTTTAACTTCTCAAAGATCTGTTTCAACAGGGTATTTTAAAGAATTTTTTCTACTTTAAGTGAAATAAGCTAGATCCTTAAAAAGATTTAGAGCAAATCTAAAACATCATCCAACCACAAGATACTAGCGTGGTAACCAACATGAGTGTGTCAACCCACTGATATTTTATTGATTATCTTCTACCCAAATAATCCCTCACTTGAGACTAAGTTTCTACCAATATTCAATCTTCACTTAATTAGTCTACTCCTTAGTTGAAAGGATCAAATTCAATCTTTTGAATCATTGCTTTGAGTCAAAAGATTGAATTCACCAAGTTACACTAGGAACTTTTTTCTTGACTTAATTAGTCTACTCCTTAGTTGAAAGGATCTTTTCAATATCGAAATCCACTTCTTCATAAATTTTATCAAATATTTTTGAATTTACAACACTTTATCTTCAAGTGTTTCAAGAAGATCTTGGAAGTTACTTACTTCATATCTTCTCCTTCCTTGATCTTGAAGTACCTTGAAATATCTTGAGATACTACATTTATCCTCCTTAAATTTAAACTCTTTCATTGAAGTTTGATGATCAATTCTATCTAATTTTGTGCATTTTACACTTATACTGTGTTAAATTTGAACTAAAAAGCTATCTCCAATATGAATTCTCAATTGATTTCTACTAGCTCCAACCGAACCCGAGCCCAAGACAATTTTGCATCCTCTCTTGTTCTCAAGAAAGATAAAGGAAAGCTCCATTTCTTCAAGAAGAGGACATGAGGAAGCAAAGGTCTTCAAAGAGGAATATGTAGCTCTTCTCATGGATCAAGGGAAGGATTTAGCTTGAGTTAGAGCTAAGTACTTTACAAGTTGATGTTTTCATTTCAATATTAGCTTTTCTCTATATTTTCATATAGAATGCATTGCGATTATCATTGAAGTAGGGAAGGAATCTTCAATTTTAAAAGCATTGTATGCAATTTAATGAAAGCTAAAAATGATAGCATCAAAGTATGGAAACACTTATCAAGCATAGACATGCATCTTTGAAAGAATTTTGGTGCATTTCTCCTTTTCAAAGAATGTTTTCAAGCACAAAAGATGTTTTCTTCTTGCTTGAAAAAGATAGTTAATGCTCAAGTCTATGCACATGAACAATTGTATCTTTTTAAAAATATCTAGCAAGCAGAATGTTTGTGCATGAATGATTGGGAACATGCATTTTCAAGCTCAAGAATTGCTTGATTTAAGTTTGATACATGAAAGGAGAATGTCAACACATGCATGCACTCACATGCATTTGCATGCAAGAATGGGCATTTGCATATGCATGATTGTTTGTTAAGTAGTTGAATACTTATACTTTCGTTACCTTCTTTTTCTAACTTCACTTAGATAGCCAGGAAAAATAGAAAACTAGGTATTTGCAAGGCTCTTGGCTACCATGCCACTCAAGTAGCTAGTTTGTTTTTCCCAAACATGATACTTAGGTATCACAAATTAGGAGTCTTGATTAGGAAAAGAAGGCCTTTCAAAACTCAAGTGTTCAATTTTCTTGATCATTGGAATGACAAGAAAATAGGGCTGCTTGGAAATTTCCATGATGAATCTAAGTTTAAGAGAAAACCTAGAGAATCCTAATGACAAGCCTAGATGTAGTTGTTAGCTTGGATTTAAGAAATCATGCATCCAAGTAGGTTGATAAAGTTTACTTTGGAAGTTTATCAGATTCTATCCCTAGACATGAATCTTAATAAAACCAAATGGAATTTAAATGAATTGAACTTTCAAGTTCAAAGGATAGTTGATATATTCCAAATTGAAAAAATCATAGAATGTTTAAACTTTTTTCTTTGGTTTCATCCTGATGAGTGGTGAACCTTAAAGAGGTGAATAAACTTTAGCATCACTTGAACTTTAGTGTTCAATAGTTGGATGCTAGGATCCATGACTGCATGTCTAGTCAAGACACAAAGTTTTCAAAAAACATGGAAACTTTATTAAGCACTTTTTTGAGGATGAGAAAAGTATGTTTGGTTTTGTTCAATTAGAGCTTAAAAAAGAAATGTCAAAGTAATCTTTGGGAATTAAGCTACTTCCTAAAGATAAGCCAATAAAGGAAATAGTCTAGTTAACTATTTCATTGGTTAAAGAGGAATATCTTTTGGACAACAAGGTGTAAAGCTTTATTGTTTTTCCAAAAGTCAATATTTCTTTTAAAAAAGATTATTTTAGTAGAAGAAAAGATTCCAAGATGAATCATTGGCTTAGTATTACTTGATTCTTTGGCAAGAATCTGAAATTCTTGAAACAAAAATATCTCTCTAGCACATGGTGGTCTTAATCTTGCATGCCTAAAGAGATCTAGAACCTTCTAGAAGCATCCACTTTAATTTACTCTAGTTAATTGGGACACTTGGTGCACATGTCGTTACATGGCTGACACTTGCAAGATTACGACCACCACGTGCTAGAGAGATGAGCCTCCTCCCAACCAAATGCCTCTACATACAGCTCTCTCCAAGGGTCTACCTTCTTCTACAGGTGGATTCTAATCCTTCAAGTGTCTGCCAGGTAAGCACGTGTGCGCCAAGTGTTACAGTTAACCAGAGTTATCTCCACATGGGTACTTTTAGAAGGTTCTAGATCTCTTTAGGAAAAACACTCTTCCCATGTACCGCATGGGGGTTGAATGTCCCAAGGCCTCCTCCTTCACATCCTTGAGTATAAACCACTAGGCTAAGTGGATACTTGGTTACAAGAGTAAATGACCTTCTAGTAAGTCTAGACTCAAGATCTTTGTTCATACATACGGATGACCAAATAGTCTCCGATTTCATATCTGCCTGAATCGATCAGACACTTGGATCATAGCCTTACTTTATTACAAGGTCTATTGCATCTTATTAGCGGTACAGGTGCTAGACCTAGATTGGATCCAATTCTTGATTAGTTGAATCCTCAAAGAGTGGAATGAGAGGGATAAGAGAGTTATCTTCATCTTATACCAACATATTAGCAATGCAAGGATAGGGCATATACAAGATCTAAACACTTCATTGAAAGTGTGGGAAACTCTAGAGAGCCTATAATCCACTTCAACTAGTGCTAGGAATATTACATTGAAGAATGAACTCAATATCTTGAGGAAAACACCGAGTTGAAATATCAATTACTACGTTCTAAAGATCAAAGAAGTAATTGGTGCATTTGGATCCATAGTTTGTCACATAGGTCATGTTGACCTAGTCACATACACATTGAATTCGCTTAGGGATGATGAGAAGTGGAATGATTTGACCACATCTATAAATTTTAGAAATAATCTTCCTGCCTTGAAGTAATTAATGGCCCTGATGGTCACGAAGAAAATGAACATTGGGAGATCAAAGGCAAAGGGCAATGAGTCCCAAGCATTTTATGAAAGTAAAGGAAGAGGTAGAAGAAGAGGTCAAGGTAGTAGTAGAGGAAGGAAAGGAAGAGGATCGAATGTAGACTCAAATCAAGACCAAGGACTCAAGTTCTTTTCATCAAGAGGAAGGAGCAAGTTTAGAGGAAGATGAGGAAGGTACAATCAAACTCAAGACAATAGCAACTCAGAAGGACGCTTCATATGTGGAAAGTATGGCCACTATGCAAGAGATGCTATCAAAGGGATATGACTGATTCATCATACAAAGTCTGTTTGGTTTTTCGAGCAGCTACTTATACCAAAATTTATGGATCTTTTGTCATAGTCATGCTCTAGCTCTTCTTCACACGTTTTAGCTATTTCCTTAACCTCGGTGGGATGTTCGTGCTCCATCTTTATTTAAACCTTTGGATTGTGTCACGTTTTAGATTCCACTTCATTCCTTACCTAGAATAAGAATTACGTGATTCCAGCATATTCAATTCTTTGAAATGGCCAAATTTCGACTATATGAGCTTGATGTACGTTTGAAGTTGTTTTTCTTATTTGACGATTCCAGAAATCGGTCATGCGTTCGAAATATACATCCAAAGTCTTTCTTAGGCATAACTTACCCCTATTATTCATTATACAGTGTTAGATGACCAGGCTTTCATTATGCTGAGCTGATTTTACCCTATCATATCATATGAATGTTGAAATCAATACATCTCTTATAGAGAACTTATGTGCACTTATTTATTGTATTGAGAGTTTGATCATATGATCACTTTTCTATGTAGGTTCCAAAGCATTTACCTTTGTAAAAGAGAAACGAAATAAGGCAAATGGAATCAATATATTCGTTGTCTTTCTTGAATTCGTTTAGCATATCTCTGGCAACCATTTGTATAGAAACAGGCTCCCTCTTCTAATTGGGCAACATATGACCAAGATTTTCTTTATATTGAATCAACACCTCATGAAAAACAAAGGAGAGACTAGGCACAACTCTACAAGCACTTTGAGAGATTACCTCGTCATTTTACATAAAGCATAACCAAGTCCTAAAACCAACTTTGAAATATTTATGCTCCCTTTCCTTGATTCCAATTGTTCCAAGAAACTAACCAATTAGACCATGGTTATATGTGCATTAAAAAGCCAACATGAATAAGTGAAGTCATCTTTGGCAGTCTAGTTTCTCTTGACTTTCATCCAAGACTATCAAAAGTTGCACATCGGGGGCTGCCAATAGGAACATAAGATTTGGGGGAGACAACTATGTCTCATATGTGGTTGTTAGTCCAAGATTTATAACCTTTAAGGTGGAACATGTGAATTTTCTTTTTTAGCAAAATAGACCAGATTTCAGTGGAATTAAGAATCCTAAGAACCCATTTAGCAAAAAGATTTTTAGACATTTTAATTGGACAAACCACACCAATACCCCTTCACTCTTAGATAAACAACATATCTTACAAGAAACTTTGGTGATTTTAGAATCTTGAATATTCCTACCCCAAAGGAATCTTTTAGAAAGAGCAATGGCTTGACCTAATTGCTTTTTAGTGGGCTGCCAACACAATAAACAAAAACTCAGAGAAGGTAGGACATACTTTTTCAATAGGAAAGTTGTATGGGCCAGAGAGGTGTCAGAGTTATAATAATAAAAAACTTTATCTCTAAATTTCTTAAAAATCTTTTCCCATCTTTCTTGATAGAAAATGTTAAAACCCATGGGGATACCAAGAAGCATGAAAACAACTTCCTCTTGAATACGTCACAAGCCATATTAGAGATGCAATCAGTTATAAGATTTTTGGAGGCTTTAAAGCATGTCTTTTTGTGGTTAATTTTGGATCCACTAGTAGAACTAAAAGTATTAAGATAAAATAAGGAGGTAGTCGAGACCAAGTCAACGTTAATGCACATATTTGTATCATTTGTAATCAATTGAAGCCTTAGCTTAGATGTGGAGTTAGGAATATAAATGCCTTCAATTAAACCTCTTTTCATGGAATCCCTAACAAGCCAACACAAAGCATCACTAGCAATGGAAAATAAAAGGGGGGCTAGGGAACATTGGTGTCTTATAGTTCTACATAGTCAAAAAGAATCATATAAATGCCTATTTATGACAACCCTAGAATGAGCATTGCCAAACAGAGTGTTGACATATCTAATGAAGTGTATCCCAAACCAATGTCATGAAGAGATTGCATTTGAATGAAATATCTAATGAAGTGTATGCCAAAAAAAAATTTAATGAAGAGATTGCAATATGAATTCCGTCTCAATCCTATCATAAGCTTTATCAAAGTCCACTTTGAAACATTATTAATCTTGTTTTTTGTTCATCAAATAGAAATAATGAAATAAAAAATGATTATATCCTCTATAAATCATTTTTTCTAGGGGAGAATGATTCGGTTCATAAGGGGACTAATTTTCCTAGAAAGAGTAGAAGAAAGGATCTTGTAAATAGAAGTGACATCGGTGAAAGGCCTCCAATTGTTAGTGTTCTCTTTGTTCCCTTTTTTAAGAATACATCTAATTACCCTAGTGTTCATGTCGATAGGGAGAGTTCCTTTCCTAATACCCTATTGCCAATTCAAGAGAGAAAGTGGAGCCATAAAATTTTTAAGTACAATAAAGAGTTCATTAGGAATCCCATTAATACCAAGAGGCTTACAGGGTTTAAGCTTATTGATGGTTTCTTTAATCTCATCAGTAGTGACAGGCAGGTCCAAGATGGAAGCCAGATTATGAGGGAGCATTTTCATCCTCTTTATGGACATAAAATATCTAGCACTCTGGGAATCCTCCTCTAACTTGGGAGTACTAGAGGAAACATTGATAAAGAAGCTTTTGGCCACCTCTAGAATCTCCTCAATATTGATAGCAGTCCGACTGTTCCTTTTAGTCAATAAGGGTAGGTAATCCTTGACTTTATTTTTTTCATCAAAGAATACATGTAGTTATTAGGTTTATCCGTTTTATCACTCCAAAACTCCCTTGAATGATTGAGAGCCTCCGTAGCTTGAAGATATATCTCATATCTCAATTGATACTCAAGATCAATAGACTTTTAAGTATGCCTATTCCCATGGAATCCAAAAAGCATAGTAATGATCGTTTCCCTTCTCTTGTTTCTAATCATCGTAACAAGGTGCTTATGGTAGTTAAAGATTCTTTGAATCTCTCCAACCAAATTCTCCCATCTTCTGGAAGGGGAATAACCTAAAGCCAATTGAGTAGTGAAGGCATCAACAGACTTTTTAACAAATCTGGGAATTTTAAGGAGATTGTCATTGAGATGAGGTCAACCTGCTTTGAATAAGTACAAGACTTTTTTAACGCAACAAACGATAGGCTTGTGATGAGAGAAAAGAAATTTATGATCAGTGATGTACTCAATATCCCAATAATCTTGAAGAAGATAAAAGTGCCCATAGCATCTACCTATTTTGGCCACCAAGGAGTTATTATCTATTTGCTTATTAGACCAAGTGAAGCCGTAGTTGGTAGAAATTTTTATAAGATCGTGATCAAAACAAAGCTAGAACCAACCATCTTTTTGAGTTTCAGTCCGCTTTTTTAGCACATCTATCCTTTAAGTCCATGAGCATATTCCAATTAAGAGAATAGCGACATGTAAGGCCCTAATCTCTTCCCAGAACTTCTTCATATTTGTACTGGTATTAGAGGCATAGACACTCACCAGGGTGAAATTAAAGGGATCAAAAAGGGAGATGCCAACCCACTGGTGATAGTTATTGGACAAAACTTGTACAATGAATTAGTTAACAGTGGCATTAACACCCAGAACAGCACCCCCTTTGCCAAACTGATCATTTGTGAAATACCAAGAATAGTCTTATATGCTTTCCCTTAAGTTCTGAATCCTTTTGAAGGAGCTTCGAATTCTTCTTCTCTCAAGTATAAGACTGATGCAAAGCCCTTTGAGGATTCTGATGAGCACCATCTAGCCTCCTTCACGATTTGGTCTACTATAAAAGTCATTTTGAAGTGTCCATGATCACTCCGGATAGTCCACAGTAGTTCAAAAGCAATGTACGGGCTTGCCATGACAAAGATTACTATTAGTGTTCAGATGCTATACACATCAATTCTTCAATCCGCATCAACGACTATATTCTGATTTCAGAAGCTTCATCAAGAACCCTCATTTTGCTTTATCCTCCAACTAGGCTCTGACTTCTCTGACCTTATCCGATGCCCGTGAGGACAACATTCTGCACGAGCGAGCGGAATCGCAAGTATTTGAAGAGTTTGAAGAGGTCGAATTTCAGAGGTTTCCAAGTTAATCAGCATTTCTTGGCAGACTTACGTTGACGATCACCTTCTTTGCCTCTTGCCCTATGGCAACACGCTCACGTCTGCAGCTATTGTTGGTCTTGATGGTAGTGTATGGGCATCAAGTGAAAAGTTTCCAGTTGTAAGAATAAATCATCCTTAGTCTTTCTCAGTTTTAACAAGACCTATCGTTATACAGTTTGGAATCCATTCAATCAGTCCATCTAAATCGAAGATGATTGTTTTCCTAATTAACTTGGGTTCTTCTAACTTGGGTTTTTCTAACATTGCTGCTATCAGATGCATGTCGTGTCTGTATGGGACTAATCATGTGAATTTATTGGACTACATGATCAAACGTTCGGGCACATATAAGTTGAGCTCGAACCTGTACTCTGCAGTTAACATAAACTTTTGTACGGGAATTCAAAGGTATATACATAGACATTTAGTTTTCTTCTAAACGATGCTCCTCATGAATGATTTCCTTTCATGGACCAAAATGTATATTTGAATGATTATTATTGTGTTGAGAAACAAAGAATTCGTGTAACTTTGACTAGAGTTCTTTTTCAAAGGGTTTGAATTGATGAAATTCTTTTGATTATTACTTTGCAAAAATAAATGTCCACATGAATTCAAGTAACGATTTGAATTTAGGAAGATTCCATTCACTCTTGTGCAACTAGATTTGGCTATCCTCTTACCATGTGAATTTGATGTAAATAAAGACTCTATTGCTAATGTTCTACTTCTAAGTGCGAGTGTAGGCCCGGCCAAGCATAAAGCTAGTTCACCTGACTTTGCCCGAAGCACCCTCCATGCACCATCATTTGGAACCAATAGTTGGAGTTGATCCGTCTGACTGCAAACCTTCACGAAAATTGAACCTGACGTGAAACTTTCCTTGGCCCTCTGAGGAGTCTGTGGAGTTGTCGAAAACTTTGAGTGGGTGGTCAAGCTCATCACAAACCCATCAAATGGAGTACATGCAAGTCAAAGTATTCATCCTTGTATTTCCTTGCTTGCACATGGGCATAAGAACATGAAATCTAAATTGAAAAATCTTCTTTAAATGGATTCAGGCATATGTGTGTATGAAATCTGCTCTATGACACGTTTTTGAGGATTCAATGGAGATAGATTACATAATGGAACCATATATCATAGAAGAAAGAGTCTGGAAATTGGTAGATGACTTGAAAAGAGATAATAAGGAGTTTTGTGTTAAAGATGTCACTAGCTAACTGAAGGATTATGAAAATTTATCTTATCAATATGGCATACCTAGGGATAGTTGGGTTTCAAACTTTAAGCATATATCCAATGGAGATACATGAAATCAAATATGCCTTCGATTGGGATCATCCATTATACATTGGGATGTTTTTAGAGATTGATTGCAACACAAATTCTCCTTTGAAGATTGCAAGAAAAGCAATCGTGTGACTTTTCGAGCTTGGCTATATACATCCAAACCAGAACCAAACTTAATAAAGCGTTTCCATGACTTTGAAGAGACGTTTAGTGACTTACTTGAGTGAGACCAAAACTATCTTGGGCCTAACAAATTCATGGATTTTTTTATATTCCCTTGAAGAATCTATTCAAAAGGAATTAGAGGCTCTTGTGGAAGAAAAAAAGACCTCCACTGGCTTGAGGAATGATTGTAAAATTGTCCAAAAGCAAGTTCACCGACTTGCTCTTAGATATGAGTGTCAACAACTCAAATATTCTCCTCTTTCCGGGAACAATGAATTGGATTGTACTAACCAAAGGACAAATGAAAACAAAATTTCAATTAAACAACACAAACCAATAAGCAAGCAAGAGTGTGATAATGAGAACCATTTTCCCGATTTTTATAAAATTCTCCCTAAATTGATCATTAAAGAAGTGAATGATGTAAGTGCCAATGAGATCGAACTCATCATAATAGCTTCTCCTAATATTTTCACACTCACTAATTCTCCATATGAGGAAGAAGAAGATGAGAACATTATAAACATTGATGTTTATGTATTAGAAAATTATGAACCTAAGGGTTTTGATATGTATGCACATTTGTCTTGCTTTGATTTTATATGTGATAATGATGCTAATATTGTTTTTTCTATTCAAGTTCTTCAGTGTTTGGATACAAGTGCACTAAGAATGGATGATTTGATGTTTCGATGGAGTATTATGAAAGCCACAAAATTTGATCTAATCATGCTTTGTTTGTTACAAATGGATTTTCAAGAAGTCTTATCTTGGGTTGCTATATTTGGTATAAGTTTGTTAATAGTAATGTCTCTTGTAATCATTTCAAGATGAACTATTTTTCAGGTTTAGGATGAAGAATGGGAGTATATTGAAGAACCAAGTTAAATATTTTCTTCAAGCATAGACCATGAATGACCATTTGCTTAATGTTTTGCACAATGACATTCATTTTTGCATCTAGAGTATGCATGAGTGATATGTATGAGAAAAAAAGTT
Organism: Ceratopteris richardii; assembly: GCA_020310875.1. Taxonomy (NCBI): domain Eukaryota; kingdom Viridiplantae; phylum Streptophyta; class Polypodiopsida; order Polypodiales; family Pteridaceae; genus Ceratopteris; species Ceratopteris richardii. The sequence goes on along the minus strand of CM035436.1, from coordinate 26,808,072 downwards.
TCGTATCCAATAGGTGCACACCCAATTGCGATGCATAATGAAATTTGGAAGTTGAGTTTGATTTTTGGGAGGGGAAACCTTTTATCAGATGCTCTTACCTTGTCTATGCACCATTGCAATTTCCAATGCACTTAAAGTTTTCAAGATAGGGTCTCATCAAATGACCTTTCATCAAGGCACATGTTGTTTTTACCTATGCACAATGAGTGATTGACAAGGTTAATGTATCTTCACATGGACTGTATGAAAGTGAGTGCACAAACTTTGTCATTGAAAGCCTATTTCCTTATTGTTTGCACCATACCATTCAAGCATGCATTCAAGTATGCATTTGATAGGGCTCATTACATAGCCTTGCATAGGCACTTTTCTTTCTATCCCATCCATGTAATATGTTATGAAGTTGATCATTCACATGCAAGATGATTTTATCTTTGAAGCAAAAGCATGTAAGTTTTGGCACATCTGGAGGATGTGTACATTTAGAGGGGGTGAGTTTTGTAGAGAAAACTATCTCTACTTCTTTTGAGATCAAACCCAATTCAGGGTGTAACTTAAGATGTGTAATATAGTGAATTGTAGATGGATTTCACCATCAATGTCTCTATCCATCCAAGTGAAGCTAGATGCATGGAACTCAACTTATCTCCAAGTAATGAGGTTTGGAAATTACAAGTCCGAAATTTGAGTACAACTCCTTGAGCCATATTTCTTCTTGAGTTGCAATAGTTAAACCTTTATATTCTACTTGAATTGAAGATAAAGCATTTGTTCATTGCTTATTGGAACTTCGTGACATCATTTTTGACCCTACAAATGCTAAGTATTCGGAGGTACTTCTTCTATCATCCTTTGCTCCTACCAAATCTACATCTGAATAGATTTTGATATCCAAATCTGAAGAGAAAGGATAATAGATACCTTCATTAAGTATCCCTTTGGGGTACTTGAGTACTCTCTTTGTAGCATCCATCTGTGGCCTTCTAGGTCAGCGCATGAATTGACTAAGCACTCCCACACTATATGATGTATCTACTCTTGTGTGAGAAGCCTATATCAAGCTACCAACTAAGCGTTGATACTATTTAGGATCATCAATCTGCTCATCGTCATAAACACTTAGTTTAGGGTTCAATTCCAAAGGTGTACCTCCAAGCTTTGTGTTCTTCATTTTGAACTTAAGAAGTAGGTCTTGAATGTATCTTCTCTAAGTTAGATACATCCCTTGATCTATGTAAATCACTTGGATACCTAGGAAATATGGGAGCTCACCTAAGTCATTGATTTTGAACTCCTCTTGCATGTGTCTCCTTGATCTTGTGAATGCCATTTAGATCATCACCTATCACAATAATATCATCTACATATATGTATAGATAGACAACCTCATTGTGATCCCTTTTTACGAATAGAGAAGGATCTAAGTTACTAGGTTTGAAACCTTGATTTTGAAGGTATGTAACCAACCTGTAATTCCAAGCTCGCTCTAGGAGCTTGTTTCAATCCATACAATGCTTTCTTAAGTCTGCAAACATAAGATGTATGATTAGGGTTCTCAAAACCTGGTGGTTGTGCCATGTATACCTCTTCAGTTATCCAACCATTTAGGAATGAATTTTTCATATCCAATTGGAGGAGTCTCCAATTTCTTGCAACAGCTATACTTATTAATGTTCTGATTGTAGTCATCTTTGCAATTCATGAGAATGTTTTCTCATAGTTTATACCATGCCTTTTTTACATCCTTTGGAAAGTAACCCTCCCTTGTACCTTCAAAGTGATCCATTTGAGTTTCTTTTAACTTTATATACCTATCTGCAACCAATTACCTTTGGATTGGGTGACATTGGAACCAAATCCAAAGTGTACATCTCCTTCAATGCATCTATTTCTCTTTCGTGGCCTTTGCTTTTGCCTCTTCATAGGTTGAGGGTTCATCTAAAATTGATTCCTTTGCCAAGTAGATCCAATGCTTTGTAACAAAAGTGGAATCATATCCATACCTTTTTTGTTTTCTCTTCTCCATTGTTGACTTTCTAGGTGCTTGCTTGGAGCATTCTCCACACTCTTGCATCTTTGCTTTGCCTCTTGACTTCCATAGCTTGTAATCCTTTTCCTTTTCATCTTGTTCATCATTTATATCACTTCTTGGATCCTAGACGTGTGTATCATGCTTGCTTCCCAATTGATGAGAACCAGAGTCAAGATCATATGGTAGAGTTACCTTTTATGTGTCTTCATCATACCAAGATTAGATTATGTGGAAACATCTTCCCTTCAAGCATTGTTCTGGTTGATTCAATCATCAAAATGATACTTACAAACTCATGATGCATAGTGTCATACCTATTGCTACCCAAATGAGATGCTCTAATCATATTTAGATGTGTGGCCACAACATCGGATTGTTGATGATATGAGTCAAGACTTTGTTGTTCCTCATCATGAATCATATCCCACCGCTTAGCATCTAATCATACAGGCTTTGGTAAGCACGCTCTGAAAGCATCACGAGCCTCTAATCATCGATGCAACATCTCCTCATGTGCCATGTGCCGAATCCATTCTCAGCTCACAATAGGGTGCCCAGGTGCTACCACTACTCATGATATAATATTTTCAATCTTTGTCTTGTTCACTCCATTTTAGCATGACAAAGTGTCCAAACTGTATGGAGAACAGGTGTTGTATGCACTGATGCATGGCCTTTTGAGCCCTATCCATCACTAGAGCTCCATCACATATGCAATACACCTTCGAATCCTCATGGTCATAAGCATCCCAATGTGTACATGGTGTATATGTGGCATACATGCATCTGAGGTATTTGCTCTAGGAGTAGAAGTGGGAGACAACATTTGTTGCATTGCCTCCACAACATCTACCTCCTCTACAGCCACCTCTAGAACTTGCTTCTCTAGAGCATGACCTGGATTGACGGGATGGATGAGATGAGCTAGCACTTGTATCACACTATGGTGTTGAATGCTTACATGGACTACTGAAGCCACTAGGGGATGGCTACGAGGGCGATCATGGTAGATTCATAAACCTAGAAGTACCTCGGACCGGAGTATTCCCACCAAAGGGAGTACCTCTAGTGGGATTAGTCCTGCCAAATGGAGTGGTGCCAGTGGGAGTGCTGCCGGTGGGAGTGAGACCGGGGGGAGTGTTACCATGAGCAATCCACTATTTTGATGCTCTAGCCATATAAAAGTAATAGATGTCGACCTTTCGCTCTCAAGTCCGATTATGTTAAAAAACACCATCCGCATAGGCATCACTATAAGTATCGGTATGGGTGTCATGTTGGTGCAGGGCAATCAACAATTGCAGGATTGGGTGAAGACTTGAAGTCAAGGACTGAAGAAAAGACCAAGACATGAAGCATGAAGGAAATGCATATCCAGGAGATAAAGATGTGTATACATATGTACAGTCTTTTAGAGTCACTTCATCATATACTTTTGTATGGTCATGGGCTTGTAAAAATTTGCATATATATACAAAGAAAATGTCGGGGCAAAATAAGAGAGATTATGTGAGAACAAGATTTGAGAAGAGTTAGATGTCATTAGACTTTTAGAAGTGAGTAGATGTAAGAATTTCTCAGAAATGAAAAATGTTGCACCCGATCTTTCTGTGCATTCTCCTTCTGTGTTTGATCATTTCAAGAATCCTTTTGTAGATGTCTAAGTCCATAGTTAACGAGTCTATGGTTAAAGTTTTAGAGCCTAATTGTAAACAGGCTATGAGAATTATGAGTAGGAACATTCATATGTGAAGAAGTGTTCACTAGTTCCTGAAACAGGCACAAAATTTGATGTTAATGTTTTGGTCAATTCTCCTTCCTCAGTGTAAAGTCTTGAGCAAGCAAGCACTCAATCTTTAAGTTGGAAGGTAAGCTACCTGTGGCTAAAAGCATTTTCATAAACGGGTTCTAGGCTGAGAGAACCAAGTGTTAGAAGTTATAGGTGTCTGAATCACCTTCTTAGAAGAACAGTTTTAGACATAGGTGACTTGTTAGGTTCATTTCTCAAGATCTACTGAATTTTTTGAAGTGATTTAACTTGGAGGAGGTGCGAAAACTAAAGGCGACACCTTGTGCAAAGTTTTATAAAAAAATTTTACACATTTGATAAGTCAATGAGAGAGATATATGCAACAGACTTTCTGTAGAGTCTTCTTCTTCACATGTTCTCCAGAATTTTTATTGTGCCTCAAAACTAGTGAAGGTTTTTAGTTACCCTTGATATAGAGGTGCTCTAAATTCAAGAATATCTTATTCTATTGGAGATTAACAATCTCCATCAGTGGTATGAGAGCAGGAAGTATCAAAATTGAAGGAAGGAGGATCCTGACTGCTGCAGACATAAAGAATTCAACAATTAAAGATTCAGAAGGTGAAAGTTTGAGAAGGAGGCCATACGACATCAAGGAATACAAAAAGAGTATCATTCGAAGTAAAGATACATCTATTACTCATAAAGTTTGAAGAAATTAATACACAGGTGAAGAAAGGATGGGAGACTCTCTTCAAATAGAGAAGTTGGATAGAGAGAACTATCCAGCATGGTCAATGAGGATGGAAGCTCATCTTATGAGCAAAGACTTGATAGGTTATATCACAAGTGAAGAAGAAAAGCCTCAGTTGAGAGATCTTAGTGTTCCAACTAGGGAAGAATTATCATATTTGAAGACTTGGATGAAGAAAGATGCTCAAGCTAGCAGCATTATCTATATGGCAGTTAATGACTACTTGCTACCTCACATTAGAGGTCTTGAAAGTGCAAATGATATATGGAATGCTTTGGAGGAGCATTTCAAAACACCACAAAGTCTATGAAGGCATCCTTGTGGGCAGAATTTACCACATTCAAGAAGAAGGCTTCTCAATCCATATCAGATTATGTAACAAGGATGAAGGACATTGCAGATGCATTAGGAGCAGTTGATGAAGACATTGAGGAGGATAAATTGGTAAGGCAAATCCTCATAGGTTTGAGAGGTGATGACAAATGGAAGCCATTCATTTTGTCTACTGAATTATCATTTGATCATTTCACTCCTCATTTAAATCAGTTGCTAGGACATATGCTAACATTTGAGCAGGATGTCAAAGGTGAAAGTGATAAGAGTACAGGTCATGCAATGTATTCAAAGGATAAGAAGAAGAATATCAAAGGGAAGCAACAAGCAAATGAAGATGAAGGTACAACTAGCCAAGCCAACTTCCTAAGAGGAAGAGGAGGTGGCAAAGGTAGAGGAAGAGGCAGGAGTAATAAAGATGGAGTCAAAGCTTGCTGGATTTGTGGTAAGACAAATCATTTAGCTAATGATTGTTGGCATAATACTTAGAATAATGGTGGATATAATAAAAACTTTAATTCAAGAGGAAGAGCTGGCAGAAATCAAAAAGGTTATTTCAGAGGTAGAGGTAGTAGAGGTTACTTTGGAAGAAATGCAGGTAGAGGGTTCCAAAGTCAACAATACAACAATACCTACTACAATTATGCTTCAGATCAGAAGGAGGATTCAACATTGATAATGAATGCAACTTGTGAAAGGAAAAGTGAAGACCAAAGAGTCTTCTACATTGACTCAGGGTGTAGCAATCACCTGAGTGGTAACATAGCTTTGATGATTGATTTGGAGAATAAGATAACTAATCATGTAGTTCAAATAGGTGACAATACAAAGCACAATGTGAAGTCAATTGGATCAGTGAAGGCCAAGGATGGTAGTACTCTCTTGAGTAAGGTTTTGTATGTTCCTACAATTCCTAAGAATCTGATAAGTGTAGCCCAAATTGTTGAAAAAGGTTATGAAGTTAGGTTCACAAATGAAGGAGTGTTTGTGCAAGACCCTAGCAATGGGTATAAACAAAGTGTTTCAGGGAAGAAAGAAGGAAATTGTTCACATTAAGATCCAAGGGAATGTTGGTCATGCCTTGTTCACTTATGGAGGATATAAGATCTCTGAGTTAGATCTTTGGCACAAGAGGCTTGGACATTGTAATGAAAGAGGTATCAAAGATATGGTTAACATTGGTTCAGTGCTTGGGTTGCCTAATGTTGCAGGTCAACATATGACATACAGATGTGAAGCATGTCAATTAGGTAAGGCTCATAAACAATCTTATTCCAAGCATGGTTTTATGTATTCAGAGAAGCTTGAGTTGATACACACAGATGTGTAGGGACCATCAAAGGATTTCAGTATCAATGGTTCAAGGTACTATGTGATTTATGTTGATGATGCTACCAGATGGATCACTATCTATGTGATCAAAGATAAATTAAAGGTATTCAATACATTCAAACATTATCATGTGTATGCAGAAAGAATTACAGGTCATAAGTTGAAGAGACTAAGGTCAGATGGAGGGGGAGAGTATTTCTCTAATGAGTTCAATGATTACTTATGGAATGCAAGTATAAAAAGGGAAATTACTTGCAGGTACTCTCCTCAACAAAATGGTGTAGCAGAAAGGAGGAATAGAACACTTGTTGAGTTTGCAAGATCCATGATGAAGGAGAAAAATTGCCCAAATTATTTGTGGATTGAGGCTGTGAATACAGCCACATATTTGGTCAATAGGTTACCATATAAAGCTTTGTAGGGTATGACACCATATGAGGCATGGTGGGGTAAGAGACCTACTCTAGATCATTGCAAAGTATTTGGATGTTTGGCATATGCATATGTGCCATCTCAATTAAGGCACAAATTGGAACCTAAAGCTGAAAAGTATGTGTTTATTGGATATGATGATAAGCAGATGGGATATAGGTTGTGGAGTCCATCCAGAAAACAATTCCTAGTGTCAAAGGATGTTACATTTGATGAGCAAGGTACTTGGTATGCAGATACAATCAATATTTATGCAAGTGATGAAGAAGTTATGAATCAGAAGAAAGGTAATTCAAAGGTTCAGATATTTGATGAAGAGGAAAACAATGGAGTACACATTGAAGTTGAAGAAGTGCCAAGATTTGATCCAGAGTGTGATGAGCCAGAAACCTCAAGAAGTGGAGAACTTAGAAGGTCATCAAGACACAAATGGCAACCTACAAGGTATAGCTATGACACTTCTTTTTTGGCTACCAAGGATTATGCTTATATGATAAAGGCAGATGAAGACCCTTCTACATATGAAGAGGCAAAAGGTAAGGAAAATTGGGAGAAAGCTATGCAGGAAGAGTATGATGCATTGATGGAGAATGAGAATTGGGATTTGGTTTCTAAACCAAATAGTCAGAAGATCATTGGATGTAAATGGGTCTACAAGACAAAGAGGTTTGCAGATGGAAGTGTGTCTAGGTATAAAGCTAGACTTGTTGTGAAGGGTTTTGCTCAGACATATGGTATAGATTATGATGAGACCTATAGTCCTATGGCAAAGATGACAACCATCAGGACACTCATAGCTATTGCTGCATGTAAAGGTTAGAAGTTATGTCAACTAGATGTGAAGAATGCTTTTCTAAATGGTTATATTTGAGATGATGTTTTCATGGAGCAACCACAAGGATTCAGAGATGGAAGGTATCCAGATCATGTGTGCAAGCTCAAGAGAGCTTTGTATGGCTTGAAGCAGGCCCCAAGGGCATGGAATTATAGACTTGTGAAGTTCTTGAAAGAACTTGGTTTCCAAGTATCTAAATCAGATAGAAGCTTGCTTGTTAAAGCAAGTGATAATGGATTCATTTACATGTGCATATATGTTGATGATATAATTCTTACAGGTACAGATGAGAAAGGCATTCAAAGCCTAAAGAAGCAAATGGAGAAAGAGTTCAAGATTAGTGACTTGGGAGATTTGTCATATTTCGGGCATGGAGATCTCATACACTCAACATGGAGTGTATGTAACTCAAGAAAGGTATTTAAAAAACTTGTTGATCCAGTTTAAGATTAGTGACTTGGGAGATTTGTCATATTTCTTGGGCATGGAGATCTCATACACTCAACATGGAGTGTATGTAACTCAAGAAAGGTATTTAAAAAAGTTGGGATGATTGCAGGGTAGCACCTACTCCAATGGAAGTGAATCACAAATTGAGTAGATATGGAGGAGACGAGCTCAAGGACATGAAGCTATATCAAAGTTTGGTTGGTAGTCTAATCTATGCTACTTTAACTAGGCCTGACTTGTCATATGCAGTTGGAGCATTGTCTCAATTCATGCATTGTCCTAGGAAAGAACATTGGATTGCAGAACAAAGAGTGTTGAGGTACATTAAGGGTACACTCAAAGAAGGTTTGTATTATGGTTTTACATCAGATACAAACATCAAGATATATAGTGATGCAGATTGGGCAGGTAATCCTGATGATAGGAGATCAACTTATGGATACTTGTGTTATGTGGGAGATAAGTTAATTTCTTGGTGTTCAAAGAAGCAACACACAGTTGCTTTGTCATCTACAGGAGGAGAGTACAAAGGTATGGTGGAAGCTGCAAAGGAAGTCATATAGATAAAAACTCTTATGAAGAGCTTTGACATCACTCAGAGTACACCCACTATTTATGGAGATAACATGAGTTCATTGTATTTAGCTGCTAATCCTTTTTGTCATGCCAAGACTAAACACATTGAGATTCAGTATCTAAGAGAGAAGGTGATGGATAAAGAGATTGAATTCATACATACTTCAACAAAAGATCAGATAGCTGATATGCTAACCAAAAGCTTGGATGGACCAAAGCTACAAAGATTCAAAGACATGGCAGGCATAAAGAAGATAGATAAAACCTCAATTGATGATTGAGGGGGAGTTGTTGGTACAGGCCAATCAACAATTGCAGTTTTGGGTGAAGACTTGAAGTCAAGGACTGAACAAAAGACCAAGACATGAAGCATGAAGGAAATGCATATCCAGGAGATAAAGATGTGTATACATATGTATAGTATTTTAGAGTCAATTCATCATATACTTTTGTATGGTCATGGGCTTGTAAAAATTTGCCTATATATACAAAGAAAATGTCAGGGCTAAATAAGAGAAATTATGTGAGAACAAGATTTGAGAAGAATTAGATGTCATTAGACTTTTAGAAGTGAGTAGAATCTCTCTCATTACTCAGATATAAGAATTTCTCAGAAATGAAAAATGTTGCACCCGATCTTTCTGTGCATTCTCCTTCTATGTTTGATCATTTCAAGAATCCTTTTGTAGATATCTAAGTCCATAGTTAATGAGTCTATGGTTAAAGTTTGAGAGCCTAATTGTAAACAGGCCTTGAGAATTATGAGTAGGAACATTCATATGTGAAGAAGTGTTCATTGGTTCCTGAAATAGGCGCAAAATTCGATGTTAATGTTTTGGTCAATTCTCCTTCCACAGTGTAAAGTTTTGAGCAAGCAAGCACTCAATCTTTAATTTGGAAGGTAAGCTACCCGTGGCTAAAAGCATTTTCATAAATGGGTTCTAGATTGAGTGAACCAAGTGTTAGAAGTTACAGGTGTCTAAATCGACTTCTCAGAAGAACAATTTAAGACATAGGTGACTTTTTAAGTTCATTTCTCAAGATCTACTGAATCTTTTCAAGTGATTTAACATGGAAGAGGTGCGCAAACTATAGGCGACACCTTGTGCAAAGTTTTATAAAAAACTGTACACATTTGATAAGTCAATGAGAGAGATATATGCAGCAGACTTTCTGTAGAGTCTTCTTCTTCACAGGTTATCCAAAATTTTTATTGTGCCTCAAAATTAGTGAAGGTTTTTAGTTACTCTTGATATAGAGGTGCTCTAAATTCAAGAGTAGCTTGTTCTCTTGGAGATTAACACTCTCCATCATGTCACTACTTCCAGGAATTTATCGATGCTTATATCGGCATGTATACTAGTGCATATACCGACGTTGAGCTTTTTCGATGCATATGCTGGACAAAACTTTGTGATGGTTATACCGACAAGCAAGTGACCATCGATATGAATAAGGTGGCCTTTCCGGGCATTTCCAACAGTCGTACTTACGTCGAGGCATGACTGCCAGTATGGCTAGTGTTGGTATGCCCCTCATATGTTGTACTGATATAAATACATGAGTGTATGTGTACACACACACACACACACACACACATATATATATATATATATATATATATATATATATATATATATATATATATATATATATATATATATATATATATGTGTGTGTGTGTGTGTGTGTGTGTGTGTGTGTGTGTCTATGTACACACACACACACACACACACATATATATATATATATATATACACACCTCACAACCATTTAAACTTATTCTAGTTCCTGTTTGGAAATCAACCTACTCACCATTCATAGTGTATTTATTTTGGAACGTTGAAGATGATATCTCATTATGCTTGATTCAAATCTTTTGAAGCCTACTAAGCTGTGAAGTTTGTACAAGATGGGAAGTGCTATAGTTTACTGTGTTTTTCCAGCTCAAGTGTGTTAATGAGACCCAACATGCTTTTCCACATAAGCAGACAATTTTATGAGATGTAGAGGAAGTTGTGATAAAAGTTCCAACTAATTGAAAGGCCAATGAACTTTGTAGGAAAATATAAGGTTTAATTTTATGTGGTGAATGGAGCTTTAATCAACTAGCTATACAGATCAATCACATATTGATGTAATTTAAAGAAGGGCATGGGTTCTTCTATATGCTTAAGGATTCATAATATTGTTTTTGTTAAAGGATGTTCATTATTATTTAACTAGGGTAAGCTATCACCGTTTGCTTGCTAAAGTCAGTCCCTACTTGCTTATTACTCCACATAAGAAAACATCTTTAGATAATCTTCTCTCTCTGTACAAGGCTTCGATTGGTAGCTTTTTGTTTGACTTCATTTGTATCATTGAGAGGAACAGTACTATGAAATATTCATGCTTGTTTGCTTCATGATCGTTTGTGCTTAGAGCATCATAGCTCTCTTGGAATTAATAGAACGAACAACTGTACAAATCAAGGGGCATAGAAAACATGAGCCGAATCAAATCCCACAAAGCTGTGCATCCAAGATAGTTCACACAATACGTGCATCAACATTTGCTGATAAAATGCAAACGCTTATAAAACAATCAATTGGGAAAGTGAAGAAGAGCAATGACTCAGTGAGTGAGTGATTGAACGGAATTCAAAGAACATTGAGCACATTTATCCTCAACCTCTCCTTCGTATTATTTAAAAGATTCATTGAACCTCAGCATAACGAGCTTGGCCAACCATTTGATGGGCCAAAACTACTCATGTTTTTATTCTTCACTCTCTCAGTTTTTAGAAAGCGTACCTGTCATTGATTTTCATAATGGAAGTGCCTTGAATGTGGTTTAGATAATTATAGCGTCTAAAGATTATAAGCATGTCGCATTCTGACAGAATCTCGCGTTCGCAGGTCCCCTTTTTGTTCTTAACTTATGTTTCTTATGAACAAAAACTTTGACCCTTATGCAATGTCCACTAAAGTTCAGAATCATGGTTTTACTTTTTTGTAACACGTGAAATCAGGTTTCCATGAAATCAGGTTTATTTTTTTCTTTTCATTTATTTTTTTACCCATGAAACTCATTCTAGAGGCTTGTGCGTCACAATAGAAGCAAGCATTGAGTAGGTTCTTTGAAACGCGGTCATATTCTAAGAACATATAAGGTCCAAGATTGGCGTTGATTAAATAGGAGCCTCCAACACTGGCCACGAAACAATTGGGATCGACCACCAGAGGCCGATCAAGCACGCATACCCCATTGGCCATGTCCATAGATCGCTACCACACAATGGAAGGGTGAACGACCAAACACCAACCACAAAATCTTCGTGATGGGTAGCAAGAAGGGCATTCACAACACCTTCCCTCTTGAAAAGCTTGAAAATGTAGTCAGCAAACAAACAGATGTACAACAAAAATGATGCATCATTGCACCACGACAGCATAACAACGTCATTCCTTGTAGTGCATGGCCTTCATTCTATCGAACTCAAAGACGATCTATCACGAGTAGCAGCAGCACTTGGGTACCCTGTTGTCAGCTCAAAGAGGATTCAGCACATGGCACGTGAGCTGATGCTGCATCGATAATCAGAGGTTTGCTATGCTTTTAGAGCGCGCTTATCAAAGCCTGTATGATTAGGAATAAAGGAGTGGGATATGATCTGCGATGAGCAACAACAAACTCCTAACTCATATCGTCAGCAACACGATGTGGTGGCCACACATCTAGATACGATTATAGCATCAACACCTTCTCTCTTGAAAAGCTTGAAAATGAAGTCAGCAAACAAACAGATGTACAACAGAAATGATGCATCATGGCACCACGACAGCAATGCATGGCCTTCATTCCATCGAACTCCTAAGATTTTGAATGCATTGCTACCTTCTCTGCTCGATGCGAAGCTCTACATCCAACAAGTTTTATAAAGAAGAAGTTGGGTTGAAGTCTACTCTCCATTGCTTGAATTAATAGAGTGAGCAATGTACAACCGAAAGGGCCTAGTACACATGAGATATTTCAAATCCCACATAGCTGGGGTTAATACACGTGAGACCACTCAAATTCCACAAAGGCGAGGTTAACACAGCCCGAAGGCGATATAACGGAGATGGCCCAAGCTCTACATCCAATATAATTCATACAATACGTGCATCAACATTTTCTGATGAAGTGCACACACTAGAAAACCAGTAAATAAAGGAAATGAAGAAAAAAAATTGCGTGAGAGAGTGACTGATTGAACAGAATTAAAATAACTTTGAAGCCATTCAGCATCAACCTCTCCTTATTATTTTAAAGCTTGAAGCTCAGTATAATAAGCTTGCGTAGCCATTTGATGGACCGAAACTCTCCATGTTTTTAGTCTTCACTCTACCCTTTTTTTAGAAAGCCTACTGGTTATTGAATTTCATGATGGGAGTGTCTTTCATGTGCTTTAAATAATGAACCAGTTCTATAATATAGCACTTTCAAATAGCATGCAATGTCCATTAAAGCTCAGAATCATGGTTTTTTTTTTTATTCTTGTCTGTCTTTTGGGCTTCAGAACTCAATAAGTCTTGGTTTAATTCTTTTTTTACCCGTGAACTTATGTTTTGAGAGACAACTGGTCCCTTAAAGCATCGCAGTTCTACATGTGCTCTTTGTTTTATCCAGAAGCTATTCATTGCACAAAATGTGGGGTTTTTTTATCGTTATCTAAGTCTTCTCCACAACTTTTAATTCATTCTCCTTCTACAAACATTATAATTAATTCTTAGAAAAGGCTCAGTCTACATTCATAGATTCAATATTGATGGGTACTTACAGGCTCCTCTTCTCTTCTCCCGGGTTTTCTAGTTTTGTTTGTCTCAACATGCAATCTCTAATTCTATAGCCTTGTGTGGCAAAATGGAAGCAAACATTGGGAAACACAACCCCATACTCTAAGAACATGTTAGGCCCAAGATTCTTGTGATTACCTAGAAAAGTCCTTAGATAGATCTTACTGCACACGCTCTTGTGGCTGCCATCGTCAGTTAAATGCATGGTTGACTGCCATCATCTTTAGTTGCTAGAGGATCACCGATTTGGAGATAAGGCCTCATTGTAGATATAATGTAGGTAGAAGAGAAGGCTGAAGAGTTTTTTATGTCTTTCAAAGGAAAGGAGAGCACTCGAGGGGAGACACTGAAGAGAGAATTTAAGCCCCCAAATCTTGAGCTACACCCCCTAGATGTAGCTCAAGTTTAGTCATCATGAGAGTGGATCCCCATTAAGGAGCCCCTGTCGCTCACCCTTAAGATTGCATGGAGGAGTCCGTGCATTGTAAGTGAGTTGGCTGAACTCCTACTTCTTGAGGTGGAGATTGTGAGTTCAATACCCCTCTTGGTTGCATGACATGTATGGGATTATTCAGCCAATTTATCCATCTAGTTGTAATTCTTTCGAGCCATTCAATCTTGATGCCTTTGGGCATCTCTTATTTGGTGTTGCTTTGGAAGTCTAACCCCTACTTTGTTGGATACAGAGGGTTTCATGGGTACTACACCTTCACTTGTACAATTGTTCTTTCAATATATTAAAGAGAGATTTGACATTGGCCAAACTTCCTCTTCCTAAACAAAAAAAAAATATCGAATGGAAGCAGCCACATCCCTATAAGAGCGGATGGAGGCGACCATTGCATAGGACTCCTAAAAAGTGGAGAAGAGCAATAGAGCGATTGCTGAAAGGGAATCTCAAATAAGTTAAGAAAAAAGAAACCGAGAATCTTGGAGGAATGAATAATGGAGAGCAGCCTTCTACATGCTTTATGAAAAGGCAAGAACCGCTCGAAGCTCTTCATGCTCTCTCAAACGACTTTGTAAAGGACCACAGAGTACCACACAACACAACAAAGATGATGGATTATGGCAATACGACAATATAACAAGCTCAAGCTTTGCAGTTTATGTCCATTGCGCTTTGAGCTTTGCAGTTTATGTCCATTGCGCTTCTGAGCTTTTGAATCCATTGCTAACTTCTCTGCTCGATTCAAAGCTGTACATGCAAGATAGTGCATAGAATACGTGCATCAACATTTGGTCATTAAACGGAACAAAGCCAGTCGAACAAAGAAATGAAGAACAAAGGTATTTGTGTCATCGGCAAATAGCCTCATGGTCATTTATCCTCCCTTTTTTTTTTAGGAGTCATCAAGTTTTCCTTTTGATCAAGAACACACTTTACTCACGTGGGCCCCGCTTGAAGGTGTTGAGTGAGCGATTAACCTTTTTTTTGTAAAGCCAGCACCACTCTGTAAAAGCTTCCCCTGCTCTGTGGGATTCGGGGGATTCCGCGAGCACTAGTCCCCTTCTTTTGTATTTTTCCTTTATTTAATTCAAATCTGGGAGAGTAAACGAAGGCCAAACTTCCTTTACTTAAAAAAAAAAAAAAGAAAAAAAAATGAGTGAGTGATTAACCGTACAAAGCCAATCGAACAAAGAAATGAAGAAAAATAAGTGAGTGAGTGATTCAACAGAACTAAAATCATATTGAGCCCATTCATCATCTTCCACGCTTTCGTATTCTTTAAGAACTTCATCGCTTTAATGTAACCGATTTGGTAGATCAAAAGTTTTGAAGTTTTTAGTCTTTACTCTCTCTGTTTTCGGAATGCACAATCCTTCCTTGCTCTTGAATTTCTAAACGGCAGCGTCTTCCATGTGGTTTAGGTGTAAGACACTTCTACAATATACAACTTTCAAACAGTATAAGAACAACCATAGCTTCCTAAGATTATGCGAGAGGCATCATGTTCGTATTATAAATTATTCCACATTCTTACAAAAACTCACACTTGCAGATCGCCTTTGCTCTCAACTTAGGCTTCTTATAGACAAAATCCTTAACTTTATGCAACATCCATTAAAGTTCTGAGTCATGGTCTGAGTGTTCTGTATTCCTCATGACATGGCTTATGTAAAACGTGGCTTATGTAAATAAACAAAAACAAAATCGAATGTGCTCTCCACCGTGCCGCTTTCAAACGCGCGTTTTTGGCTGTGTATCCCGTCGCCTTCTCATTGTCATCTCTGCGTGTGATCACGCCATAGCTACGCGTATAGTCTGGTATCAGAGTGTAAGGAGCTACACCATAATATTCGAATAGCTACACACTACGCCAATAGTGGGCACCTTCAACGCAGCTGGCATAGTGACAGGAAAGCAGATAAGGTCCAAAACTGTACTTCGAACCATGACTTTTGGCAAGCAACAGAAATGTTGACATTCTCCGAACACGACCAAGGCAATTCCTAATACATCCCGGAACTTTGAGCACACAGATTTTCAAAAAGTCTTTGAAAAAGTATGGCGACGACATTTGGGCCGAATCCAACGATTCCATTCTGAATTCTAAAATGTTGAATATGTCTGCATCAAATACTGTGCTTGAAGAATAAGGAGAGTTTCGATCATCATCATCCAAGATCACCGTCTGTCACGAGCACGGCAATTGCGCCCTATAAATTCGGAGACAACAAAACTCTGTCATGTTTACGAAGAAAGAGAAACGGCAAGATAAGAAAGTTCAAGTGCAACACATAAGTACCATTGGTCACTTTCCTATTTAACAAAGCATTGAAGCTATCAAAAATTTCAAGGTTTCATTCATGGAGCTTCCAAGGGCAGAAATCACCAAGCATTTTGTTTCCGTGGGATTGACACTCTTGTCCTCGCTTGACTCTAGTTGAATCCAGTTCCATTATTTCTCAATATCTTGTTAAGTTAACCTTGAAAGAGCTTCCAATTGGTATTTTTGATTCCATTTGCCAACTTGATTTCCATATTGCGGCCACAACGTGAACCACGTTTATGCTTGTCTTGGCATACACTAGGACTTGGAAGTAGAATATTAGCGATAAAATCTTTATTTACATCAACTTCGCATGGTAAGAGGATAGCCAAATCTGATTGCACAAGGGTGAATGGAATCTTCCTAAATTCGAAATCGTTACTTGAATTAGTGTGGATACGTACTTTTGCAAAATAATAATCAAAAGAAGTCCATCAATTCAAACCCTTTGAAAAGGAACTCTAGTCAACGTTACAGGATATCTTTGTTTTTTAACACAATAATAATAATAATAATAATAATTCAAATGTATATTTTGGTCCATGAAAGGCAATCATTCATTAAGAGCATCGTTTAGAAAAAAAAACTAAATGTCTTTGTATATACCTTTGAATTTCCGTACAAAAGTTTATGTTAACTGCAGAGTACAGGTTCGAGCTCAGCTTATACGTGCCAGAACGTTTGATCATGTAGTCCAATCAATTCACATGATTAGTCCCATACAAACACGACACGCATCTGATAGCGATAATGTGCTCTCTATTGTAAGAGTACAAAGTTTTAGAAAAACCCAAGTTAATTAGGAAAACAATCATCTTCGTATTGAGATGGACCGATTGTTAAACAATGGATTCCAAACTGTATAACGATAGGTCCCATTAAAACTGAGAAAATCCAAGGATGATTTATTCTTACAACTGGAAACTTTTCATTTGATGCCCATACACTACCATCAAAACCAACAATAGGTGCTCATACACGACCATCAAAACCAACAATAGCTGCAGACGTGACGGGGTTGCCATAGGGCAAGAGGCAAAAGAAGGTGATCGTCAACGTAAGTCTGCCAAGACATGCTGATTAACTTGGAAACCTGTGAAAGTCGAGCTCTTCAAACTCGAAGATAGTTGCGATTCTGCTCGTTCGTGCCACTTTAGTGAACGTAGACAAGATGTGGGGGATCTCCTCCTCATGGGCATCAGATAAGGTCAGAGAAGTGAGAGCTTAGTTGGACGATAAAGCAACTTCTGAAATCAGAATATAGTCATTGATGCGGATTGAAGAATTGATGTGTATAGCATCTGAACACTAATAGTAATCTCTGTAATAGCAAGGCCGTAGATTGCTTTTGAACTATTGTGGACTATTCGGATTGACCATGGACACTGCAAAATGACTTTTTTACTAGAACAAATCGTGAAGGAGGCTAGATGGTGCCCATCAGAATCGTCAAAGGGCTTTCCATTGGTCTTATAATTGAGACGAAGAATTCTAAGCTCCTTCAAACGGATTCAGAACTTAAGGGAAAGAATGGAGTTCTTTCAATACACATAAGTTGAATCCCTTTAAGCATGAAGAGGAAAATCGTTACTATATGAAAATATTCTCCTGTGATTGCTTGCGTACAATGCCCTTTCACGTTTTAAGGGCCATTCTTTTTCAATAATAGTGTTAGTTTCAATGGCCACATTCCAAGACAAAGGATCCTGCTGGGAATTAGAAATCCTTGATGCTACACAATCATGAAGAGTTGCAAAGCTTCAACGTGATGTCCGTAGAAAAATTGAGTTTATAAGGCTTCAAGTTTTGAGATTCTTATTGATCTCAATCACAATAATTTTATAAAATAATGAACATTCTTCAGGCTCCAAAAGCTTCTCAATGGTCAATTTTCTCACTATACAAGTTCATTTGGTTCACTATCTGCAAGGTTAATTTGTTCATCCCACTCTTCTTATTTAAGTACCACTTGGATGGATAGAGACATTGATGGTGAAACCCATGATTATAAAAATTCACTATATACACATCTTAAGTTACACCCTCAATTGGGTTTGATCTGAAAAGAAGTAGAGATAGATTTCTCTACGATAATGTAGGCCATTTAGATGATTCTATATTTTATGGGAGTGATAGTTTGGAAAGTAGTATATATGGAAGATAGTAGGCACCATGTAGATGGTTTTCCATCTTTAAGATGATCTTCTATGAGACTTCTTAAGGGGAAGGATACACGAAAACAACAAATAGAGATGATCATGTACACTTGTACATGGGGCATGAGGGATGCATATAGTATTTATATAGCTCTATTTTCAACGACAAACATTTTTTAAAGGGGGGAAGAATGTTATAAATGAAGCCTGGGACATGAGGAGACAATAAGTTTAGATGGATTCATTTGTTCATTAAATTAAAAGGGTAGAAGTCTTGAAACTAGATTTAAGTGAAGGTGCTTAGGCTCCGTAGACAAGCAAAGGTGCTTGAAATAGTGGTTAACTGATATGGATGAGGAGGAGGCCTTGGATACAAGTCCTATGAGAGACGTGGGAGAGTGTTTTGCCCCATGACCTCTAGAGCCTTCCATAAGCATCCACTTGAGTTAACTATGAAACTTGGTGCTCATGTAGTTACATAGCCAAAACTTGGATGATTAGAATTCACCTACCATAGTGGGTATTCCCTTGGAGAGAGCTATATATAGAGGTATATGGTTGGGAGGAAGAGGAGGCTCATGTCTCTGTATGGTTTTCATAATGCTTCATTTCGTTGTTGCAACCACTATTGATATACCATATAGTACCTATATTTTTTGTGCTTCCATGCATATGTATCATAATAATATTCTCATTCACACATCCATTTGATGCATAATTACCTTTCACATTGTATGTTGTGCCTTTGTTGTAACTCCTCTTAGTAGTAGTCCCTTGCATAATGTCCATGTCATCCACATATGTAGCATCCTTCAAAATCTTGGCTTCTTGATTGTTGATCTATTCTTCCTATTTCACTTCTCTTTCCTCTTCCTCTATGTGAAGAGCCTTCTAGGTTTCCTGTACAACACTCTTGGGCATTCTTTCGCTTTGATTTGTTGAATTTTGAGGCCTGTGGAAGCATGCAAATAGCACAAGGAAGAAAAAAAAGAAGAAGATTGGAGCATGGCACAAAATATAGAATTTATTATCAAGTGAATCTACAAAGACAAGTAACCCATTAGGGTTATAGGCATACATACAAGCCGAGTGAAAAAAACCTCCTAAAGAGGGAAAACGTTTGCACAAGACCACAGGGTTAAAACACATTTCTTTATGTAACTCACCATTCAAAAATGTAGTTTTAATGTCCAATTGATGTATATTCCAACCATGATGAGCTACAAGTACATAGATGCTAGGAATAGTAGTCATTCGTCATGTAGGAGCAAAGGTTGCATCAAAATCAATTCCTCTTTCTTGAGAATAACCTTTTGCAATATGTGTAGCCTTATACCTGTCAACTATTCCATCAGGCTTACACTTCAACTTGTATACCCACTTAGTTCCAATAGCCTTCTTGCCAAGAGGAAAATCACATAAAGATTAGGTACCATTCTTCATAATAGCATCAGATTCTGATTACATAGTAGCCATCCATTTTTTTTTTTTTTGAATTTTATGCTTCATGAAAGGAAACAAGCTCATTCTCATCACAAAGACTAAGGCAGCCAAAGAATAACAATCTGATACAAAAGAAGCACTATGAGATCCTTAAAGAGTACCATATGATAGAGGTAAATTTAATTTGCTATCTTGCAAAGTTTGCAGCCATTTTGGTACACTTTTTGCCTCCTCTATATTAGTCCTCTCAGTAATAAGTGCATCATGTAAATCTACATCAGACATGGAATGATTTGCATCATCACATGAAGCCTGTAAAGGCTTAGAATTTGCATCATTTAGATGAGCACTTCACTATCCACCTATAAAAAGAGAAAACAAAGTGTTATACACATCTTTGGAGCTAATTAATGTCTCCTTAGTATAGGAAAGTAATGGCTGCATTGCATCTTCAACAAAAACAACATCATGGCTAACCAAATTGCGTTTAATCTATGGATGATACAGATTCTATCCTTTACTTTTAGAATTGTACCGTATTAAGATACAAATCACTACTTTATCATCCAATTTCCTACGTTGTTGGTCAAGCACTAATGCATATGCCAAACAACCAAAGAAATGTAGATGAGCTTTAGATGGCTTGCAACCATGCCAAGCCTCATATGGATTAATCACTAAAATGATTTAGTGGGACACCTATTAAGTACATATGTTGCACACATAATAGCCTCAAGCCAAAAACTATGTGGTAAAGCTTGACTCTTGACCATACACCTTGCCATCTCCATGAGTGACCTCTTCTTCATTTCAACAACTCCATTCTGGTGAGGTGTATATGACACTGTACACTGATGATTTATCCCACAATCAGCCAAAAATGCATTAAAAATCATAAGACATATATTACCCCTCCCGCGATCAAAATGGTGGCTGCCCATTTTACATGCTCACAAATTATCAACCAAAACCTGAAACTATTTGAAGCACATAAACACTTTGGACTTTGCTTTCAATAGATATACCCATGCATGCTTGGAAAAATCATCAACGAAAGTCACAAAGTAAAGGTATTTCCCAAAAGAGGATGTTTGCATAGGACCACAAACATCATTGTGAACAAGTTGCAATTTTCAAGTAGCTAGAACTGAACCATATTTTGGGAATGAAGAACACTCCGTTTTGCCCAAAATAAAGTCTTCGCAAACATGTTTACCAGGTACCTCAAGTTTGGGTAGAGAGAGCACCATTTCAAGTTTCTGTGGGTGTAGCAAACTAGAAAAATTTAGATGAACAAAGTGTGCATGCCAAAGCTTTGCATCTAAAATTTCTTGAGAATTATGTACTTCACATGCTGAATCATTGACACGTTCTTCATAGTTTATGAGTTTATACAATCCACAGCATAACATGATGGAAGAATAATAACATCATCAGTTGAGAGACCATGGACCATACATCTATCATGAATCATCATCAAATTTGTTAACCAAATCAATCTTGGCTAATGTCAAAACTGACAACAGATTTTTCTTGATCCTTGATACAAATAAAGCATCTAAAAATGTAAAAGAACTACCATCAACAAAATTCAAAATGATCTTATTGACTTCCATGATAGGATAAGAGGAGTTGTTGGTGCATGTGACAATATTCCCTATAGGGGCACGCTCAACTGAAGTGAAGAAACTATGCTTCAAGGTAATATGTCTGGTTGCCTCATGATCAAGGAATCAAACATCTCAATCAGCTGTAGACGTACACTGTTGATGAGAAGATGGATCATAATTGTGAACAATAGTAAACACCTATTCTTCATTCTGTGCAAGCGTAGCACACTCTGTTTTAGGTGTAGATGCCTCTACAACCACCATTCCAACCTCTTTCTTCTTTGCCTCTTCTGCATCTAGTTTTGGAAAACGCTTTATGACATGATCATTTCCTTTACAGTATTTGCAAAAAAAGTTTTGCTTTTTTTTTTCATCTCGTCCTTGTCATCCTTCTTTGATTGAACAAAACTAGAGAATTTTTGCTTACTAGTAGTTGAGCTCCATTCACCTTTGCCCTTCTGAGTAGCCAAGAACTTGATCTACAACACGCATAATGGACCAGTTTGTACATAGACTAATCTTCTTGCCGCATCACAAAGACTCACTCCTCAAATGTTAAGGCATTTGGATCGCCTTTCATAATCAATCATAGATATATATGGAAGAGCGTTTAGAATAGTTTGCACAAGTGAATTGTCTACCAAGACTTCATTCGTAGAAATCAACAACTCCTTCAAATCTTTGATCTTTGTCAAAAACCTATCCATGGAATCTCCTTCACTCATGTGCTCACTCTCGAATTTTTTTTCAAGGTAAGCAATATGCCTAATTCCTTGCCTGGTATAAAGTGGTAAGTGTATCCCAAGCATCTTTTGCTATTTTGCAAGAGTGAATGTGAGGAATAATGGCATGTGTAAGAGAAAATGCTATCAATGCATGTGCCTAAGCATGTATACCAAAGACAAGAACAAGACAACTACGATGAGCTTAACTCAAAATCCATGGAAGAAAAGAAGAATTCAAATATCAAAATTGCGAGGTCGATGGTGATCCTCCTTCTAATCATGCTCATTCTTCTCAAGAGGCTATTTAAGACAAGGAACAATGGACAACAATCAAAGGTAAGAATTCTCTCAATCAAAATATTGCTAGAATAGACAATTCCGAGACATGTGTTTGTATCAATTGTGATTCGGATGCCTTGTTTACTAAACATCTTAATAAATATGATAAAAAATAGATGGGTGAAATGGTAGTTAATGATACTTTTGTAGATGATGATACTGTTATGCAAGAGGATAGTAACCATTCTCCTCTGCAGGTACCTTTAAATCAAAGAGAAAAGAGGTAGTGAGAACCTCTAAATCTATGAGTAAGAACCCTCTCCCCCTCCTCCAAATCTTTGAGAAAATAAGTTTTGGTATTTGTCCTTTCTTTTCTCTATTACAATGAATAGTGTTAGAATTGCTTCTTAAATACCAAGGGAATCTCCGATCCTATCAAAGCTAGAGTTATTAATGGATGCATGAAAAATCTTAATTTCATGCCTGATTTTGTTTGTCTCCAACAAGTCAAAGTGAGTGGGGCTATATTAAAGTGTAACCTTAGTTATGATTCCAGTAACTATTCTTGGTATTTCGCTAATCATCAGTTTGGCAAAGGGGGTGCTGTTGTGGGTCTTAATGCTACTGTTAACAAATTCATTGTCAAAGCTTTGTCTAGTAACTATCACTAGTGGGTTGGCATCTCCCTTTTTGATCCCTTTAATATCACCGTATTGAGTGTGTATGCCTCTAATACCAGTACAAATATGAAGAAGTGTTGGGAAGAGATTAAGGCCTTACATGTCCCTATTCTCTTACTTGGCGATTTTAATATGCTCATGGACTTAAAGGATATATGTGCTAAAAAAGCGGAATGAAACTCAAAAAGATACTTGGTTCTAGCTTTGTTTTGACCACGATCTTATAGACATTTCTACCAATTACGGCTTCACTTGGTTTAATAAGCAAAAAGATAATAACCCCTTGGCGGCCAGAACAGGTAGATGCCACGGCAACTTTTACCTTCTTCAAGAGTGTTGGGATATTAACTACATCACTTATCATAACCTTCTTTTCTCTCATCACTAGCCTATCGTTTGTTGCCTTAAAAAAGGCTTCCCCTTATTCAAAGCAGGTTGGCCTCATCTTAATGAAAATCTCCTTAAAATTCCGAGATTTGTTGAAAAGACTAAGGATGCCTTCACCACTCAATTCGCTTTAGGTTATTCCCCTTCTAGAAGATGAGAGAATTTGGTTAGAGAGATTCAAAGAATCTTTAACTACCATAAGCAACTTGTTTTTTGGATTCCATGGGAATAGGCACACTCAAAAGTCTATTGATCTTGAGTATCAATTGAGATATGAGATATATCTTCAAGCTACGGAGGCTCTAAATTATTCAAGAGAGTTTTGGAGTGATAAAACTGATAAAACTAATAACGACATGTATTCTTTGATGAAAGAAAATAAAGTCGAGGATTACATACCCTTATTGGCTAAAAGGAACAATCTGACTACTATCAATATTGAGGAGAGTCTAGAGGAGGCCAAAAGCTTCTTTCTAAATTTTTTCTCTAGTATTCCCAAGTTACGGGAGGATTCCCAAAGGGCTAGAGATTTTATCTCCATAAAGAGGATTAAAATGCTCACTCATAGTCTGGCTTCCATCTTGGACCTGCCCATCACTACCGATGAGATTAAATAAACCATCGATAAACGTAAACCCTGTAAGCCTCTTGGTATTGATGGGATTCCTAATGGACTCTTTATTGTACTTAAATATTTTATGGCTCCAATTTCTCTCTTAAATTGGCAAGAGGCTACAACAAAAGGTGCTCTCCCTATCGACATGAACACTCGGTAATTAAACCTATTTGTAAAAAAGGGAACGAAGAGAACATTAACAATTGGAGGCCTTTCACCAATCTCACTGCTATTTACAAGATCCTTTCTTCCACTCTTTCTAGACAAATTAGTCCCCTTATGATCCAAATCATTCTCCCCAAGAAAAAAGGATCCATAAAGGATAGAATGATTTTTTATTCTATTATTTGTATTTGGGAAGGGCGTAAGTGTTCTAATGAACAAAAACAAGATTACTAATTTTTCAAAGTGGACTTTGATAAAGCTTATGATAGGATTGACAGGGAATTCATATTGTAATCTCTTTATGCCATTGGTTTTGGGATACACTTGCTTAGATATGTCAACACTCTCTTTGGCAATGCTCATTCTAGGGTTGTCATAAATAGGGATTTATGTGATTGTTTTTTACTATATACATCTATAAGACAACGATGTCCCCTTACCCCCCTTTTATTTTCCATTGCTAGTGATGCTTCGTGTTGGCTTGTTAGGGATTCCATGGAAAGAGGTTTAATTAAAGGTATTTATGTTCCTAATTCCACATCTAAACTAGGGCTTCAAATGTTAACAAATGATACAAATACGTGCACTAACATTGACTTGGTCTTGACTACCTCCTTCTATGTTTATCTTAATACTTCTAGTTCTACTAGTGGATCCAAAATTAACCACAAAAGACATGCTTTAAAGCCTCCAAAAATCTTATCCCTGATTGCATCTCTAATATTGGTTGTAAAGTTATTCGAGGGAGTCGTTTTCATGCTTCTTGGTATCCCCATGGGTTTTGACATTTTGTATCAAGAAAGATGGGACAAGATTTTTAAGAAATTTAGAGAGAATTTTTTTTATTTTTATAACTCTCACACCTCTCTAGCCCATAGAACTTTCCTATTGAAAAAGTATGTCCTACCTTGTTTGAGTTATTGTTTATTGTGTTGGCAGTCCACTAAAAAGCAATTAGGTCAAGCCATTGCTCTTTCTAGAAGATTCCTTTAGGGTAGGAATATTCAAGATTCTTAAATCACCAAAGTTTGTTGTAAGATATGTTGTTTATCTATGAGTGAAGGGGTAATGGTGTGGTTTGTCCAATTAAAATGTCTGAAAATCTATTTGCTAAATGGGTTCTTAGGATTCTTAGTTCCAATGAAATCTGGTCTATTTTGCTAAAAAGGAAAATTCACATGTTCGACCTTAAAGGTTATAAATCTTGGACTAACAACCACATATGAGACATAGTTGTCGCCTCGAGATCTTATGTTCATATTGGTAGCCCCCTGATGTGCAACTTCTGATAGTCTCGGATGAAAGTCAAGAGAAACTACACTGCCAAAGATGACTTCACTTATTCATATTAGTTTTTTAATGCAGGAATAACCATGGTCTAATTGGTTAGCTTCTTGGAACAATTGGAATTAAGGAAAGGGAGCATAAATATTTCAAAGTTGGTTTTAGGACTTGGTTATGCTTTATGCAGAATGACGATGTAATCTCTCAAAGTGCTTGTAGAGTTGTGCCTAATCTCTCCTTTGTTTGTCATGAGGTTTTGATTCAATATAAAGAAAATCTTGGTCATATGTTGCCCAATTAGAAGAGGGAACCAGTTTCTATACAAATGGATGCCAGAGATATGCTAAACGAATTCAAGAAAGACAACGAATATATTGATTCTATTTGCCTTATTTCGTTTCTGTTTTACAAAGGTAAATGCGTTGGAACCTACATAGAAAAGTGATCATATGATCAAACTCTCAATACAATAAATGTGTGCACATAAGTTCTCTATAAGAGATGTATTCATTTCAACATTCATATGATAAGAGATGTATTCATTTAACATTCATATGATACGGTGAAATCAGCTCAAGCATAATGAAAGCTTGATCATCTAACATTGTATAATGAATAATAGGGATCAGTCATGCCTAGAAAGACTTTGGATGTATATTTCGAACGGATGACCGATTTCTGGAATCTTCAAATAAGAAAAACAACTTCAAACGTACATCAAGCTCATATAGTCGAAATTTGGCCATTACAAAGAATTCAATACGCTGGAATCACTTAATTCTTATTCTAGGTAAGGAATGAAGTGGAATCTAAAACGTGGCACAATCCAAAGGTATGAATCAAGATGGAGCACGAGGTTAAGGAAATAGCTAAAACGTGTTAAGAAGAGCTAGAGCATGACCATGACAAAAAATTCCATAAATTGTGGTATAAGTTGCTGCTGGAAAAACCAAACAGAGGTCCACATGCTTCACGATTACGAAAAGTAATGCCACATATAGAACTACGATGCTTTAAGGAAAAAAATCGGCTATCAAAACATGCTTTGATGGGTAAAAAGTAAATGAAAAAGAATATCTATGAAGTAAAAGCCTAAAAGTCAGACAAGGAATACATAACAATGATACCACGACTCATAACTTCAATGGATGTTGCATAAAGTTAAAGGTTTTATCTATAAGAGCCATAAGTTGAGAACAATCTACTATCAATGTGATTTTTGCATCCACTATTAATATACGATGCGCTTCACCCTCGTGTTTTGTAGTCACTCATCTACATGATAGATAACATACTTTCATTCTCATTTGGGGTAGATACATAATTACCTTCTACTTTGTATGATGAATCAGTTTTATCCCTTTGGTAGAATCTCTTGCATAGTGGCCATACTTTCCACATATGAAGCGTCCTTCTAAGTTGCTATTGTCTCAGTCTGAGTGTACCTTCCTCATTCAATCCTCTTCCTTGCCTTCCTCTACTGCTAACTTGACCTCTTCTTCTACCTCTTCCTTTACTTTCATAAAATGCTTGGGACTCATTGCCCTTTGCCTTTGAGCCCCCAGTGTTCATTTCCATCGTTACCATCAAGGCCATTAATTACTTAAAGGCATGAAGATTATTTCTAACATTTATAGATGTGGTCAAATCATTCCACTTTGCATCATCCCTAAGCAAACTCAATGTGTATGTGACTAGGTCAACATCATCTATGTGACAACCTATGGATCCAAATGCACCAATTACTTCTTTGATCTTTAGAATGTCGTCCTTGATATTTCTACTGGGTGTTTTGCTCAAGATATTGAGTTCATTCTTCAATGGAATATTTCTAGCACTAGTTGAAGTGGACTATAGTCTCTCTAGAGTTTCCCACACTTTCATTTTAGTGTTTAGATCTTGTATATGCCCTATCCTTGCATTGCTAAAATGTTGGTATAAGATGAAGATAACTCTCTTATCTCTCTCATCCACTCTTTGAAGATTCAACTAATCAAGCATTGGATCTCACCCAATCTAGGTCTAGCACTTGTAACACTAATAAGATGCCATAGACCTTGTAATAAAGTAAGTCTATGAGATGTGGTGGTTGTAATCTTTCAAGTGTCTGCCATGTAACTACATGTGTGCGAAGTGTCCCAATTAACCAAAGTTAACTCAAGTGGATGCTTCTAGAAGGTTCTATATCTCTTTAGGCATGCAAGATTAAGACCACCATGTGCTAGAGAGATATTTTTCTTTCATGAATTTTAGATTCCTTCCAAAGAATCAAGTAATACTAAGCCAATGATTCATCTTGGAATCTTTTGGTCTACTAATAATCTTTTAAAAGAAATATTGACTTTTGGAAAAACAATAAAGCTTTACATCTTGTTGTTGTCCATAAGATATTCCTTTTTAACCAATGAAATAGTTAACCAGAATATTTCCTTTATTGGCTTATCTTTAGGAAGCACCTTAATTCCCAAAGATTACTTTGATGTATCTTGTAGGAAAATATCTTGATTCCCAAAGATTAATTTGAATTGGATTTCTTCTTTAAGCTCTAATTAGTTTAATCAAAACCAAACATACTTTTCTCATCTTCAGAAAAGTGCTTAATAAAGTTTCCATGCTTTTTGAAAACTTTGCATCTTGACTAGAGATGCAATCATGGATCCTAGCATCCAACTATTGAACACTAAAGTTCTAGTGACGCTAAAGTTTATTCACCTCTTTGACGTTCACCACTCATCAAGATGAAATCAAACAAAAAGCTTGAAAAGTTCGTTGATTTTTTAAATTTGGAATATATCAACTATCCTTTCAACTTGAAAGTTCAATTGATTTAAGTTCTATTTGATTTTATTAAGATTCTTATCATGTCCAGGGATAGAATCTCATAAAACTTCTAAGGAAAACTCTATCAACCTACTTGGATGCATGATTTCTTAAATCCAAGCTAATGACTACATCTAGGCTTGTCAATCGTTTTCTCTTAAGCTTAGAGTCATCATGGAAATTTCCAAGTAGCCCTATTTTCTTGTAATTCCAATGAGCAAGAAAATTGAACATTTGAGTTTCGAAGGGCCTTCTTTTCCTAATCAAGACTCCTAATTGTGATACCTAAGTATCATTTTTGGGAAAAAAAACTAGCTACTTGAGTTGCATGGTAGCTAGGAGCCTTGCAACTACCTAGTTTTCTATTTTTTCTAGCTACCTAAGTCGAGCTAGAAAAAGAAGGTAAAGAAAGTATAAGTATTCAACTATTTAACAAACAATCATGTATATGCAAATGCATGTGAGTGCATGCATGTGTTGGCATTCTCCTTTCATGCACCAAACTTAAATCAAGCAATTCTTGAGCTTGAAAATGCATGTTCCCAATCATTCATGCACAAACATTCTACTTGCTAGCTATTTTTAAAAAGACATAATCGTTCATGTGCATAACCTTGAGCATTAACTATCTTTTTCAAGCAAGAAGAAAATGTCTTTTGTGCTTGAAAACATTCTTTGAAAAGGAGAAATGCACCAACACTCTTTTGTAGATGCATGTCTATGCTTGATAAGTGTTTCCATACTTTGATGCTCTCCTTTTTTGCTTTCATTAAATTGCATATAATGCTTTCAAAATTGAAGATTCCTTCCCTAATTCAACAATAATAAAAATGCATTGTATATGAAAGCATAGAGCAAAGCTAATATTGAAATGAAAGCATAAAACTGTAAAGTACTTAGCTCTAACTCAACCTACATCCTTCCCTTGATCCATGAGAAGAGCTACATATTCCTCTTTGAAGAACTTTGCTTCTTCATGTCCTCTTCTTGAAGAAATGAAGTTTTCCTTTATCTTTCTTGAGAACAAGAGAGGATGCACAATTTGCTTGGGCTCGGATTCAGTTCAAGCTAGTAGATATCAATTGAGAATTTGTATTGGAGAAATCTTTTGAGTTTGAATTTAACACAGTATACATGTAAAATGCACAAAAATAGATAGAATTCACCATCAAACTTCAATGAAAGAGTTTAAATTTAAGGAGGATAAAAGAAGTATCTCAAGATATTTCAAGATACTTCAAGATCAAGAAAGGAGAAGATATGAAGTAAGTAACTTCCAAGATCTTCTTGAAACACTTCAAGATAAAGTGTTGTTGATTCAAAAATATTTGCTAAAATTTCTAAAGAAGTGGATTTTGATATTTAAAAGATCCTTTCAACTAAGGAGTAGGCTAACTAAGTCAAGCAAAAAGTTCCTAGTGTAACTTGGTAAATTCAATCTTTTGACTCAAGGCAATACGCAAGAATCGCATTCTTAGTAAGTAGTCATGAAGATTGAATATTGATAGAAACTTAGTCTCAAGTGAAGGATTATTTGAGTAAAAAATCATCAATAGAATATCAGTGGGTTGAGTCACTGATGTTGGTTACCACATTAGTATCTTGTGGTTGGATGATGTTTTAGATTTTCTCTAAATCTTTTTGAGAATCTAGCTTATTTCTCTTAAAGTAGAAAAAATGATTAACTACCCTTTTGAAACAGATCTTTGAGAACTTAAAGTCTTGAGTCATCTAGACTTTGACTCATAGCAAGTGTACATATCTTCAAAATTTGAATTGGTTGAACAGATTTTTAGTTCTTTGTTTCTGCTTTCCAAATCTTTTGGATCTCACTTAGATATAGTATCTGATTTTTTTCACAAAATTCAAGAGTTAGTCTGTTTGAACCAAGTAACTAAATTAAAGATCCTAGATAGATGTTTTGTACAGGAACCTTTTCGACCTTCAAAATATAATAAGTCTAAGTGGACATATTTAATTGAGTTTGCTTCAGGTTATAACATAAATTATTTATTAGAGTCCAATAATCCCTAGAATAAAGAAGTTAGGAATTGCTCAACAGATTGACCATTCCCAAGAACTTTTAGCACAAGTCTTTGAGAAAAGTGTCCTAAGTTGGAGAATTTTCATTTTGAATTCAAATTAGTCAAAGATAAAGTATGGTTGATCACGTGTCAATGGTACACTTCCACTTTCTCCTCCAATTTACGTAGGATATTTTCCACCTATTTGGACCAAGTAGTTCTCTAGTCGGGTGCAAAAATCACGTAAATGTTGGTTAAGTATATACCATTGTATAAACATACAACTTAGATATTTTGGATCACCCAAACTTCAAGTTTTCCTAATCAAATTCAAGTGAATCAAGAGTTCTCAAACTCTTGCGAGGGATAAGAATCCCGCACTTGTTACTAAGCCCATGCACCGGTCATGAACAAAAATAGACTAGTAATTTGAATCCACCCAGTTCACATGTTTGTGTCTAGATTGCACATCGAGAAACTCTAAATTTGCTAGGGATGTTTTTAGATCCACCCTTATCATTAATTCACTACTTTGTAGTTTGACCAATTTATCAAAGTGCAAAGTGAGACAGTGTTTTGAATCATTTTGGGCCGGGATGCCACCACAGAGCTCAGACATGTTCTTCTAGTTCTAGAACATGACCATGTTCTTCTAGTTTTAGAACATGACGCTCCGGGGCAACCTACAATATTTATATAGCTATATTTTTCAAGACAAAAATATTTTCCAAGGGGGGAAGAATGTAATAAAGTAATTCTATGATCCAAGGGTTTGATGAGTTCAAACAGATTTAAAATTCGACATTCTTTGATCATTCGTATGTATGGCCAAAAATCTCGATTCTACACTTACTAGAAGGTCATTTACTCTTGTAACCAAGTGATCTAGCTAGACTAGTGGTTAAGAATCAAGGATGTGAAGGTGGAGGTCTTGGGTTCAATCCCCATGCGGTACATGGGAAGAGTGTTTTGCCCAAAGATATCTAGAACCTTTGAGAAGCATCCATTGGAGTGAACTCTAATTAACTGAGGTACTTGGCGCACATGGAGTTACATGGTTGACACTTGGATGATTAGAATCCACTTGAAAAAGAAGATAGAACCTTGGAGAGACCTATATATAGAGGCATTTGGTTGGGAGGAGAGTCATCTCTCTAGCACATGGCGGTCATAAGCTTGTAGACCTTTTCCCATGAGGAAGCTAGATAGTCTAAACTTCCATAGTTGATAGTTGTTTTTATCTAGTTTCTCAATCTGAGTGCCATATTCTAGCATGATGTGCGCTAATATACTCTTATAGATCTCCTTGATGCAAGAAGAGTGAGGAGTATCAATATTTTTAACTCTATACCTCAAACGCTCCAAAACATATGGGCTAGATGCCTTGCTTCTTTCTACTAGACTTCCCTTGAGTTGTTTGTGTGCCCTTGAAATCGAATCAACAACTCACCTTCCTCAAAGTACTTCAATGATTCCTTCTCATACTCTTTGAGTTTCTTTATGTTTCAAAATGCTATGATACCGTGATTCAAGAATGTAGACTTTCCCTATGCACTTTGAAGCACAAATGGCCACATAGGTATGTTTTCAAAAACATCTCTTCACTCAAAAGAAATGCTCTCTGAGCTCCTATCGAATGAACCTAAGTGATTTTTCACACTCGAAGAGGGTTGTAAGGCGTCCTAATCCAAGTTATCTCACCCAAAATACATGCTCCATGTTCACTCTAGAATCATTTTCTCTCAGACCATGTGAAGTTTAGACTTGAGTTTTAACCAAAATTTAGAAAACAATAGTAGCTTTCTAAAAAACCTAGGATTATGAGAAATGGATAGAAAATGATCAAAGAACTCTATTCATCACTTAGAATTAATTAGATCCTACATAGAAAAACATGTTAGAGATATGCCAACTCAAAATATGAATAAAATCCTCAAAAAGGAAAAGGGATTGCTTAGCAAGGAGTCTACTAGCTTATTCAAAAATCCAATAAGTAATAGCACGAGGGATCTAATCAATTCGAAGTAAAATCTGTGCTTATAAAACTTTGAAAAGATTGTCTAAATGATAGGGAGCTTTTCCCTAAATTGTAGACTTTACCACACCTAAGTGTGATAGATGATTAATTGAGTGTAATAAAGGGCATTCAAAGTCAAATTTGAGTATGAATTCTCATTCTATCTTTCTTTTCTTTACATTGCTTCAACTCTCATCCATTCAAGGGTTCATAAGCTCCTAAGGTTGGAGGTTGATTTTCAACACTAGGATCAAAGGAAAGCTAGACTATGACTCCTTGTTGGACTCCTTGCTTCACAAGAAATGATGTTTGGACTACCCTTGGAAGATATGGAAAATCAAGTTCACGGACCTCTAGCATGTGCTTATCGAAAACAACAAAATGGTCCTTATGTGGACAAGATTCCTAAGGGAATGCAAACCAATGCCACAATAAAATTTATGGTGCGCCCCCATGGTGAAAGTGTTTCCATAATGGAAGAGAACTCTTGGGTCACCTCTTCTCTTTCCCAAAGAGTTGAAGAATGTGGTTGTTCCTTAAAAAAATATCTTAACCTATGGTAAGGTAATTGGAAGAAAGAGTTCCTAGGTGAATTAATTGATTTCTCATCTACTCTATGAAATATCATGAGGAGCAAAGCACTCTAAAAGATTTTAAATAAAAGACATGAACTCAATTTCCTCTAGACTCCTAAATAGTGGTTAATTGAGAAATCCTAGTGTGTGTTGGTAGAAGCATTTATGATTGTCAAAGCCCCCTAGTTATATAACACAAAATTTTCATTTTGAAAAACAACAAGTTGAAAAGCAAATGGATCGCCCACATGGAAGGGGATGAAAAGGTTATAGACCTTCTTTGTAACTTTCTCTATTCCTTTTTTTTTGTTTCAAAGAGTAAGTTCAGCCGAAGATTAATCTCCCTTTGCTTAGATTGATTGAGAGAATATTATTTTCCTTATTTTTCTTAATTAAATCATGATTTAAGAAAACAATCGTAAGTTAATGAGTAGGCTAGGAAAAGTTGATTTCTTACGGTTATTTGAATTTTAGAGAGATTCGGTAAAATAGTATAGCTATGTCTCCAGTCATGAACTCATCTTTACAATGCTTGGATGATTAAACTAGCTGACTTACCAACTAATAAGTAGAATCAATTACAAAGGAAGGATAATTGCATTAAAATGAAATTGGTAGAGATGAATTTTTTTCGGTAAGCTAAGGAAACATCACATAGTATTGTAGCTCTCGGATGATGTACTTCGAAGTGATAAACTTTGTTTGAACTTGAAATAACTGCCTTTTGAATAATTATACAATGACTAGTAGGGTGTAAGTTACGCCTAAGGTAGACTTTGGGTGTATATTTCGAGTGCATGACCAACTTCTAGAATCGTCAAATAAGAAAATGAACTGCAACTGTACATCAAGCTCATATAGTCGAAATTTGGCTTAATTCTTTGTCTAGGCAAGGAATGAAGCGGAATCTAAAACATGATACAATCCAAAGGTATACATGAAGGAGCAGGAAGATCCCACCGACGTTAAGGAAATAGCTAAAAAGTGTGAAGGAGAGTTAGAGCATATACGTAGCTGATGGAAAACGTAAACAAAGGTCAACATGGCTCTCGACTACAGACAAAAAAAGGAACTATGATGCTTTAAGGGACAAATTGTGTTTCGAAACATGCTTTGATGGGTAGAAAGTAAACGAAAAAGAAGATCTATGAAGTATGAAAAGCCTAAAAGTCAGACAAGGAATTGTACGCGCAGTTATGGCGTGATCACACGGAGAGATGACGATGAGAAGGAGAGGAGATAGAAAGTTGAAAATGCACATTTGAACGCAGCATGGTGGAGAGTACATTCGATTTTGTTTTTGTTTATTTACATAAGCCACGTTTTACATAAGCCACATCATCAAAGCTTAGAATGAGCTTGAATAAAAAATGAAAGAAATACATATTTCCATACAAGATGAAATAACATGAAATGAAATCTAAATACAAACTAAAGCTTCATAACTCCTAAAGCTTCTCTAAAGTAGATTAGCTTGTTTTTGGGAAGAGTGTTGGTGAAGATATCTGCCACTTGTTCTCCAGTGTTGATGTGAACCAACTCCACTTCTCCTTCAATGACCTTCTTACGAACAAAATGATAATGAACTTCGATGTGCTTCGATCTCGCATGATAAACAAGATTCTATAATAGCATAATGATGCTCACATTGTCACAATAGATGACCACCTTTCTGTCGATGTAGATGCCCATATCTTCGAGTAGGTACTTAATCCATGTTGCTTCACAAACTACTTGTGTAATGCCTCTATATTTAGGTTGAGTACTTGATAAAGCGACACTTGGTTGCTTCTTACTACTCCATGAAATGATTGCACTTCCAAGCAAAAATGAAAATCCACTCATTGACCTTCGATCCATGATATTTCCTGCCCAATCAGCATCTGTGTATGCATATATACATGACTGTTCTTTTCTCTCATAAAACAAGCCAAAGTTACATGTTCCTTTCAGATATCGCAATATGCATCCTAGTGCATCCAAGTGCACACTACATGGTTTATGCATAGACTGACTTACCAAACCAACTGCAAAACTCAAATCTGATCTTGTCTTTGTTACATAAATTAAACTTCCAACCATTTTCCTATACATATTGGCATCATGCAAGTACTTCCCATCATCAATAAGCTTAACATTAGCATCAAGTGGTGTATCAAAAGGTTTGCAAGCACTCACACCAAATCTTTCAAGCATTTCCAACATATAATTGTGTTGTATCATCCAAATTCCCTCTTTCATTGAAATTACTTCAATTCACAAAAAGTATTGAGCTCTCTTAAATTCGACATCAAAAATTTAGATTTTAGTTGTCTTTTTAAATCATCAATCCTCTTCTCATCATTGCCAGTAATGATCAAATCATCGACATAAATCACTAATAGAATCGTTTTGCTTCCTTGATTCCATACAAAGAGTGAATAATCAGCCTTTGATTGCATAACTTTCA
This sequence comes from Ceratopteris richardii, assembly GCA_020310875.1. Classification (NCBI taxonomy): domain Eukaryota; kingdom Viridiplantae; phylum Streptophyta; class Polypodiopsida; order Polypodiales; family Pteridaceae; genus Ceratopteris; species Ceratopteris richardii. The sequence goes on along the minus strand of CM035436.1, from coordinate 26,772,754 downwards.
GATCGAACAACTTAGTGAATCGTTCACACCATGCTCTTGGTGCTTGTTTCAATCCATAAAGTGCTTTCTTTAATTTGCATACATAGTTAGAATCCTTTGGATGCACATAACCTTCTGGTTGCTGCATATAGACTTCCTCATGCAATTTTCCATTAAAAAAATGCATTCTTAACATCCATTTAATACAATTTCCAATTGTTCATAGCAGCCCATGCAATTACGCTTCTCACCATTGTCATTTTCACTATTGGACTAAATGTTTCATCGTAATCTAATCCATATACTTGTGCATATACTTTTGCAACTAAAGATGCTTTAAATCTTTCCAATGAACCATCACTTTTGCACTTCACTTTGTATACCCATTTACATCGAATAACTTTCTTATTCGGTGGCAATTTCACTAATTCCGAGTTATCATTCTTCGTCAATGCATTAATCTCATCATCCATTGCTTTGCACCAATCTTCACTTTGTGACACATCATGTATGCATAATGAAGATTCATAGACTTATTGTATAGATTAAATCTATCCACATGATGTTTTACTCTTGTAGATCGTCACAAAGGTGTTTCTTCATCTAACCTTGATCACGTCTCTTTCCTTGCATGTGGGGGAACATATCTCTCCTTCATTTCAACATGCTAGGCGTAAGTATTTTATCATCAATATCTGAATCAGACATGTACGTATCTTTCCCTTTCTCCTTTCTTTTTGCATTATCTTTTGCATTTTCATTCCATGAGGTTTCAGGTGTAGGAAACTCATATGAACCATAGTCTTGACTTTCTTCATGGTCAAAATTCCTATGACTTGTTCATGGCTCATCATGAATGTTATGCATGGAATCATCCATATAATTCTCTATCACAACCATTGGGTGCATACCATGATCCTTTTTCACTGAATATAACATCTCTGCTCACTATATATTCTTTTGTAATAGGATTATAACATCTATATCCTTTCTTCTCTTCTGAGCATCCAACAAATATGCACTTTTCATATTTTGCCTCAAACTTGTGTCTCAACTGAGTAGGCATATGCGCATAACAAATACTTCCAAAAACTCGTAAATAGCTCACATTTGGTTTATGCTTCCATAGCCTCTCATAAGGAGTGATATCATGAACCATGTCTATGGGAGCCCTATTTATAACATGCACAACCATATGACAAGCTTCTCCCCAAAACATATCTGGCATGTTCTTTTCATTCAACATAGCTATAGTAACTTCCTCAATCACATGATTTTTGCATTCTACAACACCATTTTGATGTGGTGTGTATCTACAAGATAATTGCCTTCTGATTCCATGATCACTAAGGTATTGATCAAATTCTCTTGAGATATATTCTCCCCCTAAATCTGATTGTAGGCATTTTATATAGATTCCCAACTGTTTTTCAACCATATTTTTGAGTCTTACAAAGCACTCAAAAACTTCACTCTTATTCTTTAGGAAATAAATCCATGTATATCGGCTATAATCGTCAACAAATATCAAAAAATATAGTGAGCCACCAACTAATTTTGTTCTAGCAGGTCCAACCACATCACTATGGATTAGCTCTAGAGGTCTCCTCCTGTGCATTTGTCTTCTTCAAAACTTCATACATTGATATTTTCCAAATGTGCATGCTTCACAAATTCTTTCAAAGTTTAAATGACCAAATCTTGGTAGTCCACACACTAACATTTGCTTTTCCATGGACTTCAGTTTTCTCAAATTGATATGACCAATTCATTTATGCCATAATTCAGTTATATCTGAATATTCACTATTCTTGGCATACATGTTCTCATGGGGTCATCTTCTTTCCATGACCAAGTAATTTTCCTCTTTTGCCATACTTGAAATCATGTATAAAATAGGCATGTTTATTGAAAATTACTTCCATGTTTTGATCCGCTAGCTGACCAACCCAAACTAGGTTCTTTGTAATGCTAGGCACATGTAAGACATCACTTAATGTATTTCGAACACCATTTCTTTGTACTAGTGGTACATTCCAAACATCGTTAATCATGTGTAAGGTATCATCACCAGTTGCCACATACTATTTAGTCTTCAAAGCCTCTTTTGACTGAAACCAATTTCCTATGTTCATCATGTGATTTGTGCAACCAGAGTCTATGTACCAGTTCATATCATTTCTAGGTTTTGACATACTATTCAACACATGCTCCATCATAAACATATGATCTCTCCCATAGTCTCTATATGAACTTTCAATAGCAAAATTTCCATGTGCCACATAATGGCTTCTACCTCTTCCTCTTTGACTATTCTACTTATAATAACAATCTTTCTCAAAATGGCCATACTTGCCACAATGATAACAATTCACAGGTGCCTGTGATCTTCCTCTACCTCTCGAGTTTGATCTTCCTCTCCTCTTGGCATATCCATTGTGTTTTCATTTCTAGAAGATGAACGTCCACGACTAGAACCTCTTCCTCTATGCTGAAAGAATGCAGGATCTCTCGAATTGCCACTTCTAGATGCATTCGAATCAAGTTTTATTTCTTCTGTCATGCAAAGGCTACTAGCTTGTCAAAATCTGGCATAGTGCCTCTCACTAAGGTAGAAGTATCTAAGCTCTTGTAATGTGGTCCTAGACCATTCAACATGACTGAAACCATATCATCATCATAGACCGTGCAATTTATGGAAGCTAAATCATCAGTGATCTTCCTAATTTCGGCCACATAATCCGTTATGGACTTATTTCCATGACATACGCTATCCAAATTTTGCTTTAAATGAATTTTTCTAGCTTCCATCAACGTACCATATATCTTATGGATTATGTCCCAAGCTTCTTTCGATAAGCTAGCCTTCATAATATGTGGAATCAAGCTCTCTAATATACATATCAAAATCCAATGGAGAACCTTTCTAGATTTTTCTATCCATGTTATATATTCTTTTTGCTCTGCATTCTAATTCTTTGGCAACTCAGGACATTGGTCCTCTCCATTCACTGGTCCCCATAGACCTTTTCCCATCAAGAAATTCTCCATCCTATACGATCATATGTGGTAATTGTCGATATATGCACCAAAAACAGAATGTTAACAAGTAATCTCAATGGTTTCCCTCTTGTTCTAAGCACTCCCTGCATCTCTATGCACTTATATGCTCAATTTCTACCTCTGCGAAAAAAATTACGAAAAGTCTCCTTTATCCAAAGTGTATATGAGCCAAGTCAACTGTAGTGAATCCACTCCAAAAACCCAAACTTTGGGTAAAAGCGTCAATAACATCACTTAACATAAGCAAATAATCTCTGGTGGGAGGCCTCAAAAATCATACATTCACCTGTGATTGGTACACGAGGTCTTTGGATTGTCTTCTCTTTCGCCTTTCACCTATATCAATAGAGTATCTCCAAGCATGAGAATACTCCAGTTAAAAACCTTACCACATTCCTCAGTTTTTGTTTAAATTCAATGTTTTTGAGCAGGGTAATATAAAACCTCACAAGGCACATGAGTTGTCCACATGAAGGACTCACAAAATGCTTACATTTGTCTCATAGTGTGTGAGTAGTGTCCATTTAAGGGCCTGCAAGAGAAATACCTGACTATTTCAAAATTCTAGAATTCTCGTTCTTAAAAGCTTCACTTTTAAACTGTGACACTGGAGAGTTGGAACGCTATTAGCTTAAGCCACATAATCTCATAAGTGAACTAGGCCAATGCTTAGTATTAGCTTTACTTGACGATAAAGCAACTTTAGGCTACTTCTTTTCAATCCATGAGATGACTTAAGCAACATTGAGTAGTAAGGCCATTCTCGATTTTGCATAGGATCAAAAAAATTAGGATCAGAATTAAAGGCAAATATAATAAAAATTCCTTTCTTCCTTTTTTTGTTTCTTTTCCAACTATTTTCTGCTACCTTTTGAAAGCATGATCGATGGCCACATAATACTTAAAAAAACTTCTTTTTTTCAGTTCATCATATTCACCTTATTCCTTTTATCATACATGATGGATAGATTTTAGTTTACTAATTTAAAGAAGATCTTGGTTTACCTTTGTGCTTCTGAACAACAATAGAAGATTTATCCAAAACCTGCATAATAAGCCTTCTTTTCCTAGATTGCCCCTTGTGAAAACATAGAATGAGCTCTTCAAATGATGAGGCATTGATATTTTCCTTCATCATCAAATAAAGAGTAGAATCCATGATAGTTCATCAATTGTGCACAAGTGAACCATCTTTAGAAAATAGTTTGAAGCAATCAACTTGTTCTCTATCTCATTGATCTTTATAAAAAGAATATCCATAGAATTACTTTATTCATGTGTTCATTCTCTTCTTTTAGTGTACATAGAGTTAAGCATCTTGAGACTCACTTCTTGATTGACATAACATAAAAAATGTATCATAAGCATCATTAGTTGTTTTATAGAGAAAACATATGTGGAACAATGGCACATGTAACTGATCAAATTATATGCTTATGGATCTATACCATCCCATTGAACTTGATCTACAATGATTATTCATGATAGTGCTACAATTGGCGAAGTCAAAACATGAAGCTTAGTTATACTATAACTTACAACATCCACAAGTGCAACTATTTTAGGTAGTTTTTAGAAATTTGAGCTAAAGCAGGACATATTTCAACATCATGCATGATGTTTGCATATTGAATCAAATACTCATACAATGCATATTTTTAACCATTCAATTTTCCCTCAATAACCTATATATTAAGTACATAACTATTATCAACCAAGGTAATGACTATATAACTTTATGCAAAAATAATAATAATTTTTAATATAAAAAATAATAGATGTAACTTGTGCAGCTCAATTATACTTGTAAGAAACTCAAGGGCACTTGTAATAGAAAGAGAAACTTTGTGTAAAAAAAACATGAAGGGATGAAATCACATGTAAGTATCGGAGTTTGGGGATTGTGAAAGCACATGAACAACAAAGGGAAGAAAAAGAAGCTTAGAGAACAACACAACATAGATTGTATTACCAAGTGAATGTACAAAGATAAGTGATTCATTAGGTTATATGTGTATATACAATCGAAGGGTAAAAACCTCCTAAACATGTAAAAATTTGCCCCAATGGACGTAAGTGTATTCACACATCACTAAAACCTATATCAATAAATCCCTCCTCATAGAGATGTGGTGAACAAGAAGTTGGCACTCATGTATAAGGGAGTGCAAAGCTATATGGAAAAATCAATCCACAAAAGGATCTACTCCAAAATATTTTCAAAAACCTTCAAACTTCTCCCTTGAAAGAGCCTTTGTGAAAAGGCCTACAACGTTATCTTGTGTGGGCACATAAGACAAACTAATCTCTATAGTAGAGAGTCTCCCCTTGACATAATGATAGTGAACCTCAATGTGCATTGTGCAATCCAAGAACATTACATTCCTAAAATCCACCAATGCACTCTGACTATGAATAAATACGGTCGTGGAAAGAGATTGATCAACACCCAAGTCAGCCAAAAGGCATCCTATCCATACACACTCAATAGTAGCTATGATAACTACCCTATAGTCAACCTCACAACTAGAAGTGGCCACAATATGCTCTTCTTGCTCAACCAAGATATGCATGAGCTACCAAGCATGGAGCAAAAAGAATCAATGGGGACACAAGTCTCAAAGTAAATAGCCAATGTGAGACAAAAAAGCATGTTAATCTAGTAGTAATGATTCCCTTGGGATAAAACAATTCAAGTGGTAGGATACCACTCAAGTACCGAAATATGCACTTAACTACCTACCAATGCTTGACACATGGGCAATGCATAAGCTCAACTTGATATAGCTATTAGAATATCAAGCTAGATTATGCACAACTAAATCAAACATCCATTAGACTGTTGTTAGAGAACAACATCGAATCATGAAGAATTAATTGTAAACTTGTATTCATCAGATTGGCACTAGGTCCTAAATTTTTAAGGCCAAAACATTAAAATAATGTGTCAATGTATTTTGTTTGACATAAATCTATTGTCCCACCAACTTGCATAAATTGAATGCCTAAATAATGATGCAAATTCCCCAAATCCGGCATCTCAAAAGAGGCATGCAAATTAGCCTTAAATTTAGCAATATGCTTTTTATTAGGAATAATGACTAGCATGTCATCAACATGAACAACAATGTTAAGTACATCATATGCATGCTTAACATATGAGCTACTCTTAGTTGGATTGCTCTCAAATCTATGTGCTAGCAAGTGGGCATATATCTTTTCATACCAAGTATGTGGTGCTTGTTTTAATTCATGCAATGCCCTTTTCAAGCTGCACACTTTTTTTCATGCCCTTTTGGCACAAAACCATGAAGCTAAAGTACATACACTTCTTCATATAAATGACCATTCAAAAATGTAGTTTTAATGTCCAGTCATGATGAGATACAAGAATACAAATGCTTTAAATAGTGGTCATTTTTTATAGGTAGAGCAAAGGCCTCATCAAATTCAATGCCCTTCTCATGAGCATATCTTTGGCAACAAGCCTAACCTTATATCGATAAAATTTTTTATCAAGCTTATGTTTCATATTTCATACCCATTTAGTGCAAGTGTCCTTTTTTTGGGAAGCAAATCACATAAAGATCAAGTACCATTCTTCATAATAGCATCATTTTGGTTGCATAACAACCAACCAATTTTTTGAATGATATGCTGCATCAAAAGAAATAGGAGCATTCTCATCACAAGACTAAAGATAGCCATTCGATAACAAACTTATGCAAAACAATGACTATGAGAGCATGAAGGAGTACAATATGATAAAGGTAATCTAACATGATATCTTTCAAAGTTTATGCCAACTAGTTAGGCATAGTGTTTGCATCTTCTATGTTAGCTCTCGCATCAATAAGTATCATGTAGACTTGCATGAGAAAAAGAATTATATAAATTGCCATTTGAAACTTCAAAAGGCTAAAAAATTGCCACATTATGTGAAATATTTTATTGTCTACTTGTAAAAAGAGATAGCGAAGTGTCATACACATCCTTTGATCTAATCGATGTCTCCTTGGTAGATAAAAAATAAGGGTTGAATGGCATCTTCCACAAAAACAACATGACGACTAACCAGAATGCATTTAGCCTATGGATGATATAGTTGATAGCCTTTGCTTTTAGAAATGTATTGAGGAAAAATATATTTCATTGCCTTATCATCCAATTTTCTACATTTTTGTTCAGCCACCAATGAATATTTGAGACACCCAAAAGCACACACATGAGAAACATATGGCTTGTAGCCATGCCAAGCCTCATATGTAAAGATAGTCTACAATGCTTTGCTTGGACGCCTGTTAAGTGCATATAACGCACACATAAGAGCCTCAAGTGGCAATCTATCTGGTAAAGTTTGATTTTGGACCATACACCTTGCCATTTTCATGAGAGACATGTACTTGCCCTCATCTACTCCCTTTTTTTAGGTGTATATGGCATTGTAGAGTGGGTTCCTATCCCATTATGAGATAAAAATGCATTAAATTCAGAAGAGATGTACCCCCCTTGATCAGAATGGAGGATGCCCATTTTACATGCTCACATATTTTTAGTTATGACAAGGAACTATTTAAAGTAGAAAAACTGATATCCACACCTATGAAAGTACATGCCTTTCATTTGAAGCCAGTGTTGGAGCAAGTCTATGACAAGCCTAAGTATTGGCTTGAGTTCCACAAAGTCTTAGAAGAAGCTTTAAAAAGAAGACTATGTAAAGTTCACTTGTGAACTACCTCTTGTAACTTTTGAAGAGTTTACTTAATGTAAAAGTAAGAGAATCTTAAGTGGTTGAGTCCACTTGATCAAGAATGGAAAGAGGAGCCACCAATTCGTGATTTGTGGTAGGTAGAGAATCAAATCAATCATTGATTTATTGGAGAGTGATTGAGGGAAGTTAGCCTCCCAAACTCAACTATAAATAGATGGCAGTTTTAGTCGTGGTTAGAGAGACCTATGTGAAGACCTCCAAGAGCTGAGCTTTATGCCATATCAAGGTGTGATTACAAGGCATACATATGTATCAGTAAGTCATTGTATTGTACAAGCAATATACTTTCATTTTCATAATTATTTGAGTTCATCTTTCCATGTTCTTGTGAAGTGTACTACTCACTGCCATTACTCAGTTTTCTCAGTCAGCTTGCAGAGATGTTTTCTCTGAGCTTGGTGCATCATTTTCAGTGACTTAACTTGTTAAAGTTAGCTCTTTAAGTATTATATATGCTCATAAATTTTCATGTCATTTGAATGTTGCAATCTTCAGTTATGTTCATTTGAAGTCAATAGGGTCTGTTCATCTTCACTTCTCTGTCAAGTACCCGACTTTTTCAATCGTCTTGTCAGAGGTGTTTCTCAGTGGTTACTTATCCAAATTCAGTGATTTAAAGCTTATTGGACTCAACTTACTGTCTAGTATAATCATACAAATTTTCATAATCATTGGATTTCTACTTTTGATTTATGGTGATTTTTTTTCTCACTGGTCTATTTTTGTAGCAGCCCGTGAAAATCGGGATGATGTCATCACTTGTTAAAACTCATTCTCAGTCTGTGGTTCATTATTTTTGATGATATTACTCTTGAAAGTTAGCTCTTTACGTTACCTAGACTTCCCCAAGAGGAATTAAGCTAATTGCTGCTGTGCTCAGAGAATTATGTAAAACACTGGACAGGTGTATGAACCAAGAATAGCAAGTTTTCACCTCTGAGCTAACTCCAACTTATCTGTTTTGATCTATCTTTTTGAGAGTGATCTTCCAAGGTACATAGGGTGTCTAATACATCCATTGGCAAGCTAAAAGGGCCCACCATATACTCCTGGAGTTCAATTGGCTGGTGTAGATCAAGGATTTTGCAACACCTCTTCATCTTCAAGCACATACCTATCCATCTCTTCACAGTGGTATCAGAGCAAGGTTGGACAACATGGCAGATGGATTTCCTTCATCAATTGACAAATTGGATAGAGGTAATTACTCAGCTTGGTCATTAAGAATGGAAGCTTATCTCCAAGGTAGAAGTTTACATGGTTATGTGGCTGGAGATGAAGTTATGCCAAGTTTCAGGAACAAAAGTCAACCAACACAAGAAGAGCAAGAAAGATTGAGCACATGGTGCTCCAAGGATGCACTTGCAAGGTCTTATCTCCTCAACTCTATCTCAGATTTTTTGTTGCCTCACATTAGAAGTTGTAAGACATCTCAGGAAGTGTGGGATGCACTTGAAGCTTTCTTTTCTTCAAGTACCAAAGCTAGGAAGCATCAACTATGGCTGGATTTCAAAACTCTCAAGAAGGCTCCCAAACAAAATGTGACTGATTTTGTCACAAAGATCAAGGACATAGCGGATCAGTTGGGAAGCATTGGAGAGGTAATAAATGAAGAGCAAATTGTAAGGCAGGTCATCAATGGCTTGAAGGCAGATGATAAGTGGGAAGCATTCACCACAGCTATGGATTTGTACATGGACATGCATGTACCTGATTTCAACACACTCATTGGACAACTACTTACTCAAGAGGCAAAGCTTATCAAAAATGGAGAAAGCTCTAAAGGTAATCAATCTTCAGCTTTATACACGGATAAAAGCAAGTCTAAAGATAACAAAGGAAAGGCAAAGAAAGTGGATGATGAAGTAGGTACATATCAAGCTAACTATGCAGGTAGAGGAAGACATGGCAGAGGTAGAGGAAGAGGAGGTAGACAAGGCAGGGGGAGATCCCAAGACTCCAACTCATGTTCTATTTGTGGATTAACTAATCATACAACTGAAAATTGCTTTAGGAATTCCAGGAATCAAAGAGGCAGAGGATACAATAAAGGAAGTTATGGCTACTCAAGAGGAAGGTTCAACAACTACCATGGCAACTACAACAACTACAATCATTCAAACTATCAAGGAGGCTACAAAGGAAGGAGAGACTACAATAACTACACAGAAGACTCAAACAAAGAGGATTCATTATTGATCATGAACATGGCTATGCCACAAGGTAAATCTGATGAGCATGTTTTCTACATAGATTCAGGTTGTTCAAATCATCTGGCAGGAAATGTGGCACTCCTATCAGATTTAGAAGATCCAAGGAATAAGCATGAGGTACAAACAGGAGATGATACAAAACATCCTGTGGAGAAAATAGGCAATGTCAAAGCACCCGATGGAAACATCAACCTACTCAGTAAGGTACTCTATGTCCCTACCATTACAAAGAATTTGATAAGTGTTGGGCAGATAGTAGAGAAAGGGTTGCAAGTCAGGTTCACAAAAGCAGGAGCATTTGTTGAAGATCCAAGTCAAGGATTCAGAAGAATTGCAAAAGGTGAAAAGACAGGTAGATTGTTCACATTTGAATTACAAGACACTAGAAACAATGCTCTCTTTAATTATGGTAGTCAGACACTCACAGAATTGGAAGTATGGCACAAAAGGTTAGCACATATTGGTGAAAGGTCATTAAAGCAAATCTGGAGGGACCAAAGTGTACTTGGACTTCCTAATTTGTCAAAACAACATATGATTTATAAGTGTAGTGCATGTCAATTTGGAAAGTCTCACAGGTTACCATTCATGAAGAAAGCTTATATGCATGGAGATCTCTTGGAGTTGGTTCATACAGATGTATGGGGACCTAGAAAGGAAGCTTCAATATCTGGATCAAGGTATTATGTTTCCTTTATTGATGATTACAGCAGATGGACTATCCTATTCTTTATGAAACAAAAAGATGAAGTTTTTTCATGTTTCAAAAGATATTTGGCTCTTGTGGAGAATCAAACAGGTAAATCATTAAAAAGGCTAAGGTCAGATGGACGGGGAGAATATTTCTCCCATGAGTTTGATTCTTTTCTTCAAGAAAGAGGAATCAAAAGAGAGGTAACTACAAGGTACACTCCTGAGCAAAATGGAGTGGCAGAAAGGAGGAATAGGACAATTGTTGAAGCTGCAAGGTCTATGTTAAATGAAAAGCATTTACCTAATTACTTATGGGCTGAGGCTGTATCTACAGCCACTTACTTGATTAACAGGTTGCCTTCAAAATCCCTTGATGGGATGACTCCATATGAGGCTTGCAATGGAAGAAGACCAAGCTTAGATCATTGTAAAATTTTTGGATGTATTGCTTTTGCTCATGTTCCTTCACAGATTAGAGGCAAGATGGATCCAAAGGCAGAAAGGTGTGTACTTATTGGATATGACAACAATCAAAAGGGCTACAGGTTATACAACCCTACCAACAAAGGATTCTTGGTAAGCAGAGATGTAGTTTTTGATGAGAACAATTCATGGTATGAAGATTCATGCAGGAAGATCAATTTACCATATGATCTTGAAGAAGATTTTCCAAAGCTTGATAGAGAACAATCAAAGATTGAAGAACAAGACACCTCAGAGGATGATGAAGAATCTCACATGGAAAAGATCAAAGCATGGAAGTCTAAAGGTAAAGCGAAACTGCAGGAACTTGGACATGAGGCAGAATCATCACATCATGGCCTAAGAAGATCTATGAGGGAAAAGAAAAAACCAGAAAGGTATGGGTTTGACACCTCATTAGTAACTAAACATTCTATCTACATAGCACAAGACATAAACCAAGAGGAGCCATCATCATTTGAAGAGGCCAAAGCAAAAACAGAATGGAAGCATGCAATGAAGGAAGAGATTGAAGCACTTGAGGAAAACAACACTTGGGATTTGGTGCCCAAGACTTCATCCATGAAGGTAATAGGCTCAAGATGGGTCTATAAACTCAAGAAGAATTCTAATGGTTCAATTAACAGGTATAAGGCAAGGCTTGTGGCAAAAGGCTTTGCACAAACTCAGGGAATTGATTATGAGGAGACTTTCTCTCCTGTGGCAAAGATGCCTACTATTAGGGTTTTGCTTAGTATTGCCTCTTCCAAGAATTGGAAGATACTTCAACTAGATGTAAAGAATGCATTCTTGAATGGTTGGATAACAGAAGAGGTATATATGGCACAACCACCTGGTTTTGAGAATCAAGTTTATCCTGATTATGTGTGTAAACTTAACAAAGCATTGTATGGTCTCAAGCAAGCTCCAAGAGCTTGGAATTTCAGGCTTGTTTCATTCTTGCAGGACAAAGGCTTTCAACCAAGCAAGGCAGATCCTTCACTCTTTATTAAAAAGAGTAATTCTGAGGTCATCTACCTATGTGTATATATAGATGATATTATATTGACAGGAAATGATGCAGATGGTATGAAGAAGATCAAAGATCAGATGAGAGAAGAGTTCAAGATAAGTGATTTGGGTTCACTTACCTACTTCCTAGGTTTGGAAGTTGTCTACAAAGATCATGGTTTGTTTCTCACTCAAAGGAAGTACATTAAGGACATGTTGGCAAAATTCAAGATGCAAGATTGTAAGATTGCAGGTACTCCAATGGAGGTCAATCACAAATTGAGCTCACATGAAGGTGAACTCATAGAGGACATCACATCATATCAAAGTCTAGTGGGTAGTCTCAACTATGCCACATTGACAAGAGTAGATATATGTTACAGTGTGAGTGTGCTAAGTCAATTTATGCACACACCAAGGAAACCACATATGGATGCTGCCAAAAGGATTCTCAAGTATCTCAAAGGAACCATAAATGAAGGACTTTATTATCCTTATGTATCTGATTTAGGTTTGAAGCTATTTTCTGATGCAGATTGGGCTGGCTCCAAGGAAGATAGAAGGAGCACTTCAGGTTATCTTACCTTTGCAGGTTCAAAGCTTATTTCATGGTCATCCAAGAAGCAACCCACAGTTGCTCTCTCTTCTACTGAAGCTGAATACAGAGGTCTTGCCATAGCTACTCAAGAAGCTATGTGCATGAACACATTGTTCAAAGATCTTGGTTTGGAGTTTGGAACTCCAACTATTTTTTGTGACAATATGAGTTCTATTCATTTGGCTGCTAATCCTATTTTTCATGCAAGGACTAAACATATTGAAGTTCATTATCACTATGTACGAGAAAAGGTACTAAGCAAAGAGATTCAAATATCATATGTGTCCACTCATCAACAATGTGCAGATATTCTAACCAAAGCATTGGATGGTACAAAGCTTTGCAAATTCAAGGCTATGATTGGTTTGTAGGTAATCTTGGAAGATTCAAGACCTCAAGCATACTTGGCTTGAGGGGGAGCTGTTGGAGCAAGTCTATGACAAGCCTAAGTATTGGCTTGAGTTCCACAAAGTCTTAGAAGAAGCTTTAAAAAGAAGACTATGTAAAGTTCACTTATGAACTACCTCTTGTAACTTTTGAAGAGTTTACTTAATGTAAAAGTAAGAGAATCTTAAGTGGTTGAGTCCACTTGATCAAGAATGGAAAGAGGAGCCACGAATTCGTGATTTGTGGTAGGTAGAGAATCAAATCAATCATTGATTGATTGGAGAGTGATTGAGGGAAGTTAGCCTCCCAAACTCAACTATAAATAGATGGCAGTTTTAGTCGTGGTTAGAGAGACCTATGGGAAGACCTCCAAGAGCTGAGCTTTATGCCATATCAAGGTGTGATTACAAGGCACACATATGTATCAGTAAGTCATTGTATTGTACAAGCAATATACTTTCATTTTCATGATTATTTGAGTTCATCTTTCCATGTTCTTGTGAAGTGTACTACTCACTGCCATTACTCTCAGTTTTCTCAGTCAGCTTGCAGAGATGTTTTCTCTGAGCGTGGTGCATCATTTTCAGTGATTTAACTTGGTAAAGTTAGCTCTTTAAGTCTAATATATGCGCACAAATTTTCATGTCATTTGGATGTTGCAATCTTCAGTTATGTTTGTTTGAAGTCAAGAGGGTCTGTTCATCTTCACTTCTCTGTCAGGTACCCGACTTTTTCACGCATCTTGTCAGAGGTGTTTCTCAGTGGTTACTTATCCAAATTCAGTGATTTAAAGCTTGTTGGATTCCACTTACTGTCTAGTATAACCATACAAATTTTCATAATCATTGGATTTCTACATTTTGAGTTATGGTGATTTGTCTGCTCACTGGTCTATTTCTGTAGCAGCCCGTGAAAATCGGGATGATGTCATCACTTGTTAAAACTCATTCTCAGTGTGTGGTTCATTATTTTTGATGATATTACTCTTTAAAGTTAGCTCTTTAAGTTACCTAGACTTCCCCAAGAGGAATTAAGCTAATTGCTGCTGTGCTCAGAGAATTATGTAAAACACTGGACAGGTGTATGAACCAAGAATAGCAAGTTTTCACCTCTGAGCTAACTCCAACTTATCTGTTTTGATCTATCTTTTTGAGAGTGATCTTCCAAGGTACATAGGTTGTCTAATACATCCATTGGCAAGCTAAAAGGGCCCACCATATACTCCTGGAGTTCAATTGGCTGGTGTAGATCAAGGATTTTGCAACACCTCTTCATCTTCAAGCACATACCTATCCATCTCTTCACAGCCAGAGGAGCTTGGTAGAGACCATACAAGGCTTCCTTAAGCTTACATAGACACTCTAGTCATTTAGGATCCTCAAAACCTTGAAGTTTTGACATATAGACTATTTTTTGCAAATCATTATTATGAAAATCATTCTTTACATCCAATTCATAGATATTCTATCCTTTAAAAGTGTCTTTTTCAATTACAGAACTCACTTTGCTCATCTTGGCAAAAGGTTTGAATTTCTCTTCATTCTTTATCTCATATGATTGGGAAAATAATGTTGCCACAAGCCTTCCCATGTACCTTGCAATGGAATGATCAAAGTTTATTTTAGCTTTGTATACACATTTTCTCCTTATTACCTTCGTTCGGTATTTCCTTGGTACTCCTCTTCCATAGCTTCTTGCCACTTCTCTATTTCATTTGCCTCTTAATAGATGGGGGTTATTGATCCTTGATAACCCTAGACATGTATGCATAGTTCTTAGCAATAACATTGTCATAGATTAACCTTGACATATGGTGCCTTGCCGTAGTTGAAATTCTTTCTTCTCCCTTAGGTGGAATGAATCTTCTTTCTCTTGGGACTTTTATCTCTACCTTTGATGTAGCTCTGCCTTTTAGCAAGGGCTCTACAACATTTCCACTATATTCCCTTCTTCATCCCCCTCTACTATCCTTGCCTTTCCTTTGTTTTGAATGACTCATTAATGAGCTGAGATACTAGCTCTCTATTGTGAATATATGATTGAGCTTCTTTGAATGCTTGGACCACTCAACTCAAAGCTATCTTGAATCTTATTTTCAAGTATTCATTTTTTATTTTCAATCTTTTCATCATACAGTAGAACTTCGGAACCCTACCATGGAGTTAGCCATTAGAGACAACATCTCTGGATACCTTAAGCTCCTTTTTGTTGGATTGTAAGACCTCTATTCTTTTTTATCCATGAATATACATCTTTCTAATCCAACATCAAGCTTACCTCTCAACTCTTGTGGAACATGTGTATAGTGCACATGTCCAAATATTTTGATATGTGAAAGGTTTGGTTTCCTTCCACTCCATACTTCCTATGGTGTCATATTATGTACTTTTGATTTTGTGCCTCTAATAATTTAATTTGCAATAGTAAAGACAACACCCAATAAAATAAAGGAATATTCATTTCATCAAACATGCTCCAAGCAATTTTTGCCATATACCTATTCTTTCTCTTAGCCACCCCATTTTCTTGGGGTGTACACCTACATGTCACTTGTCTTTTGATCCCTTGATTTTGCAAGAAGTCACAAAATTTATTGGATAACTCTTCCCCTTCATCTAAGCTTGGGGTTTTGACGTAGCTACTCAGACTCTAAAGTCTTCTACAAGGATTTTTTCAATACTACATCTAATGTGCATAGCCTCCTATAGTTGGTGGAGGATTAGTGTCAGTGAGTGCTTGAAGCATGTTGAAATACAAAATCACCACTCCAAATCTACTCACATGCACACATCTAACAAGCTATGGAGGAAGGAACAAAAGATAACAAAACATGATGAATGAACTAAAATGGAAATGACTTACATATAATGCTCTATGAGCATGGACTCGTTCAAGAGCACTCCGTTTTTATTTGAAAATTCCTAGAAAAATAAAAGAACCTACTCTAACATAGCTCTAGTCTTGTTGAATTTTAAGGGAAGTTTCATAAATAAACATTGCGACATGTGTGTCCAATTGATTCAAATAGATATGGAATCGAGCATCATTTGGTCACTCTTGTGTAGGCCCAAATTCTTGAAGTTGGACTTAAGTAGAAGTTCTTTTGCTCTCAAAATTTAAGTGATGCAGTGTGGTCAAGGGGTTAAGGTGTTTGAGACTATAGTAGGAAGACTTGGGTTCAAGTTCTACAAGGAGCAGAGATATTTGAATCTATTTTACTCAAAGCTAAGCCCAAGTATCTAGAAGGTTCTACTTCTACTTAACTCAGAGAATTTGAAGCACATGTAATTACAAGGAAAACACTTGGATGGATAGTATCAACTTACTTGAGTGAGAAGACCCTTAGAGAGAACTATATATAGACTATCTTATAGGTGGTGGTCCTAATCCTATAGTTCTTCACATTGGTATCAAAACCATGTTAAGCTTCCCTAGAGATCTTGAAGAGTGATTGTCTTGTTCATGATGGAAGCAAATTCATTTCATTTACATTTTGCATCCTCACCCTCACATGTATTTTCTACTCTCCTCTCAAAATTTGATCCTTACAATCCATTCAAGACCATTCAAACTTGAGTGCTCGTTTTCTATCATTACTAAAGGTTTTTTGAATTTAAAAAGATTAGACTTTGATACCTTTTAGTGTGGGAACCCCAATTTCATATTTACTCTGAAGCGGACACATACAAATCCATAATTTTTTTTGTCCATGCACTCATTCATGAGCCTTCCTCACCATGAAGAGCTTCCTGAGTAGGGGGAGTGGTTCAACTCTCTCTCCAATTTTTTGGAAATTTATTAAGGTACATGGAGCAATATATATTCGTTTCCTTCTCGTGGACATATATATGTGATAATATCCTTGTTAATTGAGTAATTCTACCCTTGAGCATGTGATTGTAGCTACTTCCATTTGTTCTCCTTTGAAAAAGACATTTGTGTCCATCCAATCACAAAGTAGTACCTTTGAATTGTTGATATATTTAGGTAGTGATGTGTGTGAACTCTCTAGGACCGCCAGGGCACTTTTTTCCCTCTTTAGGAGGTTTTTTTCCCTTGGCTTGTATATACGCCTATTGCCCTAATGGGCTACTTATCTTTGTACATTCTCTAGTAATACATTCAGTATTGTGTGTTTGTGCTCCAAGCTTCTTCTTCTTCCTTGTGCTGTTCGCGTGCTTCCGCAGACGTCTATCTCCAACAATTGGTATCAGAGCAGGTCGTCGCTTCTTCTAGGGCGCCATCGACACTCCTCCGTTTGCAGTCTCAGATTCGCACGAGATTCGGTGAGCATACTCAAGATGTTTCCGAGATCAAACAGCTTCGTTTTGTGGTGCCAAAATCGCGATCTGAGCTCGTTTCGGCCTCTGAACGTACTATCGCAGCGCTTGTGCAGGCTATTTTGTCCTTTTGTGCGAAAGGTATATACCAGTTTTTGTTCGCCAGTTTAAGCGTCTCGAAGTCTACTACAGGTCTAGCAGAACTCGTCTGGGCAGTTGTGTTCAACTTTTTGAGATATAGTCAATTTTCTGCATCAAGGTATTCTAGTCACCGGCCATGGCTGAAAGCAGTGATGTATTCCGTATGTTGGCTGTTGAGGATAAGTTGGATGGTACCAACTACCCATTATGGGCTTATATGATGCGACATGTACTGGTTGCAAAAGGATTGTGGAACATTGTGCAGGGTGTTGAAAGACGTCCTGTTACACCTGTAACGACAGGTACTCCAAATACAGGTGTTGGAGCTGATGAAGATGGTGTCGAAGATGATATTCCACAGATTCCTGTTCGTGCTGTTGTTTCTGTTGCACCTACTGCAGAGCAGATTCATTGGGATGGCAGAGATGCCCAAGCACATGCATTGATAGCTTTGTCTGTCAAACGTGCCATTATTCCTCACATTCGCTCTTGCAGAACAGCAAAGGATGCTTGGGATACACTTACCACTTTGTACCAGGCTAGGAATGAGGCTCGTGTTGCTTACCTCCGAAAACAGTTGGAGAGTGAGCACATGAATGAAGGTGATTCTATGGACAGTTTTCTTACAAAGATCAAAGACCTGAAGGAACAATTGATTTCTGCTGATGAGGTTATACCAGATAGCTCACTTGTGCAGACCGTTCTAAATGGTCTTCCTGATTCATATCAGAGTTTTGCCTCTACTCTTTGGTTGATGATGAAAGGCAATCCGAATGCCTTGTCATTTGAGGAATTAGTCTCTGTTCTGTTTCAGGAAGATCAGTCCAGGCAGAACAGGTCCATTATGCGTGTTGCAGATCAAGCTTTCCTAGCTAGTCAGAAGGGCAAAGGAAAATGGAGCTCTTCTACTAGTAAGCAGAAATCTGCAAATGCTGCACAATCGAAGAACTAGGATAAAGATGAGAAGAAATCACAAAAGCAGAAATTGTTCTGCAAGTACTGTAATGGAAATGATCATATTATAAAGAACTGTCCAAAACTGGCTGCTAAAGAGGCAAAGAAGAAAGAGGCTGGAATGGTTGTTGCAGAGGCCTCTACACCAAAAACAGAGTCTGCAAATCTTGTGCAGGAAGAAGAATGGGTGTTTACTACTGTCTGCAGTTTTGACCCATCTTCTCATGATCAGTGCATGTCTGCAGTAGACTCAGATGTTTGGTACTTTGAAAGTGGGGCGACCAAACATATTACCTCGCAGCGCAGTTTCTTCTCTTCACTCGAGCCTGCCCCTACAGGGAATACTGTCACATGTGCCAATAACTCCTCTTATCCTGTTATGGGAGTTGGTAAGATCATTCTGAATACTGCTGATGGTAGTTCTTTCACTTTGTCAGATGCTTTATTTGTGCCAGGGATCAAAAAGAACCTGTTATCAGTTTCTGCATTAGCCAAGATTGGCTTGGTTGTGAAATTTGTTGATGACAGGTGTACAGTCCATGATCTCTCAAATGGCGATGTGATTATTGCTTCTGGCATTTTACGTCGTGGGCTGTATAAGCTCATAGACTATGAAAGATCTGTGAATGATTCGGCATGTGTAGTTCATGATTCTCAGGCTATGTTAGATGCAAAGCTTTGGCATGCACGCTTTGGTCATCTGAATTTTGCTAGTTTGTTACGCCTGTAGAAATCTGAAATGGTGTCCTCTTTGCCCAAACTTGAGGCACCTGGAAAACATGTTTGTGAAGGCTGTATTTTGGGCAAAATGCAGCATTCTTCCTTTCCAAAAGATGGTTCAGTTCGGGCTACGCAGAAATTGCAGCTTGTACATAGTGATGTCTGTGGTCCTATGCAGACACCCTCTTTTGGAAATTACCTTTACTTCGTGACTTTCATTGATGATTTTTCCAGGCATGCATGGGTATATCCACTCAAAGCAAAGTCCGAAGTGTTCATGTGCTTCAAACAGTTTTTGGTTTTGGCTGAAAAATCTGTCAGCATGTAAAATGGGCACCCTCCGTTCTGATCGAGGGGGGGAATATATGTCTTCAGATTTTAATGCATTTCTGGCTGAACGTGGGATAAAACACCAGTGTACAGTGCTGTATACACCTCAACAGAATGGAGTTGTTGAACGAAAGAACAGGTCACTCATGGAGATGGCGAGGTGCATGGTCAAAAGTCAGGCTTTACCACATAGTTTCTGGCTTAAGGCTGTCATGTGTGCAGCATATGTACTGAACAGGTGTCCCACTAAAGCGTTGCAGTCTATCACACCATATGAGGCTTGGCATGACCGCAAGCCATCTGTTGCTCATCTGCGTGTTTTTGGTTGTTTGGCATATGCATTAGTGCCTGAACAACATCGCAGAAAATTGGATGATAAGGCAGTAAAATGTATTTTTGTTGGGTACAGTTCTGAAAGTAAAGGCTATCGTCTGTATCATCCACAGACTAAACGCATTCTAGTTAGCCGTGATGTTGTCTTTGTGGAAGATGCTATTCAGCCATTCCTTTCATGTACTAAGGAGACATTTGTTAGCTCCAAAGACATGTATGATACTTTGATGCCTCTTTTTACAGGTGGACAGGCTAGTGCCGGTCCTAATGAGGCAACTTCTCAGCCTTTGCAGGTTTCATATGATGATGCAGATCATTCCATTTCTGATGCAGATTTACATGATGCACTTGTTGATGAGAGAGCTGATATTGAGCAGGCAAAAACTATGCCAAAATGGCTGGTGCAGACTTTGCATGACAGCAAATTAGATGCACCTTTGTCATATCGTACTCGTTCAGGCTCTCATAGTGCCTCCTTTGCATCAGATTGCTATGCTATGGCTGCATCTAGTCTCTGTGATGAGAATGAGCCTGTTTCTTTTGATGAAGCACAAAATTCAGAAATTTGGATGGCTGCTATGCAATCTGAATATGATGCTATAATGAAGAATGGTACATGGTCTTTATGTGACTTGCCTCCTGGCAAGAAGGCCATTGGCACTAAGTGGGTATACAAGCTGAAGCGTAAACCTGATGGTACAGTTGACAGGTATAAGGCTAGGCTTGTTGCAAAGGGTTATGCACAGGAAAGAGGCATTGATTTTGATGAGACCTTTGCACCTACATGGCGTATGACTAATGTTCGGAGCATTTGTGCACTTGCAGCCCATCATGGTTGAAATGTACATCAGTTGGACATTAAAACAACATTTCTGAATGGTGACTTGCATGAAGAAGTGTATGTTTTTCATCCCTGTGGCTTTGTGCAGAAAGGGCATGAAAACCAGGTTTGCAGGTTAAAGAAGGCATTATATGGTTTAAAGCAAGCACCACGTGCTTGGTATGAGAAGATACATGCCTATCTAATTGCACATGGTTTTGAGAACAGTCCAACTAAAAGCACCTTATATGTTAAACGTGCTAATGATGTGCTTCTGATCATTGTTGTCTATGTTGATGACATGCTGCTCACTGGTCCTATTGAGACACATATTGCTGATTTTAAGGCTGATTTGCATGCCTCATTTGAGATGTCTGATTTGGGGCATTTGCATCACTATTTGGGCATTCAGTTTATGCACGTTGATGGTGGAATGGCTTTGTGTCAAACAAAATATATTGACACATTATTGCAACGTTTTGGCCTTGAAGACTGTAAGCCTATTGCCACTCCTATGGAGATAGTTTTACGATTGAGTCTTCATGATGCTGGAGATGCATTTGATGCTGTTCTCTATCAGCAGGCTGCTGGATGCTTGATTTACTTATGCATTACTCGGCCAGATATTCAGTTTGCTGTCTCACAGATGAGCACGTTTATGCATTGCCTAGGAGTCACGCATTGGAAAGCGGTTAAGTGCATCTTTCGATACTTGAGTGGTACTCGACTACTTGGGTTGTTTTATCCCAAGGGGGGATCACTACCGCCAGATTTGCATGCTTTTTCTGACTCAGATTGGGCTGGTTGCTATGACACTTGTGTGTCCACCAGTGGTTTTTGCTTCATGCTTGGTAGCTCATGTATATCTTGGTTGAGCAAGAAGCAGCCTACTGTGGCCACTTCCAGTTGTGAGGCTGAGTATAGGGCAGCTTTCACAGCGACTGTTGAGTGTGTGTGGCTCAGACACCTTATGGCTGATTTGGGTGTTGGCCAGTCTTCTGCCACCACCATCTTCACTGATAGTTAGAGCGCATTGGCAGTTGCAAGGAACCCTGTGTTCCATGCTTGCACTAAGCACATTGAGGTGCATTATCACTATGTCAGGGAGAGGTTCTCTGCTGGGGAGATCAGCTTGGCATATGTGCCCACGCAGGAGAACATTGCAGACCTTTTCACGAAGGCTCTGCCTAGGGAGAAGTTTGAAGCTTTCCGCAAAGCTTTGGCCTTACTTCCTTTTGTGGAGTGATTTCCACATAGCTTGGCACTTCCTTATACATGAGTGCCAGCTCCTTGTTCACCGCATCACTCCCAGGGGGGATTTGTTGATATATTTAGGTAGTGATGTGTGTGAACACTCTAGGACCGTCGGGGCACTTTTTTCCCTCTTTAGGAGGTTTTTTTCCCCCGGCTTGTATATACGCCTATTGCCCTAATGGGCTACTTATCTTTGTACATTCTCTAGTAATACATTCAGTATTGTGTGTTTGTGCTCCAAGCTTCTTCTTCTTCCTTGTGTTGTTCGCGTGCTTCCGCAGACATCTATCTCCAACATGAATGCCTAGAGAGAGAGAGACGTGCATATTTTCTTTTGTAACCACGTAGATCTATGAATACTTATCCTACCTAGAAACCGCACATCTGATGAGAACACTCAAGTGATGCCTTGACTAAACACATAAAATTGCCAAACCAAGGAGCCAACTCATCCAATTACAAAGAAGCATGTGCAATATCATGACAATGAATGCATTCACTGGTCAAGAAAACATGTACTGTCTCAATCACCTCATGCAACCACCTTCTACATTAAGATATGCACCACCAAGCCTATAATAACAAACACAAAAATAAGGTTTTCTCTTAGCTTCTATGTCCAAATATAGGCAATGCCAAGTTTTTTTGGAAGCTCTTAATGAGAGACAAGTAGTCTAGAGGCATTTTGAGTTCCCTATGCAGAGTTATGGACAAAAAAAATAGGTTCTATGAGTCACCTATCCACACATCTAGACTCCCTACACTTCATACACACACGAAAATAGTGAAAAAATGTGGGGAAGGGGTAGGCAACACTTCTTAGCAAACATTCCAAGTCATAGCCATGCACAAAAGCACACAAAGAGAAAAAACACCAAGAAGAAGAAGTTATCAGATTGCTCTTCTTCAGGTTAACTCTTTTATTCAAAATGGAAAAAGGTATTTACAAAAGAGTTTGAAAAATTACTTATCTACATGCCCATAAGTATATCCTTCCACATTTTGGATAGGCATTGAGATATCACTCATCTTCCAATGAGTTACCTCCCTAGTTTACATTGTTGGGCATGTGGTATTTGAGGACTCATCCTAGTGCATGATTAAAACGTTTTAGGTATGCTTGAGTGTCCTTACGACATAAAGATGTTTAAAAGGGAAATTTTTGGGACCATTCTATCCATCCTTATTTGCACCATCTTCTATCATCACTCTATATTTCTTTTCCTTCTTTCTATTGTAACATTGTCCCTCTGTAGTGTCTCTCATCTTTGAAAGAGCTTCATTTGGTTTTTCCTATATGTGGAGGGGGAACTTCCAATATTACCTTGACTTTTTCCGGATCTACTACAATTCCAGTACTAGAGATTGCATGTCCAAGTAATTTGCCACATTCTACTCAAAAAAGTTATTTAACCGGGTTTGGACTCTACTATAGTTCTCTGCACTTAGTGAAGCACAACCTTAGATGTTTCAAATCATCATCTTGTGTTCTAGATACCTAAAAAACATCCAAAAATACCTACATATAATTGGTTAAATATGAGGCAAAAAGTTGCTGCATACAACGTTGAAAAGTACTAGGAACATTCTGTAATCCAAACCACATTACTGTACATATGAATACTCCTGAGTTAGTAATAAAAGTGGTTTTTATTATATCAATTTCTAACATTAAGACTTGAATATAACCACCGAATCCATCTAAAAATGAATACATTTCTCTATCAACAACTTCATCAAGCATTGTGTCTAATAATGGTTGCAAGAATGGGTCTAGAATTGTTGTTGCATTTTATTTATGGTAATCTACACAAATTTGTAGTTGCTTGTCTTCTAAGGGACTATCACAATAGGGGATACCCATTTAGGGTATTTAATAGGCATAATAAAACCTACCTTCAGTAGTCCATCCAACTCTTCCTTAACCTATCTAGAAAAATTAGGGTTCATGTGATAACATTGTTGAATGACTAGGGAGACATCTAGTTTTAGTACAATCTAATTCTAAGTAAATCTGGGGTCCAATCCATGCATATTGGAGTAATTCCAAGCAAAAACTTCCTTAAATTCAGACAAAATCAGAAGTTATTTCTTCCAAAATCATTCAAGTAAATTGGCATCTATTTTTACCTTTTGAGGTGCACTGTGAGACCCGAAATTTATGTATTTGATTTGATCTTCTTGAACGTGCATATTGGTCTGAGTAAAAATATCTTCCTTGGAAAGCCATGATGTTTCTCCTTTAGATTGTACGAGCTCAGATTCTCTTTGTATGGGAGCTATTATGGGGTCAAATTGAAATTGTGATAATATTCTTGGTATATCAATTAGAACAATTGGCCACAAATCTTTGTTAGCTTCTAGAAATTGAAGCTCTTCATCTTCCTCTAACCCTGCCATCATATATGGTGGTTCTACAATTGAGGGTAATTGAGCCTTTGAATAATTCTACTTGTCTTATAAAGGGATAGAATATTTCTTGGGACCTTTCTATTGGAGCAAGTCTATGACAAGCCTAAGTATTGGCTTGAGTCTCACAAAGTCTTAGAAGAAGCTTCAAAATGAAGACTATTTAAAGTTCACTTGTGAACTACCTCTTGTAGCTTTTGAAGAGTTTACTTAATGTAAAAGTGAAAGAATCTTAAGTGGTTGAGTCCACTTGATCAAGAATGGAAAGAGGAGCCACGAATTTGTGATTTGTGGTAGGTAGAGAATCAAATCAATCATTGATTGATTGGAGAGTGATTGAGGGAAGTTAGCCTCTCAAACTCAACTATAAATAGATGGCAGTTTTAGTCGTGGTTAGAGAGACCTATGTGAAGACCTCCAAGAGCTGAGCTTTATGCCATATCAAGGTGTGATTACAAAGCACACATACGTATCAGTAAGTCCATTGTATTTTACAAGCAATATACTTTCATTTTCATGATCATTTGGGTTCATATTTCCATGTTCTTGTGAAGTGTACTACTCACTCCCATTACTCTCAGTTTTCTCAGTCAGATTGCAGAGATGTTTTCTCTGAGCTTGGTGCATCATTTTCAGTGATTTAACTTGGTAAAGTTAGCTCTATAAGTCTACTATATGCTCACAAATTTTCATGTCATTTGAATGTTGCAATCTTCAGTTATGCTCATTTGAAGTCAACAGGGTCTGTTCATCTTCACTTCTCTGTCAAGTACCCGATTTTTTAACTCACCTTGTCAGAGCCATTTCTCAGTGGTTACTTATCCACATTCCGTGATTTAAAGCTTGTTGGATTCAGCTTACTCTCTAGTAAAACCATACAAATTTTCATAATCATTGCATTCCTACATTTTGAGTTATGTTCATTTTTCTGCTCACTGCTCTCAAACTGTAGCAGCCCGTGAAAATCGGGATGATGTCATCACTTGTTAAACCTCATTCTGAGTGTGTGGTTTATCATCTTTTATGAGATTACTCTTGAAAGTTAGCTCTTTAAGCTACCTAGACTTCCCCAAGAGGAATTAAGCTAATTGCTGCTGTGCTCAGAGAATTATGTAAAACACTGGACAGGTGTATGAACCAAGAATAGCAAGTTTTCACCTCTAAGCTAACTCCAACTTATCTGTTTTGATCTATCTTTTTGAGAGTGATCTTCCAAGGTACATAGAGTGTCTAATACATCCATTGGCAAGCTAAAAGGGCCCACCATATACTCTTGGAGTTCATTTGGCTGGTGTAGATCAAGGATTTTGCAACACCTCTTCATCTTCAAGCACATACCTATCCATCTCTTCACAGTGGTATCAGAGCAAGGTTGGACAACATGGCAGATGGATTTCCTTCATCAATTGACAAATTGGACAGAGGTAACTACTCAGCTTGGTCATTAAGAATGGAAGCTTATCTTCAAGGTAGAATTTTACATGGTTATGTGGCTGGAGATGAAGTTATGCCAAGTTTCAAGAACAAAAGTCAACCAACACAAGGAGAGCAAGAAAGATTGAGCACATGGTGCTCCAAGGATGCACTTGCAAGGTCTTATCTCCTCAACTCTATCTCAGATTTTATGTTGCCTCACATTAGAAGTTGTAAGACATCTCAGGAAGTGTGGGATGCACTTGAAGCTTTCTTTTCTTCAAGTACTAAAGCTAGGAAGCATCAACTATGGCTTGATTTCACAACTCTCAAGAAGACTCCCAAACAAAATGTGATTGATTTTGTCACAAAGCTCAAGGACATAGCGGATCAATTGGGAAGTATAGGAGAGGTAATAGATGAAGAGCAGATTGTAAGGCAGGTCATCAATGGCTTGACGGCAGATGACAAGTGGGAATCATTCACCACAGCTATGGATTTGTACATGGACATGCATGTACCTGATTTCAATACACTCATTGGACAACTACTTACTCAAGAGGCAAAGCTTATCAAAAATGGAGAAAGCTCTAAAGGTAATCAATCTTCAGCTTTATACACTGATAAAAGCAAGTCCAAAGATAACAAAGGAAAGGCAAAGAAAGTGGATGATGAAGCAGGTACATATCAAGCTAACTATGCAGGTAGAGGAAGACATGGTAGAGGTAGAGGAAGAGGAGGTAGAGAAGGCAGGGGGAGATCCCAAGACTCCAACTCATGTTCTATTTGTGGACTAACTAATCATACAACTGAAAATTGCTTTAGGAATTCCAGGAATCAAAGAGGCAGAGGATACAATAGAGGAAGTTATGGCTACTCAAGAGGAAGGTTCAACAACTATCATGGCAACTACAACAACTACAATCATTCAAACTATCAAGGAGGCTACAAAGGAAGGAGAGACTACAATAACTACACAGAAGACTCAAACAAAGAGGATTCATTATTGATCATGAACATGGCTATGCCACAAGGTAAATCTGATGAGCATGTTTTCTACATAGACTCAGGTTGTTCAAATCATGTGGCAGGAAATGTGGCACTCCTATCAGATTTAGAAGATCCAAGGAATAAGCATGAGGTACAAACAGGAGATGATACAAAACATCCTGTGGAGAAAATAGGCAATGTCAAAGCACCTGATGGAAACATCAACCTACTCAATAAGGTACTCTATGTCCCTACCATTACAAAGAATTTGATAACTGTTGCGCAGATAGTAGAGAAAGGGTTGCAAGTCAGGTTCACAAAGGCAGGAGCATTTGTTGAAGATCCAAGTCAAGGATTCAGAAGAATTGCAAAAGGTGAAAAGACAGGTAGATTGTTCACATTTGAATTACAGGACACTAGAAACATTGCTCTCTTTAATTATGGTAGTCAGACACTCACAGAATTGGAAGTATGGCACAAAAGGTTAGCACATATTGGTGAAAGGTCATTAAAGCAAATTTGCAGGGACCAAAGTGTACTTGGAATCCCTAATTTGTCAAAACAGCATATGATTTATAAGTGTAGTGCATGTCAATTTGGAAAGTCTTACAGGTTACCATTCATGAAGAAAGGTTATATGCATGGAGATCTCTTGGAGTTGGTTCATACAGATGTATGGGGACCTAGCAAGGAAGCTTCAATATCTCGATCAAGGTATTATGTCTCCTTTATTGATGATTGCAGCAGATGCACTATCCTATTCTTTATGAAACACAAAGATGAAGTTTTTTCATGTTTCAAAAGATATTTGGCTCTTGTGGAGAATCAAACAGGTAAATCATTAAAAAGGCTAAGGTCAGATGGAGGGGGAGAATACTTCTCCCATGATTTTAATTCTTTTCTTCAAGAAAGAGGAATCAAAAGAGAGGTAACTACAAGGTACACTCCTGAGCAAAATGGAGTGGCAGAAAGGAGGAATAGGACAATTGTTGAAGCTGCAAGGTCTATGTTAAATGAAAAGCATTTACCAAATTACTTATGGGCTGAGGCTGTATCTACAGCCACTTACTTGATTAAAAGGTTGCCTTCAAAATCCCTTTATGGGATGACTCCATATGAGGCTTGGAATGGAAGAAGACCAAGCTTCAATCATTGTAAAATTTTTGGATGTATTGCTTTTGCTCATGTTCCTTCACAGGTTAGAGGCAAGATGGATCCAAAGGCAGAAAGGTGTGTATTTATTGGATATGACAACAATCAAAAGGGCTACAGGTTATACAACCCTACCAACAAAGGATTCTTGGTAAGCAGAGATGTAGTTTTTGATGAGAACAATTCATGGTATGAAGATTCGTGCACGAAGGTCAATTAACCATATGATCTTGAAGAAGATTTTCCAAAGCTTGGTAGAGAACAACCAAAGATTGAAGAACAAGACACCTCAGAGGATGATGAAGAATCTCAGATAGAAAAGATCAAAGCATGGAAGTCTAAAGGTAAAGCAAAATTGCAGGAACTTGGACATGAGGCAGAATCATCACATCATGGCCTAAGAAGATCTATGAGGGAAAAGAAAAAACCAGAAAGGTATGGGTTTGACACCTCATTAGTAACTAAACATTCTATCTACATAGCACAGGACATAAACCAAGAGGAGCCATCATCATTTGAAGAGGCCAAAGCAAAAACAGAATGGAAGCATGCAATGAAGGAAGAGATTGAAGCACTTGAGGAAAACAACACTTGGGATTTGGTGCCCAAGACTTCATCCATGAAGGTAATAGGCTCAAGATGGGTCTATAAACTCAAGAAGAATTCTGATGGTTCCATTAACAGGTATAAGGCAAGGCTTGTAGCAAAAGGCTTTGCACAAACTCAGGGAATTGATTATGAGGAGATTTTCTCTCCTGTGGCAAAGATGCCTACTATTAGGGTTTTGCTTAGTATTGCCTCTTCCAAGAATTGGTAGATACTTCAACTAGATGTAAAGAATGCATTCTTGAATGGTTGGATAACAGAAGAGGTTTATATGGCACAACCACCTGGTTTTGAGAATCAAGTTTATCCTGATTATGTGTGTAAACTTAACAAAGCACTATATGGTCTTAAGCAAACTCCAAGAGCTTAGAATTTTAGGCTTGTTTCATTCTTGCAGGACAAAGGCTTTCAACCAAGCAAGGCAGATCCTTCACTCTTTATTAAAAAGAGTAACTCTGAGGTCATCTACCTATGTGTATATGTAGATGATATTATATTGACAGGAAATGATGCAGATGGTATGAAGAAGATCAAAGATCATATGAGAGAAGAGTTCAAGATAAGTGATTTGGGTTCACTTACCTACTTCCTAGGTTTGGAAGTTGTCTACAAAGATCATGGTTTGTTTCTCACTCAAAGAAAGTACATTAAGGACATGTTGGCAAAATTCAAGATGCAAGATTGTAAGATTGCAGGTACTCCAATGGAGGTCAATCACAAATTGAGCTCACATGAAGGTGACCTCATAGACGACATCATATCATATCAAAGCCTAGTGGGTAGTCTCAACTATGCCACATTGACAAGAGTAGATATATGTTACAGTGTGAGTGTGCTAAGTCAATTTATGCACACACCAAGGAAACCACATATGGATGCTACCAAAAGGATTCTCAAGTATCTCAAAGGAACCATAAATGAAGGAGTTTATTATCCTTATGTATCTGATTTAGGGTTGAAGCTATTTTCTGATGCGGATTGAGCTGGCTCCAAGGAAGATAGAAGGAGCACTTCAGGTTATCTTACCTTTGCAGGTTCAAAGCTTATTTCATGGTCATCCAAGAAGCAACCCACAGTTGCTCTCTCTTCTACTGAAGCTGAATACAGAGGTCTTGCCATAGCTACTCAGGAAGCTATGTGGATGAAGACATTATTCAAAGATCTTGGATTGGAGTTTGGAACACCAACTATTTATGGTGACAATATGAGTTCTATTCATTTGGCTGCTAAACCTATTTTTCATGCAAGGACTAAACATATTGAAGTTCATTATCACTATGTACGCGAGAAGGTTCTAAGCAAAGAGATTCAAATATCATATGTGTCCGCTCATCAACAATGTGCAGATATTCTAACCAAAGCATTGGATGGTACAAAGCTTTGCAAATTCAAGGCTATGATTGGTTTGCAGGTAATCTTGGAAGATTGAAGACCTCAAGCATACTTGGCTTGAGGGGGAGCTGTTGGAGCAAGTCTATGACAAGCCTAAGTATTGGCTTGAGTCTCACAAAGTCTTAGAAGAAGCTTCAAAATGAAGACTATTTAAAGTTCACTTGTGAACTACCTCTTGTAACTTTTGAAGAGTTTACTTAATGTAAAAGTGAAGGAATCTTAAGTGGTTGAGTCCACTTGATCAAGAATGGAAAGAGGAGCCACGAATTCGTGATTTGTGGTAGGTAGAGAATCAAATCAATCATTGATTGATTGGAGAGTGATTGAGGGAAGTTAGCCTCCCAAACTCAACTATAAATAGATGGCAGTTTTAGTCGTGGTTAGGGAGACCTATGTGAAGACCTCCAAGAGCTAAGCTTTATGCCATATCAAGGTGTGATTGCAAGGCACACATATGTATCAGTAAGTCCATTGTATTGTACAAGCAATATACTTTCATTTTCATGATCATTTGGGTTCATATTTCCATGTTCTTGTGAAGTGTACTACTCACTGCCATTACTCTCAGTTTTCTCAGTCAGATTGCAGAGATGTTTTCTCTGAGTTTGGTGCATCATTTTCAGTGATTTAACTTGGTAAAGTTAGCTCTATAAGTCTACTATATGCTCACATATTTTCATGTCATTTGGATGTTGCAATCTTCAGTTATGTTCATTTGAAGTCAACAGGGTCTGTTCATCTTCACTTCTCTGTCAGGTACCCGATTTTTTAACTCACCTTGTCAGAGCCATTTCTCAGTGGTTACTTATCCAAATTCAGTGATTTAAAGCTTGTTGGATTCAGCTTACTGTCTAGTATAACATAAAAGTTTTCATAATCATTGCATTCCTACATTTTGAGTTATGCTCATTTTTTTGCTCACTGGTCTCAAACTGTAGCAGCCCGTGAAAATCGGGATGATGTCATCACTTGTTAAAACTCATTCTCAGTGTGTGGTTTATTATTTTTTATGAGATTACTCTTGAAAGTTAGCTCTTTAGGCTACCTAGACTTCCCCAAGAGGAATTAAGCTAATTGGTGTTGTGCTGAGAGAATTATGTAAAACATTGGACAGGTGTATGAACCAAGAATAGCAAGTTGGTGTCTAGTACATCCATTGGCAAGCTAAAAGGGCCCACCATATACTCCTGGAGCTCATTTGGCTGGTGTAGATCAAGGATTTTGCAACACCTCTTCATCTTCAAGCACATACCTATCCATCTCTTCACACTTTCTTAAAAGTGATCGCTTGGGATACCCAATATTGTTGAGCTTTTGGCTGTTTTAACCATGGTCATCCAAGCACTACAACATATGAGGGGCATACCAACGTTGCCCATACCGACGGTCACCCCTCGGCGTCGGTATGACCGTTGAAAATGCTTGAAAAACGAAGGATGCAATACCGACGGTCATTTAATCGTCGGTATACACGGCGTCGGTATGAGCACCGGTATAGGCGTCGGTGCTTTATTGTAAGTTACCGACTCTTATACCGACGCTTATACCGATGCTCATACCGACGCATATACCGATGCTCATACCGAGGCAACTTTTAACCGGGCCCGAGAGCAAAAATTCAACATCTGCTTGCATTTTGAACCAAAGTTTGCTACTGTCGAGTTTGCGCACGTGAACTACATTCCCAACCTATTGTGTACACACATCTCTCTCTTTCTCTCTCTTTCTCTCTCTTTCTCTCTCTCTCTCTCTCTTTCTCTACATCTCTGTTTCTCTAGATCTGAAATTTTGGTAAGAATTGCACATACTATAGCACCCTTTCTCTTTCTTTGTGTTTTCCCTTTTCTAATTTCTCTTCTCTTTCGTTTTGCAGGAGCTTTTTGGCATCAAATCTTTGGAATTCGACCAAGGGCAACATTAAGTGGACCTTGATGACAACGCTCCAAACAATTACATCGATGTAAGTGATTGTTTTGTTTTCGATTGATATAGTGAGATAGAGAGAGAGAGAGAGAGAGATGAAAGAAAGAGAGAGATCTAGAGAAACATAGAGAGAGAGAGAAAGAAAGAGCGAGATGAAAGAGAAAGATAGAGAGAGAGTGAAAGAGAGAGAAAGATGAAATAGAAAGAGAATGAGATAGAGAGAGAGATGCATACATACATACATACACACACATATGCATACACATACTCACATACATATTACATACACACATGCATATTACATACACACTCACATACATATTACATACACACATGCATATACATACACATACATATTACATACTCACATGCATACACATATATACATACATACATGCATATTACATACAAACATTCATATTACATACACACATGCATATTAGATACACACATGCATATACATACACACACATATTCATTCGCATACTCACATACATACATACATGTATACACACATATACATACACACATGTACACACACATGTATACATACACACATGCATATGCATACATGTGCATACACACATGCATATGCATACATACATACACACATATGCATGTACACACACACATACATACATACACACATACATATTACATACACACACACATATATATACACACTCACATATGTATACACACTCACATATGTATACACACACATGCATACATGCACATACACATACACACACATCACATATACATACACACATATACATGTTTTAGAGTTAGGGTTTTAGGCTTAGGGTTTATGAATTTCTCTTTTCTTTTGTTTTGCAGGAGATTTTTGGCATCAGTTCTTTGGAATTCGACAAAGGAAAACATTAACTGGACTTTCACGACAATGCTCCAAACATTTTTCGATTGATATAGAGTGAGATAGAGAGAGAGAGAGATGAAAGAAAGAGAGAGATACCGACGCTTATACCGTTGCTTATACCGACGCATATATCGACGCTCATACCGATGCATATACCGACGCTTTGGTTCAGACGCCTACACCGACCCTTACACCGACATCGGGGCAAAATCACGCCTGTTCATTTTCCTCAGTAGAAGCCTCGGTATACGCCTGATATGTTGTAGTGAAGTAAAAGATTATAATCATTACTCTTACCAATTAAATCAATTACCACTAAAGTAAATTTATAGGGAAGATTTTTTCCTTCCAACAAATCATACTGTGTATTAGAAAGATGAACATGCACATCAAGATCATCATCCATTATTTTGCTAAACCTATTAAATTGCATTATGCTAATTCAATGAATTGGGGCCAGCATGCTAATCAAAACTTGCCAACACTTCCACTCTTCATCAGAAGGTATCCATGGAGATTCTTCTTCTTTGACTTTTATTCCTTCTTGGAACTTATCTTGAATACGACACCAAACTGCCTTTATATTACTATCTACTTTTCTTCTAGCTAATCTATCCAAATAT
The DNA here is from genome assembly GCA_020310875.1 of Ceratopteris richardii. Lineage (NCBI taxonomy): Eukaryota > Viridiplantae > Streptophyta > Polypodiopsida > Polypodiales > Pteridaceae > Ceratopteris > Ceratopteris richardii. The sequence goes on along the minus strand of CM035436.1, from coordinate 26,739,357 downwards.
AATCCAAAATGCTTGGCACCACTCCTGAATCCGAGGGTCTTTTATCTCATTTCCTATCTGATTCCTCCTTATCTTGCTATCCTTCTATGTTGTCTACTTGCAACTTCACTGCCTCAAAGGTTGTCTGCACCTCTAGTAGTTGTGTCAGCAATGGGTATGGTAATACCCCTTTGTCCACAAAGGCACATACTTGTTCAAATATGCAATCACTTCCAAGATTTCCACAACTGAGATTATCTATATATTATGAAGTAGATGATTTCACTACTCCAAACATTGCCTGCAATTCTTGATATTTTGAAAACCACTTACTAGACCATGTTGGCATGATCCTTCTCCATTGCAAGGAATATCCTTTCTCCTTTGTTTGTGTCCTTGCTACACTAAATGTTGCTTCACTTCACTGATTTTTGATACCCCATCCCATTGTGGTTGCCAAATGTTGTAGGAATTATCTTTCACACGAAATGAAGGTTTGAGAAATGGGGTTTATTGAAATAAACTTATTATTTGCTAACAGAATACATAAACTTATACCAAATAAACCTTCAAATACACATATTCATGAAGATAAATGAAGAAAATGGCAAAAGACAATCCTTTTGTTACCAAGCAAAATTGCAATAGGTCAATTGAGAGTTACAACGAGTATGCATACTCATAATTACGACTGTGGGTGAATCTCTACATACTTCTCTCTATCTAAGTTTCCTTGACAACCTCCTTCATCTCCCAAACATCCCTTTTTAACTTCATAAAACAGTTACAAAGATGAACGGGTTTCCTAATGGTTAACATTCATGGGAAATTCTAAGGATGCTATATTACAAAATATAGTATGCAACTCATTACAATAATTGGGGTACCACACTGATGGTATTCTAACAGTTCCCTATTGTTTCTTTGTTGCAAAGAGCCTCTCTAGATCATACTATGTCAAATTAGTTTGATTTCCCACTTGTTTGATGGCATGAGAGAGTAGTTTCACTATCATCTTTTAGGGGGCTATATATTCATTCATACTTGGAAAGAAAAAGTGTTGATGTATTAGTTGAAATAAGTCTTCAAATCCACTAGATTGAGGTTAATAAAATTATTCTTCTTAACATCATGATCTTTATTCATTAGATTCATCATCCTCCTTGACCCAATCAAATGCTTTATTAATAATTTCATGTGTAAATCTGATTGTGTTCATCCTTCCTTTGAAATCCTTCACCATAACTTCTCGAAGTGAAGGTTTGTACAGAATAGGATGCAAAGTGTTCACAACTTGGGAAGACTCTCAAAATCTAGCATGTATATTGGAAACGATAAATATTCATCTATCCATGCCTCTTCTACACTTCTTAATTCAATGGCATATTTTGAATGATATTAAATTTTTCACCCAATACTAGAAAATGATGATTGGTATCCATAATTAGAATAGTGACTTTAGGTATATTGTCCATCTCTCAACCAATATCCTTGAGATTTTATAGATATCCATGATCTAAATAGTGACTTGAAATATATCATCCTTTATAGGTTTTCCATCTCTCAACCAATGTCCTCCACATTTTACAACACATTCCTTAGGAATAAAAGAAGCCATTAGAAGGGAATCTTGTGCTTTTTCTAGATCGATAAATTGATGTATAGTCATGGAAACTTGTTAGTACATAGGGAAACATCCTTTATACGTTAATGTTGGAGTTAGATGTCTACGGAAGCACATGAATAGCACAAGGAAGAAGAAGAAGCTTGGAGCCGACTATACGGAGTCACCAAAAAATTTAGACCCTTACTATAAGAACCCTGTGTATGAGAAAAATTGGGAACCGGATTACGCTCAAGTCATGTATACAAATCCCAAGCCGAGACCACAAGCTAGACAAATATGACCACATGTACCCAAAGGACCATGCTTTAAATGCCAAGGAGACCACTTCATATGAGATTGTCCACATGTCGTAATTGCAGTGCAATCGCAATACTTCAATATTCAAGGCTTTTGTCCTGAATGTGGAAAGGATCACTTTATAAGAGATTTCCCTAAGAACCTTGCGAACAGCTCTACAAAAGTGATGCCCATCAATGTGATAGGCATATTGCAACATGTTGAAGGTTCCATCCCCTAGTACATACCCATCCACGCAGTAACCAAAGCCTAGGCACAAAGGCAAATACAACCAAAAACCCTCGAAAAATAGTTGAATCCAACGAAGTAGGAGAGCCAAAAGGAAAGAAAAGGAGAACTTGGAAAGAGTCATGAGAGCGACACAAGAGAAAATGGGGTAAAAAGATTAGTGAATTACAGGACAGCCTAAGGGAAACTAGAGCAAAAGTCTTAGAAATGGCATCAGAAGAGGCTAAACCACGGGTAATTACCTTGAAACCAGGATCAATATTAGCAGACCCCACCCCAAAAAACCTTGACATGATGTTCAAAGCTTATGAAGCAAGGATACAAGAAAGACCATAAGTAGGAGAATCCAGCAAGAATTACCTGAGAACTGACTTAGAAATTGAGAGAACCAAGCTGTGCATGAAAATGGTGGAATTAGCCCAGGCAATGTTTGAGGCATCACAATACCTCAATTGGGAAATTATGGCCAGGCTTGAGTTACATTTTCAAGGACTACTAGAAAGACTAGGGCAAGTAGTATCTAACCCCACGAAAGTCAGCTCTAGCACACAAACTAGCCTAGAGGAACCCGTGAAGACCACTCCATTCAAAAGGGCTACGTCAGACTTAGAGAATCCTCAAACGGGCTATATGGATTCACATGCCATCTTGAAAGAGATTCAAAATTAAAGATGGAGGCACGAACAAGAATCACAACCACCTATACTCGAGATTGATGACTAAGGAGAACAATTCCCTATAGACATCCCATGTATTTATGGAGATCAAGTGGATGATTGGCCTAGCGAGCACACTAGTTTTGAATCTAACTCTTTGCAAGAGTTACCTCACTTTAGAGGCCCTTCGAAAGACTACTCAATTCAAGTGAAAGCCCCCATTATTCGAGTAAGGGGGGAGAACTCAGTTCTTCCTAAGGACACAGAGGCCATTAAGAACACTAAATTTCAATGCCATTTGACTCTAGATGAGTTGTTGAAGATCAAACCAGAACTATGGAAAGATGTGGCAAATTAGTTCAAGGAAATAGCCACAACCTCCTCTAGACGAAGTGCACGAGGTAAGCTACCTGAAATACCTCTACATAAAATGGGAGATGTGAGTGAAGGAGATGAAGGTAACACTTATTTGCCCATTACATACAAAGGCCACACTACCAAAGCCATCATAGGCATAGGTGTAGGAGTAGCTATTACAACCACCTCGTTGTGGAAGTGTTGGGGAAAACCATCCCTTAGACCCACTAGGATGAAGTTGGAGATGGCAAATGGACATATAAAAAGACCCTTATGACTATTGGAAGGAATTACCCTATCCACTTCAAGAGTAGAATTATATCATAGTTTTGCAATATGTGATTTTGGAAAGAATCAAGCATACGAGATGTTCTTAGGTAGATCACTCATGCGACAATTGTAGGTAGTACAAGATTGGGGAACCAACTCTTTGTACTCGCAACACCTAGGAGTGACCACAAAAGTGAACCTCACAGACTATTCACATAGACCTTGCAATGGAATATTGTACATAGGAACGAAGTGGAGAAGGAATCAGTACATTCCTTAACATCAGAGCCATCATGGGTGCATGAGGATACACACCTTTGGATGTGTAAAATTGCATCCAAGGAAGAGGAGCATGCGAGAGCAAGAACGTCAGGAGTCGGACACACCTCTAGTCCCATTGAGTACCAATTGTATGTTTCGGTAGTGTTTCCAGATTAGGAATTCAAAACTTATGGCTCGGCCGAGATTCTAGCAACTATGGATATAGCAAGTAATTAAGAACAATGGACCCCCATTGTGATGAAGATGGTTATGATATATCCATCTTCTATATAAACCTAGTAGGGGAAGACACAAGAAAGGATAATCCGAAAGGAGAGATCTCGGAATGGAGAAAGCAAGTGAATGACAAGGAATGGGAAGTAGATTCGGACAGACCTGAATGTTCATCGGAAGAGGAATTTCTAGGCTAGGTAGAAGCCACATCCCCAGACCTCATCAGCCCTAGGAAGGAAAAGGATAATTCATGTCCTAATCAATGAAATCAAAAGATGGGGAAGGAAAAAAACGTGAAAACTGATGAAGAAGAACCATTGATGGAAGTTCCAAAAAACTTTAGGAAATATGCAGTGGAAGACCAAAAGATCAGGATCAAAATGCCAAAAAGAGACAAAAGCTCGGGAGAAGCTTATGACAATAAGGAAACCACAAAGAAAGTTGTAGTAGCAATCGAGGAAGGAGAAGAATGATGCATGTACATAGGACATGATTTGACTGAGGAAGAGGAAGAAAGTTTGATTGCTCTAATGAAGAGGTATAGGGATGTGTTTGCATGGAGTTACAAAGATTTGAAAGGGGTAGACCCTGCTATATGTTCCCATAGGATAGCCATGACCATCGAGGCAAGACCCACCAAGCAAAATCCCTATACATACAATGAAAATTACGCATTGGAGATCAAGGAAGAAATAGTTAGACTCATAGAAGTCGGATTCATCTATGAAATAAAACACACAGAATGGGTATCACCCATCATAGTCATGCCTAAGAAGAATGGTATGTTGAGAGTGTGCATTAACATAAAGAGGGTGAATGCTTCCACCATTAGGGATAGTTACCCATCACCTATTACAGAACACCTGTTGGAAAGAGTCGCAAGCAAGGAAGTGTATAGCTTCCTTGACGGATTCTCATGTGTTTGCATGGAGTTACAAAGATTTGAAAGGGGTAGACCCTGCTATACGTTCCCATAGGATACCCATGACTGTCGAGGCAAGACCCACCAAGCAAAATCCCTATACGTATAATCACAATTACGCATTGAAGATCAAGGAAGAAATAGATAGACTCATAGAAGTCGGATTCATCTATGAAATAGAACACATAGAATGAGTATCACCCATCGTAGTCATGCCTAAGAAGAATGGTATGTTGAGAGTGTGCATTAACGTAAAGAGGGTCAATGCTGCCACCATTAGGGATAGTTACCCTTTACCTATTACAAAACACCTGTTGGAAAGAGTCTCAGGCAAGGAAGTGTATAGCTTTCTTGATAGATTTTCATGCTATAACCAAGTTGCCATTGCCCCTGAGGACCAACAGAAGATGGCATTTTCCACTAAGTGGGGTATCTTTGCATTTTGCATAATGCCTTCTCGAGTGACGAATGCACCTGCAACTTTTCAAAGATTGATGTGACACGTGTTCAAAGAATTTCTAAGAAAGAACCTAGAAGTGTATGTGGATGATTTTTGTGCTCACTGAGTGCGGAGACAACATCATATCCTAAAGTTTGAACGCATCTTTGGTAAGTGTCAAGAATATCAAGTCTGTTTAAACCATGAGAAGTGTGTTTTTATGATCAGACAAGGCAAGATACTTGGTCATATAGTTTCAAAAAATGGAATCTCCACGGATGAAGATAAGGTACGTGTAATCAATGAATTACCCAGTCCAAAGAACATAAAAGAAGTACAAGCATTTATGGGCCATTGCGGTTATTACCGACAATTCATACACACGTATGCAATCATCGCTAAACCACTCTACAACCTGCTAATGAACTTTGAGTGGATAGAAGAATGGGAGGATTCCTTTAATGATCTTAAACAATAATTGTGTTTTGCACCTATTCTAGTAGTGCCTGATTGGAATAAACCTTTTCATGTACACGTACATGCTTCTAATCATGCAATAGGATGTGTGTTGGAACAACCCACAGAAGAGGGAAATATAGATTCACCAATCGCATACGCGAGTAGGCAGTTGAATGCTACTAAGAGGAATTACACCATTACTGAGAGAGAGGGGCTAGGAATGGTCTATACGGTGAAGACATTTTTCCATTATTTATTGGCAAACAAGTTTAAACTTTTTACCAACCACCAGGCTCTCCTATATTTAGCAAACAAACCATGCAACATAGGCAGCTATATCAAGAATCCTTAACTGCAGACATGCTTAAACGACTAACTCTTGCCAAGAAGCAAAAAGAAGAAGAAGAAGAATGAATCAGAGCTGACACCCAAGCAGAAGCATTGGAGTGCATTAAGCGAATGTGACTACCAAGGAGAGGACTAGGTAGAGAATCCCAATCGGTGGATGCCCCATGATATCCGGTAGCTATGTTTCAAATTGGAGGAAGGGATATCTCGAGTATTATTGATAGGAGACCATTTGTTAATATCACTCTAGGACAAGACCGCATGTGTATGCAATGTAAGGCTTTAATCGACTCTCGTGCATCAACGAATACAATTCAACTCTCTCTTTGTAGAGAGTATGAAGTTAAGCCTCTTGAAGCCTATCTCATAGGATTAGGTGGATTAGAAACCCCTTGCATAGGTGAGGTCAAGTTACCAATTTCCATTGAGGACATGACCTTGACAGTCAAATTGTTGGTTTTCCATGACGACGACCTAATAGAACCTATGATCCTAGGCCAAGAATGGCTATACCATTACTCATTGAATTTAAATCTTCACATAAGTGTTCTTTAGTTGGAGCTTGCAGGACATTATCATGAGCTATCCCTCCAAGGTCAGTGCAGAGAGGTGTTGGAAATGATAGAAGCCCCTCCCATTGGGTGTGGCCTCCCTCCAACCTTGTGTGAGTCAACAAACCATATCGAACAAAAACAGGAAATACCACCCATCCAGGAGAGGAGACTGGGTAGGCAGACAAGAACCAAAGAAGTGTGGTGGTGTAAGGCTCAGTCTTCAGATGGATGTGAATAGTCAACACTTTCAGGCCTCCCTTCTTTTCCAAAACAGTGTGTGTATATGACATCTCACCCTCAGGGAGCAGCATGGCCACATCATCCACACACTCAGTGATTCCGCACATCAAAGTGGCCCTTTAACCAATCCACTAAGGCATTCCACAACCGAGGTGGATATGCAAAGAGATAGTGTCAAGTGAGTCAAACACTCTAGATCTTCGGTATCCCTCCCAATTTCAGTCAAGGCAACATATTTGATAGATTTGGGTGCCCAAGTCCTTGATGATCGCTCATTCCAAGTCTCGCCAGCTCTGGGTACCTAAAAAATGTGTAGCTTATGCTTCAACTTTAGCCAGCTCGAAGAAAAACTTTTTTGAGAGTTCAAAAATTTTCCTCATAGACGCACCTAGAAATTATTTTCTATTAAAGTTTAGAATAATTGTCAATGCAAAGACTGGCTCAATTACCCCTATTTCTCACCTCCCACAAATAACACCCTGACTGTCGGCTACATGATGGCCACTATTTGTCATTGGTTACCTCATCTGCATAAGATGACTGATATTGCGGCACAGATGATAGTGAAAATTTTTTTATGATGCAGATGGTCTTTAAGACTTTCTGACGTGTCAAGGCTCCCATCAGCACCAAGTTTGGGAGCAAGGTAGGTCCATAGGCTAGTCACCAAGAAGTGGGAAGGCAAAGTTCAAGATGCCAAGGTTGAGAGCAAGGCAAGTCTATAGGCAAGTGGCCAAGAAGCAGAGTAAGGTCAATGATACAATTTGTTCCAATTGAACTATCCAAAATTAGGGCTTTTGATATTTTTCTCATTCTCATCTACATCTCTTGAAAAGGACACTTAAACATCAGCAAGCCATGTATTTGAATTTTGGCTTTTTTGCCTTTACATATCTCTATATCTCCTCTTATACTAATCCAAATAGGTTATTCTTGTGGGATTCTTAGGATCTTTTAGGTCATAGATGGTACCTAGATTAGCACCAGTTTCCAAGATAGGGGGTGCATGCATCACCCTATAAATTCCCTCAATCATGTATATTTCAATTAAATCATCATCTTGAGGTATCTCCTCTCCTCTCAAGACATTGATTACCTTTGACTTCCCCCTAGAGTTATTTGCTATTTCTTCACCATTATGGTCTATTGGATGAGGATTTCATTCAATAATCCCCATGTCATTAGTCTTGTCTCCCTTACTTCCTTTATGGCTTTTTGTGGGATATTGTCTCTCCTAACGGGGTCAATCAAGAGGACTACATAACTAGCAAAGAAGACAGATTCACCACAAGTAATGAGGACAATTTGGATAGTGAAAGCTCCATCATTGGAACAACAATAACGAAAATTACCTCTCGAACTCCCCCACACGAGGCCTCTGGCAAGAGGAAACAATTCGGAGGTATGCCCTAGAAAAGCCCCCTTAAATCGAAGGCACATGGTCAGGACCACACCCCCCCCCTCAAGAAAGAAAGAAGACTCCAAGAGGAAAAACTGACACTAGGGGGCTAACTGACCCCACAAGAGCCACCATTATTGGTCAATGGCTCTGTGACATAAGCTTAAACCCGGATTTCATTTGTTTTTAGGAGATAAAAATGGAAGGAGAAGACCTTCAAAAAAGACTTAAGGGCATCTCTCAGTCTCATGTGTGGTTTTCCACAACCCATCAGCATGGTTCTGGTGGAACTGCCATTGGAATCAATCACTTCCGGGCTAATAAGCTTGACTACACCAAGGAAGACAGAAATCATAGGTGGATGGCAGCTACATTCAGCACCCCCTTTCAATTCTCCTTGATCTCTATGTATGCTCCAAATGAGGATGCTATGAGGATCGACACTTGGTCCTCCTTGGACTTGTTTTCTCATAATGTCATGATTTGCGGTGACTTCAATATGGTGGAAGACCCCTTTAATAGGTGGAACAACAAGGGATGCATCATTGATGGCCAAGAGAAAGACACATGGGACCAAACCAAATTGCTTTTGGATCTCATCGAAGTCAAGGATGTGAATGGTTTTTCTTGGTCCAATCTTCAATCTCGTGAGGACTTGAGGAAAGCAAGACTCAACAGATGCTACATTTTGCAGAATCTCATCCATCGATGGGGCCCTCCCACCCTAACGCAACAAATGGACCTCATCGTCTCATACCATTACCCGATGGTGCTCACCTTCCCCCCTCTATCTAAAAGTCGCAAAGCACCTTGGTTTCACGCCAGTCCGTTTGTCTTCTCACTCCCCTCTATATAGCAAGAAATCACTAATGCTTGGCTTGAGGCCTTCATTGTCCGCACCTCTCTAGCCAAGGGTTGGAGAAACGTGGTGGAAAAGTCTCATCAAATCTTGATTAGGACCATGAAGGTTCTCAAAACCATTCACTAAAGACGTAGAGAAAACCTATACCGGCGACTCTAGAGACTCGAAGAAGTTAATAAAGGGAAGATTCAATCTTAGAAGGGACTCCAAAACATCAAAGGAAGATTAAGATATGAGGAGGAGATCAAAAGGAAAAATCTTTAAATTTATTTTAAGGAATGGTGGGCTCGTAGGGCAAATAGACCTTCCAAAGAGATGTGCAATATTCTTAGAAGAAAACAAATTAGAGACGAGATCTCGCTACTGCTTGACAAGAATAGGGTGGAATGTAAGATAGAGGAAGAGAACATTGGCATTATAGAAGCACACTTCACGAGTCTCTTGGGCAGTGCTTGTCCCCTCTCCCCCGATAGGCGGGATTGCATGGCCACCATCTCTCGGACTTCCTTGCATAGAATCCCATACAACATGTGCACTCTTCTTGATACCTCCATTTTCGAACAAGATATCCTTAAAGTTATTGATTCGCTTCCGACCAACAAGAGCTCAGGGCTTGATGGACTCACTAATGAGTTCTTTAGATCATTCAAATATGTGGGAGCCACCCCCTTGCGTCTTCTTTGGCTTAAGGCTCTCAAGTTTGGTGCCCTTCTTGCTTGTCTCAACAACGTCATCATCGAACTTATTCATAAAAAAGGGGAGAGGAACAGAATTGAGAACTAGAGACCCATCATAATGCTTCAAACCGGATATAATATTCTTGCGAAAGTCATTGCCCATAGGATATCCTACCATTTAGACCAGTAGCTTAGCAAAGACCAAAAAGGCTTCATTAAGGGAAGGACAATATTGGAAGCCATCGTTGATATCTAGGAAGGTCTGGACTTCGTTGAAGAATCTAATAAGGACATTGTCTTCCTGAAGATTGACTTTCACAAAGCGTACGATAGATTGGAATGGGACTATATTTTACAATCCTTGAAAGACCTCGGGTGTAGTCAGAGATTCCTTAGGATGATCTCCACTCTCCTTGGTAATGCTTCAAATAAAGTCAATGTCAATGGGAAACTTTGAAAGGCAATCAAACTGAAACGATCCAACAAGCACGGTTGCCCATTGGCCCCGTTGCTCTTCGCCATCACCATGGAATGTCTTAGCCGACTTGTGGAGTGTCAAATGGATCTTGTCACATAAGAGGGATCACTTTGCCACATAACTTTGGGCAAATGACCATGAGGGTTTTTGCGGACTACACAAATGCCTTTGTCCACAATGATGATACCAGCCTGGAAACCTTTTGGTGGTGCCTCGACACTTTCTGTGAGGCCTCTAGGTCCAGAATTAACCATTCCAAGACTGCATTCAAGGCTATCAAAGGGAATCAACCCAATCTTCTCACTTTGTAGGGATGCCAAAGCATTCAATCGGGTCAGTTTTTTCTCATTCTTGGTATCCCCATGGGATTCGGTGTTACTCTAGAACAAAGGTGGGCTTGGGTTCTCACTAGACTTAATAATAAACTTAACTACTGGAGGGGTTTGCAACTTAATCTTGATGGCCCGGCCATGGTGATCAACACGTTCCTCACTTCCTCAATCATATACTTTCTCTCTTGTTGGAGACCGAAGGATCAATAACTAGCCAAATTGGAAAGTATTTGTAGGAAATTTCTCTAGACTGGGGACCATAATAGGATGGGAGTGTCTAAAATCAAATGGTCCATATGCACTAGCCGAAAGAAGAATGGAGGTCTGGGTATTATGGACATTGGCAGCATGCCAATAAACTTGCGGCTAAGTGGATGATTAAGGCCTAGTGCAATAGAGATTCCTCTTGGGCCACATTAAATTTCAGAAACACGAACGCGGTTTCTCTGGTGGGCTACCCTAGATGGAAAAACCTCAACATCCTCACCCTCTTATTCTCTTTGATTCCGGTCTCACCCAAAGGATTGATACTGGTAAGATCCTTGTGGTGGAGTTAGAACGGATTCAAACCTCACATCAGAATTAGTGAAGATTGGAAGTGGGCCGCAGGTATAAGACAAAATGACTCTATTTGGTTCCTGATCCAAGGCTTGAGAAACGTGGAGCCTTGGAATGTCTTAAGTGCCAAGAGACTCTAGAATAAGGGATTCAAACAATGGAAGTACCTTTAGAAATAGGACACGAACAAATGGGTGGACTTTGAGGACCTTGATCCTAGCGCTGCGGTCATGCACGAGGAACGGAATGTTTTATTGAGTAGACGCCATGCTTGGGACCGCTCTAAAATCCGATTACTAATGGGACAGGATGCTCCGAACCTAATGGGCCTTAAATGGTTTGATCCTAATCTCCTCTCTAAGCTTCCATATGTCGAAGCTCGCAATGACATACATCACTCTCAACAAGAAATGGCATCTCAATTGGACGCGACTTCATTGGGATATGAAATTTATGTGTATCTGACACCCTCTCATTGAAAACAAAAATTCGATCCTCCTATGGAAAATTTTACAACGTAGAATATGGACCAATGCAAAAGCCAACAAGATCTGTGGTGTTTCACCGTGGTGCAAGCGATGTGGCCATAGCAAAGAGGATATTGGCCACCTGTTCTTTGCTTGCCCTAAATCCCTTCAGTTACGGAGGGTCTTTGGTCGATCTCTAGGACTCTAAGAACAAATCAATTGGAAGCAAGACCTTATTTGCTGAAGCGATCAGTTGCTCTACAGCATTGTGGAATGCCATCAGGGGAGAGATCCTTTGGAAGATTTGGTGAAAAAGATGCTCTCACAACTTTGGCAATAGCCCCAAGGAGTGGTCGCTCGAGAATTCCCTATTCCTTCTCGGCAAAAGAATTCCTAACTGTAAGAAACCCCCCCCCCTTCAAACATCACAAACAACTACAGTATATCAACAATAAGCTTAAAACCAAGTAGGCTCCACACGATGGGGATGCGATGTTCATCAACCTCCTCTATAACTTCATGTACGCTTTACAAGGTCTTCCATGAAGGCTTGGAAAGAAAAGTAGACTTTAGAAACATATCAGTTGGAAGCAAGCTCTACTAGGAGAAGCGATCAGGTGCTTTACAACTCTGGAATGCCATCAGAGGGAAGGTCCTATGGTATAGTATCAAGGTAGTTGGAAGAAAGCCTTCCTAGGTGAAGAAATACGTTTCTCATCTGCGCTATGAAATGTCGTGAGGGGCAAAGTGCTCTAAAATATTTGCAATGAAATATATGGAATCAACTTTGACTAGCCTCCTCAATAGTGGTCGAATGAGGAATCTTCAGTCTATGTTGGAGAAAATTTTGCGATTGTATGAAACCCCCTAGACAACACAAAGCCTTCATTTAAAAAAAAAAACAACTTGAGAAGCAATTGGGTCCCCCACATGGAAGGGACCAAAAGGTTATGAGCCTTCATTGTAACTCTCTCTATCCTTCCTTTTTTTCGAAGAGTAAGTTAAGCCGAAGTTTAATTTCCCTTTGCTTAAATTGAATGCAAGAAAAACAAATTCCTTATTTTTTTAATTAAATCATGATTTAAGAAAAAGACATAAGTTAACAAGCAGGCTAGGAAAATGTGATTCCTTACGGTTATTCGAATTTCAGAGAGATTCATCAAAATGGTACAGCTATGTCTTCAGTAATGAACTCATCTTTACAATGCTTGGATAATTCAACTTGCTCCCTAACCAACTTATATTTCGAAATCAATTAGAAAATCTCTAATGGATCTTGCAGAATGTTAAAGATTTTGTCTATAAGAAGCATAAGTTGAGAGCAAAAGGGATCTGCGAGTGTGAGTTTTTATAAGAATTTGGAATAATTTATAATATGAACATACTGCCTTTCGCATAATCTTAAGAAGTTATGGTTGTTCATATACTGTTTCAAAGTGTTATATTGTAAAACTGTTTTACACCTAAACCACCTGGAAGATGCTGCCGTTAAGAAATTCAAGAGCAAAACCTTGAAAACCTTTGATCTACCAAATGGCATGTGAGATTCCTGGTCACCGTCCTTAACAAAGTTGTTTGAGAGCATGAAGAGCTTAGAACGATGATTGCCTTTCCATAAGGAATTTAGAAGGCTGCTCTACATTATTCATTGCTCCAAGGTTTCGGCTTCCATTTTCTTAACTTATTTGAGTTTCTCTTTCAGCCATTTCTCTATTGCTCTCCTCCACCTTTTTAAGAGACGTGTGCAATGGCTGTCTCCATCCGGCCTTTAGGGTGAGTCACATGGGCTCCTTAATGGGGATCCCCTCTGTCATGATGAGTAAACTTGACCTACATCTATGTGGTGTAGCTCGGGATTTGGAGCACTGAACTCTCCCTTCAGTGTCACCCCTTGAGAGCTCTCGTTTCCTTTGGGAGACATAGAAAAACTTCAAGAAGATCTCAGGAGACAATGCCTCATCAATCGGTGGTATGAACTACAACTATTCCTTGAAGATAATGATTATCTCACGGAACTCTAAACCTTCAAAGCACCCGCTTTGAATCAAACCCTTGAACATTCCTTTCTACCTATAGCATATTTACAATGAAGCCTTATCCTCGAGCAACTAA
>CM035436.1:26585601-26718101 GCA_020310875.1 Ceratopteris richardii | reverse complement strand
AGGTCTTCAAATGTTTGTAGATGATACTAACATGGTTACTAGAGCTAATGATGACTCTAGTTTTATTTTTTTTTAAATTTCTTGATTTGTTTAGTCTTGTGAGTGGCTCTCATGTTAACCACAAGAAAACATTGTTCAAATCTTCTAATGGATACATCCCTTAGAGTATTGTTGATTTGGGGTATGGCCTTATACAAGATGGTGTGATTTTTAGATTACTTGGCATTCCAATGGGCTTCTAGGTATCCTTCACTCAAAGGTGGGATTGGGTTGTTAATAGATCTAGAACCACAATTTTTTGTTTGATTTGTTTGCAGCAAAGTATATCTCATAACATTTTTTCTTTTGAATCATTTCATCATCCCTTCCATTATTTATTTTATTGCATGTTGGATGCCTTATAAAAGAGAGCTTCAGTAGGTGATTGCTCTAGCTATGAGATTTTTATGGAGTGGTGAATGTCAGGGGGTAACATATACCTAAGGTTTCTAGGAATGTCTGTTGTATGTAGAAAGAGGAAGGGGTCCTAGGTCTTTTTTGTCCTAAAAAGATTTCCAAGCAAATGTCTATTAAGTGGATTCTCAGAGCTATCAATTGCAATGATTTTTGGTCTTGTTTGTTCAGAAGAAAAATCAATTTTTATGCTCATTGATATAAAGCGTAGACTAACAATGATGTGACAGAGATAATTTGTTCTCCTCAAGTTTTTGTCACTTCAAGAAGTAGACGCACATGTAATATGTGGATGGCTTGGATGGAAACCAAGAGTAGTTTTTCTTTAAACCCTATTTTTGTTATTAATATCTGTTTTTTATTTGTAGGAGCCTATAGGGATAGGTTGCATTGCTCATAAAAATAAAGATTTTCTGAGTATTGTTAAAAAAGATGTATAAAAGTTGGGTTCAACAAATGGACTAAGCTGATGCATGATGGAAGTATTGTTGATGATAGCATAATTTTTTATGTTTACTTTCTTTCATCCTCATGTAAACAAGTGTTAAAGGACTATAAAAGACTATTGACTATCAAAATTAAGGAAAGCTCTTGTTACACAACTATCAGTTCTTATGAGGTGGCTGAGGATATCTACAAAAACATTCAAATAGAAGTCATTGTACATATCTCTTATAGTTGGAAACTTTAATCAAATATGGAATTGAGTTGGTCCTAAAAAAAGTGAAGATAGAGATTTAAAGCTAACTAGGCTTTTCTTGTTTCTCAAAAGCGCTCCACATTACATTTTTTAATCATCCATAATGACTTGTGGATTGGAACCAAAGCTAAGAAATGCAAGAAAATAATGGTGATTATCGCTTTTGTGGCAAGGAGGAAGACCTTATCCACCTCTTGATCAACTGGCCTCATGCTCAAAGAATCTAGAATATGTTGAATCAGTATTGTCATATTGTTGGTATCCACAAATTGGGATTCAAGGAGATCTTGTTGGGCAAGTACAGGAAAATGGATATTGATCTTTGGAATCTGTGGAGACCTCAGATATTGTGGCATTTATAGAATAGCAAAAACCAAAAAATCTTCAGCAATGGAAAAAAATATTTCTTTCTTACTTCGTATCAATGCTATCAAAGATGTTATTGATAGGACTACTAGTATTCATGATCTTTTGTATAAGGCTAGATATAGTAAATGGAGAGCTATCTTCTTTCCACAGTACTCCAATCTGAGACTCATTATGGCTCAATCCTTGTGAGAATTTCCTTGTTTTTTGGTTTAGGTGTTCCCTAGTCCTTTAACACTAATGTTGTCCTTGGATATTTTAGTGTCCTGAAAAAGAGAGATTATTTGATGAATTTTTAAGATTACTAGCAGAAACCATTCATGACTATAACTATGCAACATGTTAGCATAAGGGCTGAATATTTCTAGAAAAAAATAGCTTTCATTGAAGGATATAAAAACTAAGATTTATTCACTAATTTTATGATGTTAATTTCAGTATTGGCGCAAAAATTACAATGATGTTAGTTAGTGGTTATTTTTCATTAAAATGATGATCTCACAATTTTCATTGTTTTAAATGCAATAGAATCTCTTATTTTACATATATAAACATTTTTCTATCCATAAATAAAGATTTTTATTGAACTTTACTAGGTTTATGGCACAAAATGAATATGGTATGTGCCATGATAGTGTTACCATCTATGAACTATTAAATAATTTTTTATTTTCAAAATACTATTTGAGATTCTTGAAAATAGAAATAGTTTTTTGACAACTTTAGGACACAAATTTCTATGTTGTTTCTTCAAGTTAAACAATACTACTATGTGCTAAGAAAAGGTCACTTGATGAGCAAATATTGCATATGCTACATGATCAAAGTTCATATTCTAGGTTTTTCTATATAAAGTAGTTTATAATGTTTGTAGGATTATTTTGATTGATATTCTATACAACAGTCATTTTAGTGTTTTTATGCATCAATATCATGTAGAAGGCTCCTACAGTGTATAACTATATAATGAGCACCCTATATTGTAGTAATGTTTTTATTATGAAAATGATTTTTCTAGTTCCCAACATGTCTTAAATGATCATATGACTTTCAATAAACACTACAAAAATTATTCCAATATGAGGACAAATTTTGTTTATGGAGATATTTCTTTCTTCTCATATATAAGTCTCTAGCAAAACAATTTTTCTTAACCATATTCAATCATTTCAAAATTTTGAGTTATCAAAAAGGTCATTTTAAAAAATATGTATTTTTCATAGAACCTCTACGTATAGGTATTTTATGAGGTTTGAAGGTTTTTTCAAATATTTATATGATTAGCATGTGTATTTGCTTTTAATTTGATAGAAAAAAGGACACTATAGTGTCCTGTTTTGGTACAACACTAGTGTTAATCTTGAGATATTTGCTCTGTTGTATCTGAGCATGAGTATCTTGTACTTTTGAGGTGGGGCTTGCCCCTTACAAAGATCTAACTTTCTCCATTAATTCATTTCTTGTCTTTGTCTTCTAAGAAAAGGAATCTGACATGCATATGCCTGTGTCTTAACTCCTTAGTCATCAAACTGGCATAAACCACAATGTATGCACAATGTAGGGCTGAAGGAAACTGAAAATCCTTGAAATCAACCATTGAATAGATCGGAATCACACGAGGAGCAGCCCATAGTGATCGGGATTAACACCAAAATCTGATCGAGCACGCATATCCGATTGGGCACATCCATAGGATGCAACCACACAATGAGCGTGCACACCATGCCACTAACAAGAAGTACCCACAATGACCTTCCGTGTCGGACGGCAACCAAGATGATGGAGTTACCCCCCCCCCCCCCCATTACAGTACCACACAACACAACGAAGATGATGGATCATGACAATATGACAACATGACGTCCAGCTTTGAAGTCCATAGCAATTGAACTTTGCAGCGGGTTTATTTTTCGAGCAACTACTCATTGGACAAAATGTGTGTTTTTTATCGTTATCTAATTCTTCTTCACATTACTATTTCGTTATTAATCTTGAAACATTAGAGTTAATTCTTAACAAGGGCTCTCTCTGCGATCACAAATTCTTTATTCGTGCGTAATTATAGGCTCCTCTTTCTCTTATTCCCCATTTTCAAAGCTTCTTTTCTCAACATGCAATTTCTAATTTATTGCTTTGTGTGTCACCATAGAAGGAAGCATGCAGTCTCTAATTCCATAGCTTTCTTCGTCACAATTGAAGCAAGCATTGGGTAGTGTCTAAAAAACGAGGTCATGTTTTAAGAACATGTTAGGTCCAAGATTGACGTTGATTAAATAGGAGCCTCCAACACTGATCTCGAAGCAACTGGGATCGACCACCAGACATCCATCAAGCATGCATATCCGATTGGCCATGTCCATAGATCGCTACCACATAATGAAAAGGCGAATGACCAAAC
This sequence comes from Ceratopteris richardii, assembly GCA_020310875.1. Classification (NCBI taxonomy): domain Eukaryota; kingdom Viridiplantae; phylum Streptophyta; class Polypodiopsida; order Polypodiales; family Pteridaceae; genus Ceratopteris; species Ceratopteris richardii. The sequence continues at coordinate 26,714,184 of CM035436.1, read as the reverse complement.
ACCAACCACAAATTCTTTTTTTTGTAAATAAAGGAAGTTTGGCATTAGCCTACTCTCCCGAACTTGTATTAATTAAAAGGAAAAGAAAAGGACAAGTAAAGGGGACTAGTGCCCACAGGAACCCCCAAATCCCATAGGGCATGGGTAGATTTTACAAAGTTTAGATGGCACTACAAAGAAGGTTAATCACCCTCTCATCACCCTCATACAGGGCTCATTTGGGTTTAAGCTTGTTATTGATCAAAAAGAGCACTTAATGATGCCTGCAGAGGGGGGGGGGGGGGGAGGGGGGATTTCTTAGAGTTAGCGATTCTTTTCCCGAGGAGGAACAACGATTTCTTAATCAACCGCTCTTTGGGGCAGTCACCAAAGTTATAAGCACATCTTTCTCGCCACATCTTCCAAAGGACCTCCCCTTTGATGGCGTTCTAGAGAGTTGTCGAGCAATTGATCGCTTCTCCTAGTAGAGCTCATTTCCAACTCATCTGTTTGTGAAGTCTAATTTTCTTTTCGACAATCTACTAGAGCCTGTTGGAGTTGGGACACGTAAAGAAGGTGTGAGCAACATGTTCAATGGACTGGTAGCAACGCTTGCACCAGGGAGGTGCCCCACAAATTTTGCTAGCCTTTAAGTTGGTCCAGATTCCCCGATGAAGAATTTGCCATAAGAGGATAGATTTTTAGGTTTCTATGAGATGGTGCCAGATAGCCATGAACTTCATATCCCACCGTAGCCACATCCATGATAGACACCACTTCTTGTTGAGGTTGACCTCATAATCAATGTTTTCTTTGATGTTTGGGATTTTTGTTAGGCAATTACCATTGTGCCATTTGAGACCAAGCAGGCATGGTGGATCATGCCCCACGCGAAGACGGACTTTAGAGGAGTCCTAGCGAAAATATGTCGAATTGTCTTTCATAGGTAATGTTGATGCTAGGGTCAATATCATCGAAGTTGATCCACTAGTTGGTGTCTTGTTTCTAGAGATGTTTCCATTTTTTGAAGCCTTTGTTCCAAAGCCTCTTACTGTTTTGAATGTTCCAAGACTCCACGTTCCAGATGCCATGGATGGGAAACTAGATAGAGTCATTATGTCTGATACCGGCTGCCCACTTCCAATCTTCACTAATTCTTATGAAGCTTTTGACTTTATTCAAAATCTTACATAGGGAGCACACAAGATTCGAGCCTTTTAAGAAAATCAGGATCGAAAAAAACAAAAAGATCAGAATGTCAAGATTCTTTCAATTCGGGAAACCCATGAAAGTCAATGCATTTCTGAAGATTAGCTTGGCCCACGAGGCCTCCAACCACAAATTCTTCATCATGTGTACCAAAAAGGGCATTCACAGCACCTTCCTTTACGGATCACGAGGCACCAATCACGAAAATCTTAAAGATGCAGTCAGCAAACAAATAGATGTACAACAGAAATGATGCATCATTGCACCACGACAGCATAACAACGTCATTCCTTGCAGTGCATGGCCTTCATTACATCGAGCTCCTAAGATTTTGAATGCAATGCTACCTTCTCTGCTCGATGCGAAGCTCTACATCCAAGATAGTTTTATAAAGAAGAAGTTCCGTTGAAGTCTACTCTTCGTTTCTTGAATTAATAGAACGAACAACTGTACAACTGAAAAGGTGTACAACTGAAAAGGCATAGTACACATGAGACCACTCAAATCCCACAACGCAGGGGTAATACACATGAGACCATTCGAATTCCACACATGAGACCACTCAAATCTCACAACGGAGGGGTTAATACACATGAGACCACTCAAATTCCACAAAGGCAGGGTTAAGAAAGCCCGAAGGCGATATAACGGAGATGACCCAAGCTCTACATCCAATATAGTTCATACAATACGTGCATCAACATTTTCTGATGAAGTGCACACACTAAAAAACCAGTAAATGAAGCAAATCAAGAAAAGGAATTTCGAGAGGGAGTGAGTGATTGAAGGTAATTAAAATAACTTTGCAGCCATTCAGCATCAACGCCTCCTTCGTATTATTTAAAAGATTCATGCTCAGTATAACGAGCTTGCCCAACCATTTGATGGTCCAAAATTCTTCAAGGTTTTAGTCTTCAATCTCTCCTTTTTTAGAAAGCCTACTGGTTCTTGAATTTCACAATGGGAGTATTTTCCATGTGCTTCAAATAATGAACCAGTTTTATAATATACCACTTTCAAATAGTAAAGCAATATCCATTGAAGCTCAGAATCATGGTTCTCTTCTTTTGTAATGCTTGCCTTTTAGGCTTTCAGAACTCAATAAGTCTTCAACCTATGTTTTGAGCGACAACTTGTCCCTTAAAGCATCGCAGTTCTACATATGCTCTTTGTTTTCTCCAGAAGCTACTCATTGGGTTTTTTATTGTTATCTAGTTCTCCTCCACACCTTTTAATTCATTCTCATTCTGCAAACATTATAGTTAATTCTTAATAAGGGCTCTCTCTGCATTCATAGATTCTATATTCATGGGTACTCACAGGCTCCTCTATCTCTTCTCACCTATTTTCAAGGCTTCTTTGTCTCAACATGCAATCTCTAATTCTATAGCCTTCTGAGTCACAATGAAAGCACATATTGGGAAGGTTCTTAAAAACAAGCCCAGACTCTAAGAACATGTTAAGCACAAGATTGTTGTGATTACCTAGGAAGGTCCTTACATAAATCTTCTTCCACACAAACTTTGTGGGTGCCATCATGAGTTGAATATTGCATGGTTAGCATCTTCGCAAATATGTTGAATGCCATCATCTTTAGTTGCTACACTATCACCGACTTGGAGATAAGGCCTCATTGTAAATATAGCATAGGTAGAAGTAAGGTTCAAGAGTTTAATTCAAAGCGGGTGCTTTGAAGGTCTAGAACTCCTTGAGAAACGAGCACATAGTGTTCCTCAAGATCTACCGCATCCACGTATGAAACACTTGAAAAGCCATTTTTTAACTCGAATATCCAAAGAGAATCGTTATCTTTTAAATCCAGATATTCAAACTTCAAGGAATAGTTGTAGGTCATACCACTGATGAGTCATTGTCTCTTATGATCATCTTGGAGTCTTTTTATGTCTTCCAAAGGAAACGAGAGCACTCGAGGGGAGACATTGAAGAGACAGTTCAAGCCCCAAATCCTTAGCTAAATCCCCTCGACATAGTTACATCTTACTCATCATGAGAGAGGGGATCCCCGTTAAGCAGCCCATGTGACTCACCTAAAGATCGGATGGAGGGGTCGGTCCATTGTAGGTGAGTTGGCTGAACTTCTACTTCTTGAGGTAGAGGTTGTGAGTTCAAGCCTCTTCTGGGATGCAGGACATGTATGTGCCAATTTGAACAGTTTGTCCATCCAATGTAATGTTTTCGGACCATTCAAACTTGATGCCTTTGGACAGCTCTTTCCTAATGTTGCTTTGGCAGTGTGACCCGAGCTTCTCAAATACATAGATTCCCATGGGTGCTATGCCCTTCAGATGTAGAGTTGTTCTTTCAATATATTCAAGTGCAGAGAGATTAAGCTTCGGCCAAACTTCCTCTTCATAAAAAAGACCGGATGGAAGCAACACATCCCTATAAGACCGGATGAAGGCAGCCATTGCATAGTCTTGGAGCTGCGCAGCTATGGCGGCTCCATGAACACACTCGGGACACTCAGTTGAGAGAGACAGAGAAAGTGCAATTCAGATAATCTGCGCTCGGTCAGCCATCGACTACGCTCGTTCTATCCTTTTTAGTTTTGTAGTTTTTTACATATGACAATATGATGCCACATCATCAAATCTCCCCCTCAAGCTCAGAATGAGCTTGAATACAAAATGAAAGAAATACGTATGTCCATACAAGAGGAAATAACATGAAATGAAATCTAGATACAACTAAAGCTTTCTAACTCCTAAAGCTTCTCTGAAGTAGATGAACTTTTCTTTGGGAAGAGCTTTGGTGAAGATATCCGCCACTTGTTCTTCAGTGTTGATGTGAATCAACTTCACTTCTCTTTCGATGACCTTCTCACGAACAAAATGATAATGAACTTCGATGTGCTTGGATCTCGCATGATAAACTGGATTCTTTGATAGCATTATGCTGCTCACATTGTCACAATAGATGATCACCTTTCCGTCGATGTAGACTCCCATGTCTTAGAGTAGGTACTTAATCCATGTTGCTTCACAAACGGCTTGTGTAATGCCTCTATATTCCGCTTCGGTACTTGACAAGGCGACAGTTGGTTGTTTCTTGCTACTCCATGAAATGGTTGCACTTCCAAGTGAGAATGAAAAACCACTAGTTGACCTTCGATCCATGACATTTCCTGCCCAATTTGCATCTGTGTATGCATATATACCTGGCTGAACTTTTCTCTCATAAAACAAGCCAAAATTACATGTTCCTTTCACATATCGCAATATGTGTCGCACTGCATCCAAGTGCACTCCACATGGTTTATGCATAAACTGACTCACCAAACCAACTGCAAAACTCAAATCTAGTCTTGTCTTTGTTACATAAATCAAACTTCCAACCATTTTCCTATACACATTGGCAGCATGCAAGTACTTTCCATCATCCATAAGCTTAGCATTAGCATCAAGTGGCGTATCAAGAGGTTTGCAAGCACTCATACCAAATCTGTCAAGCATTTCCAGCATATAATTGCGTTGTATCATCCAAATTCCTTCTTTCATTGAAATTACTTCAATTCCCAAAAAATATTTTAGCTCTCCCAAATCTGACATCAAAAATTCAGATTTTAGTTGCCTTTTCAATTCATCAATCCTCTTCTCATCGCTGCCAGTAATGATCAAATCATCGACATAGATCACTAATAGAATCCTTTCGCTTCCTTGATTCCATACAAACAGTGAATAATCAGCCTTCGATTGCATAAATTTCAGATCCAACAACTTCTTAGTGATCGTTCACACCATGCTCGTGGAGCTTGTTTCAACCCATAAAGCGCTTTCTTTAACTTGCATACATAGTCAGGATACTTTGGATGCACATAACCTTCTGGTTGCTGCATATAAACTTCCTCATGCAATTTGCCATTCAAGAATGCATTCTTAACATCCATTTGATACAATTTCCAATTGTTCATAGCAGCCCATGCAATCACGCTTCTTACCGTTGTCATTTTCACAACTGGACTAAACGTTTCATCATAATCCAATCCATATACTTATGCATATCCTTTCGCAACTAAACGCGCTTTAAATCTCTCCACTGAACCATCACTTTTGCATTTCACTTTATATACCCATTTACATCCAATAGCTTTCTTATTCGGTGGTAATTTCACTAATTCCCATGTATCATTCTTCTTCAATGCATTCATCTCATCATCCATTGCTTCGCACCAATCTTCACTTTGTGACGCATCATGAAAATTCTTTGGTTCCTCATGCTTAATTCTCTCTGTCATGTATGCATAATGAAGCTTCATAGACTTATTGTATAGATTCAGTCTATCCACAGGATGTCCTACTCTGGTAGATCTTCTCACAGGTGTTTCTTCATCTGATCTTGAATGTGTATCTTTCCTTGCGTGTGGAGGTACATATTTCTCCTTATTTTTCAACATGCCAGGTGTAACGATCTCATCGTCAATATCCAAATCAGACATGTACTCTCTCATCTTCTCTTTTCCTTTCTCCTTTCTCCTTGCACAGTCTTTTGCATTTTCACTCCATGATGTTTCAGGTGTAGGAAACTCATATGAACCATAGTCTTGAATCTCTTCATGGTCAAAATTCCTACGACTTGTTCCTGGCTCATTATGAACATTATGCATAGAATCATCCTTATCATTCTCTATCACAGCCATGTCTTTGGGTGCGTACCATGATGCTTTTTCATCGAATATAACATCTCTACTCACTATACATTCTTTTGTAACAGGATTATAACATCGATATCCTTTCTTCTCTTTTGAGTATCCAACAAATATGCACTTTTCAGATTTTGCCTCAAACTTATGTCTCAACTGACTAGGCACATGCGCATAAGAAATACTTCCAAAAACTCGTAAATAGCTAACATTAGGCTTATGCTTCCATAGCCTCTCATAAGGTGTGAGATCATGAACCATGCCTGTGGGAGCTCTATTTATAACATGCACAGCAGTATGACAAGCTTCTGCCCAAAACATATCTGGCATGTTCTTTTCATTCAACATGGCTCTAGCAACTTCCTCAATCACACGATTTTTACGTTCTGCAACACCATTTTGTTGTGGCGTGTATCTACAAGATAATTGCCTTCTGATTCCATGATCACTTAGATACTGATCAAATTCTCTTGAAATATATTCTCCCCCTGAATCTGATCGTAGGCACTTTATATACATTCCCAATCGCTTTTCAATCATGTTTTTGAATCTCACAAAGCACTCAAAGACTTCACTCTTATGCTTTAGGAAGTAAATCCATGTATATCGGCTATAATCGTCAACGAATATCAAAAAATATACTGAGCCACCAACTGATTTTCCAAATGCGCATGCTTCACAAATTCTTTCAAAGTTTAAATGACCAAATCTTGGTAGTCCACGCACTAAAGTTTGCTTCTCCATAGACTTCAATTTCCTCAAATTGATATGACCAATTCGTTTATGCCATAATTCTCCTATATCTGAGTGTTCACTATTCTTGGCATACATATTTTGATAAAGAGGTGTGCCCATATCAAAGGTGAACAATCTACCCATCTTCTTTCCATGACCAAGCAATTTCCCTCTTTTTCCATACTTGAAATCATGTATGAAACAACCATGTTTGTTGAAAATTATTTCCATGTCCTGATCCGTAAGCTGACCAACCAAAACTAGGTTCTTTGTAATGCTAGGCACATGTAAAACATCACTTAAAGTGTTCCGAACACCATTATTTTGTATGAGTGGTACATTTCCAACATCGTTAATCAGGTGTAAGGTATCATCACCAGTTGCCACATATTCTTTATACTTCAAGGGCTCTTTTGATTCAAACCAATCTCCTATGCTCGTCATGTGATTTGTGCAACCCGAGTCTATGTACCAATTCATATCATTTCCAGGTTTAGACATACTATTCAATACATGCTCCATTGCATTGCAAACATATTATCTCTGCCATAGTCTCTATATGAACTCTCAGCAGAGAAGTTTCCATGGGACGCATAACGGCCTCTACCTCTTCCTCTTTGGCTATTCTGCTTATGATAGCAATCTTTCTCAAAATGGCCATACTTGCCGCAATGGTAACAATTCCCAGGTGCCTGTGATCTTCCTCTACCTCTAGAGTATGATCTTCCTCTACCTCTTGGCATATCCACTGTATTTGCATTTCTAGAAGATGATCGTCCACGACTAGAACCTCTTCCTCTATTCTGGAAAAATGCATGATCTCTCGAATTGCCACTTCCCGATGCATTTAAACCAAGCTTTACTTCTTATGTCATGCAAAGAGCTACTAGCTCATCAAAATCTGGCATAGTGCCTCTCACTGAGATCGAAGCATCTAAGCTCTTGTACTGCGGTCCTAGACCATTTAGCATAACGGAAACCATATCATCATCATCGACCGTGCAATTTATGGAAGCTAAATCATCAGTGATCTTCCTAATTTCAGCCACATAATCTGTTATGGACCTATTTCCACGCCATACGCTATGCAACTTTTGCTTTAAGTGGATTTTTCTAGCTTCTGTTGACGTATCATATATCTTATGGATTATATCCCAAGCTTCCTTTGGTGTGCTAGCTTTCATAATATGTGGAATCAAGCTCTCTGATAAACATATAGAAATCCAATGAAGAACCTTTCTAGATTTTTCTATCCACGTTTTATATTCTTTTTGCTCTTCTGCATTCGGGTTCTCTGGCAACTCAGGACACTCGTCCTCTCCATTCACTAGTCCCCATAGACCTTTTCCCATCAAGAAATTTTCCATTCTATAAGACCATATGTGGTAATTGTCTTTATTCAGCTTATCGCCAACTATTTGCGCAATATTATCACCCATCTTTGCAATTTTGACACTTCTCTATGTTATGGCAATTTTATGGCGAGGCCTAGAAAAAATTTGACAGCATTTCGACTGTTTTTCTAGATATGTGCACCAAAAACTGAATCTTCACAAGTAATCTTAATGATTTGTCTCTTATTCTTAGCACTCCCTGCGTCTCTATGCACTTAAATGATCAATTTCTACCTCTCCGAAAAAATTTTGGCAGAGTCTCCTTTGTCCAAACTATATATGAACCAAGTCAACTATAGTCACTCCACTCAAAAAACCCAAAATCTGGGTAAAAGCATCAATAAGAGTCCGTAACGTAAGCAAATATACTCTGACGGGAGGCCTCAAAAATCTCCAAGCATAAGAATACCCCAGTTAAAAACCTCACCACGTCCCTCAGTTTTTGTTTAAATTCAAGGTTTCAGCAGGGTAATGTAAAACCTCACAAGGCGCATGAGTTGTCCAATTAAGGACCCACAAAATGCTTACATTCGTCTCACAGCGTGTGAGTATTGTCAATTCAAGGACCCGCAAGAAAATACATATCGTCGCCTGCCACATGCACTCAAAATGAAAACAGAATTCAAATATGTACCTGACATAAGCCCTCAACCTTCTATGTCAAATTTTCAATAACCACTCAGAGTTGGTTAGGAACTATCTTCAGTAAATATTTATGTGTAAAGGAATGCCCTGTTGAATTTCTGATGCCTCTAGAAAATATATTACTATTCTGATTTTTCATTCACTGTCGAAGGATGAGAGGTTGCTGTCGTCTTTCAATGTACAGTAGCTATTCTGTGCTCGCGAGATACCATCAGCAGAGGTGAACTTGTGGAATTATTTGACAGCACAAAAGACATCTATAATGCCATCGATCTGATTCCCTTTTCACTTTTCGGATTTCTAGCTTTTCTTGCAATTCATATCCAAATGTTCACCTGGGCAAGTGGCTATGGCTGCAACAGCATCAATTAAGCCCCTCTATCATTACTAGTCGTTAATATTGAGTCTGAAGCGCTTCTTATTCTGTTCGGCTATTATTCTATCATCCACGCCTTCCATAGGCTCTGACATGGAACGACGATGATAGAGAGAGAGAGAGTCAAAGAATTCTGCAAATGCGCGCGGTGGCGACTTCAATTCAAGCGTTCGCGGCAACAATGGGGATCGATCTTCCTCCTCCTCACTTGTGGCTGTGGGTCTGATGTAGGCAAGCTCTGATACCACTTCTTGGAGCTGCGCAGCTATGGTGGCTCCATGAACACACTCGGGACACTCAGATGAGAGAGACAGAGAAAGTGCAATTCAAATAAGCCGCGCTCGGTCAGCCATCGACTATGCGCGTTCTATCCTTTTTAGTTTTGTAGTTTTTTACATATGACAATATGATGCCACGTCATCACATAGGTCTCCTAAAAAGGTGGAGAAGAGCAATAGAGCGATGGCTGAAAGGGAATATCAAATAAGTTAAGAAAAAAGAAGCCGAAAGTCTTGGAATAATGAATGATGAAGAGCAGCCTTCTAAATGCTTTATGGAAAGGCAAGAACGGCTAGAAGCTCTTCATGCTCTCTCAAACGACTTTGTAAAGGACGGTGACCAAGAATCTCACATGCCTGAAATGAACACGTCAGACTGAAACGAACCACCTAATGTCTGCCCAGCGCTCTCGGACGACAAGGCATCAATCACAACAACCACGAAGATGCAGTCAGTAAACTACCACACAACACAACAAAAATGATGGATTATGGCAATACAACAATATAACAAGCTCAAGCTTTGCAGTCCATGGCCATTGAGCTTCTGAGCTTTTAAAATTGTCTGCTGGATCCAAAGCTCTACATACAAGATAGTGCAAATTAGAGTAGGTGCATCAACATTTGGTAATTGTCTGCTGGATCCAAAGCTCTACATACAAGATAGTGCAAATTAGAGTAGGTGCATCAGCATTTGGTAATTAAATGCATAGGGTACAAAACCAGTAAAACATAGAAATGAAGAAAAGTAAATGAGTGAGTGAGTGATTAAACGGAACTAAAATCATTTTGAACCCATTCATCATCTTCCTCGCTTTTGTACTATTTAAGAACTTCATGTCTTCAATGTAATGGATTTGGTAGATGAGAAGTTTTCAAGCTTTTTGTTTTTTCGGAATGCACAATCCTTGCTTGCTCTTGAATTTCTTAACGGCAGTGTCTGCCATGTGGTTTAGGTGTAAGACACTTCTACAATATACAACTTTCAAACAGTATATGAACAACCATAACTCCTTAAGATTATGCGAGAGGCACCATGTTCACATTATAAATTATTCCACATTCTTACAAAAACTCACACTCGCAGATCGCTTTTGTTCTCAATTTATGCTTCTTATAGACCAATTCTTTAACTTTATGGAACATCCATTAAAGCTCGGAGTCATCGTCTCAGTGTTCTCTTAATTTCCTTGTCTGACTTTTAGGCTTTCCGTACTTCATAGATCTTTGTTTTTCGTTTACATTTTTTACGCATCAAAGCATGTTTCAAGAGACAGTTTGTCCCTTAAAGCATCGTAGTTCTATATGTGGCCTTTTTTTTCTGTAGCCATGTGGACCATTGTTTAGTTTCTTCCAGCAGCTAACTCTTCTTCACACGTTTTAGGTATTTCCTTGACCTCACTGGGATCTTCGTGCTCCTTCTTTATGCATACCTTTGGATTGTAGCACGTTTTAGATTCCAGTTCATTTCTTGCCTAGAAAAACAACTAAGTGATTTGAGTATATTCGATTCTACGTAATGGCCAAATTTCAACTATATGAGCTTGACGTACATTTGCAGTTATTTTTCTTATTTGAAGATTCCAGAAATTGGTCATGCATTCGAAATATACACCCCATTCATTGTAAGTTACCTCTATTATTCATTGTATAATAACTCAAATGACAGTTATTTCAAGTTCAAACAAAGCTTGTCACTTCGAAGTACATCCTTCGAGAGCTATAATACTATTGGATGTTTCCTCAGCTTCCCGAAAATAATTCATGTCTATCAATTTCATTTTCATGCAGCTTGATAATAATATTCTTCCTTTGTGATTGATTTCTGCTTATTAGTTGGTAAGGAAGCAATTTCAATCATCGAAGCATTGTAATGATGAGTTCATGACTGGATACATAGCTCTACTATTTTAATGGGTCTCTCTAAAATTCAAATAACCGTAAGAATATTGCTTCAATTAAGAAAACAAGGAAAATATTGCTCTTTCCATCAATTTAAGCAAAGGGAGATTAATCTTCGGCTGAACTTACTCTTTGAAACAAAAAAAGAACAGTAGAGAGAGTTACACCATGTGGGGGATCCATTTGCTCTTCGACTTGTTGTTTTCCAAATGAACACTTCTTGTTGTCTAAGTAGGGGGTTTTGACAATGGCAAATGCTTCTACCAACACACACTAGGGATTTCTCAATTACCCACTATTTAGGAGTCTAGTTCAAGTTGATTTCATGTCTTTCATTTAAAATCTTTTAGAGTTTTTTGCTAAATCAATTGCTTCACCTAGGAAGGCTTTCTTCCAGTTACCTTGATACCGTATCATAAGACATTTTTTGAAGGAACAACCACATTCTTCGACTCTTTGTGAAAAAGAAGAGGTGACCCAAGACTTCTCTTCCATTATGGAAACACTTGCGCCATGGGGGTGCACCACATATTTTATTGTCTTTGGCATTGGTGTGAATTCCATTGGGAAAATTTTCCACGTAAGGAACACTTTGTTGTTTTCGATGAGAAGCTGCTAGAGCATCTTCGCAAATATGTTAACTGCCATCATCCTTAGTTCCCAGAGGATCACCGGTGGCCTCATTGTAAATATACGATAGGTAGAAAGGAAGGTTCAGGAGTTTAATTCAAAGGGGATGCTTTGAAGGTTTAGAGTTTATTGAGATAAAATCTACATTGTACCTAATCAAGCACATAGCGTTCCTCTGGATCTACAACATCCCTGTATGAAACGCTTCAAAAGCCATGTTTTAACTAGAATGTCCAAAGAGAATCGTTATCGTTTAAATCAAGATATTCAAACTTCAAGGAATGGTTGTCGGTCATACCACTGATTGATGAGGCATTGTCTCTTGAGATTATCTTGGAGTTTTTTTTGTGTTACAAAGGAAACGAGAGCATTAGAGGGGAGACACTGAAGAGAGACTTCAAGGCCCGAAATCCTGAGCTACACCACCTAGATAAAGGTCAAGTTTACTCATCATGAGAGAGGGGATCCCCATTAAGGAGCTCATGTGACTCACCCTAAAGATCGGATGGAGGAGTCCATGCTTTCTAGGTGAGTTGGTTGAAATCCTACCTCTTGAGGTGGAGGATGTGAGTTCAAGCTCCTTTGGGTTGTAGGACATGTATGGATTAACTTGGCCAGTTTATCCATTCGATTGTAATGCATTCGGGCCGTTCAAACTTGATGGCTTCCGGTAGCTCTTCCTTAGTGTTGCTTCAGCACTATGAATCATGCTTTGTGAGATATAGGAGGTCAGATGGGTACTATGCCCTTCATTTGTTCAATAGTTCTTTCAATAGATTCAAGTCAACTATGAATCATGCTTTGTGAGATATAGGAGGTCAGATGGGTACTATGCCCTTCATTTGTTCAATAGTTCTTTCAATAGATTCAAGTCAAGGGAGATTCGGCTCTGGCCAAACTTCCTCTTCGTAAAAAAGAGCTGATGGAAGCAGCCACATCCCTATAAGACCGGATGGAGGCAGCCATTGCATAGGTCTCCTTAAAAAGGTGGAGAAGGGCAATAGAGCAATGGCTGAAAGGGAATCTCAAATAAGTTAAAAAATAAAGGAAGCCCAAAATCTTGGAGGAATGAATAATGGAGAGCAGCCTTCTATATGCTTTATGGAAAGCCAAGAACCGTCAGAAGCTCTTCATGCTCTCTCAAGAATCTCACATGCTTGCCTTTTAACGCGTCAGACTGAAATGAACCAGACAATGTCTGCCCTCAAGGAAAGTGAAGAGCCTTGAAGAGATCGAAAGCACACGAGGACCTTCAAGTTCCAACAACGACCACCAGAAGCCGACCGAGCCATAGCGGGCAACCACACAATGAGAGCTCAACCACACAGTAAGTCACCCACAGTGAGCGTGACAAGATGAATACGCACAGCCAGCTTCGTTGTCGGACGACAAAGCACCAATCACAACAACAACAAACTACCCCCCGCCCCATTAGAGTACCACACACCACAACAAAGATGATGGATTATGCAATACGACAATATAACAAGCACAAGCTTTGCAGTCCATGTCCATTGCGCTTCTGAGCTTTTGAATCCATTGCTAACTTCTCTGCTCGATCCAAAGCTGTACATGCAAGATAGTGCATAGAATACGTGCAGCAACATTTGGTAATGAAATGCATACAATACGTGCATCAACATCACCAGTAGAACAAAGAAATGAAGAAAAATAAGTGAGTGAGTGATTAAACGGAACTAAAATCGTATTGAGCCCATTCATCATCTTCCACGCTTTCGTATTCTTTAAGAACTTCATCTCTTCAATGTAACGGATTCGGTAGATCAAAAGTTTTCAAGTTTTTAGTCTTTACTCTCTCTGTTTTCGGAATGCACAATCCTTGCTTGCTCTTGAATTTCTTAATGGCAGCGTCTTCCATGTGGTTTAGGTGTAAGACACTTCTACAATATACAACTTTCAAACAGTACATGAACAACCATAGCTTGTTAAGATTATGCGAGAGGCACCATGTTCGTATTATAAATTATTCCACATTCTTACAAAAACTCACACTTGCAGATCGCTTTTGTTCTCAACTTAGGCTTCTTATAGACAAAATCCTTAACTTTATGCAACATCCATTAAAGTTCCGAGTCATGGTCTGAGTGTTCTGTATTCCTTGTCCGACTTTTAGGCTTTTCGTACTTCATAGATCTTCTTTTTCGTTTACTTTCTACCCATCAAAGCATGTTTCGAAAGACAATTTGTCCCTTAAAGCATCGTAGTTTTATATGTGGCCTTTTTTTTCTGTAGCCGTTAGCCATGTGGACCTCTGTTTAGGTTTTCCAGCAGCTAGTTATAGCACATTTTATGGGTTTTCGGTCATGCTCTAACTCTCCTTCACACGTTTTAGCTATTTCCTTAACGTCGGTGGGATCTTCGTGCTCCTTCTTCATGTATACCTTTGGATTGTAGCATGTTTTAGATTCCACTTCATTCCTTGCCTAGAAAAAGAATTAAGTGATTTGAGTAAATTCAATTCTCCTTAGTGGCCAAATTTCGACTATATGAGCTTGATGTACATTTGTAGTTCATTTTCTTATTTGAGGATTCCAGAAGTTGGTCATGCACTCCAAATATACACCCAAAGTCTACCTTAGGCGTAACTTACACCCTATTATTCATTGTATAATTATTCAAAAGGCAGTTATTTCAAGTTCAAACAAAGGTTATCACTTCGAAGTACATCATTCGAGAGCTATAATACTATTGGATGTTTCCTTAGCTTACCGAAAAAAATCATCTCTACCAATTTCATTTTAATGCAATTATCCTTCCTTTGTAATTGATTCTACTTATTAGTTGGTAAGGTAGCTAGTTCAATCATCCAAGCATTGTAAAGATGAGTTCATGACTCGAGACATAGCTATACTATTTTAACGAATCTCTCTAAAATTCAAATAACCGTAAGAAATCAACTTTTTCTAGCCTACTCATTAACTTTTTCTTAAATCATGCTTTAATTAACAAAAATAAGGAAAATAATATTCTCTCAATCAATTTCAGCAAAGGGAGATTAATCTTCGGCTGAACTTACTCTTTGAAACAAAAAAACAAAGAAGATTAGAGAAAGTTACAAAGAAGGTGTATAACCTTTTCATTCCCTTCCATGTGGGCAATTCATTTGCTTTTCAACTTGTTGTTTTTCAAAATGAAAACTTTATGTTGTCTAAGTAGGGGGTTTTGACAATCATAAATGCTTCTACCAGCACACACTAGGGATTTCTCAATTAACCACTATTTAGGATTCTAGTTAACGTTGAGTTCATGTCTTTGATTTAAAATCTTTTAGAGTGCTTTGCTCCTCATGACATTTCATAAAGTAGATGAGAAATCAATTACTTCACCTAGGAAGTCTTTCTTCCAATTACCTTGATACCATAGCTTAAGATACTTTTTTAAGGAACAACCACATTCTTCGACTCTTTGGGAAAAAGAAGAGGTGACCCAAGAGTTCTCTTCCATTATGGAAATACTTTCACCATGGGGGTGCACCATATATGTTATTGGCTTTGGCATTGGTGTGAATTCCCTTAGGAGTCTTTTGCACATAAGGACCGCTTTGCTGTTTTCGATAAGCACATGCGAGAGGCTCGTGAACTTGATTTTCCATATCTTCCAAGGATAGGCCAAACATCATCTCTTGTGGTGTGTAAAGCCTACAATTTAGGGAAACTCTCCCTATCATTTAGGGAATCTTTTCAAAGTTTTATAAACACATATTTTACTTCGAATTGATTAGATCCCTCATGTTATCTCTTATTGGATTTCAATAAGCTAGTAGACCCGTTGCTAAGCAATCCATTTTCCTTTTTGAGGATTTTATTGATATTTTCAGTTGGCATATCTCACAAAGATTTTTTTGTGCAAGTTCTAATTAGTTCTTAGTGATGAATAGATTTTCTTGATCATTTTCTATCCATTTCTCATAATCCTAGGTTTTTTAGAAAACTTCTATTGTTTTCTAAATTTTGCGTAAAACTCAAGTCGAAACTCAGCATAGTCTGAGAGAAAATTATTCAAGAGTGAACATGTGTCTTTGTGTGCATGCCTATTGAATAAAATAAGTGTGTTGTCCACGCATAGGTTCCAAGCATAAGAGCATGTATTTTGAGTGAGATAACTTGGATTAGGAAGGCCTTACAACCCTTTTTGAGTGTGAAAAAATACTTAGGTCCATTTGATAGGAGCTCAAAGAACGTTTTTTTGAGCGAAGAGATGTTTCTGAAAACATACCTATGAGGCCATTTGTGCTTCAAAGTGCAAAGCCTACATTCTTGAATCAAGGTATTGGAGCATTTTGAAACATAAGAAACTCAAAGAAGGAATCATTGAAGTACTTCGAGGTGAGTTGTTGATTCGATTTCAAGGGCTCACAAACAACTCAAGGGAAGGCATCTAGTAGAGAAGAAGCAAGGCATCTACCCCATATCATTTGGAGCGTTTGAGGTATAGAGTTAAACATATTGATACCCCTCACTCTTCTTGCATCAAGGAGATCTATAAGAGTATATTAGACCACATCATGTTGGAATATTGCACTCAGATGAGAAACTAGATAAAAACAATTATCAACCATGGAAGTTTAGACTATCTAGCTTCCTCATGGGAAAAGGTCTATGGAGTCTTATTAGTGATATAGGTGCTAGACCTAGATTGGGTGAGATCTCACTCTTGATTAGTTGAATCTTCAAAGAGTGAAATGAGAGAGATAAGAGAGTTATCTTCATATTTTACCAACATATTAGCAATGCAAGGATAGGGCACATACAATATCTAAACACTTCAATGAAAGTGTGGGAAACCCTAGAGAGACTATAGTCCACTTCAACTAGTGCTAGAAATATTCCATTGAACAATGAACTCAATATCGTGAGGAAAACACCTAGTAGAAATATCAATGACTACATTCCAAAGATCAAAGAAGTATGTGGTGCATTGGGATCCATAGGTTGTCACATAGATCATGTTGACATAGTCACATACACATTGAATAGGCTTAGGGATGATGAGAAGTGGAAGGATTTGACCACTTCTATAAATGTTAAAAATAATCTTCTCGAATGTAAGTAATTATTGGCCTTGATGGTCACTAAGGAAATGAAAATTGGGGGCTCAACGGCAAAGGGCAATGAGTCCCAAGAATTTTATGAAAGTAAAGGAAGAGGTAGAGGAAGAGGTCATGCTAGAGGCAGATGAAGGCAAGGAAGAGGATCGAATGTAGACTCAGATCAAGACCAAGGAATCAAGTTCTTTTCATCAAGAGGAAGCAGCAAGTTTAGGGGAAGATGAGGAAGGTACAATCAGACTCAAGACAATAGCAACTCAGAAGGATGCTTCATATGTGGAAAGTATGGCCACTATGCAAGGGATTGCTATCAAAGGGATAAGACTGATTGACCATACTAAGTAGAAGGGAATTATGTATCTACTCCAAATGATAATGAAAGTATGTTAGCTATCATGTAGATGAGTGACTACAAAAAGAACAAGGGTGAAGCGCATAGTATATTGATGGTGGATGCAAAAATCACATTGATAGTAGATTGTTCTCAAGTTATGCCTCTTATAGATAAAATCTTTAACTTTATGCAACATCCATTGAAGTTATGAGTCATGGCATCATTGTTATGTATTCCTTGTCTGACTTTTAGGCTTTTACTTCATAGATCTTCTTTTTCATTTATTTTTAACCCATCAAAGCATCGTAGCTCTATATGTGGCATTACGTTTTGTATTCGTGAACCATGTGGACCTCTATTTGGTTTTTCTAGCAGCTACATATACCACAATATTTGGATTTTTTGTCATGGTCATGCTCTAGCTCTTCTTCACACGTTTTAGCTATTTCCTTAACCTCGATGGGATCTTCGTGCTCCATCTTGATTTATACCTTTGGATTGTGCCAGGTTTTAGATTCCACTTCATTCCTTACCTAGAATAAGAATTAAGTGATTTCAACATATTCAATTCTTTGTAATGGCCAAATTTCGACTATATGAGCTTGATGTACGTTTGAAGTTATTTTTCTTATTTGAAGATTCCAGAAATCCGTCATGCATTCGAAACTTACCCCTATTATTCATTATACAATGTTAGATCACCAAGCTTTCATTATGCTTGAGGTGATTTTACCCGATCATATGAATGTTGAAATGAATACATTTCTTATAGAGCACTTATGTGCACTCATTTATTGTATTAAGAGTTTGATCATATGATCATTTTTTTATATAAGTTCCAAAGCATTTACCTTTGTATAAGAGAAAAGAAATAAGGCAAATAGAATAAATATATGATTTGTCTTTCTTGAGCTCGTTTAGCATATCCCTGGCAACCATTTGTATAGAAATTGGTTCCCTCTTCTAGTTGGGCAACATATGACCAAGATTTTCTTTATATTGAATCAGCACCTCATGACAAACAAAGGAGAGATTAGGCACAACTCTACAAGCACTTTCAGAGATTACCTACTCATTCTGCATAAAGCATGACCAAGTCCTAAAACCAACTTTGAAATACTTATGCTCCCTTTCCTTGATTCCAATTGTTCCAAGAAGCTAACCAATTAGACCATGGTTATTCGTGCATAAAAAAACCTTTATGAATAAGTGAAGTGATCTTTGGCAATGTAGTTTCTCTTGACTTTCATCCAAGATTATCGAAAGTTGCTCATCAGGGGGCTACCAATAGGAACATAAGATTGGGGGGAGACCACTATGTCTCATATGTGGTTGTTAGTCCAGAATGTATAACCTTTAAGGTGGAACATGTGAATTTTCCTTTTAAGCAAAACAGACGAGATTTCAATGGAATTAAGAATCCTAAGAACCCATTTAGCAAACAAATGTTTAGACATTTTAATTGCATAAACCACACCAATATCCCTTCACTCTTAGATAAAAAACATATATTACAAGAAACTTTGGTGATTCTAGAATCTTGAATATTCTTACCACAAAGGAATCTTCTAGAAAGAGCAATGGCTTGACCTAGTTGATTTTTAGAGGGCTGCCAACACAATAAACAATAACTCAGACAAGGTAGGACATACTTTTTCAATAGAAAAGTTATATGGGCAAGAGAGATGTGAGAGTTATAATAATAAAAAACTTTATCTCTAAATTTCTTAAAAATCATGTCCCATCTTTGTTCTCACAAAATGTTAAAACCCATGGGGATACCAAGAAGCATGAAAACAACTCCCTCTTGAATAACTTCATAGCCAATATTAGAGATGCAATCAAGGATAATGTTTTTGGAGTCTTTAAAGCATGTCTTTTGTGGCTAATTTTGGATCCACTAGTTGAACTAAAAGTATTAAGATAAACTAACAAGGAGGTAGTCGAGACCAAGTCAACATTAGTGCACATATTTGTACCATCTGTAAACATTTGAAGGACTAGCTTAGATTTGGAATTAGGAACATAAATACCTTTAATTAAACCTCTTTCCATGGAATCCCTAAGAAGCCGGCACGAAGCATCACTAGCAGTGGAAAATAAAAGGGGGGCTAGGGGACATTCTTGTCTTATAGATCCACATAGTCAAACAGAATCAAATAAATGTCTATTTATGAAAACCCTAGAATGAGCATTGCCAAACAGAGTGTTGACATATCTAATGAAGTGCATCCCAAAACGAATGACATGAAGAGATTGCAATATGAATACCCTCTCAATCCTATCATAAGCTTTATCAAACTCCACTTTGAAAAATTAGTAAATTTTTTTTTGTTCATTAGCACTCTTAAGGCCTTCCCAAATAGAAATAATGGAATAAAAAATGATTCTATCCTTTATAGATCCTTTTTTCTTGGGGATAATGATTTGGTTCATAAGGGGACTAATTTTCCTAGAAAGAGTAGAAGAAAGGATCTTGTAAATAGAAGTGACATTGGTGAAAGGCCTCCAATCGTTAATGTTCTCTTTGTTCCCTTTTTTAGGAATACATCTAATTACCGCAGTGTTCATGTCGATAGGGAGAGCACCTTTCCTAGTAGCCTTTTGCTAATTCAAGCGAGAAAGTGGAGCCATAAAATATTTAAGTACAATAAAGAGTTCGTTAGGAATCCCATCAATACCAAGAGGCTTACAGGGCTTAATTTTATTGATGGTTTCTTTAATCTCATCGACAGTGACAAGTAGGTCCAAGATGGAAGCCAAACTATGAGGGAGCATTTTCATCCTCTTTATGGACATAAAATCTCTAGCCCTCTGGGAATCCTCCCCTAACTTGGGAGTACTAGAGAAAACATCTATAAAGAAGCTTTTGGCCTCCTCTAGACTCTTCTCAATATTGATAGCAATCTCACTGTTCCTTTTAGCCAATAAGGGTATGTAATCCTTGACTTTATTTTTTTCATCAAAAAATACATGTCGTTATTAGGTTTATCAGTTTTATCACTCCAAAACTCCCTTGAATGATTGAAAGCCTCCCTAGCTTGAAGGTACATCTCATATCTCAATTGATACTCAAGATATAGACTTTTGAGTATGCCTATTCCCATGGAATCCAAAAAGCTAGCACAGTAATGATCCTTTCCCTTCTCTTGTTTCTATTCATCGTAACAAGCTGCTTATGGTAGTTAAGGATTCTTCGAACCTCGCTAAACAAATCAAATTCTCCCATCTTCCATCTTCTGGAAGGGGCATAACCTAAAGCGAATTTAGTAGTGAAGGCATCCTTAAGTCTTTTCAACAAATCTGCGAATTTTAAGGAGGTGAGGTCAACCTGCTTTGTGTAAGGGGAAGTCTTTTTTAAGGCAACAAACGATAGGCTTGTGATGAGAGAAAAGAAAGTTATGATCAGTGATGTAGCAAATATCCCAATAATCTTGAAGAAGATAAAAGTTGCCATAGCATCTACCTATTCTGGCCGCCAAGGAGTTATTATCTTTTTCCTTATTAGACCAAGTGAAGCCTTAATTGGTAGAAATGTCTATGAGATCGTGGTCAAAACAAAGCTAGAACCAACTATCTTTTTGAGTTTCATTCCGCTTTTTTAGCACATCTATCCTTTAAGTCCATGAGCATATTAAAATCGCCAATTAAGAGAATAGGGACATGTAAGGCCTTAATCTCTTCCCAACACTTCTTCATATTTGTACTGGTATTAGAGGCATACACACTCACCAGGGTGAAATTAAAGGGATCAAAAAGGCAGGTGTCAACCCACTGGTGATAGTTACAGGACAAAAATTTGACAATGAATTTGCTAACAGTAGAATTAACACCCAAAACAGCACCCTCCTTTGCCAAACTGATGATTCGTGAAATACACTTTAACTTAGTCCCACTCACTTTGACTTCTTGGAGACAAACAAAATCAGGCATGAAATTAAGATTTTTCATGCATCCATTAATAACTCAAGCTTTGATAGGATCGGAGATTCCCTTAGTATTTAAGAAAGCAATTCTAACGCTATTCATTGCAATAGAGAAAAGAAAGGACAAATACCTAAACTTATTTCCGAATCACAATTGATAGAAACACACGTTTCGGAACTATCTATTCTAGCAACATTTTGATTGAGAGAATTCTTACGTTTGATTGTTGTCAATTGTCCCTTATCTTAACTAGCTTCTTGAGAAGAATGAGCATGATTAGGAGGATTCACCATCGACCTCGAAATTTGGATATTTGAATTCTTATTTTCTTCCATGGATTTTGAGTTAAGCTCACAATAGTTGTCTTGTTCTTGTCTTGTTCAAAACGATTAAAAGTATCCTCTAGAAGAACCTCATAAGAGTACTTTTATTTTTCAAGTTTTTGGGAGTAAGTTTTTTCGACTCATTTGAATGGCCAGAAGGTTTAATATATAACCTTCAAGAACATTGTTGTCTAATGGCTTTAGAAGGGGGCAATCCCTGTTTATAACGTGTCCCTGTTTATAACATTTAAAAGAAGTGTTAGGTAAGTTATGATTCAAAACTTTTTGTCCATCAAGTTGACACTATCACAATCTTCGATAGTGATAGATAACTCGATAGCCTTAGCCAAATCCACCTCTACCATTTTGGGTTAATTCCTCTCTCTGGCTTTTTGACCCAAAACTTTTCCAAGCATATTGCCAAGACTTTCTACCCATGGGTGGAACTCAACAGGGAGGTCGGGAAAGTCTACCGATATCGAAACTTTTATAGGTTTGGGAGCGCTTGGGTTAAAGCCAATGTACCACGTGAAAAAGGTGATTGGCACACTTTTGATCAACCATTTTCCTTTGAAACTTATGCAATGCACTATTCGAGTTCTTGAAAAAGAATAGAAAACAGTTATTTGGAATATATTATATATGGTACGAGCAACCCCCTTGCTTGCCAATTCTTATGGATCAAAGATTTCAAAACATCGTGAGTTGATCTCGGAAGATCGCACATACTGATAATTACTTGTTTAGCTAACCGAGCTTGCTAAATGTCAAAGGAGTTCCTATCTATAGGGTGCGAGAGAATAAGAATTACAATCACCACCACATGCTAGACAGATGACTATCCTCCTAAGTTTATGCCTATATATATATATATATATATATATATATATATATATATATATATATATATATATATATATATATATATATATATATATATATATATATCTTTACTTTTTAGGACAAAAATCTTTCTCAATGGGGGAAGAATGTAATAAAGTAATTCTATGATCGAAGAGTCCGTTCAGTTCATATAGATATGAAATCGGACACCATTTGGTTACTAGTGCATATGGCCAAAGATCTCGAGACTAGACCTAAGCAAAAGTTTATGAGCTCTCTTAAACAAGTGATCCACTTAGCCTAGTGGTTAAGTTTCAAGGTTGTGAAGGAGGAGGTCGGGTTCAAAGCCCATGGGGGCCTGGGCAGAGCATTTTGCCCAAGGAGCTCTAGAGTCTTCTAACTCAAGTTAATGTGAGTTAATGTTAACTTGAGTCGAGCGGGACTTAACTCGAGTGGCGAGTACACCTACCACTAGTGGCCTCTAGTGGAAGATACTAAAGCAGTGGTCAAGATCACTCCAACCACTAGTAGACTCTAATGGAAGATATTAAAGGACTGTAGGAGATTGCACATGCATTTGTGGACTCTAGTTACATTTGCGGTCCTCATTACAATCACCACCAAATGCTAGAGAGATCACTCTCCTCCTAGCATTATGCATGTGTATATAGTTGCTCGAATCAATGAGGACGACAAATGTAACTAGAGTCCACAAATGCATGTGCAATCTCCTCCACTCCTTTAATATTTTCCACTAGAGTCTACTAGTGGTTGGAGTGATCTCCACCACTCCTTTAGTACCTTCCATTAGATTCCATTAATGGTAGGTGTACTCCTCACTTTAACTTGAGTTAGAAGGCTCTAGAGCTCGTTGGGCATAATGCTCCCTCCACGCTCCCCATGGGGGTTGAACCCAAGATCTCTTCCTTTAGAACCTTGAGAACTAGCTACTAGGCTAAGTGGATCACTTGTTTAAGAGAGCACATGAACTTTACTTAAGTCTAGTCTTGAGATCTTTGGTCATATACACAAGTGACCAAACGGTGTTTGATTTCAAATATGTCTAAAATGGCGAGATGCTTTAGATCATAGACTTACTTTATTATTCGAGGACTCATCATTGTTATCATGCATAACATTGTTGACATTAATATAATGGGGTTTTCATCTATTTTATGTTTCCCCTTATTAGCAACACTAGATAAAGGGTTAATATTCATACCTGACATACCAATGACGTTGTTAGAGTGTGACTTCTAGTAATATCCGCTTACGTTTTCTCATGCGGTCTTGGTCCGATGTGAGACTTAGAAATGTCTTGCGAGCATTGGCCTCCATCAAAGGAGAAGACGAGACTTTTCTCCTCGCACACAGTCGTCATGCCGTTCCTTAAGGCTTCTTGTAGGGACATTTGTCTCCCCTAGACAGGGAGACCCCAAACCCGAAGAGACCTTCAGCAGGGAAGAGTGAAGAAGCGGATTGAATCAAGACTGAGGTTGAAGCTAAAGAAAGGCAGGAACAAGCGAGCTTCAAACCCTAGCCAGCTTGCACGCTCACTACCTTTCGCAATGTTAGTCCAAAAGCTCTACCAAGGAGTTTAAAGAATCATTGTCATCGATGCATACGAGGAACGAATAAGGCGGCAAAAAAAGTTTTTTTTAATATAAAGGAAGTTCGGCAATAGCCTACTCTCCCGGACTTGAATTAAATTAAGAAACAAAGGTACAAAAGAAGGGGACTAGTGCCCACGGGACCCCCCAAATCCCACAAAGCAGGGGAAGCTTGGTTGATTCCTAGGTTGCATTACAAAGAAGGTTGATCACCCTCTCGTCGCCCTCATGCGGGACCCACTTGGGTTTGAGCTTGTTGTTGATCAAAAGGAGGACTTGATGATGCCTGAAGGGGGGGGATTTCTTACTGTTGGCAATCCTTTTGCCAAGGAGGAATAGAGATTTTTCAATCGACCACTCCCTGGGGGAGTCACCGAAGTTGAGAGCACACCGCTCCCGCCAAATTTTCCACAGGACTTCCCCTCTGATTGCGTTCCAGAGAGCCGCAGAGCACCCAATCGCTTCACCCAGAAGGACTTGTTTCCAACTAAGCTGTTTCTGGACTCTGATTTTCAGTCCAACCATCTGCCAGATTCTGTAGGAGTTGGGGCAAGTAAGGAAGATGTGAGGGACATCTTCGATTGTGCGGTGGCAACGTTTGCACCACGGAGGGATCCCACAAATTTTGCTAGCCTTATGGTTAGTCCAAATTCCTCGATGAAGAATTTGCCATAAGAGGACCGACTTCTTAATCTCTATCAGTGGGTGCCAGATACCCATGAATTTCATGTCCCACCGAAGCCGCGTCCAAGACAGGCACCACTTCTTGTTAAGGCTGATCTGGAGGTCCGTCGTTTCTTTGATGTACGGGATTTTGAGTAGACTATTTCCATTGTGCCATTTGAGACCACGCGCGTTCGGAGCATCATGTCCCATGAGAAGGCGGGTTTTGTGACGATCCCAAGCGAGGCATCTGCTTTGCAAGGTGTTCCATTCTTCGTAGGAGATGTTTCTGCGAGGGTCGATATCCTCGAAGTTGATCCAACTGTTGGTGTCATGTTTCCAGAGGTGTTTCCATTTTTTGAATCCTTTGTTCCATAACTTCTTGGCATTTTGAATGTTCCAGGATTCCACACTCCGGATGCCATGAATCGGAAACCAGATAGAGTCGTTTTGTCTGATTCCGGCCGCCCACTTCCAGTCCTCACTAATTCTTGTGAAGCTTTTGACTTTATTCCAGCCCTTCCAAAGAGAGCAAACGAGATTGGAGCCTTTCGGGAAGACAGGTATCGGGGAGAATAGCAAGGTCATGATGTCGAGGTTCTTCCAGTTCGGGGACCCCGTGAGGGCCAACTCATTTTTGTTTCTGAAGATCAGTTTGGCCCACGAGGCCTCCCTATTGCACCAAGCTTTAATCATCCATTTGGCTGCCAGTTTGTTAGCCATACACCCAATGTCCAGGATGCCAAGCCCCCCGCTATCTCTAGGGCTGGTGCAGATGGCCCATTTGATTTTAGGGACCCCCCTTCTGTTATGATCACCTGTCCAAAGAAAGTTTCTGCAGATGCCATTCAACTTGGACAGGCCTTGCTCATTCGGTCTCCAGCAGGAAATGAAATAGATGGTAGACGAGAGGAGGAACGTGTTGATAACCATCGCCCGTCCAGCGAGATTGATTTGCATGCCTCTCCAGTAATTGAGCTTGTTTTCAAGTTTGGCCAGCACCCAATTCCATCGCTGCTCCATAGAGACACCAAATCCCAAGGGGATTCCAAGCAGCCGAAAGATTTGGCCCTGCGGAATGATTTGACAGCCGTGATCAATGAAAAGGCCAGGTTGATGTCCCACGATGGCCCTAAAGGCGGTCTTATTGTGGTTAATTTTGGATCCAGAGGCCTCACAAAAGGTATCAAGACACTTCCAGAAAGTCTCCAGGCTAGTATTGTCATTGTGAACGAACGCGTTCATATCATCAGCAAAAAGTCTCATGATGAATTGACTGTGGTCGTGCGGAAGTTGGAGGCCTTTGATATTGCCAGCCTCCACATGGTGAGCCACAAGTCTGCTCAGCCCCTCAGTGGCGATGGCAAAGAGAAGGGGGGCAAGAGGGCACCCTTGTCTAATAGATCTTTTAAGATGGATCGCCTTTGAAAGTTTGCCGTTTACGTTAATTTGGGTCGTTGCGTTGCCGAGAAGGGTCGCGATCATCTTGGTGAATTTCTGACTACATCCGAGGTCTTGGAGCGATTGCAGAATATAGTCCCATTCTAGTCTATCGTAGGCTTTGTCAAAGTCGATCTTGAGGAAGACCACATCCTGATTAGATTCGTTTGCAAATTGAATGCCTTCCCAAATATCCATAATAGTTTCCAGGATGGACCTGCCTTTGATGAAACCTTTTTGGTCCTCACTAAGCCAAGATCTCAGATGGCACGCAAGTCTGTTGGCAATGACTTTGGCGACGATCTTGTATCCTGTTTGTAGCATCGTAATTGGCCGCCAGTTCTCGATTCTATTTTTTTCCCCCTTCTTGTGAACCAGCTTGATAATTCCATTATTTATACAAGAAGGAAGGGCACCAAAATTTAGCGCTTCTTGCCAGACCATCCGAAGAGGGGTGGCGACCACCAGCTTGAAGGATTTAAAAAACTCGTTAGT
Source organism: Ceratopteris richardii (assembly GCA_020310875.1). Lineage (NCBI taxonomy): Eukaryota > Viridiplantae > Streptophyta > Polypodiopsida > Polypodiales > Pteridaceae > Ceratopteris > Ceratopteris richardii. The sequence continues at coordinate 26,687,673 of CM035436.1, read as the reverse complement.
GAGTCCATCGGGTCCCGGGCTTTTACCGAGAGGGAGGGCATCAATGACCTCAATGATTTCTGATTCAGAGATCGGGGCATGGAGCAGGGAGTGGAGGTTGGGTGGTATTCTCCGGGGGGAGACCCTAGAAATGGCAGCCATGCAGTCCCTTCTATGGTGGGAGAGGGGGTTCGAGGTTCCCAGGAGTCTCGTGAAGTGCCCTTCGATGATGCCAAAGTTATCCTCTTCCGAGTTGCATACATTGCCATGTGGGTCTAGCAGTAGGGGAATCGTCTCTCTGTTGTGTTTCCTTTTGAGGATACTGCACATCTCTTTGGTGGGTTTGTCGGCTTTTCCAGCCCACCACTCCTTGAAGAAGATTTGCAAGTTTTTCCTTTGAATTTCTTCCTCGTATCTCAACGCTGCTCTGATTCTTCGGAGGCCTTTCTGGGCTTGGTGTTTTCCTTTGTTCACTTCCTCCTCGAGTCGCCAGAGTCTGTGGTACAGCGCTTCCCTACGAGCCCGCCGCACGGTCTCGAGCATCTTCTTAGTTCTGATCATGATCTTACGGGACTTGTCGACCGCACTTCTCCAGCACTTGGCTGGGGCCAAGCCAGAGGCGAACGCCACCTTCCACACATCGGCAATCTCTTGGTGGACGGAGGGGAGAGAGAAGGTGGAGGCGTTGGCATGGAACCACGGAGCCTTGTGGGTCCCGTAGGAAGGTTGGAAAGTGATAACAATCGGGTAGTGATCAGAGATGGTGAGGTCAGTACGTTGCGTGATGGAAGGGTGGCCCCACAGATGAGCAAAGCTCTGAGAGATGTAGCATCTATCAAGTCTAGCTTTCCTCAGATCCTCGCCCGCTTGGAGATTCGACCAGGAAAAGCCATTCGAGTCTTTGAATTCGACCAGATCCAGGTGGAGTTTGGTCAAGTCCCACGTTTCTTTCTCCCGACTGTCAATGACCCTGCCCTTGCCCATCCATCTGTCCATAGGGTCCTCCACCATGTTAAAGTCGCCACAAATAAGCACGTTGTGGGGAAGCGAGTCAAGCGGCAAAAAAAGTTGGCGTTGGGAATCTTTGGGACTTTTAGGTTTGTTGTAACGAGACTGCCACTCAGGGTTGTGCTTTAAGGGGTGGTGCTGGTGAAGTGCAAAAACGACCCACCTACAGAAGGTGGTCGTGAAAGGATTGTTGGCGAGTGATTCTTCTCCATCTCACAGAGGATTCGAAGGCTGAACCTCGAATAGGGAACCTTTCGTGCAGCTAGCTCATTTTGAAGTGGTCATCGCCAACCCAAAGTCTTCATGGGATGAGTTGGCCATACCCAGTGCCCTTGTGACTACCTCCATCTCGAAAGGGATGGCTTATCTTAGCACTGACCTTTCGTGGGGTTCCTTGGATAAAAGTGAGGGTTCATTTCAGAAGGCAAAGCTTCATAGCAGTTTGATCAATTGTGTTTGAAGCTTCAGGATGAACTATTTTGTGAGGAACTATGAATTATGGGAATATGATCCTTTTCAAGACCGTTGATAGTAGAGACTCAAGTTGAAAAGATTATGGCAATCTTTGCTTGACTAGCTCTATTGATTTCCAAGAAACGTCAATGGCATAAAGCTGTGCGCAGGGTGGTGAAACCTACCAAATGGCAATTTAGTTCACCTTTGGTTTTCGGATTCTTAATGTTTAATAATTTATGCGTCATGAAACTTAGTTTGGGTGCCGCCTTCGCTTCTTCTATGTTGGTATCTCAAGTCTGTAATCTCGGGATGTAATCACATGTTTGCATTTGTGAAGCCTATAAATCGAACATTTGCTTTGTACAACCTTGGATTTTCCTTTTTCCGAATTCTATGAATGCAAAATTCCAAGGCAAAACCTCATTAGTTGTTTGTATTGAGCGATTGTTGGGAATGTTGGATGATTCTTTAATGTTGTCGTAGAGAAGGCTCAAGTACATGCATATCTACTAATTATCACTAGGAGTCCAAAAAGATAAGACAAGTGTTCGTTCAAAGAAAATGGTAGGGTAAAGGTCCCAATCCATACATAGTATCACAAAGAAAGCCAGGAGCTATAAAACAGTTGATGTCAGACAATCCGTAGCTCAATAGGTTCAACAAAAACAAACTTCCGATTTCTTAGATCATTTTAGAAAACAAACTTCCAATTTTAAGAATTATATAGTGCTTTTAGGAACCTATGATCCCATTTGTGTGGGATCCAATTTATTCTGAGTTTCAATATCATTTTGTGTGGTCCCATTTTGTGTGGGAACCAATTTATTTATTTATTTTCTTGTCTTGCATTGCTCATATCATCTCGTATGAGAACATAAGATTGTCAGTATTAAGTTTGAATGCTATATGCAGTTTGAGAACTATGGTAGTAAATTATTTATATCTTTTTTTTGTGGCTCCCTTATGAGTATATACTTACGTTTGTATGTATGTACGTACGTATGTACATGTGTGCATTCATATCATGAAAACTTATTTGTACAAGTGGACCAATTTATGGAGGCCTCAAGTCATGAGATTCTACCAAAAGCAATCATTCAACCACTAGCCAAATCGTTCAAATCAAAACCTCTAGTTTAAGAGGATCACTTTTAGGAAAATTGGTTGCTAGATTGTAGAAGCCTACTTGCTCTTTATATATTAAGCTTGGATCACAACTTTTTTGAGTGTTCTCGTGTGTTTCCTTTGGGTATTAGAGTGTTCTTAGATTGTTTTAGTCTAGAAAGATAGACCCTACTTGCTCCCATCCCAAGTTTGGGTTCGGATATCGCACCTCCTTGTATGTAGTGACTAGTTTCTATTTACCTTAGTTATATTCATTGCTTCTGTCTATTCTACACCCATTTTCTATGATTCTACTCTTGTTAGATTGCTATATTTATCTTCTAAAGTTAACTTGGATCTTTCGATCCATCTAAACCTATTCTCTAAGTTATTATGTTTGGAGTGAAAGTGTGTTTCTCCATAGGTGCATGAGAGTGTAGGCTAAGTGATCGATTTTGAAGACATTACCATTTTATGTCTCAGTATCCATTTGAGATGAGGTTCTTCTCATTTGAAAGCTCCTTAGATCATCTTTGAGTGTCCAAAATATTTGTAGAAATCTCTCCAGCGTCTTGAAGAAATAGCTAGATCTTTAGAGTAGTCTCTATTTGAGTGTACCCTGGGAGGTCACATTATGCCTTTAATTGCATAGGGAGTTGTCGAATCTCCCATCACTAGTATCATAGCATCTTGAAGTTCTTGAAGGTCATTCATTACAAATCAAAGGAGCTACTTGAGCTCTTGTATTAAAGGTTTCTTTACAATAGGAAGGTGTGGAAATTTTTTCATCATGGGGGAGAACTCAATCCTTGTGAAGTCCAATATTCTTGGAGCTTATCAAAGGAGGTCTACTCTGCAAGGTAATATCAAATTGCTCTTGCACGAATAGCACTTCAAGTAGCTAGGAAGAGAGTTCCAAATATTAGGAAAGCAAGATATGTCGAAATTGAAGACTCCAATCGGGAATCTTGACAAAGGCAACTGTCAACCTTGAAAGTTTAAGACATCAAACTACCTCATGGGTTTGGGGTTTGACCAATGGGACTGATCCAAAACCTAGGTTGAGGGATTATCCAACTGATAACCATCCCAGATCATTTGGAAGAGCATGTCATACGAGTTATTATCATTCTTTCTTAACACATTAGTAGCAATATGATAGGACACATTGAAGACCTAGACTCAAGTATGAGAGTTTGGGAAATCTTGGAGAGGTCTTACTCTACTAAAACTAAAACAAGGAAGATTCAACTCAAGCATTAGGTGAAAAACATTAAATAGACCTTATTGAGTAGAGTAAATGAATTCATTCTCAAAGTAAAGGATATTTTAGATGCGTTGGGATCTATTGGAAGCCACATCAATGATGATGATTTAATGTCTTATACCCTCAATAGTTTGAGGGTGCCGACAAGTGGAAACTATTCACCACTTCAATTTATCTAAGGGATGGAGTTCTAGATTTTGAGAAAATTTTTTTTTTTGTAACCAAGAAATTAATATAATGGAGGTTAATCATGTTGATATATTTTGGTAGTGATGTGTTTGAACACTCTTAGCACTACAACATATCGAGGGTATACCGAGGTTGCTACCAAGGCAAATGAACGGGCGTGAATTCTTCGCGACGTTGGTGTTGCAGTCGGTGTAGGCATCGGAACCAAAGCGCCGGTATGGGCGCCGGTATAAGCATCGGTATAAGCGTCGGTATATGCGTCGGAAATACCGACGCTTATACCGACGTCTATACCGATGTCCGCTGGGTGTACCGGCGCGTATACCGACGACCATACTAGACCTACCGACGCGTATACCGACGACCATACCTGCACAATTTTTTTTGGACAGAGTGTATTGTCTTTTGCTAAAGCATGATGTTGTTTAGCAAAAGACAATACACTCTGCCCAACTGAGTACATGTGTTATGTACTCTAATGGCAACCAAAATATAAACTTATATGAATAAAAATGAACAATGATTCATGTACAAAAAGTCGTATATTCCATAAATGAAAAATGTACAAAAGTGTGGCAAAGCACTTACATATAGGAATCGAATACAAAATTATGGTAAATCATTGTCACATAGGAGTGTAATACAAAATTGTGGCAATGTGACAAAACACTTCCATATAGGAATCGAATACAAAATTATGGTTCATCATTGTCGTATGCGAGTGTGATACAAAATTGTGGCATTGATCAAAATATTTACACCTACAATCCTACAACAAAACATATGTATAAAATAAGACCAATTAACATGACATTTATAAATAACAATTAGAAACACGAAACCAAGATATAACTTTACCTAATCAAGAATATTCTCCCATGAGACGATTGCACCGCGTCCCTCTAAGTCTTGTAACAGTGCAGTCAATCCATGTCGATATCCATACGATTCTTCAGCTCGCGTTGGAGAACGACCCACTGCCAACTCCTATAGTAAATATGCAAAATGTTAGATGAATATACATAATATACTTAACACAAACAACTTCAATAATTAACATCATACTTAAAAATTGGTAGCACATACTGTCGTATCCACTGCTACCTAAATGCGACGTTCCAACCGTATCTAACCGTGTGGCCGCCGCATCTCTTTGTTGACGATACCGATCAGGAGTATGTTGATGTTCATCCTGAATCGATTCCCATTCTTCGGTGTCTAGCCATAAGGCTTCGGTAAGCCTGCTTTGAAAGCATCGCGAGCTTCCGATCGTCGATGCGACATGACCTCGCGTGCTGTATGTTGTATCCAATCGAAACTCACAACAAGATTGCCAGGTGTTGGCCGGTACTCTTCATATATGCATTGTGTGATATGATTTTTAGAGTCTCTATCCTGTTCGGCCCATTTTAGCATTACTGAATGACCGAATTCGATAGAACAGAGTTGTCGTATTCATTGTCGCATTGACTTCCCCATCGCATCCATAACTGGAGCTCCATTATGGATATGATATATCTTCGATTCATCATGATCATGTGCACCCCAAGGTGTACATGGAGATCCCATCTAATGCAATATGAAGATCTCATCTCATCCAATGTATATATATGCATGCTTAAGCTTGTATACATATGCATTCATGTATACATATGCATTCATGTATGCATATGCATTCATGTATGCGTATGCTTGTATGCATATGCATGCTTAAGCTTGTATACATATGCATTCATGTATACATATGCATATGCATATGCATACATGTATACATATACATATGCATATGCTTGTTTGTATACATACATGTACATATACATGTATGTATATGCATACATGTATGCATAAGCATATGCATACATGTATGCATATGCATATGCATACATGTATACATATACATATACATATGCATATGCTTGCTTGTATATACATATACATATGCATATGCTTGCTTATATACATATGCTTGCTTATATACATATGCATGCTTAAGCTTGTATGCATATGCTTGCTTGTATACATACGCATGCTTGCTTGTATGCATATGTAAGCATATGCTTGCTTGCTTACATATGCATATGCATGCTTGAGCATGTAAGCATATGCATATGCATGCTTAAGCATGTATGCATATGCATATGCATGCTTAAGCATGTATGCATATGCATTCGTGTATACATATGCATTCATGTATGTATATGCATATGCATGCTTAAGCATGTATGCATATGCATTCATGTATACATATGCATTCATGTATACATATGCATTCATGTATGTATGCATATGCATGCATGCATATGCATTCATGTATACATATGCATTCATGTATACATATGTATATGCATTCATGTATGCATATGCATTCATGTATGCATATGCATTCATGTATGCATATGCATTCATGTATGCATATGCATTCATGTATGCATATGCATTCATGTATGCATATGCATATGCATTCATGTATGCATATGCATTCATGTATGCATATGCATTCATGTATGCATATGCATTCATGTATGCATATGCATTCATGTATGCATATGCATATGCATTCATGTATGCATATGCATATGCATTCATGTATGCATATGCATTCATGTATGCATATGCATTCATGTATGCATATGCATATGCATTCATGTATGCATATGCATTCATGTATACATATGCATATGCATTCATGTATACATATGCATATGCATTCATGTATACATATGCATATGCATTCATGTATACATATGCATTCATGTATGTATGTATGTATGTATGTATGCCTGTATGCATGTATGCATGTATGCATGTATGCATGTATGCATGTATGCATATGCATGCATGCATGTATGCATATGCATGCATGCATGTATGCATATGCATGCATGCATGTATGCATGTATGCATGTATGTATGTATGCGTGCATGTATGTATGTATGCATACATGTATGTATGTATGCATACATGTATGTATGTATGCATGTATGTATGTATGCATGTATGTATGTATGCATGTATGTATGCATGCATGCATGTATGCATGTATGTATGCATGTATGTATGCATGCATGCATGTATGCATGTATGTATGCATGTATGTATGCATGTATGTATGTATGTATGTATGTATGTATGCATGTATGCATATGCATGCATGCATGCATGTATGCATGCATGCATGTATGCATGCATGCATGTATGCATATGCATGCATGTATGCATATGCATGCATGCATGCATGCATGTATGCATATGCATGCATGCATGTATGCATATGCATGCATGTATGCATATGCATGCATGTATGCATATGCATGTATCCATATGCATGCATGCATGTATGCATATCCATGTATCCATATGCATGCATGTATGCATATGCATGCATGCATGTATGCATGCATGCATGTATGCATGCATATGCATGTATGCATGCATATGCATGTATGCATGCATATGCATGTATGCATGCATATGCATGCATGTATGCATATGCATGTATCCCTCTCTCTCTCTCTCGCTCTCTCTCTCTCTCAAACAAAAATAAAGAGAGAAGATATTAGAAAACAAAATATAAAGAAAGATAAAAGAGTGATATATGTTTTACTTACATTTATGTAATTTTTCAATCAAAGTTGTCAAAATCCACTTGAAATTCTCCTTCGTTGAATTTCCAAAGATTTGATCTCAAAAATCTCTTGCAAAACTAAAGAGAGAAGATATTAGAAAAGCAAAAACATAAAGAAAGAAAACAGAGTGATACAATATGTGCGATCTACTTACCAAAGCGTCAGATCTATAAAAATAGAGGTGTGTTGAGAGAGAGAGAGAGGGAAGGAGAGGGAAAGAGAGAGAGAGAGAGAGAGAGAATTGCTTGACACGATCGTCAAAATCCACTTGAAGTTCTTCTTCGTTGAATTTCCAAAGATTTGATCCCAAAATCTCTTGCAAAACCAAACAAAGAACATATTAGTAAAGAAAAAACATAGAAAAAGAAAAGAGAGAGAGAGAGAGAGGGAGAGAGAAAGAGAGAGGGAGAGAGAAAGAGGGAGAGAGACGGAGAGAGAGTGAGAGAGAGAGAGGGAAAGAGAGAGAGAGAGATAGTGAGAGAGAGGGAGGGAGAGAGAGAGAGAGGGAAGGGAGGGAGAGAGGGAGAGAGAGAGAGAGAGGGAAGGGAGGGAGAGAGGGAGAGAGAGAGAGAGAGGGAAGGGAGGGAGAGAGGGAGAGAGAGAGAGAGAGGATGACAAACAGAGTTCTGCTGTTGGCACGCGCAAACCCGAAAGCAAAAGTTCTACATTCAAAACAAGCAGAATGACGAATTTCGGGTTCGGGTCCAGTTAAAAAGAAAGCGTCGGTATAGGCGTCGGTATATGCGTCGGTATTTCCAGCAAAGTACCGATTCATATACCGATGCATATACCGACGCCATGATTCCGAGGCAACGTAGCTGTGATTCCGAGGCAATGAAGCTTTCCCAAATTTCCGGAGGGGTATACCGATGCTGACAGCTGCCCGTCGGTACACTGACCGTCGGTATTCCCTTGATGATGAGTCATGATAGATGTATGGTCCATGATCTCTCAAATGATGATGTTATTATTCTTCTATCATGTTACTCCATCGATTGTATAAGCTCATAAACTATGAAAAATGTGTCAATGATTCAACATGTGAAGTACATAATTCTCAAGCAATCTTAGATGCAAAGCTTTGGCATGCACACTTTGGTCATCTAAATTTTGCTAGTTTGCTACGCCTACAGAAATTTGAAATGGTGCTCTCCCTACCCAAACTTGAGGCACCTGGTAAACATGTCTACGAAGGCTTTATTTTGGGCAAAATGGAGTGTTCTTCATTCCCAAAATATGGTTCAATTCTTGCTACTCAAAAATTGCAACTTGTTCACAATGATGTTTGTGGTCCTATGCAAACATCCTCTTTTGGGAAATACCTTTACTTCGTGACTTTCGTTGATGATTTTTCCAAGCATGCATGGGTATATCTATTGAAAGCAAAGTCCAAAGTGTTTATGTGCTTCAAATAGTTTCTGGTTTTGGCTGATAATTTGTGAGCATGTAAAATGGGCACCCTCCATTATGATCGAGCAGGGGTAATATATGTCTTATGATTTTAAATGCATTTTTGGCTGCTTGTGGGATAAAACATTAGTGTACAGTGTCATATACACCTCACAAGAATGGATTTGTTGAAAGGAAGAATAGGTCACTCATGGAGATGACAAGGTGTATGGTCAAGAGTTAAGCTTTACCACATAGTTTTTAGCTTGAGGCTATTATGTGTGCAACATATGTACTTAACAAGTGTCCCAATAAATCATTTTAGTCTATCACTCCATATGAGGCTTGGCATGGTCGCAAGCCATCTATAGCTTATCTACATGTCTTTGGTTGTTTGACATATGCATTAGTGCTTTAACAACAATGTAGGAAATTGGATGATAAAGTAGTGATTTGTATCTTAATAGGGTATAGTTCTAAAAGTAAAGGCTATCATCTATATCATCCATAGACTAAATTCAATTTGGTTAGCCATGATATTGTTTTTGTTGAAGATGCAATGCAGCCATTACTTTCCTGTACTAAGGAGACATCAATTAGCTCCAAAGATGTGTATATCACTTTGTAGCCTCTTTTTATAGGTGGATAGTCAAGTGCTCATCCAAATGATGCAATTTCTCAGCCTTTACATGATTCATGTAATGATGCAAATCATTCCATTTCTGATGCAGATTTACATGATGCACTTATTGATGAGAGGATTGATATAGAGGAGGACAAAAGTATGCCAAAATGGCTGGTGCAAACTTTGCGAGATGTGTCAAACAAAATATATTGACATATTATTGTACCTTTTTGGCCTTGAAGAATACAAACCTATTGCCTCTCCTATGGAAAAAGTTTTAGGGTTGATCTTCATGATGCTCGAGATGCATTTGATGTGTTCTTTCTATTAGCACAATGTTGGGTGTTTGATTTACTTATGCATAACTTAGCCTCATATTCATTTTTTTGTCTCATAGATGAGAAAGTTTATGCACTGCCGAGGTGTCAAGTATTGGTATGTGGTTAAGTACATCTTTTAATACTTGAGTGGTACCTGAATACTTGGATTGTTTTATCCCAAGGGGGGGATCACTACTGCTAGATTTGCATGCTTTTTCAAAATCTAACTGGGCTAGTTGCTATGACACTCATGTGTCCACCAATGGTTTTTGCTTCATGATTGGTAGCTCATGCATATCTTGGTTGAGCAAGAAGTAGCCTACAAGTTGGACACTTCTAGTTGTGAGGCTGCGTATAGGATAGCTTTCATAGTGATTGTTGATTGTGTGTGGATCAGATTCCTTATGGATAATTTGGGTGTTGGTCAATCTTCTACCACCACCATCTTTACTAATAGTCAGAGTGCATTGGCAGTTGTGAGGAACCTTGTGTTTCATGCTCGCACTAAGCACATTGATGTGAACTATCATTATGTCAGGGAGAGGTTCTCCACTGGAGAGATCAATTTGGCATATATGCCCACATAGGAGACATTGCACATCTTTGCATAAAGCCTCTGCCTAGGGAGAATTTAGAAGTTTCTTGCAAATCTTTGGGCTTAATTCCTTTTGTGGGTTTATTCCACATAGCTTGGAACTTCCTTATACATGAGTGTCAAGTCCTTGTTCACCGCATCACTCCCAGGGGGACTTGTTGATATATTTCAGCACTGATGTGTGGGAACACACTTAGGATCATCAGGGCACTTCTTCCATCTTTAGGAGGTTTTTTCCCTCAGCTTGTATATATGCCTATAACCCCAATGGGTTACTTGTCTCTCTACATTCACTTGATAATACATTCTATATTTTGTGCCATGTTCCAATCTTCTTCTTCTTCTTCCTTGTGCTATTTGCATGCTTCCATAGGCTTCAAACCCCAACTTCTATCGAGCCGTATTGCATCATCTTCTCCATCTTACATCCATTGAGGAGTTGTGTGTGTCATACAAAGATTGTGTAACTGGAGGATATGCACCTGTGGTGGAAGTTTCATGCAGTGATTGTGCTTATCTTTACCTTGAGTTCCTATGGAAAAAGGATCTATAGAATACATATGTGGCTAAAGCTTTACTAGGGAAACCTCAAAGGATGGAAAGTGGCTCTTCTTTCGAACAATGGAAGGATGTAGCTTGATGTGGAGATAAGTATTTTACAAGTAATGTTTTCATTTCAATATTTTTTTTTCTCCATGCTTTCATGTAGGATGCATTTTATTATCATTGAAGTATGGTAGCAATCTTCCTTTTTTATAATATTGATGCAAATTCATGAAAGCTAAATGGGAAAGCATAAGGATTTTGAAATATTTATCAAGCATAGGCATGCATCTATGTATCATTGCATGGGAATGAAAGAAAATTTTGCATAACATAAAAATATGAGTTCATGCACGAAAAGGAAAGATTGGTTGTGCATTTCTCTCTTTCTAAAAGAATGTCTTCATGCACAACATACACTTTCTTCTTGCTTGGAAAAGATAGTTGATGCACTCAAGTTTGTGCACATGCATACTTATATCTTTTTGAAAGGTAGCAAGTAGAATGTTTGTGCATGGATGCTTGGAAGCATGCAAAGCAAGCTCAATAACTGTTGGAAGCAAGTTTGATGCATGAAAAGGAAAAGAAAACATGCAAACACATGAATGCACTCACATGAAAGAACATGCATTGGCATATGACGAAGCATGATTTTTTGCTAAGTACTTGAACAAATGTACTTTCCTAATCATTACCTACTTTCTCTAACTCGAGTTAGATAGTTAGGGAAAATGGCAAACTAGTTCGTTGCAAAGCTCTTAGCTGCTATACAACTCAAGTAGCTAGTTCACTTTTTCTCGAAATTGATACTTAGGTATCCCATATAAGGGATCTTGCATAGGTAAACTAGGATCACTAAAATTCAAGCATTCAATTTTCTTGCTCATTTGAATGGCAAGAAAATAGGCCTACTTGTGAATTCCCATGATGACTCTAAGTCTAGGAAAAACTTAGAGAATCCTAATGACAAGCTTGGATGTAACAATTCATGCATCCAAGTAGGATGATTTGGAATTCTTTTATTTGATTCTATCCCAAGGTGTGATAGCAATTGAATAGAATCAAATGGAACTTAAACTCATTGAACGTTTAAATTTCAAAAGATAGTTGAGATGTTCCAATTTTTGTAAAAACCATACAATTTTTGAAGTTTTCACTTTGATTTCATCATAAGGATTGATGAAAATCAGAGAAGTGACTAAACCTTAGCATCTATTGAACTTTAATATTCAATAGATGGATGCTAGGTTCCATGACTGCATCCTTGGTATGGATGCAAAGTCTTAAGAAAAGGGAGAAAACCTAAAAAGAACTCTTCCTTTTAGTGGATTAGAGAGTTATTCTTGGTTTCATTTAAGCTAATTGTAGCGTATAACAAACTTTAGTCAAAGTGATCTTTAGGAATTGGGATACTTCCTAAAGATAAGCCAATAAATGAAATAGTCTGGTTTACTATTTCATTGGTTAAAAAGAAATATATTGTGGATAAGCTATTTTAAAGCTTTGAGTCCTATCCAAAAGTCAAGAACTTCTTTTAAAGATCATTCCAGTAAAGCAAAAGATTCCAAGATGCATTAATTGATTAGTATTAATTGATTCCTTGGAAGGAATCTAAAGTTCTTGAAAGAAAAAATCTCCCTAGTAGTGAGAAATTCTTCAAGCTAGTTAGACAGCAAGTAGTTCCCAAGAAGTCTCGAATCATTGGTAGTGGTACTTAAAGTCCAAAGATTGATATAAGATAGTGGTATATCTATCTTGATGAGATTCTTAGTTTTAGAATTTGAAAAGCATTTCAATATGCTTGGACTTGAGTTAAGGAATAGGTCTCTAAAAATCCAATGGGTAAGCAAAGTCACTTTCTATAGTACTAGAGATCTTAACGATAAAGGCTAAAGTCTTTATTATTTTTGCAAGGTCAACCACACTTGATCCAGCTTGGAAAATGTTTGTGAAAAAACTTGGGATTGGAACTACTTTAACATTTACCCAAGTATTTTCGATCAAATTTCTTTTATGAATTTCTCATTCAAGTTCCATTTATCCAATGGAAAGTATGAAACAAGTAAGTTGTTACAAGTCTGAACAGAGTAGATATTCCAAGTATGTAGTCTTTAACCGTGAGGAAAATAATGACTTGATTCCATTTGCATCATTATCTATAATGATTATTTCATCCACATATACACATAGGTATATGACCTCTGAATGATTCCTCTTAATGAAGAGGGAAAGATCTCCCTTACAATAAAACCTTTATCATGCAAGTAAGTGACAAGTCTATGGTTCCAAGCTGAAGGAGCTTGCTTCAAGCCATACAAGGCTTTCCTTAACCTGCATACATATTTTGGATATGATTGATCTTCAAATCCAAGAGGTTGAGCCATGCATACCTCCTCTGAAATCCAACCATTTAGAAAAGCATTTTTAACATCCATCTAATATATCTTCCAATTTTTGGAAGATGCAACACTCATGAATACTCTAATTGTGGGCATTTTTGCCACAGGTGAGAATGTCTCTTCATAGTCAATGCCTTGGGTTTGTACAAATCCTTTCACTATAAACCTTGCTTTATACCTATTAATTGAGCTATCAGAATTCTCCTTTACCTTGTCGATCCATCTTGAACCAATGACCTTCGTAAACAGTTTCTTGGGAACCAATTCCCAAGTCTGACTTTCTTGTAGAGCTTCTATCTCTTCTTCCATATCATCTCTCCATTCTAACTTTTTCTTGGCTTCTTCATATGTAGATGGTCCTTTTGAGCTTGTATCCTATGCTACGTAAATCGAATGCTTAGTGACTAAAACAGTGTCATAACCATACCTTTCTGGCTTCCTTTTCTCTCTAGTAGACCTCCTTGGGGTTTTTTGAGATGATCCTACCACATCTCTCATCTCTTGCACTTTGGCTTTGCCTTTGGAATTCCAAGAGTTGATCTCCCTTCTTGGAGTCTTATGGTCTTCTTCAGTAATTTTCTTGCAATCATCCTCAAACCAAGATTTTCCCTTCTTGGAGTTCCAAGAGTTGATTTCACTTGATTCTTCATGTGTATGCTCATTTCTCTTTGACAACGTTGGAAAGTCTTCCTCTAGTTCATAGGGAATTTTTATTTTCTTGCAATCATCCTCAAACCAAGATTTGTTTTCATCGAAAACATCTCTACTTACGATGAAACCTTTATTATTCGGATTGTATAGCCTATAACCTTTCTAATTAAGGCCATAGCCAATAAAGATGCATTTCTCTACCTTTGGATCTAATTTTCCTATGATCTGTAAAGGTATGTGTGCATATGCTATGCATCCATAAATCTTGCAATGATCAAAGCTAGGTCTTCTTCCATCCCATGCTTCATAAGGTGGCATCCCATCTAATGCTTTTGACGGGAGTCTATTATCAGATAGGTGGTTGTGGATACAGCCTCTTCCCACAAGTAGTTGGGAAACTTTTTCTCATTTAGCATTGACCTTGCAACCTCTACTATGGTTCTATTTCTTCTCTCTGCCACTCCATTTTGCTATAGAGTATACCTGGTTGTAATTTCTCTTTTGATTCATCTCTCTTGGAGATGAGAATCAAAGTCATAGGAGAAATATTCTCCCCCTCGATCTAACCTTAGCCTCTTCAAAGTCTTACATGTTTGATTTTCTACAAGTGCTAGATATTTCTTGAAACAAGAGAACACTTCATCTTTATGCGTCATAAAATATAGTATTGTCCATCTACTACGATCATCAATGAATGACACATAATACCTCGATCTAGAGATTGAAGGCCTTGCTTGGTCCCCATACATCTATATGGACTAGCTCCAATAGGTCTCCATGAATGTATCCCTTCTTTGTGAATGGTTGTCTGTGAGACTCGCCAAATTCACAAGCACTACATTTATAAATCATGTGTTGTTTGGAGATATTTGGTAGAACAAGCACATTGTGATCCCTATTGATTTGCTTTAGAACCTTTTCACCTATATGAGCTAACCTCTTGTGCCAAATTCCCAATTTTGGTAAGGTTTGACTACCATAATTGAATAACTCAATGTTTCTGGTATGTTGGAGCTCAAATGTAAATAGGCTACCTGACTTTTCTCCTCTTGTTATCCTCTTGTTATCCTCTTGAATCCTTGATGTGGATCCTCAACAAATGCTCCATTCTTAGTGAATCTCACTTGAAATCCTTTCTCAACAATCTGATCTACACTGATGAGATTTTTTTGTGATAGTTGGCACATACAATAACTTGCTCAATAGGTTCATGTTACAATCTGAAGTCTTCACATTTCCTATCTTCTCCACTAGATGCCTTGTGTCATCTCGTGTTTGAACTTCATGTCTATTCCTTGGATCCTCAAAGTCTAATGGTAGAGCTACATTCCCTGCTACATGATTTGAGCAACCTAAGTCTATATAGAATACATGTTCAACTACTTTACCTTGCTTCATGGTCATGTTCATCAGAAGTAATGAATCCTCTCAAGTTGATCATCTGAATAATTGTTGTAGTATCTTCTTCCTCTGTATCCTCCTTGATAATTATTGTTGTTATATGAGTTGTTGTTGTAACCATTGTTGTTGTTGAATCTACCGCTTGAGCTTCCATAGCCTCCTCTATTGTAACCTCTTCCTCTTTGATTTCTAGGATTCCTGAAACAATTCTCAATAATGTGATTACTTAAACCACATATGGCACATGGAGAGGAGCTTTGGATTCTCCACCTACCTTTTCTTCCTCCTCTTCCTCTTCCTCTTGAGCCACTACCTCTTCCTACAAAGTTTTCTTGAGAGGTACTACCTTCATCATCAAACTTTTTACCTTTGCCTTTGGTATCTTTATTCTTGTTCTTATCTATATATAGAGCAGGCGATTGATTACCTTTCCATTCTTCATAAGCTTTTCCTCATGTGTGAACAATTGTCCCATGAGGGTGTTGAAATCAGGAACCTATATGTCCATCTAGAGCGACATGGCTGTGGTGAAAGCTTCCAATTTTTCATTTTCCTTTATTCCATTGATCACTTGCCTCACTATCTGCTCTTCATCAATGATCTCTCCAATACTTCCAAGTTGATCTACTAGGTCCTTTCATTTTGGTGACAAAATCAGTCACACTTTGCTTGGGCATCTTCTTGAGTGTGGTGAACTCCATCCATAGTTGATTCTTTCTTGCCTTGATACTTGATGAGAAGAATGCTTCCACAACATTCCAAGTCTCTTATGAATTCTTGCAATTCCTCGTGTGGAAGTAAAAAATTAGAGATTGAGTTAAGAATATATGACCTAGCTAGACCAGCCTTTGAGCACCATGTGGTTAACCTCTCTTGTTCTTCTTGAGTTGGTTGTGCTTTGCTTCTGAGGATTGGCCTCATCTCATCTCCAGATATGTAACCATAGAGGTTTCTCCCTTGAAGATAAGTTTCCATTCTAAGTGACCAAGATTACCTCAACCCAATTTATCTATGGAATAATGAAATCCATCTCCCATGTTGATTTGTTATTGCTCTGAAACCACTGTGAGAAGATGGATAGGTAAGTTCCATGGATGAGTTAGAATTGCACAAAACCTACTCTACACCTGTCAAGTTAACCCCACGGATGCTTAATAGACTCCTTTAGCTTCACAATAATGCATTTGGAACCACTTAGTGTCTTGAAGCAACATTCCCAAAAGTTTGCATCAAAATAGATAACTTGCATGTACTAGAAATGAGTAGAAACCTTCTATTTTGGGAATAGAAGTGCTCCATAATTTACTTATAGCTCACAACCTAGCATGAATTGACTAGAGAGCTTTTGCACACATCTAATTAGAGTCTATAGCTAACTAAAGCAAGTTATTTCATCCATTTGGCCACACCATACACTAAGGAATGATTCTAACAAGTCAAAGGGGTCATCTTGACATTTCACGATCTAGAAGGTTTGTAGACATAGTCACCTTCTATGATTCATGTCTCGAGATCCTCTAAACCAAATGTTGATATGCAAGTAGTAGATATTTACTCTAACTAACTCAAGTTAAACTACAACAAATGATAAAGTATATGCAAAGAAATTGATTCTGCAAAATCACTGAAATGATGAAGATGTTGTAGAGAACAATATACAGAGATGAACTTGAAAAGATGTATCCAAATGTATATGATAATGAAGATATGATGCAAGGGACGTGTAGTGGACTAATCATACAAGAGATGAACTCAATGTATGCTCACTAAAGCAGCTCAACTCAATGCCTCTCAAAATGGCTCTCTCTTTTCGCGACTAAAATTATGTCTATTTATATACATGTTCCAAGTTTTGAATTTGAATTTCGCTCACCACACTTTAGGGATGATTTGAATTGATTCTTCCTAGCACATGAGTCATGGGTTAAGCTCCCTAATTTCATGAGATTCCTTATTCTCCTTGCTTTTACATTTATCCAAGGTAAGTATGCTCAAAATGACTAGCATAGGTTCACATGAAGTTCCTTCTTGTGAAGAGACCAACAATTATGTGTGTGAATTGATTGAGAAAGGGTTCATGGAGATAAGCTATTGTCCAACTAAAGAAAATGGAGTAGGCATCTTCACCAAGGCACTTCATCAACAATTTCCAAAGCTTGGGATTGGACCTAGGAGGTAGTTCACTGCATGGTGGACATTGAGGAGGGGTGTTTGATATACTCAATACTCCACCCTCAAGTGACTATAAATGATCCATGGTGCTCGTGCCTAGGGCCGAGAAAGTAGGAATTCTAGTCATGGAGATATTGTCAAATTGTATATTTTGCCAACTATTTTGTATCTCCTGATTATGTTTATCTATACCAACTCCCCTTGTGAAACCTATATAAGCATGGTCCATGTTGTGCTTTACATAGCATTGCACACTAGTAAGTCCTCCATCTAGGGTCTATCGAGACCGCCATCTAAGCTCCACATCAGGAGTGCACGGGTGGAAAACACCATCGTTGTAGCTGCATTACTCTTGGAAATTTGAGAATTTGAGTTCTCTATCTCTTATTCTGCATCTATCTTTTCCTACATTTTTCTCTCAGCTCTGTCTATTAGTCTATTCTATTGTCCTGTTATTTTCTTACAGTTCTCTCATTTATGTTACTATTTCTCTAGCTTGGGCTATAATTTGCTAGCAATTTGCTATTAGAGCACACTGTTTATAGGTATAGTAAGACTTCAAGGAAAAGAAGTTGATTTGTTAGCCAATTCTATTTGTCCCTGGTCAATTCAATTTGACCTATAGCTTTTTTCTTCATAGAGCTCTTAGTTCCCTTTATTTCTCTCTTACACTTCATTTTACACTCTTTTACTTGTTTTGAGGCTTTCAATCTCTAGTCAACTATGATCAAACCAAGTCAAAACTATCCAATAGGGTCAAGCCTACAAAAATAGAGTCAATTCAATCAAACGACATGTTTTCTTTAAAGTAAAAAGCATGAAAACTAATTAATAGTCATTTTTTGATGAATTACATATTATAGAGCTTTTGTTTGCACTTTCATGAGCTTGCTCGCATACATATAATAGTGCACATCAATTTAGAGTTTATAAAGACCTTGTTTTGCTTATCTATATATTTGATTTGCTTTCCTAATACTTGATTTGATTCAAGATTGGCAAAGCTTTCCTATCTGCACTACAACTATTTTTTTATCTTGACCATTAAATTGTGTATCTACCTAAATACTTCAATTGCATACTTTATGTTTCTTTTGGGAGTTCTTTTGGCATACTTTATGTTTCTTTGGGTCTCTTATGGGCATACATTAGTATGAAAACCCCTGATTTTGATGAGCAACTTAATCTTTAAGAAAATTGTTTGACTTGCTTTTGACATAGTATTGAATAACTTAAGTGTAAAAACTCACCTTCTTGTGTGAAGGGTAAGAGTTGCTTTGGTGAAAGGTTTGTTATAGGATTTCTTGTCAAGTACTTTGTGTACTAAACCTTGTCATGTTTGAGCTCTAGGATCCTAGTCTATCCTCATGAATTATTCCAATTCAAATGGTACATAGAGACCAAACAAGTGTTATTGGAATATAATCTCTAATAATAGTCCTGAGGATAGCTTCAACTATCCATTTTGAAGTTTTATGCTCATGAATCTCTTAGCAAGAGACCTATGGTTGTGCCTAGTGTTTTAGAAAATCTTGAAGGAATAAGACCAACATCTAATAGAAGTACAAGGCATGATACATTTAGAGATGATAATGAAGTTTCTACATTGACTAAGCCACAAAGCCCACGTAAGGCTGCTTGTGCAATTGGAAAAGTTTTTCAAGACTAAAGAAGATGAGATTCTAGAGATGTTCAATCTTTAACGATCATATCTCTTTCAGTGAAAAGATCTATCATACCTCATCTTAGACCTTGTAGGAAATCTAAAGAAGCTTAGGATAGATTAAAAGAAATCTTTCATTTTTTGAATAGTGCAAGAAAGAAATACTTCAAGCATCAACTAGATAATTTGAGAATGGAAGAAGGAAGTTATGTCCAAGCACATCTAACTAGAATTCAAGATCTACTTGACTAGTTAGCTAATACTTATGCATTCATTGAGGATAATGAGCTTGTGATCATCACTCTTAGCTATTTTCCTTAGTAATATATGTCTTTCCTTAGTACTTACTTTGTCACTGATAGAGTGGTCACATTTAGAAAGTTTCAAATCTTTTGCTTTAATAGAAACAATCTAGACATAGCCTAGAAATACAAGAGACCGTGAGTGATCTAGCTCTAACTATGAGAGAAAAAGGCAAAGATAAAGTCGAGAATAATAAGATTAGTTTGAAATGCAAGAAGAGTTATAGTTTCACATCAACTTCCAATTCCAAACCTAGAAAGGATCATCATTATCAGAGCGAATATGATAGTGATTCTAAAGATCCCAATGATTTTGAAAATAAGAAAAACACATTTAAGAAGGGAGATCGTTTCTATTGTAAGAAACCCAATCATTACATAAATGAATGCAAACTTAGGCTAGAAAATAGAAAAAAATAAGATTTAATAATGCAATACATGATAATAAAAAATATGATGAACATGCTGAGACATAAAATACCATAGACTGTGTTAAGGAAGATCTTGTAATTTCCATAGTTGTTGACATAAAATACGATAGACTATGTCAAGGAGGATTTTGTAATTTCCATAGTTGTTGGGGACTCTAGAAAGTTTCTTCATCGGTTGTTTAATAGTGGTGCATCAAAGCACATGATCATGATCTTAGCTTGTTCCAATCTATTTTATATACTAAGCCAAGTGTTTTGATTTCCTAGGTTAATAGTCAAACTCTTTAGTGAAAGGCATATGAACAATAATTCTTACTACTCAATGTGAAATTCAATTCCATATATTTGAAGTTTTGTACATGCCCGATGTTTTTCAATACTTATTATGTATATTTTCATTGATGAAACAAAATTTGATTATTGTATTTAACATGATTTAATGCATTGTGTATACTAGAGATAGAGAGGTGATGTTGTGTGGAGTACTTAGAAATAATTTTTTTATCCTAAATATGCATCATACGTAGAAACCTTGTAGAACATCTATGAGTGTTTAATAAAAATCTTTGTTTAGTATTTGCCATGAGTATACAAATCTTGTGCATGATTTTTGTTGTGTTTGTCATGTGAGTTTGAATAATGTGGATCTTGCAATTCATCTTGCTAAAGAGAATCCTTACACATCACATAGTACCCTTGTTTCACATGATTCACTCACACTTGTTCCTTTTGTTAGTTTCCCAATTGCACAAACTCCTATGTCTCTAAAGGCTTCTTCAAGGAATGGAAAAAAGAATTTAATTCTTGTTTGTGAAATATCTACTGATTAATATTTTCTTAATCTTTTTGTTAGAAGGGATAGGTACATTTGAAGATGAAGAAGATGCAAAAGATATCCAACCTATGATATCTTTGATAGGAGATTACCCATAGTTCTTTATCAACTTTATCCTAAGGTTGAGGAGAAAGACTCATACGCAATAGTCCCAAGATCTATGGAACAATAGTTTCATATTTTGGCTACATCTTTGGACTTTGGATTGCAAAAAAAGATTCATACTTCACCACACTTTGGAGCATCTAGCTCTGGAAAGATTCATTCCACACAAAAAGTTTGTCAAAAAGAGAACCCAAAATTAGAATTTAGGAAGGGAATTGTTGGAATTTTAGCTTTAGGTCTGATTAAAATTATATTTTTAGAACTACTCATCGTTCATTGTATATATTCATTTACATTTACATTTACATTAGATTAGACTATGGACAAAATGTTAAGTTTGACATTCCTCAAAAATGGCCAAAATGTGGTATGTGAGATAATCACATATTCTTGAAATACCCAAAGAGGGTGCTACTACTACTAATGTGTGATATTGCTTACATACTGTTGAAGGAGAGGTGCTCAACTCATCTACATGCACATGTTGATGGAGGTGTTCTTCATCTCACTGAGATGGTGAATGAGGAGTGTATGTTTATACACTTGGAAGTCTCTAAACTCTTGTGAGAAGGGTTGCTTTGGCGATCTCACTCTAGCCTCTTCATGTATTGTTCTTGACCCTCACTTGCTCTCTTTGGTATTTCTATGTTACCCTCACTTGCTCTCTTTGGTATTTCTATGTTACCGTCACTTGCTTTGCATCATACTGTCAACTTTTACATGCATTTGTACTTAATTGAAGCATATGATTTTTTGAGTGCATCGCGTGTATTTTTGAGTCTATGTGTGTATGTCCTCTCATATATGTTATTATTTGTGTCTTGGGCTATGATTTGCTAACAAAAAGCTGGTCATGGACGTATGTGATCATGAGGAATTCCATCTTCTCTAGTCTTGAAGTATATTAAAAGAATATTAACCAATGCTACATGCAATATGCAAAGTATATGGGACGAATGCAACCCATAAATTTACGTTTTGAGTTCAAGGAGTGCTCAAGGAACATGACTATACTCTTAAAGCTAGATGGGATATGTATGTAAGAAAACTTGGAAAGAGTTCATGCAATTCAAATGATTCATCTAAACAATCGTTAATACAGTCACCTTTCCTATTCACATTCTCAAATATAATCAAATATAAAAGTGTTCTTAAGAAGCGAAATAATATATATATATATATATATATATATATATATATATATATATATATATATATATATATATATATATATATATATATAAGTGCGCACACACTTTCATACAAACGTACATCCACACACACATTCCTTGAATAAACATTCGTTACTCTAGACACGGATGCACCACATGTTATGAATACAATGGTGTTCCAACTTCGAGGTCTTGATTTTTGATGGAAGTATCGCTCGTTTTGACCATTTAAAACTTAAAATAAGGCAAAAAACTTTATTAAACCCCCAAAATTTACATTAAAAATTTGAAATACAGTGCAATATAGCCCTTGCCAATTACCTTTGATCTTCACGAGATTCAAGTGGAGCTTGACTTGGGGCCCCCTTTCCCTCTCCCAATGTGTGGATCTTGTTGTCTCTGATCACTACTCAATTGTGCTTACCTTCAAGCCAGTCACCATTCTCAAAAAAGCCCTTTGGTTTCATATCAATTTGACCACCTTCTCTTGCTCCTCGATCCAGTAGGAGATTTCAGCTACCTGGAACTCGACTTTTGCCACCTGCTCCTTGCCGACCAAATGTTGGAGAAAGGTGGTCATGAAGACTCAACACATCTTAATCAAGACTCAAAAGAATCTTTAAAACATTCATCCAAATAGAAGGGAAAATCTTTATCAAAGGCTTAAGCATCTTGAGGAAAAATTAAATGTAGGCCACTCTCAATACCAGATAGGTCTCTAGAAAATCATAAGCATACTAAGGTACGAAGAAGAAATTCAAAGAAAAAATCTACAGGTGTACTTCAAAGATCAATGGGTGAGAAAGGCGGACAAACCTACTAAATAGATATGCGGCCTCCTCAAGAAGAAGCAATCCAAGGAAGGGATCCCTTTCATGATGGGTATCGATGGGATTAAGTGCAAGATAGATGAAGATATTAGTTCGTTGATTGTCAATCACTTTACTCAGCTTTGGGGGTTTTCACACCTCTTTCTCCTCATATCCAGGATTGCATGGCATCCGTCTCTAGAGTCAGAAGCAAAAGAATTCTACAAAATATGAAGCCTCTTCTTGAAGCTCCCAATATGAATAATGAGAGTCTTGAAGTTATTGATTCACTTCCTAATGGAAAAATCCCACGGCTCAATGGCCTCATCAATGAGTTTTTCAAGACCTTCAAGCAGGTGGTGACTACTCCATTATGTCTGGTGTGACAAGAAGCCATTTCTTTTGGTGCATTGCCCGAATATCTCAATGAAGATGTTATCAAGCTTATTCACAAAAAAGGAAGAAAAAACAAGAGTATAAATTGGCATCCAATTACAATGCTACAAATAGGCTACAAGATCCTTACCAAAGTTATTGATAACCATATCACCGTCACTTACAAAAATGGATCAGTGAGGATCAAAATCGGTTCATCAGGGGGAGGTCCATCCTTGAGGCTATCATTGATGTTTGGGAACGTTTGGCTTTCACTAAAGATTCCACTCATGATGACATGTTCCTTAAGATTGACTTCAACAAAGCTTATGAAAAACTCGAGTGGGACTTCATTCTCCAATCTTTGAAAGGCTTGACTGTGGCCAAAAATTCATTAAGATGGTCTCAAGGTTGCTAAGAAATGCCTCAATGTAGATAAACATCAATGGCTAGCTTTCTCAAGCCATTCGATTAAAACATTATATCAGGCAAGGTTGCCCCTAGGCCCCTCTTCTCTTTGCGATCATTATCGGTGGTCTCAACTGCCTTGTTAAACCTCATGCACATTTAGGTCATATTCAAGGCCTCTTTCTTCCCCTCAATCAAGACCAGACGATCATGAGACTCTTTGCCGATGACATGAATTCTTTTGTTCATAACGATCAAGCTAGCATTGATACCTTTTGGTGTTGCCTAAATACATTTGCGAGGCATCAAGCTCCAAAACCAACTACTCTAAGATAGCTTTCAGGGCCATTATTGGGCATCCACCTCAAATTTTGGTTGATCATGTCTGCCAAATGATCCCTAGGAGACAAATCTTCCACCTGTTAGGTATCCGATGGGATTCGACATTTTGATGAATGAGTGATGTAACTAAGCTCTTTCTAAGCTCGATAGCAAGTTTTCATAATAGAAAGGTATGCAGATCAACGTGATAGGGCAAGCTGTGTTGGTTGAAATGTTCCTGATTTCCTCAATTATTTAGTTTCCCTCTCGCTAGAGACTAAAGGACAAAGAGATTGTCCAATTGGAAAGAATTTGTAGGAACTTTCTCGAGACGGGAGATCCTAATAGAAGGGGTGTCCCCAAAATTAAATGGATTACTTGCATAAGCCAAAAAGATCAAAGTGGTTTGGGCATTCTAGACATTGAAGGAATGGCCAAAAAATTGGTGGCCAAATGACTAATTAAAACATGAAGCAACTCAGATGCCATCCTGAGCCAAACTGATTAGAAACAAGAGTGCTCTTAGGCTTGTGGATCTTCTAGGGTGGAAGGGTTTTGATCTTCTCACTCTTTTATTCTCCCCCTATCAGGGGACTCCCAGAGGCTCGAGCTTAGTTTGCTTCCTATGGAAAATTTGGTACAAGGTGAAACAATTTGTCAAGATCAATGAAGATTGGAAATGGGCTACATACATTGGACAAAATGATTCGATTTGGTTCTCTATCAAAGGCATGAGAGGCATTGAGCCTTGGAGCCTCCAAAAAGCTTGGAAGCTTTGGAACACAAGTTTTCGCTTGTGGAAACACCTCTAGAAAGAAACATGATAGTGGATTAGATTTGAGGACATTGACTCGACTAGGAGAGTGTATGAAGAATGGTGCCTGTTGTGGAGCAGACTCAATGCTTGGAAGTGCTCAAGGACTCGCCTCCTTATTGGGCATGACTCCCCTCACCTTGAGGGTTTTAGATGGAACAATGACAACAATCTTGATAAAATTCCAAGATTCAAGTAGAATGTGGACCTTCATGCTAGACTAAATAGGAGATGGTGTCTGGATTGGTTGATTTTTAGATGGGATCTTAAGTTCCAATCCTTTTGGCATCCCCTCATCGATGTTAAAAAATCAATTCTTATGTGGCAAAATCCTACACCAGGGAATTTGGACCAATGTAAAAGCTAACAAAATTTGTGGAGCCCCTCCATGGTGTAAACAATGCCTTCATGGCAATGAGGACTTGGAACACCTCTTCTTTTCATGCCCCAAGTCAATGTCAGTCTGGTGCACCCTTGTGAAAATCATGTTGTTGCAAGGTCAAATCAACTAGAAGCAAGCGCTATTGGGTGAAGCGATTGACTGTTCCTCAGCACTGTGGAATGCTATAAGAGGAGAGACCCTATAGAAGATCTGGAAAAAGAGGTGTTCGACCAATTTTGGTAGCCCTCCAAAAGAATGGTTGATCTGAAAATCTCTTTTCATTTTAGGTAAAATAATTTTCAATTGTAAGAAGCCCTCACCTTTTAGGCATCACAAAGTGTTTTTCCTTCATAGCAACAAGATTAAAAGCAAATGACCCCCCATGAGAGGGACAAAAAGATTATCAAACTTCTTTCTCATGTCTTCTAACAAGCTTTAAGCAACACCTACTTTGTAAGATTCAAAATTCCCATGACTCCCAAGTACATTCACTTGTACATTTGTTCTTTTTATTACTTAAAGTTTGAGAAATTAGGCTATTGCTAGACTTATATATATATATATATATATATATATATATATATATATATATATATATATATGTGTGTGTGTGTGTATGAAATACCGATACCATGTGTATTAGCTAGACCGTCAAAATACAACACTTTCGTTCCTTCAAGTACCATTAAGAACAACGAACTTTGACTGCCTTGATCTATTATTTGCCAATAACAAGAGAAATGCGTGTTAAAAAAGGGATACGAAATTTTTATCCTACTTCCAAGATAAAAAGAACAACATTCATAAAGACACATTTAGTGCTTTGTTTTGTACTCCCCTTTTCTTTCCAAGGATACGAGTAACACTCTCCACCATATCTTTGCTGCAAATTTGACAAGAACTCCTTTGTTTGACTGAATATGGATAAACATGTTGGTGCATGGGCACCAGAACCTTGAAATCACATTTATAACAAAAAATGCGAGATATGAACAACAATAATGAGGATGGTCCTACGCTGCTAGGGATTTGGTTGGGCCTTTTGCCACTTGAGGCGGGGGCGAGGGTTCAATCCCTGCCGGCAACATGTAAGGGACATGTATAACTTGGAATGATGAAGCATGTGGCTGATGTGCCACCGTTTATCCAACCCCGCGGTAGTTGTGACTGCCGGTTAACCCAGCCATATAAACCCCTGTTCTTGTGGGATAAGGGGGGTCCCATGGGTACTATGTCCTTCCTTGTACAGTTGCAATTTCAAAGTTAAAGCCTGGAGGAGTAGGCCTCGGCTGAACCTCCATTAAAAAAAAAAAAGAATAATGAGGATGGGTCTCTTCTGCTAAAAAAAGTCACCTATTTCAAGCTAGAACAATGTGGTGATGAGAAGCCATTTGTAGTGGTTGTGCCTACTCTCTTAAAAGGTTGATTTAAAATCTCTCCAACTCATATTAAGTGCCACTTAGGTAGACTCGATGATATTTTTATCCTAACTTTGAAGGGATCAAGCAAGTCTACAAGGCAAATCAACATTGCATGTTCTATAAAATTATCCATTCTTATTAAGAATGGTTTTAAGCCTTTAATGTGTGCTAGAATATAATTGTCAATGTGGCACCAAGCCCTTGAAATGGGTGCACGCTTTACCATAAATCAAGCACGGTATAAGATATGTTGTTTCAAACTTCATTCTAATGCGAAGGGCAATCTTAGAGAGGATGAGCACACCCTACGTTTGTTTATATGTGAGTCTTGAAGAGCTTTCAAACATGTGTTTGATGTTGTTTCAAACTTCATTCTAGTGCAAAGGGTAATCTTAGAGAGGATGAGCACACCCTACCTTTGTTTATATGCGAGTCTTGAAGGGTTTTCAAACATGTGTTTGAAGGGTAATCTTAGAGAGGATGAGCACACCCTACCTTTGTTTATATGTGAGTCTTGAAGGGCTTTCAAACACATGTTTGAAGAAGAATGAGAAGCAATAGACACCAAATTGTGAGTGATATTTTTTATTAGCCATAGCTTTTTTATATGAGGTAGGAGGTAGGACTGAATGGACCCATGGCATACATGCTTTTGAAGGAAGCATCCAAGAAGCATGAAGCATATAAAAAGACGCGGAGAAATAAAGAGAAAGGGCACTTTATGGACATTTGGCGCCAACTCATGAACGGACAGGGCCGTGCTTCTTGTCACATAGTCCAGCTGGGACATGGGTTAGTTTATTCTATATAGGATTCCATTCACCGTCGATCATCTCGATGACACACCTTTACACACGCACCTATCCCAATACATCCAGCCACAGAACATAACACTCGCAGACCCGCCATACCTTCCCTGTCCTGACTGCCGGCCATGCTCTTCTCCTCACAATCTTTACGTGTTTGTATTTGCTCCTCTTGATCGCCATCTCCGTCGCCTCCTCTCTCTCTCTCTTCTCCGCGATTAGTGCTTGCTGCCTTTTCTGAGCTTCTTCACTTCGACGTGGTCTGATCACCATATTCTGTCAGAAGGAAGTTGGCGAGCTGCATTTTTATGTCCGTCTTTGAAGTTTGAGCCTGTCGGCTTCCTGTGCACAAGACTCTCTTGCTTCACATCGGAAATCTTGCTCGTTTGGCAATGTGCTGATTCTTGATAGGGTTTGTCAGGAGTTCTTGCTCATCAGTAACCCCCTTCCCTGTTGTAATCCTCGGTTGTACTTCTCCGCTCTCAGCCTCTTCATACCTGGAACTATGGGGCTAAACTCCGGTCTTTCTGAAGAAGTGTCTCCGTGCTGCATTAGGTCCGACCTGTACTCGTCAGATGCCGCTACGGATGACGTTCCAAGGGATCTTGCTTCGTCTCCTGTTAAGAGGAAATGTCCCACTGTAATACGAGTATTATCGTCTCTGCTTGAGCGAGTGGTGGCTCGCAATGAACGGCTTCGAGCGCCATCGCCGCCGGAGGGTGTCGAAGACAAATTCTCTGCTTTTTCTGGTGCGCGAATACCTGCCATATCCATTGAGCAGTACCTGGAGAGGATATTTAGATACGCCAACTGCAGCACTTCCTGCTTTGTTGTTGCATATGCCTACATAGATCGCCTGGTTCAGCAGCAGCCCAATCTCCGCATCACCTCTTTGAATGTGCATCGTATCCTCATCACGAGCATCCTCGTCTCTGTAAAGTTCCTCGATGACTCGTAAGTTTCTTGAATTCCATGGCATTAAAGAAACTGTTGCATAGGAAAAGGTTCTGCTGTTGCCCTCTGCATACATTCATTTTGTTTAAAACGTAGATACATTTACCTCCTTATCGTACATCGTCCTATGTCGATGCGCTGCTATGATTAGTAACATTTTACGCGTGAAGTGCTAAACGTTTGGGAATTCCAGTCGATTATAATTATTTATGGGTGAATTATGATCATTCCTGACTTCCTATCCGTCAAATCACGGACTCTCGTCCCACAGATAGAAAGCTTACATCTCTAACACTTCAGTTGGCACTACTCTTCTGTCAGCATCCATTACTGAGTCTCATCACTTTCAAATACTAAGGTCTATATGAAATGCCAACAAGGTGGATTTACCAATTCAAGTAACTGCGAAAATATGCTCAACTTTGAGCAGTGTTTCCCACCCAGTTAAGTGAAATTGAGTATAGTGATTGATTATACTTCTCCAAATGTGCTTTGCCGACCTGTCAGTGGTTTCTTTGCGAGCAAAATTACATGTCCCTTATGGACACGTACTTGGGTTACTATAACCGCATTTAATTTATGTTTGTCTTTTTCCTTTGCCACTCAAGTATTCTGCATCAGTGGGATGAGAGGAAGGTGGACATCTGCAGGATTAACCTCTGATGCCAGTTCCTAGATATGCACTCAGAGTATTAACGATAGTGATGTAGACATTAGTTATAGCTAGTGTTTTCTTGATATGTCGGTGACTATAATATCTGTTTGTGAGCAAATTTGTTCAGATTTCGACTGCCTCGAGCGCAAGTCTATTTCTCACAATAACTTTTCTCCTTTTATGTTTCAGCTATTACGATAACTCATATTATGCTCAAATCGGCGGAATCTCTACGCAAGAGATGAATAAGTTGGAGAGGGCCTTCCTTTTCTTGCTAGGATTCCGTCTTCAGGTGACAGTGAGCGTGTTTGAAAGCTATTGTTCACATCTTGAGAGAGAAGTGTCACTTGGTGGAGGGTATCAGATCGAAAAAGCACTTCAGGCAATTTGTTCACTTGATGGGGAAGCTAAGAATTCACAGGAATGCAACACATTAGTGGCATGAAGTTCAATGTAATTTGTGCACCCGTTGCGGCAAAATATCCCTTTTGGAAAGTTGATCAGAAGGCAATGCTCGTCTTCTTGCTGTTATATGCATGGCAAGTTGATTATTCCACGAGTATTTGTTATTCAGCAGTGCCACTCTGCAATTTAGCAGTCCCAATCTGCAGTTTAGCAGTTCACAGTGTACAGTTGTGATGCCAGTGTCCTGTTCCTGATTCAAATATACCAGCAACTGTGCAGTTCTTCATAGATTGATCAGCATGATGAAGGTTAGCCACATTGTTCTGCGTTTCCTCAATCAGAAACCATAGGGTTATGTGTGTTGTAGTGCACAACATACATGGTTATGGCTGAAGGTCGACATTGTAGATTGTTTTTTCTGGTCTGTGTAAATGTTCATGGGAGTCACAGGGAGTTTATCACCTTGGTCACAACCAGACGACAGTCTGGAGTTCCCGAAATGTATCATCGCAATTTTCTCTGAGTTTGTCATGAATAACATTGTTTGCAGGACTCAGTAATTTCTTGAAAATCTGTTGGTCCGGAAGTTAAGTTTTTTTGTCACTTCTATTCCTAAAGATCCTTGTCATTTTTCTGAATATCTCATTGGCATCTAAATTAGGGGCATTGCCGTTGATGATCAAATATTCAAGACAGTTTTGATATCTAGCTAAATAAGGCTCATTTCACATAAGGCGGAACAGGGAGAGAATAGTGTAATTAGACCAATTATGATTTTACATGTGTATGTGAGTATTCACATAGGGCTGGTGGCACACTGCTCATGTTGATCCACTATTTTGTTCCAACCTGCTCATCCTGTCCTTTAGATGCTCCACCTTCGATGTTGAAGAAAGTAATATGAAATAAAACAATTGTCTGTTGAGGAGGTAAGAAAGTAGCTAGGTGTTGAAGTTCTCTATGTTTTACACAGGGGAACTGTACAAGAAGTACTGCAGTCAATGAGAGAGGGAAATCTTTTCCGCTCTCGTATGTGAAGAGACGAGCAGGAGCACAATTATTTTTTGGAATTTCCAGGTGGAACAGAGGCAATTTATATGTGAGTTCCACTGTTCATATGTGAGATGACCCTTAGTTGAAAGAGTGGTACTATTCATTCTCTTCAGTGGATGGTAAAACAGTGAAGGTCTCTGTTCAGTGTTTTACGAGAAGCCATAAGGTTTTTTCCATCAATGGATTGACTCTCTTTCTTTTGATGCTCAATGAAAATGGAAATTTGAATTTCTGTACATTATTCTTCATCTCTTGAGGACTCAGCGAGATGTGTTTGACAACATTTGTCATGGCAATAAGGTCATTCAGGGCTGTATACATGGGATCGGATCAGAAGAGGTCTGGGATGGCTACGCATGTGCATCATGATTTGAACATGATATTTCCTAAAGGAGGATGCCACATTCCTTAAAGATAATTTTCCTGGTATTGTGATATTTAGCATTACCAAGGGAGGCCGCCCTTGAATCACTTTTTTATATAGTGAATGTAATGATCCATCAATACCCTTGTTAGTGCTTTCACGCTTATGAATGAATGAATTTTAGCAATGTTAATGACTTAAAGTGCGATGTTAATGACTTAAAGTGCAATGACAAATCCAGTAGTATTGACATGGAGCAACCTCTCTGAGCTAAGAAC
The DNA here is from genome assembly GCA_020310875.1 of Ceratopteris richardii. NCBI lineage: Eukaryota > Viridiplantae > Streptophyta > Polypodiopsida > Polypodiales > Pteridaceae > Ceratopteris > Ceratopteris richardii. The sequence goes on along the minus strand of CM035436.1, from coordinate 26,656,395 downwards.
AAATGAAATAACCAGTTCTGCTAACAATGAAAATAGTTAGTTCTTATGGAAAAGTCTGGTGAAATCAATTTGTAGGCAGTACTGCTAACTCTAATTACCGTCTAATCAATTATTGGAAGGGCCTCCACTTTGTTTGGAACACCTTGACATCAGAAAGTGACAATGGTTGACGAAAAGTGCTACCACGTGGAAAACTTTGATGTGAATGCCCTCATAAAAAAGTGACAATGGTTGGCTAGAAATGCAAATATGTGTAGAACTTTGGGATAAAGGAGTGGTTCTTTAAGGACACATGATACATTGAGGAAATCTCCCAACATCGAAAAATGATGAATGTTGGCCGGCCCAGAAGTGTCTACCATGTGATAATTCTGACCTGGAGAGGTATATGGGTTAGAGAAGTGTGGATAAAAGGGAAAATTAAAAAAAAAAGCAGCAATACAATTAGTAATTCTAAGGAACTGGCCAAAATCACACTTCTACTCCATAAGATTGTTTACTGTCAGTGAGCTCTAGAAGAAGGATACAGCAACATGACAAGAAATCATAATGGAATCTGCAAAGTAATACTCAATAGGAGGGAAACATAAAGATTTTGCTCTCAATGAGCTCAGGAGACTATTTTGCTGCCATTAATGATTGTGCTGATAGAAGTTTCTTCTACAATGTTTTGGGACCATGTAAGCTTGCACCTTAATACTAGAAGAGGAACGTGAAGATTTTACATTGAAAGAGTTTCAGAGACTATCCTCTTGCTATCAAAGATTAATGAGATGCTTTTACAATGTTTTGGGAGTGTGCAATTTTGTTCTAATAGTCATTGGTTTATTGCATGGATACTTGATGCAGTGTGCAGCTGCTGAGGTGATGCGATGAGCAAGTGCATAGTGAACTCTGATCTAGCAGGCTTGAAATGGACAAAGTGCTGAACTACAAGAGTTCCGTGTTCAAAATTCTGTGGTAAGGAAGCAAGTAGTTATGACTGAGCAGGAGCAGAAAGTGGGAGGGTAATCAGGTGCAGGAATTGAGCAGAAGTTGTGTGCAAACCTAAGCAATTATGATGGGATGCAATGAGGTTGTGTCGGTGAGTGCTTTTGACATTGCGAATGTGAGTGCCTTGTTCGCTGATGATGCTCTTGTGCTGCATACGTTGAGGGGGCCACTGCAATCTACAGGTGCACTGTGCACCATTCAGATTTTTGGGCATACGAAATCGGTACTTCTCGACTTTCTATCTCACTCAGGACATGATGATGGATCACAAATGATATTGCAATTCAAAGTCTAATTGGTTGATTGAACATCCTAGGTGGGTAGCAAGTTTCACTGCTGTACCCAATGGGAGGATATCAAGTTGAGATGACAGCAAAAATTGAAGGATTCCTTCCCTACTATGATTTTGAGCTTCTCATATGGGTGAGGCCGTGAAGCTGAGGTACCATTGACTGGTTGACAATAATGTGCTACAGGCCATCTGCAGAACCTTTGATTTTGGTTATGTGCTTGGTGTTTTGATGACGTAATCACAAGGTAATGGAAGTGATTGGGTATAAGTGAAGCCTCTTTGCCGTGATCTATAGGTTACTCATATGCAAATCTGATTTTGGTTATGTTCTTGGTGTTTGGATGATGTAGACACAAGGTAATGGAAAGTGATTGGGTATAAGTGAAGCCTCTTTGCCATAGGGATAGGATATTTGAATTGCAGGTTACTCATATGTAAATCTGATTTTGCTTATGTGCTTGGTGCTGGATGAAGTAGATGCTTGATTATGAACAATGATTGAATCTACCCTTGAAACTGATTTTAATCTTGGTGTCTGGATGAAGTAGATGCATGGTAATGGAAATTGATACAGTACTGGTGAAGGCTTTTTGACATAGGATAGGATAGGACCTGTGATCTGCAGGTTGTGATGCAAATTTGATTGTGGTTATGTGGTTGGTGTTGAATGAAATAGATGCATGGTAATGGAAAGTGATTGGGTATTAGTGAAACCTCTCTGCCATAGGGATAGGATCTGTGACCTGCAGGTTGTGCAGGTGCAAATTTGATTTTGGTTATGTGCTTGGTGTTGTATGAAGTAGATGCATGGTAATGGAAAGTGATTGGGTTTTTTAACAAAGCCTCTTTGCCATGGGGACAGGATCTGTGACCTTCAGATTGCTCAGATGCATGAGAGACCATTTCTCTGCTTGAAGAGAAACTATACTTCACTAGTGCACTACTTTACTTACCACAGGGGGTTTCAAGGGAGGTCCCGCATCTTGATTTTTTTTTTTGTTGGGGGGGGGGTTTTGGTGAATTGGTCCCAATCAAGGTTCTTCTTTGCAAAATGAGTTCAATTATAAGTCTTTGACAAGAATCATGGGCATTGGCCTATGAAACAGGTATAAGGATGTGTTTGGTGGAAGATTGGCTCTGATCTGGCTGATCACCATCTTTGCTAAGTCGATTTGTGAAGGCAACATCAGTAGCTCCATATTTTTCTCTGGGTGTATATTTGCAAGGCCATGTTCAGAAAAAGAGAAACCTGGGCATTGGCCTATGACTCAGGTATATGAGCATGTGTTTGGTGGAAGATTGGCTCTGATGTATCTGATCACCATCTTTGCTAAGTCGATTTCTGAAGGCAACATCAGTCGCTCTATATTTTTCTCCGGGTGTATGCTTACAAGCGCATGTTCAAGTTGATAGTTTATTTCTCAAGTTCAGACCAAGTTTTGGTTGGTCTAATCATAAAATTGAGGATTGCACACAATGAGAGTGCTTTGGGCACGCTCAATTTATGGGTTTGAACTTCCAGTCCTTATAGAGAGCCCTGCCCTTTTTTTCAGCCAATAGGAGTTGGTTACTCATACACATGGCTTTGAGCTCCCCTCAACTGGGGCATGCTCGAAGACATTTGGGCTGTGCGCTTTTTCTCTTGGAAGTGAAGATATCTGTTCAAGATGTGTGAAAATGAAAATGAACTGAAGACTGTTGAAACTGGGAAAGCATGGGGTAAAAATGAAGTGGTTCTGAAGGCATTTGTTGAGGACGAAACGATGTCCAACCCACCCTTCAAATGGCAAAGAGGAGAATGTACCCTAGTGTACGCATGTCTCACCTTTGTGGAAACGAAGACACATCAGCGTCAAGGTGCCTTGAGAGATATGAGCTTAAGTGTTGGAGTGTGGTACTGTCCACTTCTTCGATGCAAAAAACATACTTCCTACAAGGTCTTTTGGATTTGGAGAATGGGATAATAAAGAGTTTGAAAGATTGCAAACACTATGCTACACGTTCAGGTAGACGATGGATTTTCCCCACTTTTCTAGTGAGCAAGTTTGACCATTGCCTCTCCTAGGCTGGCACCTGAACTATTGTCCCTAAGGGTTCGAGGTTTGTTTAAAGGTGTCCACTCTTCAAAGAGAAAGGTTAATAAACATCCTTGTAAGTGCTGTTACACCTACACAAACCAGGCCACAGGATATATAGAGCATCAAACAACATAGTCCACGATGGGAGGCGAGTGCCTCATATGAGAAATAGCTCGTCAAGTTCATGTGCATGCGTGTATAAGAGCGTGTTCTCTCATCTGTATGGTAGTTAATATTCCAAGTGGGTCAATGATGTCCTACGACAAGGGAATTCTTATGTAGAGCAGCCCGGTTTTTGTTCGTGATCTGATTGTGTGGGGAAAGTATCATATTTGAAGTTATGAATAGATGATGAATTGAAAGTAAACATATGGCTAGACTTGTGCTTTAGTTAATTATTGTACATGTTCTCTTGTGACTATATTCATGTGGATGGACACTAGTTAAACAAATGAATCTTTGTCCTTAGAGGAGGCAGACTAGGTTGCTCAATGCTCTCTCTTCTTAGAGAGAGTCTAGGTTGTTCAAGAAGCTGAATGCTTTCTTTTCTTGGAAGTTTGGTCATCGGCCTATTCTTCCATTTAGGCTTGAAATTTCAAACTTGCAGCTCATGCACCTTGGGGATCTCCTTATACCCCACTTTCTAGGGCTTAACATCAAATCATTCGTTAGGTTTTCAACCTTGGACCTTCAATCCAAGGTCCAAATTGTTTACCACTACACCATGCACCTTCAATAGATCAACCTTTTTCATTACTTTCGTCAAGAACATCTATAATAAGGGGATAAGACATAAGGCTGTGGTTTACTTTATCCTAATTGACATGTTGATTTATTTATTTGGATAGACGGCTTGTTTTTATCTAGTTCCTTCGAGAATTCAAACCAAACTAGATAAGATTGGGGAATGGAGCCAAATGTAGGGGATAAAATCGAGTACTGATGAATGCATAGTGGTGTTTCATGGTGAGTCAAAGCATAGAAATAAAATATTATTTCTAGAACATCGAGGGGGAATTAAATACGATATCCATTAGATTTGAAGGGATTTCTAAAGCATAGACATGCATGAAATTGATTTGTCAATGATTGCTCAAAATTGTTTTCTACACAAGGTCGCTCACATATCATAATCTCAAGCGATTTCGACGAAGTGATAACAAAGTATCAGGCTATGCTTACAACCATGCATGGCTGACAATGATCTCCATACATGCCTGTGATTTGTACATGTATCAAACCATCTCATTGTGCTAAAGCCATAATGTATATTTTAAGCAAATGGTCTACATGGGTTTTGTGAAGCTTGCCAACTTGGAAAGCAAACTAGGTAGTCATTCAAAAGGAGTGCATATAGAGCCTCAAATATCTTGCATGTGATACATATTGAGGTGTGGGGACCTTCCTACGAAGTCTCCATAGGTTGATCTAGGTATTTTGTAACTTTTATTGATGATCATTCAAGAAAATGTTGGACTTATTGCATAAAAGAAAAAGTAGATGTGTTTGATATGTTACAAAAGTTTAGATCACAAGTTGAGAAGGAAACAACTAGAAGCACTAAAGCACAAAGGTCCTACAATGGAGAAGAGTACTTCTCAAAAGTAGTCTTTGAATACTTGATTTATAGTGGTATCGAAAGACAAGTGACATGTAAATACCACCACAACAAAATGGGATAGTTGAAAGGAAGAATACGCAGATTCTAGAGGTAGCTAGGTGTATGATAAATGAAACAAATATGCCATTAAGGTATTGTGTTGAGACAACTATGTAACTTATGATTAGGGTTCCAATAAGTGGAGTACATCAATTGATGCCTGCTGAACTGTATTTAGGCCAAAGACCTGATCTACACCATCTCAAGGTGTTTCCGTGCATACACCACAAGAGAATAAGGGGTGTAACGACACCCCCAATTGAAAAAAAAGAGAATGTCACTTATGTGACACTCTAAAAGTAGAGCGTCACATAAGCGACGATCCTGAAAACAAAAAATGGGGGATTGTTGCACAAGCAATGCTCACCTTCCCTTGTGCGATTGTGCTTAAGTTGCATCACTACTAGCCTCGCATACTAGCGATGTTGGCAAAATGCCTCCAATGCAAAAGGATCCCCTATGTGACGCTACTTGTAAGCCAAAAAGAACTTTGAATTCTCCCTACACATTTGTGCAGAGATTCGAAGTCACGCGAGACAAAGACACACACATACCCACGAGAGAGAGAGAGAGAGAGAGAGAGAGAGAGAGAGAGAGAGAGAGAGAGAGAGAGAGAGAGAGAGAGAGAGAGAGAGAGAGAGAGAGATGCATATGTATACATACTATACACACACACATACTCTTATACACACATATATGTACACACATACACCCATACACAAACACACACACACCCATACACATACACAAATGTATACATGCAAACTCATATACATACACACATACACATACACACACAAATACACACATACACTCACATATACAGAGATGCATATGTACATAGATAAACTTGCATACACATGCATACACATGCACACATACACATACACATACACATACACATACACATACACATACACATACACATACACATACACATACACATACACATACACATACACATACACATACACATACACATACAAATATGCATATGCATATGCATATGCATGCGCATATGCATGCGCATGCGCATACGCATACACATACGCATACACATACACATACACACACACACATACACATACACATATGCATGCATACGCACAAACACATACACATACACACACATACACTCACATACATATACATACACATATATATACACACACATACACATACACACACATACATAGACATACACACATACATATACATGCACACACAAACATACACACACATATACATACAGACACATATACATACACACACATACATACACATATACACACATACCCACTCATACACTCACATACACACACACACACACACATATACATACACATACACATACACATACACATACACATACACATACACATACACATACACATACACATACACATACACATACACATACACATACACATACACATACACATACATATACACATACACATACACACACACACACACATACACATACACATACACACATAACACACACACATATACATACACTCACACACATATGTACACACACACACCCATACACACACACACGCATACGCATACGCATACGCATACGCATACGCATACGCATACGCATACGCATACGCATACGCATACGCATACGCATACGCATACGCATACCCATAGACACACACACAGACAGACACATACACAGACACATACACATACACATACACATACACATACACATACACATACACATACACATACACATACACATACACATACACATACACATACACATACACATACACATACACATACACATACACATACACATACACATACACATACACATACACATACACATACACATACACATACACATACACATGCACATGCACATGCACATGCACATGCACATGCACATGCACATGCACATGCACATCCACATGCACATGCACATACACATACACATGCACATGCACCTACACATACACATACACATACAAACACACATACCCATACAAACACACATACACAGGTACACGTACACGTACATGTACACGTACACGTACACGTACACGTACACGTACACGTACACGTACACGTACACGTACACGTACACGTACACGTACACGTACACGTACACGTACACGTACACGTACACGTACACGTAAACGTACACGTACACAGGTACACGTACACGTACACGTACACGTACACATACACGTACACGTACACGTACACGTACACGTACACGTACACGTACACGTACACGTACACGTACACGTACACGTACGCAATGCGTACGCGTACGCGTACACGTACCCGTATGCAATGCGTATGCGTACGCATACGCGTACAAGTACACGTATGCATACAGGTATAGGTACAGGTACACTTACACGTACAGGTACAGGTACACGTACACGTACAGGTACAGGTACACGTACACGTACACGTACACGTACACGTACACGTACACGTACACGTACACGTACACGTACACGTACACGTACACATACACGTACACGTACACGTACACGTACACGTACACGTACATGTACACATAGATACATGCACACACATTCATACACACACACATACACATACACACACACACATACACACATATACATACACATACATATAGATATACACATACACATACACATACACATACACACATACCCACACATACCCACACATACACACATACACATACACATACACACATACACACATACACACATACACATACATGCATACAAATACATATAGATGCATACACACGTACACACACATACACATGCATACCCACATGCACACACATGCACATATATACACACATGCATACACATATACACATGGACACAAACACACACACATACATAACAGACCCAATCATACACACACACACACACATACACACATACACATATACACACATACACATATACAAACACACATACACACACATGCACTCACATACACACATATACACACACACACACACTTATACATACATGCACATACACACACATGCACATGCATACACACATGCACATGCATACACACATGCACATACATGCATACATACATGCACATACATGCATACACACATACACATGCATACATGCACACACATACATGCACACATACACAAACATAGACATACATACACACATGCACAAATACACATACATGCATACACAAAGACACATGCATACACACATACACATACATGCATACACACATACACATGCATACACACATATACATGCATACACACATACACATGCATACACATGCATACACACATATACATGCATACACACATACACATACATGCATACACACATACACATACATGCATACACATACACACACATACACATACATACACATGCACACACATACATAACAAACACATACACACACATACACACACATACACACATATACACACACATACACATATACATCCACACACACATACACTCACATACACTCACATACACTCACATACACACATATACATACATGCACATTCACACACATGCACACACATACACATACATGCTTACACATGCATACACACATACATATACATGCATACACACATGCAAACAACATATACATCCATCCATACACACATACACATGCATACAAACATACACATACATGCATACACATACATACATACACATACATACATACACATACATACATACACATACATACATACACACATACACATACATGCATGTGTATGTGTGTGCATACATACACACATACATATATATACACACACATACACATAACACACACACACACACCTACATAAGCATTACATAACAAAACGAAACATACACATGCACATACACACACACATACACATATACACCCACACATACACACACATACATTGACATATGCACATATACATACATACACATATACATACATGCACATACACACACATGAAAATGCATACACATGTACACACATACACATATATGCATACACACATACACATACATATATACACACATACACATGCATACACATACTCATACTTGCATATACATACACAAACATACACATGCACATACATACACATACATGCATACACACATAAACATGCATACACACATGCACATGCACATGCATACATACATACACATGCACACACATACACACACATATACACACACACATACAAACACACACACACACACATGCACACCACACACATACACATCACACACATACACATCACACACATACACACACATACGCACACACACATACACACACATACACACACATAGATTCACATACACACATATACATACATGTACACATAGATACATACACACATACACACACACACATACACACACACACACATACACATGCACATGCACATGCACACGCACACGCACACGCACACGCACACGCACACGCACACGCACACGCACACGCACACGCACACGCACACGCACACGCACACGCACACGCACACGCACACGCACACGCACACGCACACGCACACGCACACGCACACGCACACGCACACGCACACGCACACGCACACGCACGCACACGCACACACACACGCACATGCACACGCACACACACACGCACATGCACATGCACATACACGTACACAAACACAGACATACACGTACATAGACACGCACACGCACACGCACACGCACACGCACACGCACACGCACACGCACACGCACACGCACACGCACACGCACACGCACACGCACACGCACACGCACACGCACACGCACACGCACACGCACACGCGCACGCACACGCGCACACGCACACGCACACGTGCACGCACACGTGCACGCACACGTACACGCACACGTACACATACACGTACACGTACACATGCACATAAACATACACATACATGCACACATACACATACACATATACATACACGTACATGTACACCTACACGTACATGCACGTGTACACCTGCATGTACACATACACATGCACCTACACGTAGAGGTACACATATACGTACAGGTACACATACACATACACGTACACGTACACATACACGTACACATACACGTACACATACACATAAACATACACATACATGTACACATACACATAGGCATACACATATACATACACGTACATGTACACCTACACATACACACACGTGTACACCTGCATGTACACATACACATGCACCTACACGTAGAGGTACACATACACGTACAGGTACACATACACGTACAGGTACACATACACGTATAGGTACACATACACGTACACATATAGGTACACATCCACATACACATACACATACACATACACGTACACGTACACGTACACGTACACGTACACGTACACGTACACGTACACGTACACGTACACCTACACGTACACATACACATACACGTACACGTACACATACACGTACACGTACACATACACGTACACGTACACGTACACGTACACATACACGTACACGTACACGCACACGCACACACACACGCACACGCACACGCACACGCACACGCACGCACACGCACACGCACACGCACACGCACACGCACACGCACACGCACACGCACACGCACAGGCACAGGCACGCACACGCACGCACACGCACACGCACACGCACACGCACACGCACACGCACACGCACACGCACACGCACACGCACACGCACACGCACACGCACACGCACACGCACACGCACACGCACACGCACACGCACACGCACACGCACACGCACACGCACACGCACACGCACACGCACATGCACACGTACACATACACGTACACGCACACGTCCATGTCCACGTCCACATCCACATCCACGTCCATGTCCACATCCACGTCCAGGTCTACGTCCACGTCCATGTGCAGGTCCACACACATGCACATGCGCATGCACATGCACATGCACATGCGCATGCACATGCACATGCGCATGCACATGCACATGCGCATGCACATGCACATGCGCATGCACATGCACATGCACATGCACATGCACATGCACATGCACATACACATGCACATACACATGCACATTCACATACGCATACACATTCTTATTCACATACACATACACATTCACATTCACATACACATACACATATACATACACTCACATACACACAAAAATACACAGACACATACACGGACACATGCACGCATGCATACACGAACACATACATGGACATACAGGGACACATACATACGTACATACGCACATATACACACATACACATACACATACACATACACACATACACATACACATACACATACACATACACATACGCATACGCATACGCATACGCATACGCATACGCATACGCATACGCATACGCATACGCATACGCATACGCATACGCATACGCATACGCATACGCATACGCATACGCATACGCATACGCATACGCATACGCATACGCATACGCATACGCATACGCATACGCATACGCATACGCATACGCATACGCATACACGTACCCGTACCCGTACACGTACCCGTACACGCACACGTACACGTACACGTACACGCACACGTACACGCACACGTACACGTACACGCACACGCACAGGTACACGTACACGCACAGGTACACGTACACACACACACGTAGACGTACACGTACACGCACACGTAGACGTACACGTACACGCACACGTACACGTACACGTACACGCACACGTACACGTACACGTACACGTACACGTACACGCACACGTACACGTACACGTACACGCACACGTACACGTACACGTACACGCACACGTACACGTACACGTACACGCACACGTACACGTACACGTACACGCACACGTACAACGCACACGTACACGTACACGTACACGCACACGTACACGTACACGTACACGCACACGTACACGTACACGTACACGCACACGTACACGTACACGTACACGCACACGTACACGTACACGTACACGCACACGTACACGTACACGTACACGCACACGTACACGTACACGTACACGCACACGTACACGTACACGTACACGCACACGTACACGTACACGTACACGCACACGTACACGTACACGTACACGCACACGTACACGTACACGTACACGCACACGTACACGTACACGTACACGCACACGTACACGTACACGTACACGCACACGTACACGTACACGTACACGCACACGTACACGTACACGCACACGTACACGCACACGTACACGTACACGTACACGTACACGCACACGTACACGTACACGCACACGTACACGCACACGTACACGTACACGTACACGTACACGTACACGTACACGTACACGTACACGTACACGTACACGTACACGCACACGTACACGTACACGTACACGCACACATACACGTACACGTACATGCACACGTACACGCACACCCACACGCACACCCACACGCACACGTACATGCACACACACATGCACACGTACACGCACAGGCACAGGCACACGTACACGTACACGCACACGTACACGCACACGCACACGCACATGTACATGCACACGCACACGTACACGCACACGCACACGTACACGTACACGCGCACACGCACACGCACACGTACACGCACACGCACACGCACACATACACGCACACACACACACACGCACACGTACACGCACACGCACACGTACACATACACGCACACGTACACGCACACGTACACGTACACGTACACGTACATGTACACGCACACGTACACGTACATGCACACGTACACGCACACACACACACACGTACACTCACACGCACACGTAGACGTGCACGTGCACTATGCATACATACACATGCACATACACATACACACACATACACATACACACACATACACATACACACACATACACATACACACACATACACACATACGCACATACACACACATATACACACATACACATACACATACACATACACATACACATACACATACACACACATACACATACACATACACACTCATACACACACATGTAGAGAGACACATACAATTACATACACACATACACACATACATGTATACATGCATACACATGTGTACACACATACACACATACACACATACATGTATACATGCATACACATGTGTACACAAATACACACATACACATGTGTACACACATGCACACATACACATACTTACATGTACACGCACATACACACACCTATACATACACATACAGATGCAAAAGCACATATCCACATGCACACATATACACATACACGTATACACACATAGACATACACACATACACACATACACATACACATACACATACACATACACATACACATACACATACACATACACATACACATACACATACACATACACATACACATACACATACACATACACATACACATACACATACCTGCATTTACATACACACATACACAAACATACATAACAAATACACACATACACTTACACACACATACACACACATACACACACACATACATATACACACATATACATATACACACATACATAGGATGCTCATATTAATAGGAGATTGGGCATTGATAAAACCAAGGAGAGAACAAAAATGAAAAACCAACAACATAAACTTGGACTCTTGGAAGGGTACAATTCTTAGCTTCCGACTTAGTGAAAGAAAGTCGGTGAAAAAAATTTTGGTGTAGCACATCTACATGCATAAAGAGACAATACTTGAGGAATCCAACATATCTTCGAATATATAAAGCTAATTGCAAGTATTTCACATCATTGTTGTATAAGCTATCAAAAACACTGGTGAGTTTGCCAAAGTTTTAGATCTCTTTTTCTCATCCTAAGGGGAATTACATCCACTCAAACGCATTATAGGTAATTTCCATGCAATAATTGGTTTTATAGGATAACTCTAATACCACAAGATGAGAGGAAAGAAGCTCTCAAAGCCTAGCACTTCATTCTATGATCACTTCTAGAAAATTAGGAACAACAATCGAAAAGGGAGCCTTGAAAAGCTACTAAAAAAGCAAGATCTAATTTTTTTTATTGACCATCTTTGGATATTTTGAAGTCCTTTTGAATCAAATATTCAATGAACTACAAACCCAATTGAAACGGGCCATTGCAACAAGAATTACTAGACAACATTTTCCCATGCCTATTAAAGTGTTTGCTGAACTCTTTAGAGAATGTCATGTAAGAATTACTCTAATCACACTTATTTACAAGGTTATTGATAAAGAAGATCTTGTCAAACTTCTTTATAGTGGTGATATGGTTTCAATGAATGTAGAAGAGAGCTCCCAAAATCTTATTGAGTTAGCAATCATGGTGTTTGGTGAACTACTTGTAAAATGTCTCTTAGTGAGAGCTATACTTCAGAACAAATTCTCCACAACATCAACATAGAAAGTGCAAATGATGGAGGTTACTACTTCATATCAACAACAAGAAAGTGAATAATTTTAATCCCATAATCTTTAAATCAAGAAAAATTTTAAGATCATTTTTTTTAGTTGGATTATTAGGTAGTAAGGAGAAGACAAACAATGATAGAATGCAAAGAAATTGAAGGGAATGTTATTCTACTATAGAAGGCATAAACGTCAAAGGAGGGGATACATTTGATTAGATTTTTTCTCTTGTTTGTTTGTCCTGTTTGTTTTTTTTTTGAACTTAGATACCTACATGCAAGAAGTCCATGACTCATGTGTCAACTTGTAGAAATCGTGTGATGGTTTTTGGAGGTATTATACTTATTTCTTGGAAATCATGTGTGCGTATAATCAAAATTCTTTGGAGATTGTGATCTCCATGATGAACTTGCAATGATTCTCATTGTTGGAAATTGTGATCTCATGCAAAAGAATGACTCATTGAGGTGACATGAGAGACTTTTTATAAAAGGATTCTTCTTACAACTTAGAGCCATGCGCATTTTACTTACTTGTGTGAATGTTTCCTCATGGTATCTTCAGACAAGGAGCATTGTTCTGACATATATTCATTTCCAAGGGACTATTGATTATACAAACAATATTTCATGATATATGATTCTGAGATCCCTTATCCAGACGATGTGGAGGAGTGTTTGACTCTTACAGAGAAGAAATTTTACAAGTTCAATAAGAAAGAAGAGCATCACTATCGAGATTATAGGGAATTCAAACTCCTCTTGTTTAGAGAGAATGAAGAATAAGATGCCTATGATCACGACAAGAGGATGCAAAGGATGGATGAGCTATGAAAGATGATAGATTATTGCAATCAAATATATGAAGAAAGCAATGAGCAATTGAAGAAGTTAAAGAAGAAGTAATGAATGACAAAATCTCAAGAACACGAGAACATCCACCCACTAAGATGATAGGCTAGAAGAAGAAGAAAAAAGATATCCATGTGAAGAAGGAGTAAGATGGCTTGGATTGACAAGGGTTTCATGTCACCTATATTCGTAACTTCTCTAGTGCTTGCCATTTTTTGTTTTGCCTTAATGAAAGTCACTTCAACAATGCTTGTCTCTCCCAATCCCTAATGAGTACATGTTGTAGCTCTGTGATCACATATATTTTTGCTTGAAAGAGAGATAAAGAAATAGAGAGAGAGGGGAGGAGGGAGAGATATAAATGACCATTTGGTTATCAGTCTAGCTCTTTAAAACCTAGTGTGGTACATTAGATAAGTAACATTTCAGCTACTCACACATCAAAGCACTTGTCCAAAAAATAGGAACTCACATACAAGGGCAGATAGATGCATGGAGAGAGACACAAATATAAAGAGAGAGAAAGAAAGAGCGGGGGGAAGGGAGAGATACACACACACATAGAGAAAGAGAGAGAGAGAGAGAGAGAGAGAGAGAGAGAGAGAGAGAGAGAGAGAGAGAGAGAGAGAGAGAGAGAGAGAGAGAGAGAGAGAGAGAGAGATCTACACAAGTTTTGATTCATATTTGGGGTTGTAATTCAAAACGAGGTGTGCCACTTCATACAATTAAGACTTTGGCTATTCACATTTCAGAACATAGTTGCGTGAGAGTGAAAAACATTAAGGCATACACATAAAGACATATATATAGAAAGAGAAAAGATAAAGAGATAGAGAGAATCAGGAAGGAAAAAAATAGACAAGAGAATTAATCAAGATCAAATTGTTCTATAATTATGGTATAATAGTTTAAATTGTCTTCTCGAGATACACTTATTATTATCTTTCCTTACACCAAATAAATATTTGATTCACATTTGATATCCTCCTTAAGGGCTACATTAAAAAAAGATGGGTCATATATGTTGATAGTGCCTGACATGCTACTTGACAATATAGATTCAAATTTTCTAATTTTGAAAATGCATGTGTTGGATTTGACTTAGAATAAATTTCAATTTGAATTCTACAAATGGAACATTCTGTTTTTGTGTACCAAAATCAAAATAAAAAAATGTTTTCTTCACTTCTACCTCCTCCACTACAAGGCTTCACCCAGACTCCTTTTGTACATGGTTTGTCAAACCTTCATCCTTAAGCTCTTGCTTTTGCTATATTGTTTTGTGTTTCTCCTTCTTCTCCCACTTCTATTGCTTTGATCCGATGTCTTCTATTTTTTTCCAATTTTTAATATTATTATTTTCGTTTTGCTTATGGAGGTTTGTTATGTTGATATTGCTACTATTTCTCTTCATCTCCTTATTCTTTCCATTGATGTTCATGTTGTTACTTTTCTTGTTTTTTTCCTCCTTACTCTTCATAGTTCTTCTTTCGCTCTCCTTGGTGGTTCTTTTTCTCTTCCTCTCATTCTTGTTCCTGTTGATGTTATTCTTCTTGATGTTGTTGATGTTGGTTGCCTTCTTGTTGTTGATATATTTAGGTAGTGATGTGCGTGAACACTCTAGGACCACGGGGGCACTTTTTTCCCTCTTTAGGAGGTTTTTTTTCCCCTCGCCTATATATATGCCTATTGCCCTTACAAACTACTTGTCTTTGTACATTCTACTGGTAATACAGTCAGTATTGTGTGTTGTGCTCCAAGCTTCTTATTCTTCCTTGTGTTGTTTGCGTGCTTCCACAGACGTCTATCTCCAACAATTGGTATCCGAGCAGGTCGTATCTCATCTAGGGCATCATTGACACCTCTCTGCAGTCTCAGAATCGCAAGAATTTTGGTGAGCATACTCAGGGTGTTTCTGAGATCAAAACAACTTTGTTGTCTGGTGCCGAAATCCCAATCCGAGCTTGTTTTGGCCTCTGAACACACTATCACAGTGCTTGTGCAAGCTATTTTGTCTTTTTGTGCCAAACCTATATACCAGTTTTGGTCTTCCATTATAAGCATCTCGAAGTCTACTATAGGTTTAGCAGAATTTGTCTGGACAGTTTTGTTCAACTTTTTGCGATACAGTCAATTTTTTGGATCAAGGTATTTTAGTCACCATCCATAGCTGAAAGCAGTGATGTATTTTGTATTTTGGCTGTTGAGGACAAGTTGGATGGTACCAACTACTCGTTATGGGCTCATATGATGCGACATGTATTGGTTGCAAAAGGACTGTGGACCATTGTGCAGGGTGTTGAAAAACGTCCTATCACACCTGCAATTATTACAACTACAGGTACTGAAGCTGATGCAGAAGGTTTTGAAGATGATGATATTCTGCAAATTCCTATGCATGCTATGGTTTCTGCTGAACGTACTGTACATCAAATTCATTGAGATGGCATAGTTGCCCAAGCACATGCATTGATAGCTTTATCTATCAAACATGCCATTATTCCTTATGTACGCTCTTGCAGAATAGCTAAGGATGCTTGGGATACACTTACCACATTGTACTAGGCTAGGAATGAGGCTCGTGTTGCTTACCTCTGAAAATAGTTGGAGAGTGAGCCCATGAATGAAGGTGATTCTATGGACAGTTTTCTGACAAAGATCAAAGATTTGAAGGAACAATTGATTTCTACTGATGAAGTCCTTTATGACAGTTCACTTGTGCAGGCTGTTCTGAATGGTCTTCCTAACTCATATCAGAGTTTTGCTTCTACTCTTCGTTTGATGATGAAAGCCAATCCAAATACCTTGTCATTTGAGGAGTTAGTCTCTGTTCTATTGTAGGAAGATCAGTCTAGGCAGAACAGGTCCATTATGCATGTTGCAAATCAAGCTTTCCTGGCTAGTCAGAAGGGCAAAGGAAAATGGAGCTCTTCAACTAGTAAGCAAAAATTTGCTAATTCTGCACAATCAACGAGGGAAGACAAAGATGAAAAGAAATAAGAAAAGCAAAAATTGTTTTGTAAATACTATAAAGCAAATGATCATGTCATTAAGAGCTGTCCAAAACTGGCTGCTAAAGAAGCAAAGAAGAAAGAGGCCAGAATGGTTGTTGTAGAGGCCTCTACACCAAAAATAGAGTCTCCTAATCTTGTGCAAGAAGAAGTATGAGCGTTTACTACTGTTTGTAATTTTGACCCATCTTCTCATGAGCAGTGCATGTCTGTAGTAGACTCAGATGTTTGGTACTTTGATAGTGGGGTGACCAAACGTATCACCTAACAGTGTAGTTTCTTTACTTCACTCGAGCATGATCCTATAGGGAATACTATCACATGCGCCAACAACTCCTTTTATCTTATCATGGGAGTTGGTAAGATCATTTTGACTACTGCTAATGGTAGCTCTTTCACTTTGTTAGATGCTTTATTTGTGCTAGGGATCAAGAAGAATCTGTTATGAGTTTCAGCTTTAGCGAAGATTGGCTTGGTTATGAAATTTGTTGATGACAGGTGTAATGTTCATGATCTGCCAAATGGTGACGTGATTATTGCTTCTGGCATTTTATGTCGTGGTTTGTATAAGCTCATGGACTATGAAAGATCTGTGAATGATTCAGCATGTGCGGTACACAATTCTCAGGCCATGTCAGATGCAAAGCTTTCGCATGCACGCTTTGTTATCTGAATTTTGCTAGTTTACTATGCCTATAGAAATTTGAAATGGTGTCCTCCTTGCTCAAAACTTGAGGCACCCGGTAAACATGTATGTGAAGGCTGTATTTTGGGCAAAATGCAGTCTTTCTCATTTCCAAAAGATGGTTCAATTTGGGCTACGCAAAAATTGCAACTTGTTCATAGTGATGTCTGTGGTCCTATGCAGACACCCTCTTTTGGAAAGTATCTTTACTTCGTGAATTTTATTGATGATTTTTCTAGGCATGCATCGGTATATCCATTGAAAGCAAAGTCCAAAGTGTTCATGTGCTTCAAACAATTTTTGGTTTTGGCTGAAAATGTGTCAACATGTAAAATGGGCACCCTCCATTCTGATCGAGGGGGCGAATATAAATTTCTTGGTTGTGTTGCGGTTCTTGCTCCACCTATTGTAAAGCAACTTCTTTGGCATGACAGAGATGCTCATACACATGCATTGATAGAAGCATGCCCTTACCCCTCACATTCACTCCCCCAAGACAACAAAGGATGCTTGGGATACACTTACAACTTTATATCAGACAAGAAATGAGGTTCGTGTTTCTTACCTCCAAAAACGATTGGGAAGTGAGCATATGAATGAAGGAGATTCCATGGATATTTTTTTGACAATTTAGATCAAATATTTGAAGGAGTATTTGATTTCTACTGATGAGCCCTTACCAGATAGTTCACTTGTGCATACTCTTCTTAATGGTCTTCTAGATTCATATCATAGTTTTTCTTCTACTCTTTTATTGATGATGAAAGGCAATCCAAACGCCTTAACATTTGAGGAGTTAGTGTCTATTTTGTTACAAAAAGATGAGTCTAGATAGAACATGTCCATTATGTGTGTTGTAGATCAAGCTTTCTTTGCTAGTAAGAAGGGCAAAGGTGAATGGAACTAATCTACTAGTAAGCAAAAATTTTCTAATGCTACATAAATGAAGAAGGAAGACAAAGATGAGAAGAAGATAGAAAAGTAGAAACACTTTTGCAAATATCATAAGGGAAATGATTATGTCCTAAAGAATTGACCTAAATTGGCTAAAAAAGAGGCTTGAATGGTTGTTGCAGAGGCTTCTACTCCTAAAATAGAATTCTCTAATCTTGTATTGAAAAGATTTGAATTTACTACTATTTTGCAACTATGAACTATCTTCTCATGAGTAGTGCATGTCTGCAGTAGACTTAGGGGTTTGGTACTTCAATAGTGGGGTAACCAAACATATACCTTGCAATGAAGTTTCTTTAGTTAACTTTAGCCTATTAAATTTTCAAAGACCTCTTACCACTTCATTTTTTCTCATGTCCTTTAGCTTTGGAATGTTGATGTGTCCTATCCTTTTGTGCCATAAGTCCAACTCTGAAATCTTCTTGTTCCCAAATTGAATGTACATGTCCTTTCCATGTAGATGTTGGATGTCCAAAGTGAAAATCATTCCTTCTCTTCTCATTGAATATGACATGATAACCCTTCTCTACCATTTGTCCTATTGAAATCAAGCTCTTTGAAATTGTAGGAACATGAAGAACATTAGATAGTACCTTTGGTCTAGTTGTATCTCCGAGCCTTATATCTCTAATATGTTCAATCATGTGTTGAGTATCATCACCTATTTCAACACATCCTTTTCCACTTGGTACTTGTAGATTAGTGAAGAAACTTCCTTGGCATGATATGTGGTTACTAGAACCTGAATCAATGTACCAATTTTTATCATCTTCATAAGAGCTTATATACTCATGTCTCATTGCAAATAATGTGTCCTCACTTGAGATGCTTGCATAGTTGCTTTGAGTCCGTTTATGAGAAGAAAAAAATGACAAAATGGATTCTAAGATCAAATCTGACTATTGGGGCCTCTTGCCTCTTTCTGTCTATGTTGAGAACATGCTCCCACTCCACTTTTATAGCCAATGTTTTGTGCCTTCTTTTTAACTCACCTCTTTCATTTGATTGTCCACTACATGCCACTCACTACAAGGAAGATGTTGTATCTTTGATTCATCACAACTTTTGACTAGATTTTTTTCATCTTCAGACTTATTTTTTACTTTACCTTTAAAATTTGTAAATTTATCCAAGCATAGATCATGTGAAAATGAGCTTGCACATTTATCTTCAACAATTGTGTCAAACTAAATACATTGATACTTTATTGCAACATTTTAGCCTTGAAGACTATAAACCTATTTTTACTTTCTTGGTACAAGAAGCAAGCCTAAAAGCTTGGCTTTATATCATGGACGACCCTTGTAATTTATTTCACTTGAATCTGGTATTGAGGAAGCCGAATTTCACAATTTTTTAAGTTGGGAATCAAATTTAAATCATCCCCAAAGTCTAGGATCACTTTTAGGTCGATGACTCACCATATTCAATTTCAATTTCATGTGCAAATACATCTACTTGTTAGTCATGGGATATGAAGTCTTTTCATGAGAGATTGAGTGGAATATTTAAGTATAAATTCTGCTCACTTCATGTAGAAGTAGTCCTCTATAGTTCCCTTGTATAATAGGTGAAATATCAATACACATTATGATTCATACATCTTGATTACTTACTCTGTGTGCTGTTACAATACCTTGAGGTACAGAGTGAACTTGGTTGATCTATTTCTCTGTGTATAAGTAGCCATTTCCAAAACTTTTACTTGGATCCATTAGATAAGAGTCTTTTATATTTAATTATGGAGTTTTATTATCATTGAGCCACTATGTCTTGAGTTATGAATGTATGGTCATTATGTCTGCACTTCACCTTGCTCCTAAAAAGTCGGGATGACCCCACAAACTTGCTAAATTCATATATCTTTGTATGTTCTAGATAAATTCATCAAATAAATTGCTTTTGTTAGCTAGAAACTTTCAATTAGATGTGTGAAAAATATCTCTGGTCAATTCATTCCAAGCTATGAGCTTTGACCATTTTTCTATGATCTTCACTTCCCAAAATAGAAGGTTTCTTCAAATCTACTAAAGTGCAAGTCATTTGTTTTGATACAATAATTTGGAAATGAAGTTACAAAGACATTCGTCGTTATTTATGCATGATTAGAGGCTAAGGAAGTATATTGGGCATCCTTGAAGGTATATTGGCTAATGTAGACCAAGTTTGGTGCAACACCCTTTCATCTCTGCATATATTACATCACCTCTTCACACTGGTATCAAAGCAATTAAGCATCATGGGTGATGGATTCCCCTCATCTATTGACAAATTAGATCAAGATAATTACTCAGCATGATCACTCAAAATGGACATCTATCTACAAGGAAGGAATCTCTATGGTTACATATCTAGAGATGAGATGATGCCTACTAAGATGCAAGGGGCAACCAACACAAGAGGAGAAGGAAAGGTTAAATGCATGGTGCTCCAAAGGATGCTTTGGAAACGTCATACATTCTCAACTATATCTCTATTTTTTTTACTTCCTCACATTAGGAATTGCAAGACATCACAAGTGAAATGGAATGCTCTTGAAGCATTCTTCTCTTCAAGCATCAACACAAGGAAGAATCAATTACTGATGGAGTTTACAACACCCAAGAAGATGCCCAAGAAAAGTGTGATTGATTTTTTCACAAAGATGAAGGAAATTGTAGAACAACTTGGAAGCATTGGAGAAGTCATTGATGAAGGGAAAATAGTAAGGCAAGTCATCAATGGTATCAAGGTTGATGAAAAATGGGAAGCCTTCACCACAAATATGGATCTTTACATGGACATGCAAGTTCTAGACTTCAACACACTCATGGGGAAATTGTTCACACATGATGCAAAGAATTTCGTTATGGCTTAAGAACACCTCTAAAAACATCAAGGGCACAAATTTAGTCTCTAAGTTACCAATATAAGATTAAATGAAGAAATATATTAGACTCACAATCGGCCCTATGAGGAGCTAACCCTCTATGCTTGGTTGCCACAACAAGCTTATTGTCCATATAAACATATCACAACAATACTTCTTTAATAGTTGTTTTGCATTTTTTGATCCTACATGAAATAATGTTGACTTTCCGTGACCATTTGAATACACTTGCCCCATTCTTGCACTTTTGTGGCCATGGCTACATCAGCACCTACATAATAAATTCAGTCCATTTATCCTACAAAAGACCCCCCTTTTGACCTCAGAATAGCTCCAATGAAAGAGACTCCTCTAGTAGGTCCCTTAAGGACTTGATTTTCTTCCAAGAAATTAAAACCATTGACACCAATTACAAAGATTAGAGGGGCAAGGGGGCAACGTTTTCTTATAGAATGTTTGAGAAGAATGGGGGAAGTGATCTTACCATTGATTTTTATCCATGTGAATGTGTTATTTCTCAGAGTGGAGACCTTATTGGCTAACCAATACCCCATTCTAAGGTCCGTTAGGGATGGAAGAATAGAATCTTATTCCAATCACTCGTAAGCTTTGTGTAAGCTAACATTCACAAAGATGAAGTCCTAGTCTACCTCTTTAGAAAACCCCATGCCTTCTGAAATATCAAAAATTGCTTATATAATAGACGTCCTTATTGAAAAACCTTCTTGAATCCAAAGACTTAGAAAGTTTCTTTTTTTTTTGGTGAACGATTTAGAAATGACCTTGAATCTCATCTAAATCACAATGATCTGTTCCTAATTACTAGCACAATCTTTACTATCATTCTTATGAATTAACTTATAAATGATTTTTGCATTAAAGGCACTTAGGGAGGGCATTCTAGAAGAATGTCTTTGAAAGCAATAAAATTCATTGATGAGGCCAACTAGGCATGGAGATTTTCCTTTAGGCAATCAACCAAGCATATGTGAGGAGGGTGAGAAAGTTAACACAACCGACTTGTCTAAAGAAATATGCAAACAAAATGAAGCATGAAGAATGGCCCAAATCACTCAAGTGGAAATATTCATGGATTGTGATTTTCTGCAACATCCTTGAGGTGTGAAGAGGCCATTAGGAGTTTTTTTTTTGTTTTTGGAACTTTGATCTTCAACCTACTCTTTCATTAGGCTTGGAATTTACATTGACCAAACCTTATCTTACCCCCACTTTTAGAGGTTAAAATTAGGGCTATCTACGGGTATTAGAGGTGTAGAGGTTCAATGTGTTAACCACCACACCACACACCGCTGATCAGGCCGTAAAGAGTTGTTCTGCAACATGACCATCAAGCACTCTTTGTGAGCTGCAATGCTACCGTAGACAAGGTAAGCATTTGAATTTGCAAGAATAATTGTGAGCATAGGAATTTGAAGGTTTGTTCAACAGAATTAGCCATCGGTTGTGAAACATCCATGATAAGCTTAGCCCAAAAGGTTTACGTTGTTAGAGACCTGCAAGTTCGAAGTTCAAGACAAAAACACACGCATGCCATGCCACCTCTTTTATACACCATGAGATAATGGCTTAGGAGTTTAGTCGTCATCTTCAACCACTTCCGTAATTGCTCGAGCTATAAGTATAGCTCACTGAGGTGATCTCCTACCATATAGAATCCTACCATGAGATAATCTTCCTTCATCATCTTCGACCACTTTTGGAATGACCGAACTAATAATACAGCTACCATATAGAACACTACTGTAGCATCCATGTGTGTGTGTGTGAGAGAGAGAGATGAACAAGACCATTCTGATTGTTGCAGACAAGACCTTTAACTATGACAAGACTTTGAACTATCCATAAGGCCTGAATCAGGAGTTCGTATGTCTTGTCATATCCATTTAGCCGAATCCATGACCAGCGTTTTTATGTTATCCTCTTTCCAATGTCTCATACAAGGAACCAACAGTGACACCAATCTTTTTATGTTATTTACACACACACACACACATATATATAAATAAAAGAGAACGGCATCTCTCACCCTCACAAAAGACAAAAAGATTTTTGAGATTTTTTGTTTGACTTCCTCTCTTCTCTCTCTCTCTCTCTCTCTCTCTCTCTCTCTCTCTCTCTCTATATATATATATATATATATATATATATATATATATATATATATATATATATATGTGTGTGTGTGTGTGTGTGTGGGCATCTCTCACCCTCACAAAAGACAAAGATTTTTGAGATTTTTTGTTTGAATTCCTGTCTGTTGTGTGTGTGTACACACACACATATATATATATATATATATATATATATACACACACACACCCAACAGAGAGCAATTCAAACAAGAAATCTGAAAAATCTTTTTGTCTTTCGTGAGGATGAGAGATGCCGATCTTTAAATATTGTTATTGAAATGATGGAAATACTACTTTGTAACCATATATGACACACGATGATGATCGTATTATTCCACTGCAATAATTATTAAATAGATGCTTTGAATTGATGATAAAACTTGTACAGAGAGAGAGAGAGATCAATACCTTCAAACTGTCTTATCTATAAACTGAAATACTCGACACGCAAAGCTAATATTTCTTTACAGAGTCTGCGTTTAAAGGTTGATAGTGGACCAGAAACTAATAAAAGACTTTGAGCCAAAAGAAACACCCATGCTTAAAATAAGAAATTGCATTTTAATAAATAGTGAGGCTCCGTAGGTCTAAAATGAAGGCAGATCGAGAAATGTCTGCATCAAAATTTGGCTAGGATTTTCCATTGAGAAGGCGAATATGTGAGTTACGTGGTGACGCTTGTTCAGAAGTGAAGGAACATAACATTTTCTTTAAATATAGGAAGTTCGGCCTTAGCCTACTCTCCCGGACTTGAATTAATTAAAAGAAAATTACAAGAGGAAAGGACTAGTGCCCACGACATCCCCCAAATCCCACATAGTGGGGGTAGCTTTTACAGAATTTAGATGGCATTACAAAGGAGGTTAATCACCATCTCATCTCCCTCATGCGGATCCCACATGGGTTTAAGCTTGTTGTTGATCAAAAGGAGCACTTGATGATGCCTGAAGGGGGGAGATTTCTTACAGTTAGCGATCCTTTTGCCAAGAAGGAATAGTGATTTCTCAATCAACCACTCTTTGAGGGAGTCACCAAAGTTACAAGCACACCAAAGTTTGAAAGCAAGCTCTCCTAGTGGGAGAAGCGGTTGGTCTGGAACAGAAGGAACATAACATTTGTAAAACTTAAATATAAAGGATTAAATATAAAAAGTCTATTTTTATGTATATATATATATATATATATATATATATATATATATATATATATATATATATATATATATATATATATATATATATATTTGTACTTACAATAATTTCATTTTCCATGCAATCGTAACTAATTTATGTTTGTTCAGCTTTGTTTTAGGTGGGAAAATAAAACCCCGGATTCTTTTGGTGTACCGATCTTACCCTAAAAATCTCGGAAAACTGCATATTTCGTCCCACATTATTTAATAACGGATGACCTTACCATTTTCATATAGTTCCTTAATAAGTCATTTTGATCTCACAGTCCTATCAATTCTACGTTATACTTATGAGTGCATGTTTCTTTAATATAGAATATTATATCCCTTATGTTCTTTTGTTTTCAATTTTGCTCTCTTATGTTGAGTACCAATCGATTCAAATGTCTCTTTCTAGAAGTTCGATCAACCTAGATTCTCTATCAAGACTTATGTTTTTAGGCATTCATTGTAGTTGAAAATTTTTTTGGTAAGCCAATCAACTACCATTTCTTGGAAAATTTCTTGGTAAGCCATTCAAGGTGGTATCGACCATTTTATAGGAAAGAAACGTGTCATCTTGGTAAGCCAATTAACTACCAAAAATAAAGTCTCATGTTTGCTTCTAGTCATAGAAAATTTAATGATGAAGTCCATAGAGATAGATTCCCACTTCTAATTTGAACATGCAAATGTTTTAGCATTCTAGGAAATTTTTTAAACTCAGATTTCACTTGTTGGAACTTTAAACATTCACTAACATATTTTCTAATTTCTTGCTTTATACATGGCCAAAATCAAGAATATTTTGTTTTAACATGTAAGACAATAGTTACGCAATATAACACAGGAGCAATAGCAGAGAAGATAACAGATATAGGAGAATCTCAACAATTTTCTACTAGCAGCAAGTACAAAGATGATGGCGTTGTCCACCCGTGCGCTCTCAAGGTAGAGCTTAAATGGTGATCTAGACAACTCTAGATAGGGAGATACAAGGTAGAGGTATGCTGGCTCAACTCAATGTCTTAGGTAGTGCAGAAGTCATGTATATATAGGATCATGGGTGGCCTGCCATGGACGGCTATACATGGGCGGTAGAGCATGGGCGGCCACCGCCCGCGTAATTGCCATACACGGCTTAGACTGGTTGAACCGACCTAACAAATATAAATGATTTCTGACTCCGACAGGGAAAATTCCCTTTACCGTCGCGCCGGGGGCGCTGCCCCCGGACCCCCACCAGGGGGCCCGCTGGCCCCCTGGGACCCCCCAGCCAGGGGGCCCACTGGCCCCCTTGGACCCCCCAGCCGGGGCTGCTCACCGCTGCCCCGGACCCCAGAATTGGGGACCCTGGTAACTCCCTTTCCTTATAATATCTTACATGGTCCAATATGACCTTCATCCAACATTCAAGTTGGGATTCCCATCAATTGGGTAATGCACACTTGGCTTCTCCTCATAAAGGGGGCCTTACAAAATGTGCATACAATCATGAGGGGTAGACATTGATCATACTCTAACATAACATAGGTCCTTGAATAACGTTGTTGTGAAAAAAAAAGGTGCATCATGACAATCATGTAATATTTGAACTTTCAAACGAGATTCATAAGATATGCATGAATGATTGTTACAATATAGAGATCCATAAGATATGCATGAATGATTGTTACAATATAGAGACATCTTGTTTCAATTGTTTTTGAATGTGATTGACAAAATAAGAATTTATTATATAAAGGAGATTACATAAAGGTTTCCGACTCAACACATCAATGAGCTTATTTTCCCTACCAACCAAATACTTAATGTCAAAATCATACTCATTTAATGATCCAACACTTTTGCATGTTGTTAAACAATGGCTTTGTGAAAATGTGTTTTAGAATCTGATGATCTATTTTCAATTCAAACTTAACCTCGAACAATAGATATCTCCAATGCTTAAGTGCATGTACAATAGCAAGCATTCTGGAATAACACATCCTATTTGACTACCACTTGCATCACATGCAGCAAAAAAAAGGTTTTTCCATTTTTGATATTTTCAAAACATACTTTTCAATGAATTTTTGTTTCAATTATTCAAATGATTTTTTACATGCATCACTTGTAATAGGCCTTTTGATAGTGGAATAATTCATTTTGAACTTTTTGTTAAACATGATGCAGATAAGATTTAGAGAGAGAATATAAAAATGATCATCCCTACATTTTGTCTATATGCATAAAATGATGTAAGTATTCATTCTAAACATTATCCACACAATATATAATAGGAATTTCAAGATAAATTATTTCACTTTTGAAAGGCCTATTACAATTCTCCCCCTTTTAAGAACTTTACCCTTATAGTTGGAAAGAAGGATAATATGCTAGAAAATCATTATCTGGTAGTTGAAAATATGTTGCATATGTATGCTAATGAAAAGGAAGATAATTAGAGTTAGTTCTTGTCCTTAGTTGAGTCTTTGTATAATAATGCATGGTATGCATCCATAAAAATGACTCAATTTGAGGCTATGTATGGTTATAAATGTTTGACTCGATCTTCATTTTCTAATTTTTCAAATAAAGTGGTAGTATCTAAATAAATGCTTGAGAAGATGGATGAAGAATGTGGAAAAATTAAGCAACTCATAAAAGAAGCTTAGGAAAAAAACAGAAGTTTTTCCTTTTGCTCGCTCAATAAAATCAAGGTCATGCTACCAATGGATGGATTGATGCCTCTGTTGAGTCTCCACCTGAGCAGGATTCTTACCTTGCTAATTAAAAGATGAAATCCTCTTTGGGTTGTTTATATTTGCTATGGTAGGTCTCTCTGGCTTTTGTCCCATTGAAATGAATCTAGTTCCTATCACCATATGCATGTTGAACTTCTCGATCTTCTCAAAATCCTTGGCCATTGCCATAGCATCCATGAAGTCAACACTTTCAAATCCCTTCACTTGATAACAAAGCTCCTCATGAAGCCCTCCAATAAACTTGCTCCTTAGAGCATCCCCACTAACCTCTAATGCATATTTGTGAAGATGTACAAAGTTCTCTTTATAATCATCAACAGATAAGCTATGCTTGTTGCTCTTGTGTTGTAAAAATTGTAGAACTCCATCTTCTTCTCCACATGGTAGTGTGGAGAACAATAATATTTTTTTTGCTTCCTCTCTAAACTCCTTCCATAGAACCAGACCAAAACATGTCCGAGTCTTCATATAGAACTTCTGCCATAACTTTGAGATGCCATGCAAGAGGGTGATCTAAACCTTCACTTTAGACTCCTTATTGAATTTTTGAAGATCAAAGAAATCCTCTAGCTCTTTGATCTATGCCCCCATATTTTCCCTACTCTTCTTCTCACCATCAAAATCGTTCAATTTTCCTTTCTTGAAGACTTGGTTAAGGGAAAACTCATGAGCCTCCATATCTTTGTTATTGTGATTTTGTCTTGCTCTAGGCATGCTAGATGTTCATGCACCTTCATCCACTTCATCGTTCAACCCCACGAATAAATTTGTGGTGCCTTCTGGTTGATTTTGTTACACTTATGTGTTCCTCGAGTAGCTTTGATGTGAACCTTTTCCCTATACATGGGCACTTTTTAATCTAGTGCTGGCAAGAGGTTTTTTCCCCATGTTACCACATACTTGATACTCTCATATGTGGTGGTACTTTGTACTTAGGGATATTATTCAGCTCTTACTTCAGTTCAGTTCATCGATCAATAGAGAGAGCTATTCCAGCCATCATCTTCTCCGTGTGTCTTGCTGTGTTTGTGCTCCTTGTGTGTGCTTCTTGTGTGTCTCTCACACTTCTACACACACCCAACAGTGGTATCAGAGCAGGTTCAGCTTCTTCTCAAGTTTCGGTTTTTCACGTCGCGGCGCGCGCACTTTAATAGTGCAAATCGACTTCGGAGCATAGAACTGTGAATTTCAGCAGCCTAGAAACATTTCCAGCAGGTGCGCTGGGGTTTTACCCCCATTTCAAAGCCATTCGTGCAGTCAGAATCGCCATCAGAGTGATGGTTTGTGAGCTGAAATTTCAGCACTCATTTCAGCTTTCGTCGAAGTGAAGATTTTGTCACATTCTTGTTCCTTAGTGAAATGGCGGGCATCAATGACTTGTTTGGCATGCTTCAAGCTGAAGATAAGGTTGATGGGACCAACTATCCGATGTGGTCTTACATGATGAAGCATGTTCTTGTTGCAAAACAACTTTGGAACATAGTGACAGATGTAGATCGAAGACCAGCAGGTGCTTCTACTTCACAGTCTACTGTCACAGATGGAGCTTCTTCTTCGAGTACAATGGTTTCTCCTTCTCCACCTACACAGGAGCAGCTTAGATGGGATGGAAAAGATGCTCAAACTCATGCTTTGATTGCGCTTTCAGTGAAGCGTCATATAGTTCCACACATTCGGTCGTGTTCTACATCACGACAGGCATGGGACACTCTTGCTTCTTTGTATGCCGTGTGTAATGAAGCACGTGTTGCATACTTGAGGAAGCAACTTGAGGATGTATGTATGGCTAAAAATGAGTCGGTGGATGTGTATGTGACACGCATCAAGGACTTGAAAGAGCGATTGGCAAACATAGATGAGATCATTCCGGATGCATCACTCATTTCTACATTGTTGAAAGGATTACCAGAATCTTTTCAAAGCTTTGCTACTACACTCCGTTTGGTTGCAAAAGGAAATCCTAATATGTATGCATTTGATGCGGTTGTGTCTCTTCTTTTGCAAGAAGAGCAATCTAGAGTGAATAGGAGTGGTTTGATTGAGGGAACGCAAGCACTTGCTATCTCACAAAAGGGGAAAAGCAAGTATGGTTCAGCTTTGGGTTCATCAAAACCAAAGCCTCAAGCTTCCTCTTCCACTCATTCCTCTAACGATGGTGATTTGCAAAAGAAGAAGAGATGCAAATATTGCCGAAAGGCTGGTCATACTATTGATGAGTGTAGGAAGCTTGCTAAACACAACAAAAAGAAGAAGGAATCGGGCATGTCTATTGCTGAAAATTCAGCAAATGCAAAGAATGATGAAGCTAACATGGCTCAAGATTTTTGGGCATGTGTTGTTACATGTCATTATGATGCTTCTTTACATTCTAAATGTATGGTTGTGAGTGAGGTTGATTCGGATTGGTTCTTTGATAGTGGTGCTTCAAAGCACATAACATCATGCAAAAGATTTTTTGCCTCTTTGAAAGATGCACCTAAAGGAGGAAATGTGGTGTGTGCAAACAATGCCTCTTATCCTATCATTGGAGTAGGAGAAATTGAGCTTACGGCTGCAAATGGAGGTGTGATTCTCTTGAAAAATGCATTGTATGTGCCCGGTATCAAGAAGAACTTAATTTCAGTTCCGTTGATTGCCAAAGCTGGACTTCATGTACACTTTGTTGATGATAAGTGTATGGTTCATGATTTCAGCAATGGCGATGTTATCGTGATGTCCGGTACATTATGTAATGGTTTGTATCGCATGGATACATACAAGAGGCCTGCCTCGAATGTCTTAGTTGCTCATACCTCTTCCATGGCTGAAATGGAGCTTTGGCATGCTCGTTTTGGTCATTTAAACTTCAATAGTTTGCTCTACTTGCAAAAGAAGGATATGGTTATTGGCTTGCCTACACTTGAGTCCATTGAAAAGCATGCATGTGAAGGTTGCATTCTTGGAAAAATGCATCGTGCTTCTTTTCCAAAAGATAGTCACACACACACTACAAGAAAGTTGCAGCTTGTTCATAGTGATGTATGTGGTCCGGTCAAGACTCCATCTTTTGGGAAGCATGTATATTTTATTACCTTCATTGATGATGCTACTCGCCATACATGGGTGTATCCAATGAAAGCAAAGAATGAGGTATTTTCTTGCTTCAAATCATTTTTAGCTATGGCTGAAATTTTTTCTTCACAAAAGCTTTTGACTCTACGCACGGATCGTGGTGGTGAATACATGTCATTCGTGAAAGAGGTATTTCACACCAATGTACAGTGCCATATACACCTCAACAAAATGGTGTTGCCGAGCGTAAAAATAGAACTTTACTTGAAGTGGCACGATGTATGTTTAAAGGAAAACATCTTCCTCATAAGTTTTGGATGGAAGCGGTCATGTGTGCAAACTATGTGTTGAATCGCTGCCCTACAAAAGCATTGAGAGTCATCACTCCTTATGAGGCTTGGAATGGTCATAAGCCTATGGTTAGTCATATGCGTGTGTTTGGTTGTTTGGCATATGCTCTTTTGCCATCACAACAACGTCACAAACTTGATGACAAGGCAAAGAAATGTATATTTGTTGGTAATAATTCTGAAAGTAAGGGATATCGGTTGTACCATCCATTGACGAACACAATTATTGTGAGTCGAGATGTGGTATTTGCTGAAAATTCAGTTTTCCCTCTAGTTGAATGCAAAAAACTGCCAACAGTTAGCTCACAAGATGTGTTCGATACACTCATGCCTTTGTTCCAAAATGGTGCGCTTGACTATGGCCATGTAGACCAGCCAACTGAGGTTCAAAGGGCTGAAAAATTCCAGCCAAATAGGGCTGAAAATGCAGAGAATTTCCAGCCAAACATGGCTGAAACAATTCAGTAAAAAATTGTCAAAACTGTTCGAAATTTCCAGCCACATATGGCTAAACATTTGCGTCAAAATATGTCTGAAACTGAGCATGAAATTCAGCCCACGCATGATGTACATATTGAAGATGTTTTACATAATGAACGCATGTCTATCAAGAGTGCAAAATCTATGCCAAAGTGGCTGAAACAAACTTTGCAGGACAACAAATTAAGTGCACCTTTACTTGGTAGAACAAGATCAAGCTCTCACCATGCATCAAGTAATTTTGTGGATTATTCTCTTATTGCTACAACACGTAATGAAGAGCCACTTTCTTTTGAAGATGCATGTGACAATCCACAATGGATGAGTGCTATGCAATCAGAAATGGATTTCATACATAGGAATGGTACTTGGGAGTTATGTGAATTGCCAAAAGGAAAGAATGCCATTGGTACAAAGTGGGTTTACAAGATTAAGAGAAAATCTGATGGTAGCATTGATCACTACAAAGCTAGATTGGTTACCAAAGGATATGCGCAACAATATGGCATTGACTATGAGGAAAATTTTGCACCTACTTCACGCATGACTACCATTCGTACCGTGTTCCATTGGCTGCCCACATAAAGCCTTGTATGGTCTCAAGCAAGCTCCACGTGCATGGTATGACAAAATACATAAGCACTTGATTGCTCTTGGCTTCACATGTAGTCCGATTGAAAGCACACTCTATGTACGTAAAAATGGGGCTGATCTTATAGTGCTTGTTCTTTATGTCGATGACATACTCTTGACTGGGTCATGTGATGCAAAACTTGACGTTCTTATGGCTGATTTGCAACATACTTTTGATGTCACTTATCTTGGTCTTTTGAGCTACTATCTTGGCATCCAGTTTGTATCCGTTGAGGGGGGAATTGTTATGCATCAAGCAAAGTATGTTGAAAAACTACTTCAGCATTTTGACTTTGAGGATTGCAAGCCAGTTTCCACACCAGTTGAGATAGGATTTAGATTCTCAGTTGAGGATTCCAGTGATGCATTTGACACTTCTCTTTATCAGCAGGCTGTGGGATGTCTTACATATGCATGCAACACAAGGCCGGATATATAGTATGTAGTTTCCCAATTGAGTCGATTCATGCATAGCCCTGGCACTAAGCATTGGCAAGCGGTGAAACGGGTGTTTAGATATCTTCGAGGCACTTTGAGCTTAGGTCTCTTTTATGGCGGAGCTGTTCAGCCATGCTTGCATGCTTTTACAGATAGTGATTGGGCTGGTTGTTATGATACTCGCGTGTCCACTAGTGGTAATTGCTTTTTCCTTGGAGACTCATGCATATCTTGGTTGAGTAAGAAGCAACCTACAGTGGCGACATCGAGTTGTGAAGCTGAGTACAGGGCAGTTTTCACAGCTACAGTGGAGTGTATATGGCTGAGACGCCTATTGATGGATCTTTGCATGGAGATTGATGCTGCTACGCATATTCTCACTGATAGTCAGAGTGCTTTGGCTGTTGCTCGAAACCCAGTGTTTCATGCGCGGACCAAACATATTGAGGTGCATTATAATTATGTGAGAGAGCGCCTTCATGCAGGAGATATTGATTTGGTATATGTGCCTACAGAAGATAATGTGGCAGACATATTCACCAAAGCTCTTCCACTGGAAAAGTTTGAAGCTTTTCGCAAAGCTTTAGGCTTGTTACCTTGTGGGGGCTGATCTGTCACTCCCTATATGTGTTCACATCATTCGCTCCAGGGGGGTTTGTTACACTTATGTGTTCCTCAAGTAGCTTTGATGTGAACCTTTTCCCTATACATGTGCACTTTTTACCCTAGTGCTGGCTAGAGGTTTTTTCCCCATGTTACCACATACTTGATACTCTCATATGTGGTGGTACTTTGTACTTAGGGATATTATTCAGCTCTTACTTCAGTTCAGTTCATCGATCAATAGAGAGAGCTATTCCAGCCATCATCTTCTCCGTGTGTCTTGCTGTGTTTGTGCTCCTTGTGTGTGCTTCTTGTGTGTCTCTCACACTTCTACACACACCCAACAGATTTCACCTTGTTCTTTGTATAATTCTGTAAGAAAATCCTCTAAATAAGCTCCTCATAATCACAAAATGTTTATATCAAACATTCCAGAGTTATTGAGGATTGATTGTGCTCTAATACCAATCTAACTCTTGAAATGATTCTTGATCCTTGCACGTGTGGGAGCTAGCTCTACTATCGAATATCCATTCTTGGGATGAACTACAAGTGATGTAAGCATTGACTTCTATTGAGATGAAGAGATCTTTGATCAAAGCATGAGACCTATGTGTGGAAGACTTAGAATGGTTTTTAGATGTAGATGATTTAAAAATATTATTCTTCTTCTAAAAAGAATTTCTCAACATGTCTTAATTTTCGCAATAATTATGTATAAACTTCTTGGACAAATTGTTGGAGCCTTTCTTAGAAGAATTTTGGGACTGATAACTGTAGAGAGTACATGCACAAAAGAAAAATGAAAAGAAGAGTGTAGTCACAAAAGAAAGAGTGCGAGAGACTCAAAGTGAGTAGACCAAGAAATAGGTAAACTCACATGGATTAGAAATGAGCTTGCCAAGAGCATGGAATAGGCTCCTCAAGCTTCTAACCAAGTACAAATGTGGGGAGAGGACCTCCTTATCTAGATTTGGGAGGGGCTCTCTAAAGTACATCTCATGTAGGATAATTCCCCTCAAAGGAGAATGAATACAATGGTAGAAGAAAACGGCAATGTACCCAAATACAAAGCATATAATATAAAATGTAAATGTAATGGAAATAGAGTTACTCCAAGATACAAAAGGGAGATGCACTCTCATATTCTCAACACCCCCTCTACAGCTCCATTTTGTGGAGTATGGAGGCTGGTAGGGTATGAGAGAAAGATCCACCAAGAATGTAGCAGGAGCAACATGAGCACCAAATAGGAAGTCTCCATTTGGAAATCCATAACCTCCAAGTAGTATCAACCATGCGAGATTGCCAGGTACTCCATAAGATGTCTGCCATATGGATCAAGTGGATGCTCCATAGGTACGCCACCAACGAGGTACAAGAACGGAGCAAGATCTCACTAGACGAGATCACCTCCATGCCAAATAGTAGATGACTCCATGTGGTACATGGGAACCTCCAAAGCTTTGACAACATCCACCCTCGAGATGTGTATCTCCAAGAAATAGGTAATGCAAGAATGAAATATAAAGCATGAAGCATAAAATCATAGTCAAATAGTAGTACATCTATATGCAGTAATTCTCCATGGAGTGTACAAAGTCCTAATGTGTGTTCCTAGGACCATGGAAGCCCCCTCTAAATCGAGGAGCTTGCTCAAAAAAGGATCCAACTGATTGATGAATCCAAGTAAATGTAGGAGTATCTTGTGGTAAATGAAAAGATGTTGGACTCCATGAATGGAGAAGTACATGCTCAGAATGCTATTGTAGACGAGGTAAGTGGAATCCTGAAGATAAGAATGGAAAATGACGAGTCACTGATTCTAGAGTAATGCCCAACTAAAGTTGAGGGGAAATATAAACCTTCAATGGTATGGTAGGAGGTGTATCCATCTAAGCTATAAACTGAGATGATATCTCTAATTCCTCTTGCTCCAAAACTGTATCATGAGCTAGAAAGTCATGTACAAAGAGAGCATGCTCCATGTAGTGTGACTGTCCAAAATTGGAATGATCCCCCTCTAAGGCAGAAATGGGAGGATCCAAAAGGGATGAATACTTAGAGTATTCATCAAACGTGAGTCTTTGGTTACCATAATTGAGTGACTCTTTGGGTCACACAATTTGTATGCCTTCTGCCGTTCACTGTAACCGATGAAAATGTACTCCTTAGGCCGATCATCATTATGACCTTGGACATAGGCATCACTACCAAAGGTGCAGAAATAGCTCACACTCGACTTCTTCTGAAAGTAAACCTCAAATGGTGTTTGGTTCTTCAAGACATCAGAAAACCCTCTCTTCTGAATATGTACTGCTGTCTGTACTACTTCACCCTAAAACTTTAGTGGAAGTTGCTTTTGACTAAGCATAACCTTAGTCATCTGGATCGCACTTTGAATCTTTTGTAAGGAAATACCTTGTTGAGTATCTTGCATTGCTTGATACTTGATTCCAAGTTGCTTCAAGTACTTGGAGAAGTTGTGATTTACAAAGCTATTGTCTCCATCAGATTGGATGATTTTCAAAGAACTTGGAAAGTCTTCATGAACTATTTTTTTCCACTCTTTGAACTTGGAAAAGGCATCCTCTTTATGCTTGAGTGAATAAAACCAAGTGTATCTAGTTGTTGATATATTTAGGTAGTGATGTGTGTGAACACTCTAGGACCATCAGGGCACTTTTTTCCCTCTTTAGGAGGTTTTTTCCCCGCGGCTTAAATATATGCCTGTTGCCCTAATGGGCTACTTATCTTTGTACATTCTAATGGCAATACATTCAGTTTGTGTGTTGTGCTCCAAACTTCTTCTTCTTCCTTGTGTTGTTCGCGTGCTTCCGTAGACATCTAACTCAACAATTGGTATTAGAGCAGGTCACTGCTTCATCTAGGATGTCATCAACACCCCTTTGGTCACACTATTAGAATCGCATGAAATTTGGTATGCATACTCAAGGTGATTAGGAGATCAAAATGGCTTCGCTCTATGGTGCCGAAATCATGATCTGAGCTTGTTTCAGCCTCTGAACGCACTATCATAGTGCTTCTGTAGGCTATTTCATCTTTTTGTGCCAAAGTTATATACCAATTTTGGTTCACCAATATAAGCGTCTCGAAGTTTGCTACATGTTTAGCAAAACTCGTCAGGGTACTTCTGTTTTTCTAGTTACCTCTTCCTCTTCCATTTCCTCTACATGTACCTCTTCCATTACCTCTTCCTTTTACATAATTAGCCTGCGAGGTTGATTCTTCTTCATCATTTTCTTTTCCTTCATCTACTTTCTTCTTATTCTTTGCATACATAGTAGAACTATGTCCTTTTTCTCCATTTGATTTCAAGGCTTGCTCAAATATGAGCACCAATCCAAGCAATTGATTTAGACTTGGTACAAAATGATTTAATGAGAGTTCAGTTGAAAGTACAAAAGGTTTTCACCTTTCATCTACTCTCAATATTGCAAGCAATTGTGTAGTAAACCTATGATCTTCAATGTCTTCATGTATAGATCCAAGGCTATCTACCAAATCCTTCATCTTAGTGATATAATCACTAATGCTTTGGCTTTGCTTCTTTTTAGATGTTGTAAACTCTAACCACAAGCTAGCCTTCCAAGCTTTAGTACTGTTTTGGAAGTAATCTTCCAAAAATTTTCATATCTTCAACTATTTAAACCTCTTATGTGAGGTAGCAAATGATCTATGATAGTGCTGTATATGTAGGATTTTGCACTTGCATCTTTCTTTTGCCATAGCTTCAAAGCCTCTAGCTCTTCTTTCTTTGGTCGACTATCATCTTCAAATGAAAGCTTTTCTTCTTTGCTTGTTACATATATCATAAGATCCGTAATCATACTTAAGGCTTCCATTCTCATTACCCAAGCAGGATAGTTATCTCCATCCAATTTTTCAATAGAGATATGATCTGCCATGATCTTCTTGCTTCTAGTGAAACTTGTGAGTTTAAGGTTTAAGGATTTATACCTTTTGTGGATATTTACCCTTAAAGATGATTTTGAAGTAATTTAATTCTCTGATGCCTTGTGTTGTTGGATACTTAAGCTTCCAAATTTCCAATGAAAGTTCTTCAAGATCTCTTGTATATGTACCTTCTTCTACTCTTTAGGACCTTTCTGCTATGATACCACTTTTTGGTATATGAAACACCACAAGAACCCAACTAATGTGATATTAGAAGACCTCTATAATCACTATTAACTCTACAAGATTTCAATCTTTGAAACCTTTAACATTGTCCTTAGTAAATGTGAACATTTACTTTCCGCAAATCCCATCTTTTCTTCTAGCTGCATTCTTGATTTGACTTGAATCTTAAAGATTCTTGTGCTCAATGATTAATAGAAGTTCTTACATATAGTAGGCAACACATTGCAAGCAAAATGTTCAAGTAATAAATTTGATCGAATGATTTCATTTATTCTGTTTCCTTTTGTATCTGCATGAGTGCATCTCCATTTTCTATCTAGGAGCCACTCCATTTCATACTTAGTTAGTTGTATTTGGGTACCTTGCCATTTGCTTCTACTTTGTAATCATTCTCCTTCAAGGGGAATTATCCCACATATGATGTAGTATGAAGAGCCTCCTCCAAACCTATATTAGGAGGGATTTTCCCACTTTGTACTTGGTTGAAAGCTTGGAGAGCCTACTTCATTCTCTTGGCAAGCTCACTCTAATCCATGTGAGTTTAACATTTCATCATCTACTCACTTTTATTCTAGCACTATTTTCATTTTGTGAGTAATTTTTTAATTTCATTTTGCTTCTGCATGTGTACTCTCTACATAGTATTAAAACACTAGGTGGAGGTCTTGGTGGTTCTTTTGATTGTCCATCTGGTGGTGATGGTGGTGGTTATTTTGGTGGTGATGTTTCCTTCTCATAGAGAGAAACCTTTAGTCATCAAGTTCATATTTCTAAAGCATCTTAGGTAACAATTTTATGCCCGTTTTCCCACCCACCCATTCCTTTTCATCTATTTTTCCAACCTTTTTTCACCATTTTCCCTCCCTCCCATCCCCTTTGTGGAAACATTTGATGGCTATTCCATCTTGGTGTCTTTGTTTGTAAGTTGCTAATAGATTCAAGTTGTTGAAGGGTTTAAAAACACCCTTTGATCATCTTTGACTGGATATGTGGTGATGTAAGAATTCATTTTGGTGTGTTTCTTCATTTTAAAGTGTTCATAGACACTTTCTCTTTGTATTCCTCTCTTTTTCATCTATTGCTCATGTAGTGATTGAAGAGGAGTTCGTTTGCTACTCTCTACAAGTGATAAGAAGGTGAAGCTACATATCTCTCTTCACATTTGTCTCTTTGAACGTATGTAGTGACTGCAAAGAATGGAGCGTGAGCTTTCACCACAATAACCCCTTCATTTTACTGCAAATGTATCACTTTCCTTAGTATCAACTTCATCCCTTGATGCTAGCTAGACATGTCATGCATCTTGGATAACACTGTTTCATCATCTGCTGAAAGTAGTTGTTCTAGCCACAAAAATCACCATCAACACTTGCAACACAACTTCTCTTTCCTACATCATAAGGAGAGTTGCAAAAAGGTGGTACAAGAATGCTCATAGAAAGCAGTGCTAAGGCCCGTTTGAGATAGGGGCTCTGGAACTAACATGTGAAAGTGCCTTGTTCCAATCAGTAGAATGAAAAGCCTAAATAGTCCTCCACATGAGTCTACATAAGACTCCAGAACAGAAGAGAGAAAATTGAATTGCAAAGCTTATGTGGAAAGTGGAAATGCCTTGGGGCGGAAGGGGAGGGTCGGAACATTTTGTTGAGAAATGTTTCATGATGTGGCAAGGAAAAAAATTTGAGACTTTGTGCTCTCTAAATGAAAGGTTTCACATGGCAAATTTTAATTGAATCATGCTTTGGTTGAGAAATCCACCTTGTCTGAATCGGGCCTAAGACAAACTCGCATACCTTCTTGACCCTCCATTCTCTCTATCTACAAAGATAGAGAGAGCACTCGTCCTTTTGCCACCAATTGAGATAGATCTCCAGCAAGCCAATGAAAAGGTGCCTTCCTGCACGTGTGCCACAACTCTATCTAAGGATAACCAGATAGGGAAAACTTTCATCTTAGAGCACCAACAAGGTGCCTTTTCTAGTAGATGTTGAAGTTCTAAAATGCAGGCACATACATAGAGAGACATTGACTGGCTTGAAACTAGCGTGTGAATTTGTGTGTGTGTGTGTGAGAGAGAGAGAGAGGTAAAAAAGAAGGAAAGATTTTAACATCCATTAAAAAGCCAAACTCGACCTAAGAGAAAGAATAAATTTAAAAGGCACCCACAAAATTTTTACCAAAATAGATCTAAACAATGATCTCCCCTCTAAAATTGCCATAGACATTTGAGAAGAGGAAACCATTGAAGAGGAGACTAAATACAAGAACTTGCCAAATGCTTGTTTTCACTGCGGAATGCAAGGCCATAGAATAAAGCAATGTCCTTTAACACACAGTTCCAATAAAAACAAGAAAAACCCAGAGAAAGCTAATGTGACAGGGAACAAAGTTGTGAGAGGGGCCCATAGCACACTAAAAACGGGAAAGAAACACAAGTCTTGGAAACAGACCCGGATGGCTTCACCAAACTAAGACGAAGAAGAAGAGGAAGCCTGAAAGCAAGTATTGAGAAGAGCCCCTCTAGTGTGGCTCTAGAAACAAACATCTTTTGCAACCTGGAAAAGGTGATGAATGACATGGATTACCCACAGGGACTAAATCAGGAAGACTATCCCAGTGATGGTGAAACCCTAGAGGATTCCTCCTACAAGGAAAATAACCATGAAGATGTCACCACTAGGAAAGAGGTTGGGTGCACCACAAACAATGATGATAATCAGGATAGTGAAAGTTCACAATTGACTCCGCAATCCCTAAAATGATAATGAACTCGCTTTCGACGATGACTGCTCACAAAGGAAAACAACCGGCTGAGGTTCCCTCAGAGAGCCTCCTTAAGGCTGAAGAAAAAAGTCGAGGAGAAAAACAAGAAAAAGAGGGACAATGCCCCTCTCCACAAAGACCTCAACCTCGGATAATGATTATCATGTATCTCAATGTTAGAGGGCTATCAAACCCCTCAAGAGCGACCATAATTGGCGAAAGGATTTGTGTTAAAAGCATAGACCCAAAATTCATTTGTCTTCAAGAGATCAACATCAAGGAGGATGAACTACAAAAGACATTTAAGTACATTTCCTCATCCCATGTCTAGATCTCCACCACGCACCGTAGGGGAAATGGTGGCATGGCTATCAACATTAGTATAAGTTGGCACACTAGAATTGTGGATTCCCTTACACTTCCTCATGTATACCCCCAAAACACACACATAGACACTCTCTCTCCTATTAGCCTCAATTCATTCCCTTCTCACTCTCTCTTTTCACTTCCTTTCCTCTTTTTTTCTCTCTTCCTCTATCTATCCTTCTTTTCTCTCTTCCTCTATCCATCCTTCTTTCCTCTTTTCCTCTCACCAGCTAATTTCCTTGGCATGCAATTGCTTACTACTCCAAGCTCAACAAATGGAAAGGGAAACAAAAGTTACATACATAAATGTTCCTTGTTATTTTTATGCAATTTGTGTTCAAATTACCCACTCATAGGTGCCATCTCTTACATGAAGTGCTGATGTTAGAAGGATTATACTTTAATATTTATTGGCAACGGGCTTATCATGACAACAAGCCATTGATGAACCGAATCCCTACTGAGTCTTCACTATTTATGCCTTCAATGCACACATTTACCTAGGAAAGAGCGATGTTGTATGCTGATCCTTTATACTACATATTTTTCGTAAATAGCAGTTGCATCCACACCATGTGTATGTTCAAAAGTTTAGAAGTGTAGGGCGGAACACATGGTGGATTTCTTATCAAGAAATACAACTGGATTTCTGGGTTTGTTTCTACCATGTCTTTGGCATATGACAGATGCATAAGCCTACTTAACACTAGTTTGGTACCAAAACATGACACTTAAGTGTCCTTTTTTGACAATTTTCCAAAAAATCACACACCTTTCACAAAGAGAATTTGAGAAAATCCTTTAACACACATATTAAATATAATTGAAAGTTAATGAAAAATTATAAAACACAATAAATCATGTTTTGTGTTCATGTGAATAGCCTCTCAAGATGTTATGGTAGTGAACAGGATGAAAATTCCTAATCAAATGTATTTTGATCAAAAGAAAAAAATCCATCATATGAAAGAAAAAATTATACATATTCCTTGAAACATAGATCACATAGTATGAACCTCAAACTCAGTTAGAAAAATCATTTCAATTCAAATAAAATCAATTATTTTGACTTTTTACACCAAAAATAGCAACTAGTTCTAAACATCGTTCAAACAAACCTATGGGAACCCACATAAGTGTACAAATATGCCAACAATCAAATAAGGTATAAAGACAAAAACCAAGGTATACACATATAAAATCAACTGCTATGACTATAGCCACCAAAAACAAAAAACCAAAGCCTACATATATGACTCAAAAGAATTTATGGACATCATCCAAGGTGTACACATTCAAGTTACCAAGTAGAAAATGTTTGACATAAGAAACCAAAGCTTACATATACGAGACTAAATAATTTATTGAAATCCACCAAAATTTTCACGTCTTTGGACACAATCAAGAATCTTTTGATGTGTGGGCATCAACCGAATTCTACAAATGCAGTCATGAATAGCTTGTGGACACATAACAAAGCATGTAAAATTCTAGAAGAGATCCAGTTTCTTCACACAAAGCAAGAAAATAAGACATCAACAAGGTGTACACATAAGGGAAATACCAATATGTGAAAATCAACTAAATTTTTCATATCTATGTACAACAAACAAAGTATATATATGTGTGGACACCAACCAATATATCCACATATGAATATTAACATCCAATTGAAATAATTCCAGATTACAAACATTTAACTTGATATCCAAGAAAATAAACTAGTTTCTACAAAGAAACAAGAGTCACGTACATATAGGATCAAAAGAATATATAGTTTTAACATATTTAGTAAAAATATTTTTTTTGATAGTTGTTATATGCATAAACACATAATCCCTTGCACAACTCAGCACATACTAAAAATAATACTCAAAAGTCTTTGATATAATCTTCGATATCATAAAATGATAAGGATCATTTGAAAACATCTCATTATTTCCATCATGGATGCCATCTTCGTTTTTTCAAATGAAATGTTTATGTCAATGTTTTTCATTCTTATCACAATCACCACTACATATCGCATATTATTTGATGAGATTAAGAATAAAACATGGCATGAAAGCATAATTTGGAAGGTTTAATACTTAGAATAGCATTTAAACAATTATTATTTTTCATCATAATGTTTTATACCACCTTTCGAGCTATGTTCTTTTCATGAACATATAAATATATGCTTTTCCAATTCAGCATGAAATTCAACACCGAATGCAATGGCTATTAGTTCAAAGCGGAGGCCTTCTAAATTTGATTAAAAATATGAATTCAATTAATATGAAGGTTATCCATTGATAACTTGTCAATTCTCTCCAATCTCACTTACACATAAATTATAGTGAGCCATTCTTTAAAAGGTGCGATAAATGGCAGTGCTCTAGATAAGACAAGTTTTGAGGCCATGTTTATCGCTTATTGAAGTGTTCAACCTTCTCCAGAGATCCATAGAAACTTGCTTCACACTGCAAGTCCATGAATAACTTTCCATTTCCTAAAACATATCCAATTTGTCAAAATGTTTGAATTGTGTTATTTTTTCAGTTATGCTAAAAGTTGAGTTTTTAAAAACTCCCATTTTCTTCTTCATTTAATAACCAATGTGAAGTTGTAAAATATTAAAGATTATATTTTTCTCTAAAAGTACATGATGTGGGCTATCAAATCCAAGTGAGTATGCCATCAAAGCCTCAAGGGTGTCATCAAGAAAAATCAATTAATTTGGTGTAAAAGCAGGACACTTAAGTGTCCCAGGACACTCAAGTGTCCTAGTACAGAACTAGTGTTAAAGGCATATGTGCTGGAAAAATGTAGAAGCTACGTACCAAGTCCATCAGAGCAGTAACATCAATTAATCTACAACGTACCGATATCAGACAAGAAAGCCTTTTACTAGTACCCTTTAGGATTTGCACTCT
Source organism: Ceratopteris richardii (assembly GCA_020310875.1). Classification (NCBI taxonomy): domain Eukaryota; kingdom Viridiplantae; phylum Streptophyta; class Polypodiopsida; order Polypodiales; family Pteridaceae; genus Ceratopteris; species Ceratopteris richardii. The sequence goes on along the minus strand of CM035436.1, from coordinate 26,611,759 downwards.
CTTTGTCTAGGTTTCTATGAAATCCATGGTTAGCATCCCTCACTGATACTGCAGGCAACTCAACTACAGGTTGAAAGCAATTTGCATAGTGTCGGGACTTCACAAATGACAAGGGAACATAGTGGATCTTTTAGTTCGCAACCAATGCAAACATGATTTTGAGTTGACTAAGATATTAAAACTCGTGTTTCATACGACTAAACATTACCATTAAAACATCAAGATTTAAACGATAGTTTTTCAAACAAAAAAGCAGGAGGATAGAACTAATCAGTAATCATCCAACAGATTCAGTCATATGTCACAGAATGCCAACAATAGGTTGTTCACAGGTTAGGTCCTACCAAAACAATTTGTCTAGCCCGAAGAGTCAACAGAGCATATATAGTAACTTCTATAACGAGGGCAGGTGAGATGTCTCGACTCTAGCTTCAATGAAATGGAAAGAGATGATTGCCTCCTCTGAATGCTTAGTGCATATCTTTTTATGGATAACTTGTCTGTGCATTGATGTGATAGATCTTCAGATTAACAACATATACTTGTGGTTGTTCTTTGGGAACATCAATAGTAGTTCCCAGTTTGGATCATCAATTCACGACATCATAGTAGCTTTGCCATAGCATTAAATCGCAAGTTATCTTGAAACACGTTTTTTGGACTCTGTATTGTCAATGATCCTTGTTGACCATCACATCTTCTCTTCTCGAGTCATCAGAGACCATGCCTTCACTTGTGATCCTTCAGTGCTACCCTTACTTGTTGGTGCAAATATCCAAGCCCTCACACTTGGCAATTCCAAAGTACATCAAAGTTTTATGTTTTGATCTAATTGTTTGAAGCATCAATTCCAAAGTACATAGGTACTTATTTTGTGTCATTTGCAAGCTAAGAGGGCCTACTACATAACCCTAAAGTGAAATAGGGCAGGTACAAAGCAGGTTTTGACAGTACCACCTCACGTCCTTGTGGTATCCATCCATCTCTTCCAATAGTGGTATCGGAGCAAGTTGAGGTAAAATGGGAGATGGTTTCCCCTCTTTTCTTGATAAATTGGATAGGAACAATTATCAAGCATGGTCCTTGAGGATGAAGACATATCTACAAGGAAGGAGTCTCTATGTATACATATCAGGAGATGAGGAGATGCCCATTTTCAGAAGCAAAGGACAACCTACAAAAAAGGAGCTTGAAAGACTCAACTCATGGTGTGCCAAAGATGCTTTAGCAAGGTCATATTTACTCAACTCTATCTCTGACTTCCTTCTTCCTCACATTAGGAACTGTAAAACTTCCCAAGAGACTTGGGATACATTGTCTTCATACTTTTCTTCCAACACAAGAGCTAGAAAAAATCAATTATGGTTTGAGTTTACCACTCAAAGGAAGCAACACAAGCAGAGTGTGTCAAAGTATGTAACCAAAGTCAAAGATTTGGCTGACCAATTGGCAAGCATAGGAGAGGAGATTGAAGAGGAGAAAATAGTGAGACAAGTAATCAATGGCATCAAGGTAGATGATAAGTGGGAAGCTTTTACAACTGCTATGGACCTTTACATGGACATGCAGGTTCCATACCTTACCACACTCATGGGACAACTCTTTACCCATGAAGCCAAGCTCAAAAAAAATGGAGAACCATCAAGAGGTAACAACTCTTCTGCCCTATACACAGATAAAGGAAAGTCTAAAGATAAAGGGAAGAGCAAGAAAGTAGAGGATGAAGATACTACTTCTCAAGATAACTGCAGGGAGAGGTAGGAACTCAAGATGAAGGGGCAGAGGAGGTAAGCAAGGTAGGGGGAGACCTTTCAACTCTTCCCCATGCAACATATGTGGACTATTTAATCACACTACAGATGAGTGCTATAGGAACTTCAAGAATCAGAGAGGAAGAGGATATCAAAGAGGTGGCTACTCACAATCTAGAGAAAGATTCAACCATAATCAAGGCTACAACCATGGCTACAACAAAAATTACAATAACAACTATCAAGGAGGATACAAAACAAAAAAGGACTTCAACAATTACATAGAGGATCAAGAGGATTCTCTTCTCATTATGAATATGACTTCAAAACAAGGTATGAATGATGAGCACCTCTTCTATTTGACTCAGGTTGTTCAAACCATGTAGTAGGCAATGTAGCTCTTCTTGTTTATCTTGAGGAGCCCAAGGGAAAGCACCAAGTATAGACAGGTGATGACACCAATCATTCAATGGTCAAGGTAGGAAATGTCAAAACTTTTGGTGGGAATAGAAATCTGTTGAGCAGGGTTCTTTATGTACCTACTATCACCGAGAATCTGATGAGTTCAGATTTGGGACTTCACACTCACTCACCTATGATTTTTGGTGACAATACAAGCTCTTTGCATCTTGCAGCAAATCCTATCTATCATGAAAGAACCAACCATATAGAAGTACACTATCATTATGTTAGAGAGAAGCTATTGAGCAAGGAGATTCAATTGGAATATGTATCTACAAAGATGGAATGTGCAGATTTGTTAACCAAAGCACTTGATGGTACTAAAATTTGCAGGTTTAAAGCTATGATTGGATTGTAGGACATTCAAGAGGATTGATGAAGAAGAGCAAGCCAAGATGTTTGGCTTGAGGGGGAGCTGTTGGTGCAAATATCCAAGCCCTCACACTTGGCTAGCCATGGAAACAAATATGTACAATCACTTCATGAAACATGTGAACTTTGGCTTGTAATACTTGTCCATTTACCACTTGTAAAAGGTGTTTCACTTGAGAGAATCTTGTAAATGATTAAATCTCGTGGAGTTAGAGAAAGAAAGAGCTACAAATCTCATTTGGTAGAACCACTCCTAACTTAGAGGAGCACTTTTAGGTGGAGATCTATTTGAATTTCAAATTCAGTTTGAGTGGCTTACATCATAGCCTACGCTTCTCACTATCATTGAGCATCATCTATATGCCAATGATCATGTACAACATTGTTCTATAATGCATTACATCATTTATCATCTCTGTTCAACTCTCTGCTATGTCCATTCAAGACAATGAACTTTGCATGACCATATCTCCGTGATTACATACCCGGTTTGCATGATCTATAGCTTGTTGGAACCAGTTCAAAGGCTATATTAAGCTATCAAAATTTGAAGGAATTTGATTTAGCAAATTTTGAGAAATCTGCATAGAAATGCTCTCTGGTCTTTCTCTACTCAGTCCCTAAAAAGTCGGGGGTAAGCATCCAAATGCTAAATTGATTTCTCAGTATGTGGTTTATCATTTTACGTAATTCCACTTGTAATAATTAGCTATCTAAGCTAATAAAATACTTTCAAAAGGATTTGATCAATTATTACTGTACTATGAGCACTAAGAAAAAGATCCAGTAGGTATCAAGAACAAAATAGCAAGTTTTTTATCACTAGCTATTTGCAAAGTTATATGTTTTGATCTAATTGTTTGAAGCATAAATTCCAAAGTACATAGGTACTTATTTTGTGTCATTTTCAATCTAAGAGGGCCTATTACATAGCCCTGAAGTGAAATAGGGCAGGTACAAAACATGTTTTGATAGTACTACCTCACTTCCTTGAGGTATCCATCCATCTCTTCCAAGATTACTTCCATTCACAATGCGAACTTCTTAGGTATTTTGTTGTAGCAACATATGGAAGTATGTTGCCCCCTTTGAAGCACCGAACAAGAGGGTGCACCTCAGCCTTCAACTCCCCTTGTCACCTACTGGCACAAGCAAAGAGCCCCAAAAAGGCCCTAATCACAAAGAACTCTCCTTTTGAAGGCATGGCCCTCACCATATGTCTGCTCAACTATTTAGCTCCAGTCTGACCTTGGTAGTAAAAATCCCCCCCCCCAAGGATTTCCTCAAATTAGGAGGGTTATCCCCCAATCAATCTCTCTCATATCTACAATCACATAAAGTGGGTCTGAAGAGCGCTTTAAGAGTTAACGCTTCTGACATCCCCACTTCATCTTAGAATATATAGGATCACTACAACATATGAGGGGCATACTGATGCCGCTTATATCGACGGTCACTCGCGGTGCCGGTATAAACGTCAAAAAACCTGACATAAAGATACGGACGGTCAAGTGACCATCGGTATGACTGTTTTAAATGGATCGTCGGTGTGCTCCGCAGCTCTCACTATTAGCGTTGGTATAAGCGTCGGTATGAGCATCCGTATGAGCGTCGGTATAAGCATCGGTAATTTACTGGAAGTTACCGACACCCATACCAATGCCCATACCGACACCCATACCGAGGTCGACTTTTAAACATATCGGGAACCCAAGAGCAAAACTTCACTTTTTTGCGCGTGTTTGAGTACTATTTGTCTTCTGTCAAACTTGCGCACATGAAGCGAATTGCGAACTGCATTGTCTTGTGCACACATACACACACAGAGATCTCTCTCTCTACACACACACACACTCTCCCTCGGTTTAGATCTGAGATCTTGGTAAGTAGTGCACGTACTGTTAGCCTTTTTCTTTCTCCATGCTTTAAGTCTTAAAATTTCTCTTCTCTTTGATTTTACAGAAGTTCTTTGGTGTCGATTGTTTGGAATTCGACGATAGATGACATATATTACGCTTTGACGACAACGATCCAAAAGAGGGACATACTTGTAAGTGATTGTTTTATTGTCTATTGATAGAGAGAGAAAGAGAGAGAGCGATGAGAGAGAGAGGGGGGAGAGAGAGAGAGATAGAGAGAGAGAGACAGAGAGAGATAAAGAGAGAGAGAGGGAGTGAGAGATAAAGAATGATGAAAAGAAAGGAAGATAGAGATAGGAAAATAGAGAATACACACACACATACATACACACATACACACATCTAAACATTTACACATGCATACATACACACACATACACATATACACACATGCATACATATACATAGGAAAATATAGCATACATACACACACACATACACATACACATACACACACATACACACACACACACATCTACACATTTACACATGCATGCATACACACACATACACATATACACACATGCATACATACACATAGGAAAATAGAGCATACATACACACACACATACACACACGCATACACACACACATACACACACACATACACACACACACATCTACACATTTACACATGCATACATACACACATACATGTACACACATGCATGCTTACATACACACACATATACACACATGCATGCTTACATACACACATATACACACATGCATGCATACACACACATACAAATATACATACATGCATACATACACACACATGCATACACACATACATACACACACATATCTACACATATGCATACATACACATACACACACACATACACACATACATGCACACACATATACACACATGCATACATACACATACACACACACATACACACATACATGCACACACATACATACACACACATACACATATACACACATGCATGCATACATACACACACATACACATATACACACATGCATACATACACATAGCGAAATAGAGCATACATACACACACACATCTACACATTTACACATGCATACATACACACATACATGTACACACATGCATGCTTACATACACACACATATACACACATGCATGCTTACATACACACACATATACACACATGCATGCATACACACACATACATACACATGTACACACATGCATGCATACATACACACACATACACATATACACACATGCATGCATACACATAGCAAAATAGAGCATACATACACATAGCAAAATAGAGCATACATACACACACACATACACACACACACACACATCTACACATTTACACATGCATACATACACACGTACATGTACACACATGCATGCTTACATACACACACATATACACACATGCATGCTTACATACACACACATATACACACATGCATGCATACACACACATACATACACATACATACACATATACACACATGCATGCATACATACACACACATACACATATACACACAGGCATGCATACATACACAGACATACACATATACACACATGCATACATACACACACACACACACATGTACACACATGCATACATATAAATATAAAAAGTACTAGTGCTTTAAATAATTTAATTAAATATATATAATTAAATATATAAAAATAGGATTAATTAAGAAAAAACCTGAATATATAAATAAATATATATATAAAATAGGGTTTTAGGTTTTTAGGATTAGGATTAGGGTTTTAGGATTAGGGTTTTAGGTTTTTAGGATTAGGTTTAGGGTTTTAGGGTTTAAGGAAAAAATCTGAATAAATAAATAAATATATATATAAAATAGGATAATTATATAGATAAATAAAAATAAAAAGTATTAGTGTTTTAAATGAATTAATTATATATATATAATAAATTATATATAATTAAATATATAAAAATAGGATTAATTAAGAAAAAATATGAATATATAAATAAATATATAAATAAATATATATATATAAAATAGGGTTATGGGTTTTTAGGATTAGGATTAGGGTTTTAGGATTAGGGTTTTAGGTTTTTAGGATTAAGATTAGGGTTTTAGGGTTTAAGGAAAAAATCTGAATAAATAAATAAATATATATATAAAATAGGGTTTTAGGTTTTTAGGATTAGGATTAGGCTTTTAGGGTTTTAAGATTTAAGGAAAAAATCTGAATAAATAAATAAATAAATAAATATATATATATATATAATAGGATAATTATATAGTTAAATAAATATTAAAAGTATTAGTGTTTTAAATAATTTAATAAAATATATATAATTAAATATATAAAAATAGGAATAAATATATATACAAAATAGGGTTTTAGGTTTTTAGGATTAGGATTAGGGTTTTAGGGTTTAAGGAAAAAATCTGAATAAATAAATATATATATATATAAAATAGGGTTTTAGGTTTTTAGGATTAGGACTAGGGTTTTAAGGTTTTCAGATTTAAGGAAAAAATCTAAATAAATAAATAAATAAATAAATAAATAAATAAATAAATAAATAAATAAATAAATATATATATATATATATATAATAGGATAATTATATAGATAAATAAATATAAAAAGTATTAGTGTTTTAAATAATTTAATTAAATATATAAAAATAGGATTAATTAAGAAAAAATTTGAATATATAAATAAATATATATATAAAATAGGGTTTTAGGTTTTTAGGATTAGGATTAGGGTTTTAGGATTAGGTTTTTAGGATTAGGATTAGGGTTTTAGGATTAGGATTAGGGTTTTAGGGTTTAAGGAAAAAATCTGAATAAATAAATAAATATATATATAAAATAGGGTTTTAGGTTTTTAGGATTAGGATTAGGGTTTTAGGGTTTTAAGATTTAAGGAAAAAATATGAATGAATAAATAAAAATATATATAAAATAGGATAATTATATAGATAAATAAATATAAAAAGTATTAGTGTTTTAAATAATTTAATTAAATATATATAATTAAATATATAAAAATAGGATTAATTAAGAAAAAATCTGAATATATAAATAAATATATATATATATATATAATAGGGTTTTAGGTTTTTAGGATTAGGATTAGGGTTTTAGGGTTAGGGTTTTAGGTTTTTAGGATTAGGATTAGGGTTTTAGGATTTGAGGGTTTAAGGAAAAAATCTGAATAAATAAATAAATATATATATAAAATAGGGCTTTAGGTTTTTAGGATTAGGATTAGAGTTTTGGGGTTTTAAGATTTAAGGAAAAAATTTGAATATATATATATATATATATATATATATATATATATATATATATATATATATATATATATATATATATATATATATATATATATATATATATATATATATATATATATATATATATATTCAATTTTTTCCTTAAATCTTAAAACCCCAAAACTCTAATCCTAATCCTAAAAGCCTAAAATTATATAATTATCCTATATATATATATAATAGGATAATTATATAGATAAATAAATATAAAAAGTACTAGTGTTTTAAATAATTTAATTAAATATATATGATTAAATATATATAGATTAGGGTTTTAAGATTAGGGTTTTGGGTTTTTTTAGGTGTTTAGGAATTTAGGTTTTAGTATTTTAGGTTTAAATCTTTAGGAGTAAGATTTTTAGGTTTAATAAAAAAAACAAATGATCTAAAATGTCCATATTGTAGCAGATGGGTTCTTTGGATTTGGAGGAGAGAATGGCATGTCCTTGCACTCAGTGCAAGTATCAAATTTATCGGAAATGACGGATTTGTACTGCACATGTTAGAGAGTATGGATCCTTTGATAGGAGTCGACTAGAAAACCTACGCTACCATTCGCATGGTCCCCCAAGTGAGCAGATGGACCTAAACGACATTGCAACGGTAACCTCTCGTGGACAAAAGAGAACAAAGAAGGACTTAGACGTACAAGCAATTACTAATAATATTACACAGAATGAACATATGGAAGAGATGCTCGAAGCATTTTATGATATGGACGAAGATCATGATGGTGGAGAAGATGTCCAGAGTTTCATGGACACAACAGAATTTCCACGATTAGATGAGCTTGTCCAAATGATTGCATTCTCTTTCGGAATGAATATGAGCTTGTCCACGTATGTCCAAAGTGTGGGGTGATGGTGAACTTTTTGCAAAAAAGTAGAGCAAGTGCAAGAGATGATAATGATCAAGAAGGCCAGCTAGATTATTGTGGTGTGATTCAAGATATCCTGAAACTATCTTTTAGGAAGTTTGATTATTTTGTTTTTGATGTGAAATGGTTCAAAGTAGTCACCTCTAGAAGAAACGCAATAGTGAGGCGGGATAAAAGCGGTTTGCTTCAAATCGACTCCACAAAATTATGGACGGATGAAAGGTATACATTTGTACTTCCCGAACATTGTGAGCAAGTTGTTTTTATACCAGATTCAAAAGAACCAGAGTGGCCATTTGTTTTATAAGTCGCCCCATGTAGTAGACAAATTTGTGAGAATATAGATGTACAAGATAGTCCATCTGTAGTGGACTCAGAGATTCATTCGATAGTCGAGGAGGAAGTGTTGATATATTTAGGTAGTGATGTGTGTGAACACTCTAGGACCGCCGGGGCACTTTTTTCCCTCTTTAGGAGGTTTTTTTCCCCCGGCTTGTATATACGCCTATTGCCCTAATGGGCTACTTATCTTTGTACATTCTCTAGTAATACATTCAGTATTGTGTGTTTGTGCTCCAAGATTCTTCTTCTTCCTTGTGATGTTCGCGTGCTTCCGAAGACGTCTATCTCCAACAATTGGTATCAGAGCAGGTCGTCGCTTCTTCTAGGGCACCGTCGACACTCCTCCATTTGCAGTCTCAAATTCGCACGAAATTTGGTGAGCATACTCAGGGTGTTTTCCAGATCAAAACGGCTTCACTCTGTGTGCCAAAATCGCGATCTGAGCTTGTTTCGACCTCCGAACGCACTATCACAGCGCTTGTGCAGGCTATTTTGTCCTTTTGTGCCAAAGGTATATACCAGATTCTGTTCGCCAGTTTAAGCGTCTCGAAGTCTGCTACAGGTCTAGCAGAACTCGTCTGGGCAGTTCTGTTCAACTTTTTGAGATACAGTCAATTTTCTGCATCAAGGTATTTTAGTCACCGGCCATGGCTGAAAGCAGTGATGTATTCCGTATGTTGGCTGTTGAGGATAAGTTGGATGGTACCAACTACCCATTATGGGCTTATATGATGCGACATGTACTGGTTGCAAAAGGATTGTGGAATATTGTGCAGGGTGTTGAAAGACGTCCTGTTACACCTGTAACGACAGGTACTGCAAATACAGGTGTTGGAGCTGATGAAGATGGTGTCGAAGATGATATTCCGCAGATTCTTGTTCGTGCTGCTGTTTCTGTTGCACCTACTGCAGAGCAGATTCGTTGGGATGGCAGAGATGCCCAGGCACATGCATTGATAGCTTTGTCTGTCAAGCGTGCCATTATTCCTCACATTCGCTCTTGTAGAACAACAAAGGATGCTTGGGATACACTTACCACTTTGTACCAGGCTAGGAATGAGGCTCGTGTTGCTTACCTCCGAAAACAGTTGGAGAGTGAGCACATGAATGAAGGTGATTCTATGGACAGTTTTCTTACAAAGATCAAAGACCTGAAGGAACAATTGATTTGTGCTGATAAGGTTATACCAGATAGCTCACTTGTGCAGACCGTTCTGAATGGTCTTCCTGATTCATATCAGTGTTTTGCCTCTACTCTTCGGTTGATGATGAAAGGCAATCCGAATGCCTTGTCATTTGAGGAATTAGTCTCTGTTCTGTTGCAGGAAGATCAGTCCAGGCAGAACAGGTCCATTATGCGTGTTGCAGATCAAGCTTTCCTAGCTAGTCAGAAGGGCAAAGGAAAATGGAGCTCTTCTACTAGTAAGCAGAAATCTACAAATGTTGCACAATCGAAGAACCAGGATAAAGATGAGAAGAAATCAGAAAAGCAGAAATTGTTCTGCAAGTACTGTAAAGGAAATGATCATATTATAAAGAACTGTCCAAAACTGGCTGCTAAAGAGGCAAAGAAGAAAGAGGCTGGAATGGTTGTTGCAGAGGCCTCTACACCAAAAACTGAGACTGCAAATCTTGTGCAGGAAGAAGAATGGGCGTTTACTACTGTCTGCAGTTTTGACCCATCTTCTCATGATCAGTGCATGTCTGCAGTAGACTCAGATGTTTGGTACTTTGACAGTGGGGTGACCAAACATATTACCTCGTAGCGCAGTTTCTTCTCTTCACTCGAGCCTGCCCCTACAGGGAATACTGTCACATGCGCCAATAACTCCTCTTATCCTGTTATGGGAGTTGGTAAGATCATTCTGACTACTGTTGATGGTAGTTCTTTCACTTTGTCAGATGCTTTATTTGTGCCAGGGATCAAAAAGAACCTGTTATCAGTTTCTGCATTAGCCAAGATTGGCTTGGTTGTGAAATTCGTTGATGACAGGTGTACAGTCCATGATCTCTCAAATGGCGATGTGATTATTGCTTTTGGCATTTTATGTCGTGGGCTATATAATCTCATAGACTATGAAAGATCTGTGAATGATTCGGCATGTGCAGTTCATGATTCTCAGGCTATGTCAGATGCAAAGCTTTGGCATGCACGCTTTGGTCATCTGAATTTTGCTAGTTTGTTACACCTGCAGAAATCTGAAATGGTGTCCTCTTTGCCCAAACTTGAGGCACCTGGAAAACATGTTTGTGAAGGCTGTATTTTGGGCAAAATGCAGCGTTCTTCCTTTCCAAAAGATGGTTCAGTTCGGGCTACGCAGAAATTGCAGCTTGTACATAGTGATGTCTGTGGTCCTATGCAGACACCCTCTTTTGGAAATTACCTTTACTTCGTGACTTTCATTGATGATTTTTCCAGGCATGCATGGGTATATCCACTCAAAGCAAAGTCTGAAGTGTTCATGTGCTTCAAACAGTTTTTGGTTTTGGCTGAAAATCTGTCAGCATGTAAAATGGGCACCCTCCGTTCTGATCGAGGGGGGGAATATATGTCTTCAGATTTTAATGCATTTCTGGCTGAACATGGGATAAAACACCAGTGTACAGTGCCGTATACACCTCAACAGAATGGAGTTGCTGAACGAAAGAACAGGTCACTCATGGAGATGGCGAGGTGCATGGTCAAAAGTCAGGCTTTACCACATAGTTTCTGGCTTGAGGTTGTCATGTGTGCAACATATGTACTGAACAGGTGTCCCACTAAAGCGTTGCAGTCTATCACTCCATATGAGGCTTGGCATGACCGCAAGCCATCTGTTGCTCATCTGTGTGTTTTTGGTTGTTTGGCATATGCATTAGTGCCTAAACAACATCACAAAAAATTGGATGATAAGGCAGTAAAATGTATTTTTGTTGGGTACAGCTCTGAAAGTAAAGGCTATCGTCTATATCATCCACAGACTAAACACATTCTGGTTAGCCGTGATGTTGTCTTTGTGGAAGATGCTATTCAGCCATTGCTTTCATGTACTAAGGAGACATCTGTTAGCTCCGAAGACATGTATGATACTTTGATGCCTCTTTTTACAGGTGGACAGGCTAGTGCTGGTCCTAATGAGGCAACTTCTCAGCCTTTGCAGGTTTCATATGATGATGCAAATCATTCCATTTCTAATGCAGATTTACATGATGCACTTGTTGATGAGAGAGCTGATATTGAGCAGGCAAAAACTATGCCCAAATGGCTGGTGCAAACTTTGCGTGACAGCAAATTAGATGCACCTTTGTCATATCATACTTGTTTAGGCTCTCATAGTGCCTCCTTTGCATCAGATTGCTATGCTATGGCTGCATCTAGTCTCTGTGCTGAGAATGAGCCTGTTTCTTTTGATGAAGCACAAATTCAGAAAATTGGATGGCTGCTATGCAATCTGAATATGATGCTATAATGAAGAATGGTACATGGTCTTTATGTGACTTGCCTCTTGGCAAGAAGGCCATTGGCACTAAGTGGGTATACAAGCTGAAGCGTAAACCTGATGGTACAGTTGACAGGTATAAGGCTAGGCTTGTTGCAAAGGGTTATGCACAGGAAAGAGGCATTGATTTTGATGAGACCTTTGCACCTACATGCCGTATGACTACTGTTCGGAGCATTTGTGCACTTGCAGCCCATCATGGTTGGAATGTACATCAGTTGGACATTAAAACAACATTTCTGAATGGTGACTTGCATGAAGAAGTGTATGTTTTTCAGCCCCGTGGCTTTGTGCAGAAAGGGCATGAAAAATAGGTTTGCAGGTTAAAGAAGGCATTATATGGTTTAAAACAAGCACCACGTGCTTGGTATGAGAAGATACATGCCTATCTGATTGCACATGGTTTTGAGAACAATCCAACTGAAAGCACCTTATATGTTAAACGTGCTAATGATGTGCTTCTGATCATTGTTGTCTATGTTGATGACATGCTGCTTACTGGTCCTATTGAGACACATATTGCTGATTTTAAGGCTGATTTGCATGCCTCATTTGAGATGTCTGATTTGGGGCATTTGCATCACTATTTGGGCATTCAGTTTATGCACGTTGATGGTGGAATGGCTTTGTGTCAAACGAAATATATTGACACATTATTGCAGCATTTTGGCCTTGAAGACTGTAAACCTATTGCCACTCCTATGGAGATAGGTTTACGATTGAGTCTTCATGATGTTGGAGATGCATTTGATGCTGTTCTCTATCAGCAGGCTGTTGGATGCTTGATTTACTTATGCATTACTCAGGCCAGATATTCAGTTTGCTGTCTCACAGATGAGCAGGTTTATGCATTGCCCAGGAGTCACGCATTGGAAAGCGGTTAAGCGCATCTTTCGCTACTTGAGTGGTACTCGGCTACTTGGGTTGTTTTATCCCAAGGGGGATCACTACCGCCAGATTTGCATGGTTTTTCTGACTCAGGTTGGGCTGGTTGCTATGACACTCGTGTGTCCACCAGTGGTTTTTGCTTCATGCTTGGTAGCTCATGTATATCTTGGTTGAGCAAGAAGCAGCCTACTGTGGCCACTTCCAGTTGTGAGGCTGAGTATAGGGCAGCTTTCACAGCAACTGTTGAGTGTGTGTGGCTCAGACGCCTTATGGCTGATTTGGGTGTTGGCTAGTCTTCTGCCACCACCATCTTCACTGACAGTCAGAGCGCATTGGCAGTTGCGAGGAACCCTGTGTTCCATGCTCGCACTAAGCACATTGAGGTGCATTATCACTATGTCAGGGAGAGGTTTTCTGCTCGGGAGATCAGCTTGGCATATGTGCCCACGCAGGAGAACATTGCAGACCTTTTCACGAAGGCTCTGCCTAGGGAGAAGTTTGAAGCTTTCCGCAAAGCTTTGGGCTTACTTCCTTTTGTGGAGTGATTTCCACATAGCTTGGCACTTCCTTATACATGAGTGCCAGCTCCTTGTTCACCGCATCACTCCCAGGGGGGATTTGTTGATATATTTAGGTAGTGATGTGTGTGAACACTCTAGGACCACCGGGGCACTTTTTTCCCTCTTTAGGAGGTTTTTTTCCCCCGGCTTGTATATACGCCTATTGCCCTAATGGGCTACTTATCTTTGTACATTCTCTAGTAATACATTCAGTATTGTGTGTTTGTGCTCCAAGCTTCTTCTTCTTCCTTGTGCTGTTCGCGTGCTTCCGAAGACGTCTATCTCCAACAGGAAGAGATCATTGTTCGAGAAGAAGAGGTCATTGAAGAAGAGGTCATTGTTCGAGAAGACGAAGCAATAGACGATGATCAAGAAGAAACCAGCATAGCAAGCGATTTAGAAGCCATCAATATAGAGATAGATATTCTCGGTGTATCGGATCTTCAAGAGGATGCTAGATTAGAAGATTTTTGAATAAAACACTTGTTCGTACTAATTTTTGTTTTTTTCCTGTTTATTCTCTATATTACCTTTATTATCACATACTAATTATTTGAGTTCTTTTGTTACAGAGCACGATGGGAGACAGTCCTCCAGTCACTCCTCATTCCATGACAGAGGAGCAGTTTTTAGATTTTATCTCTCAGGTACCTCTCACGTATATGGCCGCTGCATCATAGTATTGGATCGCTCGTGGTAGCACTCCTCCCGGCCTCACTCCTGGCAGCCTCACTCCTGCCGGCCTCACTCCCACCGATGTCACTCCCGCCGGTGTCACTCCTACGGGTGGTGCTGCTCCCGCAGGAGGTATGTCTCCTAGCTTTGTGATTCCACCACGACCATCTTTTCAGCCATCTCCTACTGGGTCTAGTAGTAGAAATGTGCATTCGATGCCTCAGCGCGATACAGGTTCTGGCCCGTCTCGTAGATCGAGGTCACGCTCTAGAGCAAGAGGTTCTAGGAGTGAATCTACAGGTAGGTCTAGAGGAGGCGGCTGTTGTGGAGGCAGTGCGATAGACGTTGTCTCGCCCACTTCTACTCCTAATGGTACACCCAGCGGGCACCGGTATACGGGACGGTGCACCCAGCAGAGGTGTCGGTATGGGCATCGGTAAGAGCGTCGGTATTACCGATGCTTATATCGATGCTCATATCGGCGCCCATACCGATGCCCATACCGGCGCTATAGTACCGACGTGGATACCGACAGCTACACCGATGTCGTGGCAAAAATAGCCGCATTCATTTCCCTCGGTAAAAACCTTGGTATACGTCCGATCTGTTGTAGTGGATCCAATATACCCTTTAGGATTGGGGTCAATATCCAAGATCCTTAGAGTCCCATGAATCTGCATCCAAGGTCTCACAATGCCACTTCTTAATAAAAGAGGAAAGTGGGCATATTCATGCACCTCAACTCAAGCACACCATGGGCAAGCTTGAATCGGGCCTCTTGTGACCATGAGTAACCACCATGGCTCATCAAATAAAGTAAAACTCCAAGTACATCCGCCTCCTAATCTATGCATCCATGTAAAATATCCTGATGATATGGAAGTGCTAGTGAAGAAAATGCTTTTGAGACATAGCTGGCCTATGTCTATAGGGTATGGAAATCATCATTAACTTCCATAGTCATGGTAGAAGAAGTATTGGTTGTGGATATTCTCCAGGATGAGAAGCGGTGGAGTGACTTGTAGGTAAAAAATGGAGGATGATCGGTGTGAGATAAGATCCTCTTTCCCTATATTCAATTCACAACAAAAGATGCTATGCCAAGCTAGGGAGAAGAAAGTTATGCATATTACTCACATAACTTTTCTATGATGGCCTCACACCTCCATAATTTTCCATCCACCCTTTTATTTGAATTATAGAGTTTCCAAAACTTTGAAATTTCATTGCACATTCACCCAAAAATTTTGAACCACAAAATCTATGTGCATTAAATGAAGTGAGTAGAGGAGAATACTTGCACCTAACACATGGCTGCACATAAAATAATTCAATTGAAACCCTAATGAAAGTTTCCTTGTTGCCCAAATAATTTCTTTGTTGTTAGTGTTCCAAGGTGGCTCGTTAACACTTTCTTCATCAAAGGGCTCCTCTAAATATGAGGTTGAATTCATTATGAATCATCTCCATCCTCACTGTTTGGGCCTTGCCTTGAATGATGTCTTAGGTGGGGGCTTATCAATAGATATAGGAGGAGAAGGTTACACTTCTTGTGTTACATCTCTCTCTTGTTGTGAAGCTTCATTCCCCATGATGGAATGCTGCCACAGTGTGTGCATGCAATAGAATTTCATCTAGAAGAGTGGTTTGTGGTTCGATGCTTCTTGTCGGGTGTCATCCATGCTGGGCACTGTGTACCTTGCACATGGTTGGTGTAGATGACACGATCCTTCCTAGTAGTGTGCTTTGTGCATGCCATTCTCTTAAGATCTAAAGTGCTAAAATGAATAGGGGCACCTTTATGTATAGCTTTTCACTTAAGATTTGTCCTATTCACATTTAAATGGAAAAAAAAAACTAGTTTAAAAACATTAAAAAAATATTTAAAACATTTAAAAACTAACAATAACAATAAAAGAATTAGCATGATATGAAAGAAATGAAAATTTGTTTGATGAAAAAGGAATTATAAAAACCTTGAAAAAAGTCTTGATAAGAAATAATGTATTGTGGGAGTCAGGAAAATAGTTCCAAGCAGAACCTTCATAGACTCTTTGTGCATGCCATTGTGTAGGATGTAGTGGTCCTGATGATGACATCCACTTCTCTCTTGCAATATCATGTTGTATGTTCCTTGAAATTTCGGTATTCGTGACTCACATGTTCATTCTATTGCATGTTTTCTAGAGAATGTCATATGGCAAAACTAGTTGGACATTTATTATAAATAGTTCCATTACAATAGATCTTTCCCATGATGGGTGTCTTTAAAGTAAGCAGCCCTAGCCCTATAATGTGACTTCTCCATTCCTTGTATACTAAAAATCTCCAGTGATCCATATTGGTTCATAAAATATGATCCGTGTGCAAAAATAATATACTATGGTTTGGTCAATAAAATATACACATGTTATTAAAAAAATGTAAGCAAAACTTACTATGTAATGTGTAATGTTCCTTTCTCCCCATGATAGGATGAATGACTGTAAATTCCTCCAAAGTCACTTGGAATAATTCTTGTTGTGAAGGATTAGTGGAAACCAAACCCATCAAATGTAACAATTGATCTAAGGATGACCAAACCTTCTTTCACTTACTAATGACATCAACTTGAATATCATTTTCAGACCTCAGACTCCAACAAATGGTATTAGAGTAGGCCATCACTTCATATAGGGCATCGTCAACACCCCTCTGGTCAAAGTCTCAAATTGCACAAAAATCCCAAACTGAGCTTGTTTTGGCCTCCAAATGCACTATCATAGTGCCTCTATAAGAAATTTCATCTTTTTGTGCCAAGCATATATACAAGTTTTGGTTTTCCAACATGAGCACCTCAAAGTCTGCTATAGGTTTAGTAGAACTCAATAGGGTAGTTATGTTCAATTTTTTGAGATACAATCATTTTTTTGCATCATGGTATTTTAGTTTGTGGCCATGGCTCAAAAATGTATTCCATATGTTGGCTATTGATGATAAGCTGGATAGTACCAATTACCCATTATGGGCATATATGATGCATCATGTATTGGTTACAAAAGGACTGTGGAATATTGTGCAAGGTGTTGAAAAACATCTTGCTACAGAGATTAAAGATTTAAAGGAGGAGTTGATTTCTGCTGATGGAGTCTTGTGAGACATTTCACATGTGCAAACCGTTTTGAATGGTCTTCTAGATTCATATCAGCATTTTGCTTCTACTCTTGGATTGATGATGAAAGGCAATCAAAATGCCTTAATATTTGAGGAGACAGTCTCTTTTATGTTGGAGGAAGATTAGTCTAGACAGAACATGTCTGTTATGCATGTTGGAAATCAAGCTTTCTTAATTGGTCAAAAGGGTAAAGGTAAATGGAGCTCATCTACAAGTAAGAGGAAATTTGCTAGTTCTGCACAATCAAAGAAGAATGAAAAAGACGAGAAGAAAAGAGAAAAGAAAAAAATGATTTGCAATAGTGTAAAGGAAATGATCATGTCATAAAGAGTTGTTGAAAAATGCTATAAAAGAGGCAAAGAAAAAAGAGTCTGGAATGGTTGTTGTATTCACACCTAAATCAGAGTTTGCAAATCTTCTATAGAATGAGGAATGGGAATTTACTACTGTTTGTAGTTATGACCCATCTTCTCATGAATAGTGTATGTCTGCAATAGAATCAAATGTTTGGTACTTTGATAGTGGGGCAACCAAACATATTACCTCATAGCATAGTTTCTTCACTTCACTTGAGCCTGCCCCTATAGGGAATATTGTCACGTGTGCCAATAATTCCTCATATTTTGTTATGGGAGTTGGTAAGATCATTCTGACTACTACTAATGGTAGTTCTTTTACATTCACATATGCTTTATTTGTGTTAGAGAGCAAGAAAAATATGTTATTAGTTTCAGCATTAGACAAGATTGACTTGATTGTGAAATTTGTTGATGATAGATATACAATTCATGATCTTTCAAATAGGGACATCATTATTACTTATGGCATTTTATGTCATAGGCTGTATAAGCTCTTAGATTATGCAAAATCTGTGAATGGTTCAGCATGTGCCGTTCAAAATTCTCAGGCTATGTTAGATGCAAAGCTTTGGCATGCATGCTTTGCTCATCTGAATTTTACTGGTTTTCTACACTTGGAGAAATCTAAAATGATGTCCTCTTTGCCCAAACTTGAGGCACCTAGTAAACATGTCTCTTAAGACTCTATTTTGGGCAAAATGTTGCATTCTTCCTTCCCAAAAGATGGTTCAATATGAGCTACTAAGAAATTGTAGCTTATTCACAATGATCTTTGTGGTCCTATGCAAACACCTTCTTTTGAGAAATACCTTTACTTCATGACTTTTATTGATGGTTTTTCCATGCATGCATGGGTATATCCATTAAAAGCAAAGTCCAAAGCGATCATGTGCTTTAAATAGATTTTGGTTTTGGTTGAAAATCTATCAACATGTAAAATGGGCACCCTCCATTCCGATCAAGGGGGGGATATATGTCTTCTGATTTTAATGCATTTCTGGCTGAACATGGGATAAAACGTTGGTGTATAGTGTTGTATACACCTCAAAAAAATCCAATTGCATAAAGGAAGAACATACCACTAATGGAGATGGTGAGGTATATGGTCAAGAGTCAGGCTTTACCACATAGTTTTTGGCTTGAGGTTGTTATGTGTGCAACATATGTACTTAACAGGTGTCCCACTAAAGCATTGCAGTCTATCACTCCATATGAGGCTTGACATGCTCGCACGACATTTGCTGCTCACCTGTTTGTCTTTGGTTTTCTACAATATGCATTAGTTCCTAAACAACAACGTTAGAAATTGGATGATAAAGTGGTGAAATGTATTTTTTTGTATAATTTTGAAAGAAAAGGCTATTATCTATATCATCCATAGATTAAATGCATTTTGGTTAGTTGTGATGTTGTTTTTGTGGAAGATTTAATTCAGCCATTACTTTCATGTACAAAGGAGACATCAATTAGCTGTAAAGATGTGTATGACACTTTTCTACCTCTGTTTATAGGTGGATAGTCTAGTGTTGCTCCAAATGAGGCAATTTCATAGCCTTTGTAGGTTCCACATGATGATGCAGATCATTCCATTTTTTATGCAGATTTACATGATGCACTTGTTGATGAGAGCTTTGTACCACAAAAAATATGCCTAAATGGTTGGTGCAAACTCTATGAGATAGAAAATTAGATGCACCTGTATCATATCATACTCATTCAGGCTCTCATAGTGATTCTTTTGCATCAAATTTCTATGCTATGGCTACCTCTAGTTTTTGTGATGAGAACGAGTGTGTTTTGTTTGATGAAGCACAAAATTTGAAAAATTGGATGGTTGTTATGCAATCAGAATATGATGCTATTATGAAAAATAGTACCTAGCCTTTATGTGACTTGCCTCCTTGCAAGAAGGCCATTGACTCTAAGTGGGTATACAAGTTGAAGTGTAAGATTGATGCAACAGTTGATAGGTATAAGGTTAGGATTGTTGAAAAAGGTTATGCTCAAGAAAGAGGCATTCATTTTGATAAAACCTTTGCTCCTATATGCCGAATGACTACTGTTCATAGCATGGTTGGAACGTACATCAGTTGGACATTAAAACTACATTTTTGAATGGTGAGTTGCATGAAGAAGTGTATGTTATTCAGCCCTATGGTTTTGTGCAAAAAGGCATGAAAACAAAGCGTGCAAGTTCAAAAAGGCATTATATGGTTTGAAGCAAGCAGCACGTGCTTGGTATGAAAAGATACATGCCTACTTGATTGCACATGGTTTTGAAAACAGTCCAACTGAGAGCACCTTATATGTTAAATGTGCAAATGATGTGCTTCTAATCATTGTTATCTGTCTTGATGACATGCTACTCACTGGTACTAATGAGAAGCATATTGCTGATTTTAAGGCTGATTTGCATGCCTCATTTGAGATGACAGATTTGGGACATTTGCATTATTATCTAGGCATCCATCTTATGCGAGTGATGGTGGAATATATTTTTTTCAAACAAAATATATTGACACATATTGCAGCATTTTGGCCTTCAAGACTACAAACCTATTACCACTACTATGGAAAAAGGTTTATGATTGAGTTCTCATGATGTTGGAGATGCATTTGATTCTATTCTATCAGCAGGCTATTGGATGCTTGATTTGCTTATGCATTGTTGTGCCAAATATTCAATTTCTAGTCTTATAGATGAGTAGGTTTATGCATTGCCTAGGTGTCAAGCATTGGTAGGTGGTTAAGTGCATCTTTCACTACCCGACTACTTAGATTGTTTTATCCCAAGCCAGGATCACTGCTGCCAGATTTACATGCTTTTTTTGACTCTAGCTGGACTAGTTGCTATGACACTCATGTATCCAATAGTGTGTTTTGCTTCATGCTTGATAGCTCATGCATATCTTGGTTGAGCAAGAAGCAGCCCACTATGACCACTTCTAGCTGTAAGGTTGAATATAGGGAAACTTTCACAGTGTGTTGAGCGTGTGTGGCTCAGATGCCTTATAGATGCTTTGGGTATTGGTCAGTCTTGTGCCAGCACCATCTTTATTGACAATTAGAGAACATTGGCAGTTGCAAGGAACCCTATGTTCCATGCTCACACTAAGCACATTGAGGTGCACTATCATTATGTTAGGGATAGGTTCTCTACTAGGCACTAGGGCCATCAAGGCACCTTTTTCCCTCTTTAGGAGGTTTTTTCCCTCGGCTTGTATATATGCCTATAACCCTAATGGGTTACTTATCTTTGTATATTCTCTTGGTAATACATTAACTATTGTGTGTCATGCTCCAAATGTCGCCTTCTTCATTGTCTTATTCACATGCTTCCACAGACCTCAAGCTCCAATAATTTGAGATAGGAGATGTAGATAGGTTGGAATGTAGAAATAAGAGCTTCAATGGTCTGCTACAAAGAGAAAGTAGTGGAAAAAGATGATGTTTTGGGACCTGGGTATGAAAATGTGATGTTTAGGAGGGGCATAACTCATTTTTGAGTTTTTTTAAAAGATTTATTATTTTTAGCTCCAAATATGCATGGATTTTGAATTTGGGGTAAAAAAGGGTACTTCTGATCGTAAAAAGTAATGAGGGGTCCATTCTCAAGTGTTATGATTAGTTTTTTAACTTTTTGAAAATTTTGAATTTTTGGGTCCAACCAAGTTACGAGATTCCTTTTCTCTCTAGAGGTAGCTCACTAAATAGGGGGAAATTTGTCCGCTCTCCCCTTCAACCTAGTATTTTATAGGGTATAGGTTGTGGCTACCACCCTCTTCTGATTGGTCCATCACTAATCAATCCTTAATCAAAAAGGCCCATGCAGGGTTCACTTTTTCCCTTAATGTAATAAGGGATTGCACCACCAGAGCTTGAATTTGGGTGTGGATACCTAGATAGGTGACATCCAAGCCATTACCATGATTGCTTAAGAACATCTATAACTTGCATCAAGGATGTCCAAGTTTGAGAAGAGGCTTTTCCCAACAACCTTTACGTCTTATGGGCATATAGGATGTGTTTATGTTAATTGCTCTTGTTGTGATATCAAGTTCAACATGTGATGATTGAGTATGACACATAGCACTTTTCATTTCTCTCACATGTATAGTGGTTACACTGATATATGTTAGGGATATGTTTTTGTGAGCTTTATCAAAACTATCTCCAGAGAGTGATGGCACATTTGTTTTTTTTAGCTCACTCACTCGCGGATAGTAGGGTTTTCTTTTTGTATTGATCTTTATATATTGTACTATTTGTATTCTTGTATTACGTCATTCTTGTATGTTCTTGTTATGTAATCAAAGAAACAGAAGAAGATTAGTTTTCCTTATCTCAATCTTTGTGTACTTCTCTCTTTGTATGTGAGAGATCTTTTCCTTATCTCCTTTATCTTGATATGGTATCAGAGCCAATGCACTTATAGATAGCTCATGAAAAAGGCTCATAGTGAAGATTCTGTGAGAAGGCATGGAGAACGTGCGGCTCACAAGTGAGCTTTGATTGCTACAAAATTTGGTGTGCAAGTAGAAGGTGCCAAAACATTTTCGTGACTTATCCTTTTAAGCTCAACCGTCTTGCTCATATTTTAGTTTTGGAGCCATTTTGATCTCTCAAAAAAAGCACGTCAGTTTGCATCTCCAAATATTTTAGATCTAGAATTTCAAGCAATTCAACGTATTTCTTGTACATGAAAACTATGTTTTTCTGAGATCAAACATTAAAGTCACACTATGAAAGTGTTCAACCAATGATACTGCTTCTAGTGTTTTTGTATTATTATAAATCGCTGCAAATTGGCAAATTTTGATGGAATGATTTAACTTATAGGTGATAATTTAGTCAATAATACATTCATGTATGGAGATTTAAGATGATGAATTTCCTAATGAGAAAAGGCTACAAGTGAAGGTAAATAGAGATGTTGTGTTTGATTAAATGTCAAGCTTCTATGTTGATTCAAATGAAGGGCTTAATGTTGACTTAAATGACAAAGGAAATGTGGAGAACCTCAAGTCATGATTGGACTTCATTTCACCCAACAATAGTTCCAACTCAAACCTGTGGTGGAAGATTGTAGGGAAATTTTAGTAAAGTGAATTGATCGGCCACATGCAAGAAAGGTAAACGAAAGATTTATGCTAGAAATAAAAAATCTATAGGTGTTCAAAACATTTATGGAGAATCAATCAGTTCAAGAAAAAAGCCTTGATGAGAAACTTGGATTTCCCTCTATGAAGACTCCACACATGGAGATGATACAACAAGGAGAAGTGACCCAAGATCCAGAAGATCTATGAGGATGTAGAATTCTGTGCAACAATTAACATATGATAGCTACATGGCTTGTCATTGTGATCACATGCCCAAGGTAATACAAGATGTTGAACCTTCTTGTTTTGAAGATGGAATTGATGGATTTCACATTTTTGTAAGGAAAGAAAACCATAGGGTGCAAGTGGGTTTACAAGCTAAAGTATAATGTTGATAGTAGCATAAGCAAGTAAAAAGCATGAATGATAGCAAAAGGACATGCACAAACATATGGCATTAAATATGAGAAGAGTTTTGGCCTTGTAGCTGAAATGGATAGTATTACAACACTTGTTGGATTGGCTACAACAAAAGGATGGATTTTGCATGAGATGGATGTGAAGAATGCTTTCTTACATGGCTGATTGTAGGAAGAAGCATACATGCATCAACCACAAGAATATGAGGATTCAAAGCATCCTAAATATTTTCGTCGGTTGTCAATGGCTTTGCATGGGATTAAACAAGCCCCTTTTGCTTGGCATGTAAGGATTGTAGATTAATTAATTTCAATTGGATTTTCAATGTGTCATGTAGATGACTCATTATATTGAAGGTGGGTTGATGATGGCATCATAACTGAGGCTGTTTATGTAGTTACTTTATTGTAGGTAGTTATATGAAGAAATCACTGAAGAGGTATATCAACTCCTCATGAAAGAATTTGACATGAAAGATCTTGGTGTGTTGCACCACTTTTTGTGCATTGAGTTTCTACATATAAAAATAGTTATATGGATTTCTCAAAGGCAATATGTGTTGACTATGGTGAAAAAGTATGGTATGGTTTACTGTAAGCCAATTTTTAACCATTAGAATAGAATCTCAAGTTGGATGACATCAGATGAAGTAGAGAAGCTAAGACATTTCAAAAGATGCTTGGATTACATGACATGACATTGATCTTGAGGGGGAGTATTGAGATATCAAGCTCAACATGTAATCACACATATCACTTTTCATTTATCTCATATGTATAGTGGTTACACTGATATATGTCAAGGATATGTTTCGTGAGCTTGACCGGATTTGTCTACAAAGAGTGATGGCACATTTGTTTCTTGCCAACTCACTCACTCATGGACATTACGATTTTCTTTATGGACTGCTCTTTATATATTGTACTCATTGTATTATTGTATTAGGTCATTCTTGTATATCTTTATTATGTAATAGAAGAAGTAGAAGAAGAATGTTCTTTCTTGCCTCTATGTGTACTATGTGCTCCTTTCTTTGTGTGTGAGAGTGTGTGAGAGCTCTCTTCCATTAGGGAAAAATATGAACCCTCCATGGGCCTTTTGGATTAAGGAGTGATTAGTGATGGACCAATGAGAGGACAGTGGTGGACATAGTCTATAGCCTATAAATCACTAGGCTGAAGGGGGATGAGGGGACAGGATTCCCCTATGTTCAAGTTTTGCCTCTAGAGAGAGAAAGGAATCTCGTAACTTACTTGGGCCCAAAAATAAAAAATCTCAGAAAGTTATAAAACTCATCATAACACCGTTTAATGGCCCCCAACCACTTTTTAGGATCAAAAGTGCTATTTTTGACTCCTAAAACAAAATCCGTGCATGAACTCACTTGAAAAAAGTGAATTTTTCAAAAATAACTCAAAATACAACTTTCTCCCTCCAAAACCTCACATTTTCATACCCAAGTCCCAAAAAGTCATCTCTTTCCACTACTTTCTCTCCCTAGCACACCATTGCAGCTCGTGTGTCTCCATTTCTTTCTCTGTGCATCTTCTTCTCTGAATTCCTACAGGTCACTTCCATAGCCTGAACTCCAATGGAGAAACCTAAATCTCATAGACGTCCAAAAGATGAGGTTATCGCGATAAAATGTCACAATATCAAAGCTATAGAAGGAATTCAGTTAGTACATGAGTTATGCAAAGGTGCATGGGTGTGCATGCAACCCTTTGGTGTTGGTCCTCATCGTGTAAGAGATCATGGAAACTTCGCTCTTCATTGGAAAGGGAAGTTATTAGGCTTCAGAAAGCTCAAAAATGGTGAAATTGTTGCCATTGTACAACATGTTTTCACAATGGCAAGCAAGAAATTTGAAAACTCAAACAAAATGAGATATCCTATCAGCTGTAAGTATTACTCATTGACTTTTGTTTGAATTTCTTAATATACCTTGTTAAGTTGTGTAGTTTTTTGTTGTAGACATATTTCCTTCTACCTTGGTGGAAGAACAACCACTTCATAGTCTTACAAGTACTTTCCAAGCATTGCATGCAGATGTTGGGTCGATAGTCTTTCCACAAGCTCGTCGTGCTCAACTATTACATGAGAGAGTTTTCTTTTATACACATACATATGTTGTACCCTCTTCATCAAATGATTTTGGCAGGTTCGAGATCATTAATGTAGATTCTCTTTTAAAGCTCGAGTGGCCACAACCTGATATATGGACATTAACATCTTTGAAGCATAAAATGATGATGGACATACACAACTCTTTGAAATCTACAAGAGCTTCAAGATCTGTAGAATTACATTGGTGTGTTCCTGTTCATTGTTTTGTACATTTATTTCACATATTCACAATTCTAGAGACTTCAACAATGTTCATGTTAAAGGATATCACATATGAGCAGGTGGAGGGTTTACTAGGTGAAACTTGGGGACTTGTAGAAGGATGCACCAAAGGGGATATATACCTTTGTAAAATTGGTGCAACAGATATAGGATTTT
>CM035436.1:26553101-26578101 GCA_020310875.1 Ceratopteris richardii | reverse complement strand
TGAGTACACCAACCACTAGTGGACTCTGGTGGAAGGTACAAAAGCAGTGGAGGAGATCACTCCAGCCACTAGTAGACTCTAGTGGTAGATATGAAAGGAGTGGAGGAGATTGCACATGCACTTGTGGACTCTAGTTACATTTGTGGTTCTCGTTGATTCGAGCAGCTATATATTCAGCCATAAGGTTGGGAGGAGAGTCATTCATTCAATAGCATTTTACTGTTGCATTGGTATCAGAGCACTCTCCATAGATTTCTCCTTGATCTTCTTGCTCATCAGTCCTTGGCGTGCATAGCTCTCTTAAGGTGACTAAATCTCTACTCACGGCTGTCTTGAAGTGCATGCCGAATTTCGTCTTGGCGGGTATAGCACAAGGAGAAGATTACCAAAAGATTAAGCCTCTCTTCTGTGAGCACGGAGAGGATTCGAACTCACGTCCTATGCTTGGGAAGGCGCTCTTCTATCCACAAAGCCAAATAGTGATCGTGACTTCTATCGCCTGAAGAACACCTCATCAATAGGAGCAAAAAGGAAGGATAAACGGAATAATCGGTGCCAAGATTAGATCCCATAACCTCCCAGAGTGAAGGCCATTCTCTTATCCATGACCCCAAGTTAATTTGCGTGTCCTGTTCTTAGTAGGCCAATCTTGAGTTGATCTTGGCTTTGAAAAAGTCGATTACAACCGGAATAATTAAAGGTGGCAGTCGTTACAGAGAAAATCAAAGCACTACAACTAAAGCTTTTGTTTGATACTTTCCCAACCAAGCCTGAGAGCATATCTTTGGTGAGCAAATCCAAAGACAACTAAAGTTGTGGGCAAAGTTTGAAGGAAGTGACGCTGTGGAGTGAAGATCCGGAGGCCTAACTATCTCATGGTTCTAGCATCCTCAGCTAGAATCAAGTCGACCTCGACGGACCAAATCATCAGGGACTATTTCTTGTGATATTCTTGCATAGCTCTTTGATTTTGTTGCACGCACCACTTGTGTTAGGAATACTAAGTTAGTAAGTTTAATAACGCTCTATGTGCGATGGAGGGGACTTCTAGCCATGTCTCGCTTACGAGTACTACTAGTGCTTCAGTGTATGTTTCCATTCCTATGTTAGTAACATCCTCATTCATGACTAGACCACCAGTAGTTTCACGTGCATTGCATTCATCTGCACCTATGGTTTCAAATACTAGTCATGCGTTTGATGCATCAAGAATAGAAGCGAAGATTGTAGCATTAGATGTTGAGGATTCTGTGAGGAAAGGGGAAACAAACACTACCTTAAACGAGGGGAAAGATATGGAAGGTAGGATGTTGCTAGTTGAGCAAAGACTTGGACGGTTGTCCAATATTGCAGATGAGGTTGTGGAACTCCGTCAATCTGTTGATGGAATCCAAGATCACCTTAAGGATATTTTGAACTTACTTCAGATGCCTAGGGATATCAGTAAGGCTATTTTGGGCAGTCACACAGATATGATCTCAACTTCACCAATGTATGTTAGGATGGAAAAGGATAAAGGATTATCCTCTCCCCATACAGACATGTTTCCCCTAGCGCGAAGCATGAGCCGTCTTAGTTTGGTATCTTCTACTCCCTTGTTTACTACTTCGGTAGGGATGTCAGGAAGTCATAACCGCCGAGTGGATCTTTCCTTAGGAAAGGAGATCTGTCCTCATTACTTCTCAGGAGAGGATAAGGATAGAAATAAAGATGCGGTTTTGACCTTCATGGAGAAGTGGAATGATGTCCACAAACTCAAACATACCCCCGATCATGTGAGAGTAGTAGAAACAAGCTTATCACTAGGACCCAAAGCTTATACTTGTTGGATGAGTCTCTCTGAGACTCACCAGAAACCTACTACCTGGGTTGAATTTTCTCGCCTCTTCAAGAAAGAGTTTCTCCCCGAGAACGAGGAACGCAACTGGGAGGCGTGGGATAAAATTCAACAAAAAGGTGGACCCTTATCAGTTTATAATTTCGAATACCAAGATGTTATTCTGAAATTAAAAGACTTAGATGACTTTCATCGTCTTCGCGGTTTTGTCAGAGGACTTAATCAGCGAATTCGAAATGAAGTCAAAAGACATGCACCTAAATCCCTCAAAGAGGCGATTAAGGTTGCCTAGATTTATGAGGATAATTCACATGTGGATATCCCGCAAGAAAGTAGTTATTCCCAGAAGAATAACTTTAGGGTAAGCAGCTAATACATCTGATTCAAACTTTGGACTTGGATACAAATTCAAGTGCAAAGAAGGTTCAGATAATGCACTGCGATAGTACCCATAAATGCCAGATCTCCAAAAACATGTGGCAACCTCAAGAGTTTGGTCCACATGATTTGGTCAAGCTGCATGGATCAGTCAAAGGACACACCATCCCGATAATGGTGGATGACTCTGCTATGCATAATGTTATTAATTATGCATTAGTGAAAAAACTAGCTCTTCCTCAGAAACCATCTCCTCATAAATACATTGTTTCCGTGATGCACGGTCAAGACACCCATGTTTGGGACACAATGATATCTAATTTGGAACTAGAAATCCAAGGATTTAAAGACACTTTGAACTTCCAAATAATGAACATGGATCAGGTAGATCTGGTATTCGGGAGAGAGTGGCTATGGAGTCTAGGACCTTCATTGACCAGGTGTTATTTTACTAACACTTTGAAATTCCAACGTGATGGTGTAGTGTATACAATCAACGGTGAGCATGATGTTCCAAATATCCCTTTGATTTCATATACTGAACTTAAGAAACTTGTAAATAATGAAGCCACGACTCAAGCTTTTCTTGTCCTTGGGACTGATGTAATAGATTCTGATAATATAAATCAAGTTTCTTATGTCTTGTCTTTTATTCCTCGTGAAGTTCATACTAGATTTAACAATTTAATGAAGGAATTTAAAGATGTGTTCCCTAAGGAACTCCCTTACGGCTTACCACCCTCTCGCGGAAACATTGATCACAGTATAGATCTGTTTCCAGGAACCAAGCCAAAATCTCAAAACCCATACCGCCTCCCCTATGTCAAGAATCAGGAAGTTGAAAATCAGATTCAAGACTATTTGGATAAAGGATTTATCCGCCCAAGCCAATCTCCTTGGGCAGCACCCATCATTCTAGTAAAAAAGAAAGACGGAACTATGAGGCTGTGCATAGATTATAGGGCATCAAACAATCTTACTGTAAAGAAAAAGTATCCCATGCCGCTAGTCGAAGATATTTTCGATAGCCTAAAGGGAGCTAAAGTCTTTTCTAAGATTGATTTATGCCAAGGTTATCATCAGATCAAAATCAAAGATGATGATATTCCCAAGACAGCCTTTCGAACAAAGTATGGTCACTACGAGTTTTTAGTGATGCCGTTCGGGTTGACAAATGGTGTCATGCACAAGTGAGTGAGTGAAAGCACACAAGCATGCACACACATACACACACACATGCGCACAAGGAAAGAGCAAAGAGTGGAACAATGGAAGAACTTGGACTATCAAAGAACTCTCTTACAAAGCTGAAATCTACAACAAGCTAACCCCTCAAATGAGCTCACCAGCCCTTTTTATAGTTTTTTGAGTGGTTTTGGCCCTGTCCAGACCTAATGTCTGACCTAGTTAAAAAATAGGTTCCAAGGCTTATTTGGGGACTCAAACGGAATCTAAAAATTATGAAAATTGGTAGCATGATACTTCTAATACTCCTCAAGCTCTAGGAATCCTCGGCTTGAACAAAATGGAGTTGTAAAAATGGAAAATGGTATTTACAATGGTTTTTAGTGACGAAAGTCACTATATTTATAGGGATTTCTTCTAAAAATTTGACATGTGCTTCTTGGAGCTCCCTACATGCTCCTTCTTCTTGTGTCTCCACTTCATTGATGCGCTTCCATGCTTTGTCCTTGACCTTGAGCTTCAACACTCCCCCCCTCTTGAGTTTGTCCTCCGTGACAGACCCTTGTTGCAGTGGTTGTTCCATGTAGTGTGTGGAGAGATAGTGTTCATCATGTATCCACAAGAGTGGTCCATCTTCCAATTGTAGCTTGGGCAGTTGTCTGGTTCGTCATTTTGTCATGGCTACCTTTGTATGTACTTCTTCCTTGTATTCCAACTTGATGGTGTCTTTGTGAGCTTTCAAAAATTGTGAGCTACTCAAAAGAGGTTTTCAATGTTGGTTATGGGCAACTCTCATGGTGGACTGCTTCCGTGCTCTTGTTCTTGTTACCGTGATAGCTATTGGTTCTTCAAAAGATGGCTTTCCTCATTTTCATGCCAAGTACTTGTAACCCATAATGGATGATGGGTAAGTGCATTAGTGAATGGGTTGAACAAGATATGTGCCTTGTGCATGGACTTGTAATGTGGCCATATTCATGCATACGTGGGGAATGCATTGGAAGAAATATGGTGCAAGAATTTGGGTCTTGAGCAAAGTGCTCAAGGGTATGTTGACAAAGAGGTTGCCTACTCTACAATGGTTATCGTGTTGTCGAAGTAGGCAGTTCTTACCATGGTCAAATGTCCATTGATATTCATCTCTTCGTGGTGTGCTCTAGCATGGTGATTGACCATCGACTTATCTTCTGTTGTTGGTGGATGTCCTTGTTGAGGGTTCGTGTCAGAGATGCTTTAAGCACACAGTCTTGTCATTTCTCCCTTTTTTTTGTTTGGAACAATGTCACAAAACAAGAAGAAAGATGTTGGTATCAATAAAATATTTTACATATGTCAAGTGTATCTCATGTGCGTGGGATTCTCAATTGTGTCTATGCATGGCCGTGTAATGTGGCCCTGTATTAATGCATACTTTGGAAATGCATGAGCTGAATGGTGCAAAAGACAAGGTTATGCCAAAGGCACATGATTGTTCCACATCGAGGCTTTCAATGTTGCTGGTGGATGTTGATGCACTCTTTGTTGGAGGTAGCTAGTGGATCTTGGAATGATGTAATCCTTCTTATAGGGATCCATTTCAGGATAGTATTTGGCCCTATAGACATAAGCTCTATCCTCTTTATCTTTGGATGGTTTTCGAATTTTGGTATCCATAGTGGTTGGCTCTTTGGCTCTGTGGAAGCTATGGGTACTTTTGGCTTCCAAACCCATATTTTTGATGGTCGTCTTCTCATTATTGTCAAAGAGGTGGGTTGATCGGCTTTGGTTCTTTGTGCTTGGTACTGACCCTTGCTTCTCCTTGGCTTCCATGTGGAGACTTTTCTTATGAGGGAGATTTGTGGTGTTTTTGCATATAAGAGTGCCTTGGGTACCCACATTTGTAATCGCCCTTGTTGAGCTGCAGCTAATTTCTTTGGCACCCAAATTTGTATGCTATTATGGTCGGCCTCCATCGATTGCTTTGGTACCCAAATTTGTCGAAGACCGTAGGATTGAGCTGGGCCTCATTTCTTGGTGCTTCTTTTAGCATGGTTGGCTTGCCTCACTGGGAAGGGTTGTGGCAAAGCTGTTGGTTGTTCTCCTTTTCGTACCCAAATTTGCTTCATGCCTTGAGCTTCTTTCTTCTTGAATTCTGTCTGTCTAGTTCAATAGATGTCTTTTTTTATAGTGCCACACAAACACATCCCTATATTCCCTTAACAAAGCTACCAACTCTGGTTCCTCTTCTTTACTTAGGTCATCTCCTATGTACGTACATCTCTCTTCGATCTCTTCAATGGTGACTACGATTTTTTTTTGTCTTTTCTTTATTATCATATGATTATCCTGTAAGGGCCTCTCTCTTAGGTGTTCGTACCAAAATCTTCCGGTCCTCAACTTCGTATTTTTTGAAATTTTCTGGTACTTTGAACAATGATTCCTCCTTTTCTTGTTTCACTCCTTTTCTTTTCTTTTTCTTTTGACCTCCCTCACTGTCATTCTTTGAATTTACAGTTTTGATGCCTGTGAGAGGTTCTCCTTCTTTTTGTGTAAATAATCCTATGTCTTCTAGATAGTGCTCCTCTGAAATAAAGCAATTATCCATCACAATGGACTCTAGATCGTCATCGTTCTCTTCTTCTTCTATAAAGTCACTAGGGTCACCTTCTTCTAGCAACGGCTGACACATGAACACTGAAATATCATAACCCTCCTCTTCACAATGAGGTGTCCATTGTTCTTCATTGACAGCAATGTCCATGGTAGCTAAGATTTCTGCCCAATCATGAGGCTCAAATTCCTCATCTGGAAATATCATTGGTGTATAGGATGGGTCTTTAAGTGGTCTATCTCTGGGGAA
Organism: Ceratopteris richardii; assembly: GCA_020310875.1. Classification (NCBI taxonomy): domain Eukaryota; kingdom Viridiplantae; phylum Streptophyta; class Polypodiopsida; order Polypodiales; family Pteridaceae; genus Ceratopteris; species Ceratopteris richardii. The sequence continues at coordinate 26,571,862 of CM035436.1, read as the reverse complement.
GTTCCTTTTTCTCTTGCCTTTAAGCATTTTTCCTCTTCCTTTGCAACCTTGCACATCCACAATGAGTATCTTCATGCATCCAGGATGTCTCAGAGGAACTTTTAGAATGCACAGAGATTGAATCTTCCTGTTCCTTGTGGATAGGATTCCACTGTAGGGGTGGTACATCACTGAAGGTGTAATCCTTCAAATTGACCTTGATTGTGACCCCTAAGTGTTGCAGGTGTAAGGAGTTGGTTCCCCAATCCTGTACCACTGCACTTGTCATAGGAAGAGTCTTCCTAGGATCATTTCGTAGGTATTAGTTTTACCAAAGTCGCATATAGCAAAGGTGTGCTCAAACTCTACACCACAAGTGGTTAGATTTATCCCTTCTAGCAATCCTAGAGGTCTTTCCACATGGCCGTCAGCCATCTGAAGCTTCATTCTAGTTGGTCTTAATGCAGGTTTACCCCATTGCTTCCACAAGGAGATGGTCGCAATAGCAACACCAGCACCAGAATCTATGATTGCTTTGGTTGTGTAACCTTGATAGGTGATCAGAAGATAAGTATTACCTTCCTCACCTTTGCTCATGTCCCCTATTTTGTCTAGAGGTATCTCTGGAACTTCCTGCTTAGAGCCTGCTTTGGGCATATTGGAATCAAGTTTTGGAACCTGATCTTTCACGGTATTCCATAGCTCAGGTTTTGCTTTGAGTAGTTGTTCTACAGTGAGATGACACTGAGCCTTAGTGCTCTTCATGACGTGAGTGTTTCTTGGAACCACTAAGTCTTCATTTCTTACCAATATCGTGGGAGCTCTGATTTGAAGAGATTTAGTTTCCCATGGGCCTGTGAACTGTGGCAACTCTTGTATAGAATTGGATTCAAATTCTGACCTTTCTTCTCTTTGTTGCTCCACTTGGTCTCCATAAATAGATGGAATGTCTTGTGGAAATTGATCATGAAGGTCATCAATCTCAAGAATAGGAGGGAAAACATCCTTCTCGTTGGCCCATTTCTCTTCTTGTATTTCCCACAAGAACTTTTGAGAGTGTTGTTGAATTGAAAGAGGTTCTCCCTCATCTATGGAGTCAGGAACACAAACTTTCTTTGGTGATGAGCTTTCTCTTTCAACAATTGGTTGAGCCTATGGAGGTAAAGAAACTTGTGGTTTATTTACCAACTACTCTAATCTATCTAGTAAGCCCTGGAAGTGCAAAACCGGTGTAATAGCATTTGTCTGATTGAACGATTGATTGGCCTCGAACATAGCTTGAGCTAGTTCCACCATTTTTATGCACATTTCTGTCCGTTCAAACTCTAAATCGGCTCTAGGGTAGCTCTTGTCTAGGTTTGCAGTTGTTGGCCCTTCTTGAAGTCAAGCCTGGTATGCCTTGAACATCATGTCCAAGGCTTCTGGGGTTGGATCTACAAGAACATACCCTCGTTGTGGTCTATTTACAATGGTTGGTGGGTGGGGTTTAGGTTGGGGATGAGGTGGTGTGGATGGAGTTTCGACATGCGAGGGGCTTTGAGAGGCAATATCTTCTATTCTTGTTTTTGCATCTTTCAAGCTTTCTTCTAGTTCGGATAACTTTTTGGTCCATTTACGATTGGCTTTCTCCCTAGTATCCTTCCATGTTCTTGTTTTTCTCTTACTAGGCTCTCTTGACTCACTTGGCTCTGATTGCTCACTTAGTTTAGCTTTTTGTAAGGCTTGTGCCTTGGTAACTGCATGTATAGGCACCACATTATCACTACTGGCACTTGAATCCCCTACTAGGCCTACTACATTAACGGGTGTAACCTTTGGTGCACTAGAGGGATGTGTGGGACAATCTCTCAGGAGCTGTTCTTTGCCACACTCAAGACAAACGACTTGTATTGTGATGTTTTGCCCTTGTATCGGAGCTAGTGGGTGGGGTGGTTGTTGTCCTGGTATAGGTTGAGGTTGGCTATATCCTCCATGTTCATATGTCCATGTCCTCGTATAGGTTGAGGTTGGCTATATCCTCCATGTTCATATGGTCTAACTGCTTCTCGTGGTTCTGGACATGGGTTATACCTTATAACTTCTCTGCCTTGTTCTCTAGGAGGGTACCCGTATGGTCTACATTGGGGTGGTACGAATGGTCATGGATGTCTATTCATTGGATAGTTTTTGATGTTGTAGTTGATGTACTTCTGCTCACTATAAGAGTACATGTTAGGCTCTTGAGTTGGTTGTCTATTATGAGGGTAAGGTTGTGATAACCCTAATCCTTCTCTGGTGCAGACATGAGATGGATGATCTCCATCGCACAATGTGCAACTTTCTAACATTGGCACTCTCAAGGAGGAGTTCTGGTAGTTCCTTTGTCCTTGTACTCCCAATTTCTTGGCCACTAACACAACCACTTCTTCCACATAACTCAAACTAGAAGTTTCATTGCTCCTTGTATCCTCTATTTTGGTAGGGTCTTGTGTGATTTGGAGATCCTTAGCTAAGTTGTCTTCCAAATCTATGCACTCTTGAAGACACTCACTCAAAGTTTTTAGCCGTTTTATGTATACTAACATTCTCAATGTTCCATTCATTAGACCTTCTAAAAATAAGGATATCATTTTCTGTTGAGAAGGTCTCTCTATCACAGGGCAGCGGTCTACATATTGACTAAATCTTCGTGCTACATTTTTTACTGTCTCATGAGGAGCTTGTTTGAAACTATGTAGTAAGGATGTCAAATTGTGCTTGATCCCTCGCTTCCCAATAAGTTCTTGGAAGAATTGTTCGATATTGCCAAAGGAATTTGGATCCAAGGATTGAAACCAAGCTAAGGCTATTCCCATGAGGGTTAGCCCAAAGGATTCATATTGCACGAAAAAGTCATCCACTTGCTCTGCACACAATACTTGCTTGAATTATACAATGTGGTCATACGACTCTCATGTGCCATCATAACGATTTTGCATACATTTGGCCAGTTGGATTGGTCTCAGTCTTCTGCCTGGCTCTGGGGATCGAATTTTGTTGGGAAGAGCGGATTTTATAGGGTGTATTCTAGCTCCTACCCCTTGGGGTGGTTCTGCCCTAAGGGTGGTTCTATTCATATTTCCCCTTCCCTGGCTGGTTTGGTTGTGAGAGTTAATTCTTGATCCTGGTATGGTGAATTGTTCCTGTGGTATGTTGGGTATACTACATTGGCTCGTTTGTCCTAACATCACATTTTCTGTTCTTTGCTTGGTCTGGAATGGGTTTTGTGAGGTAGTTGCCTGATCTCAAGCTAACTCTCCTCTTTCATTAATCTGATTAGGGTTTTCAGTTACTACATAGCTCTGGCTCATCTTGTCCATGTAAACTCCACCTTCGTACTTGACAGCTGGTCGTGGAAATATCTCCGATTCTATAATGTTTATCATTCTTGCTACTGACCTATGTAGACCATCAAGGTAGATGGGTATTCCTTGCAAGTTAGTGGATATGTACTGAAGAGACATCCGATATTCCCCGTATATATATATATATATATATATATATATATATATATATATATATATATATATATATATATATATATATATATATATATATATATATATATATATATATATATATATATATATATAGCTTTATTTTTGAGGATAAAAATCTTTCCAGAGGGGGGAAGAATGTATTAAAGTAAGTCTATGGTCTAGGAATTCGATTGCTTCAGACAGATCTGAAATCGGATATCGTTTGGTCACTCGTCTGTAGGACCAAAGATCTCAAGAATAGACTCAAGCATAAGTTCATGTGCTCTCATATTCAAGTGATCCACTTAGCCTAGTGGTTAAGTCTCATGGTTATGAAGGAGAAGGTCTTGGGTTCAATCCCCATGGGGAGCATGGGGAGAGAGTTTTGCCCAAGATGCTCTAGAGCCTTCTAACTCAAGTTAACGTGAGTTAGTTAACTTGAGACTAGTGGACTTAACTCGAGAGGTGAGTACACCAACTACTAGTGGACTCTAGTGGAAGGTACAACAGTAGTGGACGAGATCACTCCAGCCACTAGTAGACTCTAGTGGTAGATATGAAAGGAGTGGAGGAGATTGCACATGCACTTGTGGACTCTAGTTATATTTGTGGTCCTCGTTGATTCGAGCAGCTATATATTTAGGCTTAAGGCTGGGAGGAGAGTCATTCATTCAAGAGCATTTCCTGTGGCTACGCTGTTGCACATACCAACGTTGCCTATACCGACGGTCACTCCCGGCGTCGGTATAAACGTTGGAAAATTCTGCTTAAAGATATCGACGGTCAAGTGACCATTGATATGACCGTTTAAAACAAATCATCGAGATGTCTCGCGACCACCGATATGGGTATTGGTATATGCATCGGTATAACTGTCAATAATTTACTAGGAATTACCGATGCTCATACCGACGCTTATACCGATGCATATACCGATGCCGTGTTTTAAACATACCGGGAAGCCGAGAGCAAAACTCAACATTTTGTGTGTGTTTTACACTGAGTACTGGTTTTCTTCTATCGAACTTGCGTGCGTGAACCGAATTGTGACCTCCATTGTCTTGTGCACACATACACACAGATCTCTCTCTCTACACATACACACACACACTCTCTCTCTGTCAAGGGAGCACTAGATTGTGCTCTCTGACTTCACTAGACAAGATTTCGAAAATACACTTATGATTACAAGAACACCCACGTAGGAAAAATAATACAAGAGGATGGATTTGATACAAGACATCCCACAACCCGGGACCAATAGGTATGGAAAACTGGACTAGAGATGATACAAGAGATCCCACAACTCGAGATCGTAAGTATGAGACAAGATGTTTGGATTACAAGAACTCCCTTTTGGGAGATGAACTGAATACAAGAAAGAACTTGACAAGATCTCGTACTAGGAGATTACAAGAGGACAAGACAGGATGTCCAAGAACTAGACTAGATAGGAGTAGAACAAGAAACAAGATAGGAACTCGAACTGGAACCTGGAGAGTACTTACTTGGCAGTCACGACTCCTTGAACTCCCAAGACTGGTATTGGCAAGACTGATTATGAATGTGGCCAACCCCTCCTTATATAGGTTTTCAAGGGCGGTTCATGAAAGGTGGTTACGAATTGATGATGTCATCAATTCGAAACATGAGCTCTGGATATCCGAATCAGGCAAGTAGACAGTGGATCTTAGGGTTTTGGTACGTTTCGGACGCAATGAAAGCATTGGTTTCTCCTAATTCTGAACCAATCATGAGACATAGGGTTCACATGGAATCTAAGGTTCAGGATGGTTTCCTTTGTCCATGACATCACCTCCCCCTCACTCGAGGAGTTCCACGAGGAGCGGTCATGTGATCTGGTCTCGGCTTCATTGGATTTCTCTTATGGAATTCTTGAACCTTGATTGGTGCTCTCTGAAGGTTTTCTGTAGGTTCCCAAGTACGATCACTAATGTCATACCCTTTCCAATGAATAAGGTATTCCAATCTTCCTCGGGATATTCTGGAATCTAGGACATGCTCGACTTCAAATTCTTCATGATCATCGATCTTGATAGGTGGTGAAGGACTAGGTCTCTCCCCCCTCAATGGTGAAATGTGATATGGTTCCAACATGGATACATGGAAAACTAGATGTATTCTCATAGTACTTGGTAGCTGGAGCTTGAAGGTGACTGGATTAATCTTGGCCAAGATGGTAAATGGACCAAATCTTTGACGATATAACTTTGCACAAGGTCTGGAGGTTTGAAAATGGTTTTTGAGTAACCATACTTTATCCCAATTTGATACGATGGATTCTGGACACGATGTTGATCTGCATAGTACTTATATTGTTCTTGAGCTTTATGGATCTCTTCCTTGAGTTCTTTGTGAATGTCCACCAGGTACTAGGCCTTGTCTCTAGCAGTTGGGTTCTTGACATGATTTGAGAGTTGTATATCCATCCTTGGATGTTGTCCATAATTTGCAAAGAAGAGAGTCTGCTTGATAGATGCATGAACACTATTGTTATAAGCAAACTCTGCAAAGGGTAAAAGCTCAAACCAATCATTTTGATGATAGTTGCTAGTGCAATGGAGATATTGCTCCAGGACTTGATTCACCTGTTCTATTTGTCCATCAGTCTCTAGATGATTTGTTGTAGATAGTTTAACTTGAACACCAAGGAGCTTGCAAAAGTCCCTTGATATGAGTTCTATTGTTTTATTCACTCCAAAATGTCCTGTTGCAAGGTTGTCATGGCGTTGTTGAAGTACTTGGATCCTGGGCTTTCCTGGAGGGACATACAATAGGTTCTTATAGAGTAGTAACCCATCCTCTCCCTGAAATTCGTTTACTTCTTGGAATTTTCCTTCTTGAGCTTTCTGCTTAATGTTACAAAACAATTCATCCTGTGGTAGATTCTCACGGATCAACTGATTCAAGGCTGAATCTTCATGATGGCTTGAAGAGATAGCTGCTAACTGGAGATGCTCAGGCTTGAGTAATACCCTCTCTTGTTGATCAAAGGCCTCTTCACCCTTCTTTGGTGCAAGGTAAGATCTTCTGGATAGGGCATCTGACTAACATTGTTGACGTCCTGGATGGTATGTGATGAGAAAGTGGAATCTGGATAAAAAGTTACTCCATCCAAATTGCCTTCTATTGAGAATCCAGGTGGTCATAAAATACTCTAGGTTCTTGTGATCTGAATACACTGTGACTTTATGAGCTGCTCCTTCTAGATGGTGACACCATGTATCTACTACTATGGCAAGAAGTTCTTTATCATGAATTTCATAAATAATTTCTGGAGGGGAAAACTTCCTTGAATGATATGCAACTAGATGTAGGCGTCCATCATCTCCATATTGGGAAAGAATGGCCCCTAGAGCAAAGTCTGATGCATCTGTCTCAAGGAGGAAGGGCTTACTGGAATCAGGATGAACTAGAATTGGAGCAGTAGTAAATGCTGATTTCAAGGTCTGAAAGGCCTTTTGTACTTCTTCGGTCCATGAGAATTTGGAGTTCCCTATAAGCTTGGTAAGAGGTGTCACTATCTTGGAGTAATCTCTGATGAATATCCTGTAGAAATTGGCAAACCCCAAAAAACATTGTACATCTCGAACACATGAAGGTGGTTGCCAATCAAGGATTGTCTCAGTCTTCTTAGGATCCATAAAAATTCCTTTATCTAATACAATGTACCCTAAAAATTCCACTTCTATCTTATGGAAAGAGCACTTCTCCAATTTCGCATATAATCCTTTTTCTCTTAGTTTCTCTAGGACTATCTTTACATGACATTCATGATCCTCTAGATTTTTGGAAAATATCAAGATATCGTCAAGGAATATTACAACAAAATCATGTAAATATTCTCGAAAGATATCATTCATCATATGTTGGAAGACGATTGGAGCATTTGTGAGACCAAATGGCATAACTACATATTCAAAATGGCCATACCTTGTCCGAAATGCTGTCTTCCATTCGTCTCCTTCTCTGATCCTGACAAGGTTGTAAGCTCCTCGAAGGTCAATCTTCGTGAAGAATTTTGCTTTTCCAAGGCGTTCCAAGAGCTCGGATATGAGTGGTGGAGGGTATCTGTTCTTTATAGTGACTTTATTCAATCCACGATAGTCTACACACATCCGGAGAGTCCCATCCTTCTTCTTTACAAATAAAATAGGAGCTCCTGCTGGACTTTGAGTGTTTGATAAATCCCTTCGCTAGATTCTCATCAATGTTCTTACGTAGTTTTGTAAGTTCCTCTGAGGATAGTCTATAGATTGGTCCAAAGGGCAGTTGTGCTCCCTCTGGAAGTTCTATGGCACAATCATATGGACTATGCTCTGGAAGGATGTCTGTATTCTTCTTTTCAAAAACATCTTCAAAGCTTTTGTACTGATTGGGTAGCTACACTAGATCATCTTTCTTAGATTCTTGAGTTGGTATGGCATATATCATATATGTCGGTTCCTTCCTTAGTGCATGCATGAAGGCTTTGGCTCCGACATATGTTGGGTTCTTCTGGATATCTCGAGGGGTGATTTTATTATTCTCCCAATTAATCTATGGATTATGTTTCTTTAACTATGACATTCCGATGATAACCATATTTACTCGACTCGATATTACATTGAAACATATGTGTGAATCATGGTCACCAAGGTGTACTCTTAGTGATATGATTTCCATGGTTATATTCCCCGATGCTAGAGGTTGTCCATCTACTACTTCAGCTACTACTGGTCTGTTCTTCCGAAGTACTGAAATTCCATGTTTCTTAACGAGTCCTTCATCAATGAAACATGAGGATGCTCCGGAATCTACCAGAGCTATAAGGGAAAGGGTCTTCTTAGACATGATTAACTTGACAGGGGCAAGACATGTCTCTACGGGTGTGGACGGAATTATGAGACCCTTTCTTATATCATGGTCCGACTCTATGGTCTCTTTTACAACTGGACTTCCTCGTTTCCCTGCTCTACAAGGGTGGCTGTGACTTTGGAGTTCGTTCTCTTGTTGGGACAATTAACTGCAATGTGGCCAGGGTTTCCAAAATAGACATAACTTGTTATCCCTCCTTCTTTTTTTCTCTTGTGGTGTTAGAGGCTGGAACCTTGTTACATCTATCTGCATAGGTTCGGGCATAGACTCATCTCTAGGAGTAGGCTGGAAAGGTTTTCATTGGCGAGGTCTTCCTTCTACTTGTTCTTCTTGTTTCCTTTCAAAAAGGCGGTTATCACATTGAATGGCTTGGTTGATGTATTCATTCAATGTCTTCACCTCTGGCATTGTGAGTAGAAGGTCCTTCACATCATCCCTTAAGCCCCATCTAAATTGGCTTATGAAATAATCTTCATGCCAAGTGAGGTCACATATCAACTGCCTAAATTCTGATGTGCAGGTAGAGGCAGGGTGGTTACCTTGACGTAGCTTCCGAAGTTTTGTTTCTACCACTCGACTCGTGTCTGCATCTCCAAATGTGGTGATGAGCTCTCTAAGAAACCCCTCATAGTCATGAAGTACGGCCATATCCTTCTCCAAGATTGGGGTGAACCATGATAATGCTTGACTGTAGAGCAAGGTTCCAATAAAACCGACCTTGGATGCATCATCAGAGTATCTATCAGGCTGCATACGGATGTACAATTTGACTTGTTGCAAGAGTCCCCGAAACTTTGTGTGATCGCCATCGAACTTTTTTGGCATGCAGATCTTAGGTTCCCTCATGAAGGATGTACTAGGTCATTGATTTACTTGCATACTCCCTTGATTTGTTTGAAGAATCCCAATTCGTTCTTGTAATTCTTGGAGGAGTGCACCTACATGCCCTGGATGTCCCATCTCGATTTGTGTTTGTTGATGAGTTAGGTCTTCGACTTGTTGTTGGAGACTTTGAAGTGATGTTACAATATTTTCATAAGCATTCTCCATGATGACTGGTCTTGGATGGAAGCTAGTCTTGCCAAAATGTCAGGGGAGCACTAGATTGTGCTCTCTGACTTCACTAGACAAGATTTCAGAAATACACTTATGATTACAAGAACACCCACGTAGGGAAAATAATACAAGAGGACGGATTTGATACAAGACGTCCCACAACCCGGGACCAATAGTTATGGAAAACTCGACTAGAGATGATACAGGAGATCCCACAACCCGAGATCGTAAGTATGGGACAAGATGTCTGGATTACAAGAACTCCCTTCTAGGAGATGAACAGAATACAAGAAAGAACTTGACAAGATCTCGTACTACGAGATTACAAGAGGACAACACAGGATGTCCAAGAACTAGACTAGATAGGACTAGAACAAGAAACAAGACAGGAACTGGAACTGGAACTTGGAGAGTACTTACTTGGCGGTCACGACGCCTTGAGCTCCCAAGAGTGGTATTGGCAAGACTCATTATGAATGTGGCCAACCCCTCCTTATATAGGTTTTCAAGGGCGGTTCATGAAAGGCGATTACGAATTGATGATGTCATCGATGATGTCATCAATTCGAAACATGAGCTCTAGATATCTGAATCAGGCAAGTAGACAGTCGATCTTAGGGTTTTGGCACATTTCGGACACAATGGAAGCATTGGTTTCTCCTAACTGTTCATGAGATACAGGGTTCACATGAAATCTAAGGTTCATGATGGTTTCCTTTGTCCATGACACTCTCTCTGTTTAGATCTCACATCTTGGCAAGTGGTGCGCGTACTCTTAGCTTTTGTCTTTCTCTATGCGTTAGGTCTTATAATTTCTCTTCTATTTGATTTTGCAGAATCTTTTTGGCATCGATTCTTTGGAATTCGACGATAGACGACATACATTATGCTTTGACGACAATGATCCAAAAGAGGGACATACCTGTAAGTGATTGTTTTATGCTCCATTGATAGAGAGAGAAAGAGAGAGAGAGAGATGAGAGAGAGAGAGAGATAGAGAGAGAGAAAGAGAGAGAAAAGAGAGAGAGAGAGAGAGAGAGAGAGAGAGAGAGAGAGAGAGAGAGAGAGAGAAAGAGAGATAGAGAGATAAAGAGAGAGAGACAGAGAAGGAGAGAGAGAAGGAGAGAGAGAAGGAGAGAGAGAAGGAGAGAGAGAAGGAGAGAGAGAGAGATAAAGAGAGATGAAAGAGAGGAAGATAGAGATAGGAAGATAGAGCATACATAGACACACACATACATACACACACATCTACACATGCATACATACACACACAAATGTACACACATGCATACATATACACATATACACACATGCATGCATACATACACACACATATACACACATGCATGCATACACATACATACACATATACACACATGCATACATACATACACAAATGCATACACACATATATACACACACATATATACACATATGCATACACACACATACACACACATGTATACACACATACACACACACACACACATATACACACATACATACACACACATACATACACACGTATACACACATGCATGCATACATACATGCATGCATACACACATATACACATATACACACATGCATACATACACACACATGCATACACATACGTACACACACATATACACATATGCATACACACATACACACACATACACACACATACACACAGACACATATACACACATGCATGCATACATACACACACATATACACACATGCATACATACACACACACACATACATACACACATGCATGCACACACACACATACATACACACATGAATGCATACACACACATGCATACATACACACACATACACATATACTCACACATGCATACATAGACACACATACACATATACACACATGCATACATTCACACACACACATACATACACACATGCACACATATACACACACATATACGACTTTTGTAAAGATAAATATATATGAAAATAGCTAGTGTTTTAATTAAATATATATAATTGAATATATAAAATTACGATTTTAAAGTTTTTTTTACATCAAATATATAAAAATAGGATTAGGGTTTTTAGGCTATTGACACATACATACACATATACTTATACACATATATATATACACATATATACATACACACATATATATACATGCATACACGTACACACATGTTTTAGGTATAGGTCTTTCCGATTAGGGTTTTAGGGTTTTTACACATGCATAACATATATACATACACATACTCATATAATACATATATACATGTATATACACATGCATACAAAAATATACATATTTTAGGTCTAGATCTTTAAGATTAGGGTTTTAGGGTGTAGGCGTACATATAATTCAATTAAATTTATATAAAGAGAAAATATAGAAAAAACTAAGAAAAAAATCTGAATATATATATATATATATATATATATATATATATATATATATATATATATATATAATAGGATAATTAGATAGATAAATAGATATGAAAAGAACTAATGTTTTAAATAAATAAATTAAATATATAAAAACAGGTTTGATTTTAAGGATTTTAATCAGTGTAAATATATATACACATACACATACACACATATACTTATACAAACACACACACACACACACACACACACACACACACACACATATATATATATATATATATATATATATATATATATATATATATATATATATATATATATATATATATATATATATATATATATATATATATATATATATATATATATATATATATATATATATATATATATATATATATATACACGTACACATATATATACACATGCATACACATATATACATGTTTTAGGTCTAGGTCTTTCTGATTAGGGTTTTAGGGTTTTTACACATGCATAACATATATACACACATACACATACACATATAATACATATATACATGTATATACACATGCATATAAAAATATACATATTTTAGGTCTAGATCTTTAAGATTAGGGTTTTAGGGTTTAGGCATACATATAATTCAATTAAAATTATATAAAGAGAAAATATAGAAAAAATTAAGAAAAAAACCTGAATAAATAAATAAATAAATAAATAAATAAATAAATAAATATATATATATATATATATATATATATATATATATATATATATAAAATAGGATTAATATATAGATAAATAAATATGAAAGGAGCTAATGTTTTAAATAAATTAATTAAATATATAAAAATAGGTTTGATTTTAAGGATTTTAATGAGAGTAAATATATATACACATACACACATATACTTATACACATATATATCTATACACATATATATACACATACACATATATATACACATTCATACACATATATACATGTTTTAGGTCTAGGTCTTTCCGATTAGGGTTTTAGGCTTTTTACACATGCATAGCATATATACACACATACACATACACATATAATACATATATACATGTATATACACATGCATATAGAAATATACATATTTTAGGTCTAGATCTTTAAGATTAGGGTTTTAGGATTTAGGCATAAATATAATTCAATTAGATTTATATAAAGAGAAAATATGGAAAAAATATGAATATATAAATAAATATATACTCAAACTAGTATAATCATATAGATAATAAAAAACTAGTTTTTTAAATAAATAAATTAAATATATAAAAATAGGTTTATTTTAAGGATTTTAATCAGAGTAAATATATATACACATACACATACACACATATACTTATACACATATATACAGACATACACATATATATGTACATGCATACACATATATACATGTTTTAAGTCTAGGCCTTTTCGATTAGGGTTTTAGGGTTTTTACACATGCATAACATATATACACACATACACATACACATATAATACATATATACATGTATATACACATGCATACAAAAATCTACATATTTTAGGTCTAGATCTTTAAGATTAGAGTTTTATGCTTTAGGCATATATATAATTCAATTTAATTTATATAAAGAGAAAATATAGAAGAAATTAAGTAAAAAATCTGAATATATAAATAAATAAATATATAAAATAGGATAACTATATATATATAAATGTGAAAAGAATTATTGTTTTAAATAAACAAAATTAAATATATATAATTAAATATATAAAAATAGGTTTAATTTTAAGGATTTTAATCAGAGTAAATATATATACACATACACATACACAATATACTTATACACACACACACACACACACACACACACACACATATATATATATATATATATATATATATATATATATATATATATATATATATATATATATATATATTATTCTTGAGTGATTGGAAGCGTGTGATTGTAGAAGTGCTAGAGCATATATGTATGTAACACATGTATATATGAATATATAATGTGCTAAAGAGAACTATAACTTTTGGCATGATTAAAAAACATTGAATTTTTTTGCCTTTTATGAATGTATGGAAAAAAATGACACCAATGCTTTAGATATTACATCTTTTAAGGATGTCAAAGTAGGGGGATTAATTAATACATTGTCATCAATAATGTACTATCTTCTCTATGAGCATGACCAATTATATAAGCAAGTTCTAAGAACTCATGGATACCACAACAGTGGTAAATGTTAAGAAGCTAGTCTTGTCTAGTCTAGTTCTTGGACATCCTATCTTGTCCTCTTGTAATCTCATAGTAGGAGATCTTGTCGATTTCTTTATTGTATCTAGTTCATCTCCCAAAAAGGAGTTCTTGTAATCGAGATATCTTGTTTCATACTTATGATCCTGGGTTGTGGTATCTCTTGTATCATCTCTAGTCGAGTTATTCTTACCTATCAGTCCCGGGTTGTGGGATGTCTTGTATCAATCACATATTCTTGTATCATTTTCCCTATGTGGGTGTAGTGTAGTCAGAGAGCACAATCTAGTGCTTTCATGACAAGATGTACAAGATTTCCATAAGCACTCCTCCCTGATGGTACGTCATAATCTACAAAATATTTGTGTTAAACATTCAATAGGTTTCCACTCTTGAACACTGAAAGGAAAAATATTTGGAATGCAAAAATAGATATCTTGTAACACAAAAACAACTGAAAATGATAAGAGAGCATTGTTAAACTTCACTTAGAGTATGACAGGAATTGAAGATAATTGTTTAGCACTAGATCCTTAGTAGTGTACACATGTTGAACTCTTGCAAACTAGCTAGGTCTCTTAAATTTGAAACTAAGAATACAAAATTTCCAATGGTTTTTTGCTTATGTCTTTTAGCTCATTTCACAGACAATCTACTTCAGCCATCAACTCATCAGAGAAACATTTGGATGGACCAAGGATGGTATTACTTAGCTAAAGGTTAAAATCCATGAAGCAAAGAAAAGAAGCTTTTTTGACATTAATCAAACATGCATCAATGAGGAAGTGTGCTTAATGCATCAACACTTTTGTTTCTAGAACATGCATAGGTATACAACACCTCATAAAATAGTGTTACAACTACTCTCTCACGTGGTAAAATAGATCGAGAAGCGGATCTGCAACCTGACATCGTATGTCCAAGAAAGATTATTTGAAGCAAAAAAGCAATGGGCCATTAGCAAATTATTGAATGGAAACACCCTATTAGCAATATTGATCTACCATGCATTGAATATTCGTGATTATTTAAGAAAAATGCCATCTACAATGGAAATGGAAAAATATATCAAATCAGCCACCATACCAAAGAAGAGGCATGGTGTGGTGATCATAGAAGAAGCTGGCACTAGTACTCAAACAACCATGAAAGGGTCCAAAAGAAAGATGAGTTTCGAAGAAGCATCTGCAACCCCATTAGTTGAACGATCTCACACAATTCCAAAATCATCTCTAGCTCAACTGCCCCCTATGACCAAATTTGAATTGGAAGAATCCCTTCAAGACACTCACACACATATGGAAGGACAAGTGAACCTCACCATTAAAAGTCACCATTATAGACAGATGAGAGAGGCCAAAGGAAAGACACAAACGGGAAAAAGGCTATTCAAAATGGACAGATACAAGAAGTTGGGTTTAGACAAAAGCTCATGCTCAAGATTGAATGAAAAAGATGATCACTCCACTTTGAATGCAAACCTAAATACTGATGTCAATGATGATGGATGATGGGATGAACTTGATAAAATGGTTGATTGATAAGAATTTTTCAGTGAGACAAAAGATAGGGAAGAACATGCTATAAATGAAGAAATCGCTAGAACTCCTAGGCCTGACAACACTTCATTAGGGAAAAAATGAACCCTCCCCAAAGTCATTCTCTGGCCAATACTATATCCATTCGGTCCATGTTCATGATTTGTAAGTCTAAATGATCCATAAACCCCTATATCTAAACTTCAAAATTGGATACCACAATCTGCCATATCCTCTTATCCTCACCCTACATCATAGATACAATGTATTTATGTGTGATAGGTTTTTGGGGAATCTTTATTTTCTTGACTAGAGTATGGTTTATAATTATGTGTTGCAAAGTCCTATCATGACTCTCACCATAGTCTCGTGTAAACCTCCATGGAGCTTAACCAAATCATGTGGTCCAAGCTACGGTCACCACAACTATTGAGCTAAGCAACATGTCTGCTCTATTTCTTCATGCATCACCTACACTTCCTTGCAGCTAGATCTATGGTAAATTGGAAGTGTCTACTCGGGGTGGACTACCTTTTTGCATTAGCCCAAGCTTCTTATCTTTGCATTAAGTATTGGGAAATTCCATTGATTAGTATTTAGTCTTGGCCCTTGAAATCGATTAGTACTCAGTCTTGGCCCTTGAAATTCTTGTTTTCTTATTATGAATTTTCTTTTACCTAGGATTATTGGTTTCTTAAATTTGTTCACTTGAGTAAGTCTAAGAGGTTGGTTTGTATCCATAGGTGTGCAACTATGATCCTCATAAAGTTGGGCATACTTGATAGTTTCTTCCAAGGTCTTAGGAGCATTACTTTCTAACCTCAATCTTTATGGTTATATCAAGCCTCTAGAAAAGCCTCTACTATTTTAGATGTCATTTAACCCTTTTAATTTGAGTATAATCTCTCAATAATGTGAAAGATAGATAGAAAATGGTGTGCCCCGCTATATCATTCTATCCCACTCATCCCAACTATGCTCTTCTTCATTCTTAGGTACGTCTTGTTGACTTTTACAAAAGCATTGTCAACACCATTGAGTCTTCAAGGACACACAAAATAAGTGTCTTGTGAACAAATTGAGTCCTTGCTTGTCCTTGTGAGGTCTTGTCAGTCAAGAAAATGATGTCCAACATCTAGAATTTTTCTTGAGATGTATTTCCAAGAAAAAAAAGTAAATTTGGACTCCTATGTTGCCCAAATGAAGCTCCAAAAGTTGTACCTAAAATTTGAAAAGAATTTGCACAAATTGTTTAACCTATAAGATGATGTCCAAATCTCCTTTTCTTCGTTTCATTAGAAATCTCCTAAGATAAGCTTCAAGTTACAACAAAAATTATGGAAATCCAATATTTGACCAAAGAGAAAAGCCTTGTTGAAATTCGGGGTGTATATGTGGCCATAGTGGAAGGTGCATAGATTAATCTTCACAAACGAGTAAATTTGGAGCTCTAAAGCCCCATGAAATTGTTCATGCATAATATTTTCTAGATGGAACTTAAAAATATGTACTCTAGAGGCCACATTGCATAAAACATTGTCCAAAACTTTTTGAGTTGAGCCTCTAAATCTTATCTCAAAAGAAAAGAGTAAAAGCTAGAGTTGTGTCACTTGTAAATACAAGGTTTGATGGAGTCCTGCAAGCATCCCTCTTCCCAAACTCACTTGCACCTCTCTTGAGCCCCTCAGATTCATACTGGTCAAATTCATCAAGGTCAAGGTCAAAGTCAGCATAGGCAAAGTTAAAGTGTCAAAGTTCAAGGGTCAAAGTGCACAGGTAGTGCACAATTATTTGCTCACAAAGGGTAAATTGGAGAAAGTTGGATGCAGGTTGCAGGGGTATTTCTCTAATTACCTAAGGTTCAAAAGTGAAGAATTAAAGGCAAAAGGTCAAAGCATGTGAAGCGGCAACGTACGCAGAAGCGAAAATATGGCTCCCAATTAAAACTTTTTGTTTTAGTCTAACGTCACTATAGGAAAAAAGAGGGATTCGTTGGCTGCCACCTAAAAAGGCAATCTTGGGAAATCAAGGGGGGACCAAGACACTTTGGCACTTAGGAGCGTATGGGAATCCACACTCAAATCAAGGCAAGGACTATTCTAGCACTAAGTGGAGTGAGCATAGTGGAAGGAAGGCAAGAGAGAGAAGTGAAAGAGACACACAGTGTGCGACGCAGAGAAGTGAAGTGCAAGGGTGCATGGAGAGGGACTAAGGAAATGTGCAGAGAAGTGCTAAGCTAGTCCCCCAAGGATCCCAAGGTCCCATTGCGGTGCGCGTGCCGACAGTAGGTGTCCATCCCTCCCCCTTATTGGAAGCTTGGTGCAAGGTGTGCACAAGTGCAAGCTTGGAGAAGGTGGAGGTCTGGTGCAGAGGAGGCCGACAACAAGAAGACTTTGGGTATTTGGTATTTTGTAATTGAGCACTCTGTGGGATCTTGCACAGAAGCATTGGATTGTATTGTGCAACACCATTGTATTTGTCTTACTATAATCAAATCGATAGAGGCTTCCAGTGTGTATCTTTCTTCTTGTCTTTTCCTTTTCTCCTACAAATACTCAAATCCCTTCTTGTCCAAGAATCCCCCAGCAACCTCTATAGCTTTATCTAATATATGATGATGGATAGGTCTTCAGGGCCACATATAAGATACTTCTTCACTTGGGGCCCCTCACCTTCAAGGAGGAGGAAGAGAAGATCTTTCTAAGAGCTATGGAAGCTTGCATGGGTGGAAGCTTATGTGTTAATAGTCTTTTGATTGTGCCTATCCTTCACACGCTTCTTGGCCTAACTATTGTTCACAAGCTATTGGCTCTAATATATGTTGGAATGCCCTCTCCCAATGCGTCCTTGAGCTTTTTTTCTTTGTCAAAAAAGCCTCAACTCATGAAAAAGAGCATGAGTACACTGATTGAGACATGATTATTGATTCTCCTACTTGCCACATGACGAACTCCTCTAGATCTCCCCCTTTCTCCATGAATATACAACCACTTGGGTGATTGTTACACTTATATGTCCTCAAGTAACTTTCGTGTCAATCATTTCCCTGTACATGGGCACATTTTACTCTAGTAATAGCTAGAGGAATCTCATGTAACCACATACACACACACACACACACACACACACACACACATATATATATATATATATATATATATATATATATATATATATATATATATATATA